>BSBN01000453.1:19565000-20290310 GCA_027924645.1 Cunninghamia lanceolata
CACTTATCTTCATCTTTCATCACAAGCCAACATGTGTGCATCTCTTATTTGAAACATGTGTGGTACTATGTTTTCATTTAATATTTTTCACATGTAGTACTTTTTATGTACACAATCACACATGAGCCTTATCCTTCCCTCCACTTGTCATCTACACATTCACCTATGATTGTCAATTTATCTCAACCATTCATATAGCCACCAAATCTCTACCGTTGATTGATTTTGGTTGAGCCCTATATAAACACCCTCTCATTCCATACTACATCTATCCATCATTTTCATATAGCGTCTACATTATCATCATGAGCATATTGAGCATTTTAGCATCCATTTAGCATATTATCACTATCATCCATCCATCATGGCAGATTTGATCTTCATAATTATTCATTGTTGAGAAGCAATCCACATCATAAACAAGGAATCATACAATCTAGGTGATCTTGTTCTTGAATTGCATGTTTTTGGTTTCACTTGGATTCAATTCTTTGACGGTGGTACAATTAGGTTTTCATTTCCATGCTTGATCTTATTAACCTAATTTTTACCTATCACATTTTGGCATGCGCGGTGGGACCCACATCCTTGATTAACTTTGTTGTTTTAAGTTGTTTTTGTGAAGTTCATATGTTTTGGAGCGCTTACGGCAATTTATAGTCTCTTTTGATAAAAAACTAGTCACCTTCAATATCTCTGCGTCACTTCTGAGCAGAAACTAGTTGCTTTTAGCTTTTTTGCCTCACTTTTGAGCCAACAGTGGTCGCATTTGGCATAATTTGACTCGCTTTTAAGCTAAAATCGGTCACTTTTGGCTGTTTCGGTCGCTTTATGCAAATTGGGGTTTTCTGCTAACATCTAGTTTTTGTAGGGTGTTTTTGCTGAATTTTCATTGATCAATTAAAGGTTTTATCTCTATTTTGTAGGATCCTGATCATCATTTCATCATTTGCCAATCAATTTGATTAGGGTTTTCATTTTAATTGAGCTAACACCCTTGATTTTGCAAGATCTCATCAATTTATCATTCTATGGTTTCCAATTGATCAATCTGTGGTTGTAGGGTGTTTATTTGATCATATTTCATCCACTGGATTTGTCATTCTAGGGTTTGCAATCGCTATTAGCCATTTTCTTCATAACCCTCACCCTAGTTTTGTAGAAATAGGGATTTTTCACACATCTGGCAGATTCAGGTCACTTTTGATCAGTAACAATTCACCTCTAGTTTTTCTGCATCACTTCTGAGATTTAAGAATTTGCTTTTGGTAGAATTTAGATTTCTTTTGAGCAACAGTCGATCACCTCTGGTAACTATGTGTCGCTTTCAGTTCTATCATTCACAGTTGGGTTTTCTTGGCTACTAATCATCTACTTGTGCATCATCCTATCATTTGTCCAAGAAAAGGAGGTTGTGAAACTACTAACATATCTGTTGCAGCTTCAATCGGTCCAAGACATTTCATTTTATCACCAATCTAGGAACATTTGGGCTTGGTGCTTAAAAGGAATCATTGTTTGCTTCGTGCTTGTTTTATCTTTTTTGATTGCTTGTTGTACATGTGTGTAACCCAAATTTAATGACAAAAGTATCCTCTCCCCTTGCTTATCAAATGGATCTTGGGTGCATGAGAACTTGTTATTATCTTTAGAGGGCCTACCTTCCTGGTGTGAGAAGGGGTATGACCCAAGCGATAACGGGCTAAAGCCAAGCTCTTCCAAGTTGCTATATAAGAAAAGTGTTTGTGTCCAAAGCCATAAACAATAGGTGCTATTGTGTTACATTGACAAATGTTTCCCCCAAAACCCCTTAGAGCGTAACCTCTTTAGGTTGGGAAGCCTCCATTAACAGAGTGAATCACCACACGTGTAGCCACCTGAACGGATGCCCTTACTAGAAACCTTGTGTAGTAGCCAAAATCCCTCTATTTGTTGGCGTAAAAGGCAGAGCCTTTGAATTTGCCTCGATTCTCATGGTTCTTAGTAGAGATAGCAGGGACAATCCTAAGGTTTGTGAGCCTTGGGAAACTTGGAACTTGGTATGCGTGAGAAGTGACTGTTGTGGAGGGGAGTCAGTGCTACCAAGATCCTGAAGCTATCTGCTTTGAATAGGCACGACAAGGGGACTCAACAAATACAATCCTTTCCTAGCCTAGGTTGTACAAGCTTGTGATTGTTGTGAGTGTGAGTGACTGAAATCATTATTTTCTTGTCAAAAACTTATCAAAACACACCATCTGTCAGACATAGATCACCTCTGAACTGTAACTGCTCACTTTTGGCAAAACCAGATCACTTTTAAACAATAGCTTCTCGCTTCTGGAAAATTTTGCATCACTTTTAAATAGTAGTAGCTCGTGTTTGAACTGAAACTTATCGCCTCTGGTAAACCTAGTCGCTTCTGGTCAACACTGTAGTTTGTCACCTAAAATAATCTAGATCACTTTTGAGCTATTACCCATCACTTTTGGCATTTTTTGACTTGCTTTTGAGCTATTACCTGTTGCTTCTAGTCAAACATTAGCAATCCATATTAACCCAGCCCAATCAGTTGCATTTTCAGATTACTTAGCTATGTTACTAGCTTTCAGACATTCTTTTGATCATCTACAGTCATCTAAACATCATATCCTATCTTGATCTTACCAAACCATTGGACTTTTTGAGCTTTCCATCCTCTTGAGACCCCCAACCAGCAACCAATCATCAAAACAATCAACCCAACAATATCAAACATCATCCCTTTGGCTTTACTTAGCCCTAGCAACATCAGAAAACAACATCATCAACTAGATTTTCCCTTGAGTTTGTGAGCTATTCTCTAGGGAGTTTATCCAACCAATGAACCAAAAGAGAAATCCAACAACAACAACCAACAACCCATTAGTAAACCAAGCAACCAACAAACTAGCAAAACAAACCCTCAACAAACAATCAGCAAACCAACAACTTTTGGGTCTCAACCTTGACAAACTAGTCCAATCTTTAACATCAACCATCATGCCTCAAACTAGGATCCAATATAGAGCTGAAATAGAAGCAAAATTACGAGCTGATATGGAAGCCAAAATGCAACAATCTCGATCAACTCCCCTCAAAGATGCAACTCAATTCACAACCGATATGCCTTCTTACATGTTTGTAATCAAAGGATACACAGCTGGACCATCATCTTTACAACAAGTGCAACCTCAACCATTTACAATGACATATGAAGAGCAATCCCAAGATGACCTATCTGAATTTTGAGACACACACATATGGGATTAAGTTGAGAAGCTTATTTTGTCATTTCTTACAATTAGCCTATATGAGAGCCAAATTACCAAGTGACTTTGACATATCTGCCATTCGTAAACAAGATCCAAACACTCCTGCTGTTCTTGCAAAGGGACCATCCATTGTAGCCACACCATCTCATGACATGTCCATGCAAGCTAACCCACCTTCCAACCCATCTCCCTCATTGCCTATTGCTACACCATCAAGCTCACCACATCTAGAGTACACTTTAGAACCTTTTATAACTCCAATCGAGGTACTTCCTTACCTTTCACAAAATTTGAGCTTTCCACCTTTCCATGTTTCACAACATACCCTCACTCCTACCATGATCGTATCCATGCCTCAAGTATCACAAACTCCTCAAGTATCACAAGCTATCCATGTTTCCCAAGTGCAAATTCTGCAAGTTTCACAAGCTATCCCAATACCACAAACTCTGCAAGTTTCACAAGCTATCCAAACACCACAAGCCACACAAGTCTCGTAGCCATTAAAAGTTTCTACTCCTATTGCATCACATGTGGAAACCACACCCCAAACTAATGTTCCTATCACCTCTAATATGGTCTCCATGATTTCCATGAACACATCCAACACACCATATAACCCCAATGTTAGTCTCATTAACATGAGTGACCAACCTATGGTATCACAAGCCATTCCTAGCACCGCTGTCTCTTATATTGATCAACTTACATCACTCACTCCACCTCAATATAATCCTTTATAAAACGTCAATCCATCTTATGCAACCCAAGGATTACCCATTTTCACCCAACATATGACATATACCAATCCATCTCAAAGTACTCATGTTGTCCAAAACATAAACCCAAATGTCCATCCTTCTTCATCTACCAATCCTTCCATTGTTTACCATAATGCAAATCCAACCTTCAATCCACAACCATTGACCAACATCAATCCATCCTCTAATTCCCATGTGATGCAAAATCTTGGAGTCAATCCATCACACTACACCCAACCACCACTTGTGTCTCAAGGACAACAATCATCAAACACATATGTGTCTCATACCAATCCTTCGGCATATAATGTGAGCACTCAACCTCAACAAATGGTCATACCCTCATACATTTCACAGCAACCACAATATACACCATATTACATTCCACCTCCAAACCATCAACCCCATTTGCAACAATAGTAACTATCTCAAACAGATGTTGAACAAATGGTTAACAAGGGAGTAGGACAAAACAAGAAGATATTTTCCTTGGGAGATATATGCCCTTATCCATTTGATAAGCAACTTCACATGACACCTTTTCGGCCAAATTTTGAAATCCCACAATTTGACAAATATAAAGGGAAAGGTAATCCAAATGACCATCTTAGAGCATTCTATGTTGCATGTCTCGACATTGCTCGAGATGACACATATCTCTTGAGACTATTCCCCCGAAGCTTAGCGGGACAAGCTCTTGAATGGTTCTCTCATTTACCTCTAGGAATCAAGACTTTTGAGGAATTAGCGCATAAATTTTGATCTCGTTTCTCTTTCAACATTGAACATGAGGTGAATATGAATGATCTTGTCAATAACAAACAACGCAATGGTGAAGATTTCTCATCATTTACCCAACGATGGTGTAACATGGCTAGCAAATTATCATGGCAAATATGCGAGAAACAACTTGACATTTTTGTCCAAAATCTTCATCCTGAGCTCTCATTCCAATTGCAATTGCAAAGTGCTAGCACCTTTGACGAACTTAGCTCTAAAGGAACCACCATTGAGTGAGCTTTAATTTCTAAGGGCACCATCAAGATTTTTAGAGACAACAAGGACACTCCTCAATCTTCAAATGACAAATCTCGCTTTTTGAACAAGAATAAAAATGTTGGTAATGACGGCATTGTGGATGCAAAGAACATACAAATAGTGAAAGCTCCCATTAACATTCAAGCCGCATCTATAGCTAATCCACCTTTTCAACGAAATTGACCAAGAGCAAATCCAACACCTTGATGACAATTTACTCCTTTAGGGGAACCCATGGAGGTAATCTTTCGCAAACTTCTCCAAGCAGGAGATATCACATTACCTGAAGCTCCACCCAACGCAGAACCTATCTTCAAAGCTACTTGGTACAAAGAAAATGAATATTGCGAATACCATAGAGTCAAAGGACATAAAAAAAATGGTTGCATGTGCTTAAAACATGTCATTCAAGATTGCATTGATCAAGGTCTAGCTAAAATCACACCACCAACATCACAACTAACACATCAACCAACTTCAAACTATGATCTAGATGCTTTCAAGAATCCACTTCCACTTCATGACAATACAAGTAACCCTCATACTGGGAATGCTATCCATTACAACTATGAGTCATCCACGATTGACCGCATCGACCAAGCTCGCATTTCTACTATCACTATCGAAGGAAAAGCACCTGATTGCACTGTAACTACTAGAAGAGGCCATGTTACCATTCAAGAAGCACCTATCAATCCTCCTCAACTTCCTTCTAGTTATAATATCCTTGATCACCTTGGCAAAACTCCTGCCCACATCTCCATCCTAGAGCTGCTACGTATATCCCTCGCTCATAAAGCTATCCTTGAAAAAACATTGCAAGAGTCTTCGGTGCCTAATGATATCGATACCACACAATTTCAATCTATGATAGCCAACATTGTAGCCCCTTGCCATCTCACCTTCTCTGACAAAGATCTTCGACCATCCATCAACCCATCACATAACGAAGCCCTACACATAGAAGTATTTGTAAACTAATGTCATATCAAATGAATATTAGTTGATGGTGGAGCTGGTCTCAATATATGCTCTCTAAAACTAATAAAACAATTGGGATATTCTGAGAAGGACATTGACACTTCCAAGGTCATTACTATCAAAGCATATGATGATGATGAGAGAGATACTGAAGGAGTCATCCATTTGCCTATCCAAGTTGGTCCTGTCACTACTGACACCCATTGTCAAGCTCTTGATATTGAGCTTCCCTATAACATTATCCTTGGCCGTCCATGGATCCATGCCCTTAAAGCCGTTCCTTCCACATACCATCAATGTCTCAAGTTTCCATATAACGGTGTTGAAGTTACTATCCACGCCGATCCTAATCCATTTGAGTTTTATCGTGCCTTTCAAGCTAAATATCAAAATCCTAATTGTATCCCTATCAACACTGAAGCTTATCCATCTTCATCCTATGTTGATCCATTCACCTTACTCAAGCCATCATCTAGAAAATCCACTCCAAATCTTCGTATCAAGTACATTGAACAAGGTCCGGGTGAATAGACACTGCAAGAATATTCATTCGCATCCATTTTTGATATAGAAGCTGGACCTTCTTTGGAAGGAGAGACTTCTAATTTGGATACCATCGACGGCTTCTCTCTTCATATCATCAACTGTTTCCAAGAAACCTCCATCTTCAGGATTTCCACCACCCCTTCTTCTCCATGTAATCGGGAACTCAAGTTTAATTCTCAAAATACCCCTAGTCCCGTTGTCAATCGCATGCTCCCACAAGCTAAAGATGTTGGTAATTACTCCATGAATCCTAAGTCTACCATTTCCCATAAAAAACTAGATCATGTTTCGAAAACATATGTTGCCATTCCACCTCCATCAAACCCTAAAGGTCAAAAGCATGTCACCGTACACCTTCCACCATCTGAATTACCTTCGTTACTTCCAACTCCTAATCTTCCACCATCCGATTTACCTCCATTACTTCCAACTCCTAATCTTCCACCATCCAATTTACCTCCGTTACTTCCAACTCCTAATATTTCACTATCCTACAAATTACAAAAGCATGTGACCATACACCTTCTGCCATCTGATTTACCTCCACTCCTTCCAACTCCTAACATCCCTCTATCTTCCTTACCTCCACTTCTACCAACACCTAATCATCCATTTATCCATAAGTACCCTTACAATCCTAATCATGACCAACAAATGCACACATTGTCTAAATGTAAATATTCCACTCATTTCACCAATCCCGCTTCCATCAAACCCATGGGATTCAAAAACAAACAATTAGATGCCTCTACCTATAAAGCCAAAAAGCCTACCAAAAATCCTAAAGATCCAAATGCCTTGGGACATCAAAGCAAAGTACATTCACAAAGCTAAATAAAAGTCAAAGCCAAGTCAAAGAAAAGTCAAAGCAAAATACATTCAAACAGCTACCCAAGCTCATACCTCCAAAAGAAAAGCCCAAAACTAAAATGGTTTGGGTCCCTAAGAAAAAATCACACGAGTCAAATAAGGCATCCTCTTCTCAAAAATCCCAACCATCCCCTTCCATCCAAAATTCCCATTCCATCCAAAAATTCCAAAAATCCCACAAGCAAAACAAAAATCATAAAAATACTAAGTCTATGTGGGTACCTAAGTCACTACATCACCTATCTCCTAAGCAAACATTGCCATTGCTTCCTACACCACCTTCCCATCAAAAGCTTCAACATTTATCATGGTGTGTGCAACTATTGGTCATGATTCCCTTCCATTCCAAAACATTCCCACGTACCTCCATCTCCCCAACCTTCATCCATTATCCTACATATCTTCCCAATCACCTTCCTATGGTCCATCCATCCATCCTTGCATGAACCTTTCATAATCCACATCCTAATCCACTATCTACCTACTCTATCTCCCTCTCATTCAAATCCCCTACCAACATCTATGAGCATAATGACATTTGACATGGTCCATGCGATGACATTCATCTCTAGTGGGACAATATCACCTTTCATGGAACTAGACACTTGAGTCCCTCCTATTCATTACCATGGTGAAAACCAGGCAAATAGGCGCCATGTGTAATTGTCATCCCAAATAAAAAAAAGAAAAAAAAATCAAATAAAAAAAGTAAAGAGAAATCCCTTTGTCCAACGGTGAAAACCTGGTAAACAGGCACCTTGGATAAGTACCATGATGAAAACATGGCAAATAGGCATCATGTGTAGGTTGATCTTCTATGTCACTTACACTTGGGGGCACATTGCCTCATCCATCTTATCATTTCCAAACTATCATGTACTACCATTTCCATATCCTATCCTACCATCCTTATCCATTGCACCCACATACCTATCCTATTGAGTCCATTCATCTCCCTTCCTCCTTTTGATCTTGATGAAGATATGCTTTGGATATCTCTTGGTATACCTCATCCATTCCTAATCAATCCATATTATCATTATCCACCTATCATAAACCTTGTCATGTAAAATCCATAATGTTATCCACCTATCATAAGCCTTGTCATGTAAAATCCATCATGTCATCCTTTCATCATAAGTCTTTGTCATGTAAAATCCTAAGTTTTATATCTAGAATGGGGCATGTTATTCCTATGTGACATAGTCTTTGGAGATCACATCTTAACTCCATTATGAGACATACATCTATCTACTATAACCTATCCTTTTATCCATCCCTCTATCATGAGTCTTCCATCCCCTCCATTATTGACCTATCCTTTTTATCCATCCATCAATCATGAGCCTTCCATCTTACATCCCATCACCCATCCTTTTATCCATCTATCCTACCTTGATCCTTGCACCTAGACTTTGTTTTCCCTTGTCATTGGTACCTAGCACAAAGGCTACCTACATTGTAAATCCATTGACATTCAAAAAACACCCAAAAAATACAAAAAAATCAAAACATTAAAAAAATCCAAACAAATTAAATATTCCCAAAAATCCAAAAAAAATTAAATATCCATAAAAAATCCAAGCAATAAAATCAATCGAATCACAACAAATTCATCAAACTCAATCATTCAAATCAATTCATCGAATCGATCCAAACAATTAATCCAATTCCTTCAATCAAATCATCCCTTCACCAATCCAATCACGTCAATCAAATAAATCCATCAATCCCATTCATCCAATCAAATCGCATCAATCCATCAAATCAATCACATCATCAAAATCAAATCAATTCAATCAATCAACTTCATCAAACTCAAATCCAATCAATCCATTTATAGCAATCCATCATCATCAAAATCAAAGCACATCAATCCAACCGTTAAATCAATTCATCAAACAAAATCAATCCAATAATCCATTCATCAAATCAAATCAATCCCAAGAATCATTACAATCAAACCAAACATTCCAAGCAATAGTCCATTTGCAAGTCATCATTAATCCATACCAATCAAGTTTAGCAATCAAGTCAAATTATCCAATTACAATCAATGGTCTTGATCGTAATCTTGTTGTAAACCAACAACACTATCATCATCATCATCAATCAATCAATCATTGGTTTACAGTTTGACAAGGGCAATACCTTGTTTATTTTTGTATCATTTGTGCATGCTTGCTTGGTTGCTTGTGTGTGTTATCATTTTATCTTGCATTTGTATCACATCGATATCTTTCTAGCTAATATTCATATCTTGTGTATGTTGGAATAGCTTTTTGCATTACCCTTTGCATCTAAGGTCATATCATACCTTTTGTGCACTAGGACTTCAATGCTCTAAGTTTTCTTCCTCATATGTTAGACAAGGTTGTATTATGCTGGGGCACAAGACACATCATCACCCTGGTCCTTATACCTTAGTGCATAACGTCTAGTGCTATATCAAACATCATGGTTGCTCACTTTCATTGCAGCATAATGCATCTTTCATTTCTTCTATCCATTCCCTTATCCATCTTCCTTGACCAATCCCTTTCATTTCAAGAGCCTACCCATGTTTGTCCAACCCACATATACTCTCGAGGGGGCATCATCATCCCATCTTTTCATCATCATCCTATCCTTCCATCACTATCCATTTTCCTTTATCCATACCTTAACTTCTTTGAAATGATGTTACTCGATATAAATCTTATCATCTCGAACATCATCTCAAAGAGGGGCAAAATGTAGACACCCAAATTTGTCCATGTCTTGCAACACCTAGTCAAAAACATCATTAGACACATTATGTAGCATTTTGTCCTATCCCACTCCTAATTCAACTTATCACTTAACCAATTAATTAAATAAATTTTATTTATTTAATTAAAATCCCATCTTAATCCCATCCTTATTCCACAACCAATTAATTAAATAAATTTTATTTATTTAATTAATTTCACATTCATAATCCCACTTTCTAATTAATTAAATAATTTTTTTTTATTTAATTAATTTCTCATTCATATTCCAATCCTATCCTAATCATCTTGCCAATTAATTAAATAAATTTGATTTATTTAATTAATTTCCCTCACATATCCCAACTAATTCAAATAAAATATTTGAATTAGGTCCTCACCTCTTATCACATTCCAACACTTGTCCACCTCTCACTTGAATCATGTGTGGTACTACATCTTTCATTTAATATCTTTCACATGTAGCACTTTTTATATACACAATCACACATGTAGTACTTTTTGTGTACACGGTCACATATGAGCCTTATCCTCATTTGTACACTTGTCACATGACTACAACTCCCTTGAAGAGTGGGAATAACTAATCAATCCTAGCCGTCCACATCAATCATTTAACCTTTTAATCTCAACCATCCATCCAAATCAAGTCTTTTCTATAAGTCAACCCTCTCCCAAGCCATTTTTATGTATTGAGTCTGGAGCATCCTTATGCTGTCGAAATATCTTTAGAGCCTTTGCATCATTCATCCATTATCATTCATCTATTATCTTCATCTTATTGTTATGCTGCTGAATTGAGCAACCAACATATCAAATCATTGAATCAATCTATCTTGCATCCATCATTTGCATCTATTTGAGGTATTGAAGATTTGGATTAGGTAATGCATTTCATTTGTTTTATCCTTTTCATTTTATCCAAATTTTTCATTATACAGCGGGTGTATCCAGGTTGGAGCTCAGTAATATTTTCAAAGACACAAAGCAAGACATTATTAATCATATGGAAACATAGATGGATATGTTTCATGCAAAGAAGAAACATGAAGAAGTAGAAGCAGCATTGACTGAGTTTTACCCTCACTGCCACCATAAGAAAATGGAGTGCAAATGCAACATTTCTAAAGATAGGTAGGGGCAACTAGACTTTAGAACTTTGAAAGATGAAGAAGGCCAAGTATTTTACCTAGCCCAACACAAGACATGGAAACAAAGGCAATGTATTCCTTCGGATCCTTTATCTTATAATGCTTCATTTCCAAGTTCTTCTTCAAACACTCCTAATTGGTATAATGTACCATCTCAACCTTGGTCAACCCTATCACCACCTAGATGGACCCCATAGCAAGGGGTATGGCCACAACAACCATAACAATCTCAAGTTCATAGCCAATAGTGGTAGCCACCCCAAAACTTATGGCAACAACAATGAAGGGGGAATCAACCTTGGCAAAATCCAAATGTTGGTTACCCACAACCATAGTAGGATTTGCCTCAGTAGCTAGCTATTATACCAAACACTGCTACATCTTCCCCTAATCTACCAAGAGAAACTCAATTGCCTACCCAACCTACACCAAATCCTAACAACAAGCCTGTTCAACAGGCTTATGCTAACGAGACGTTCCAGTACTTGACTTATGTAGTAGATGTTAGTGATGTTCACCTATGTTTAGGAAAAATGCTCCCTAGACCAACCTCTCCATTCATCATGGAACTCCTAGATGAGGAACCTTCCAACGATGCCAATTTCCATTCATAGAGTGAACACACTGAGCAACCTCCACCAAAAGAAGGGAATAAAAACAAAGAACCTCTATTCTCAAAAAGAATGAATACTTAAAAACATGAACCTGAACCTAAATTTGATTCCTTGGGCAATTAAAAAAATTTCCATGTTAAAATTCCCTTATTCCAAGCTATCAAGGATGTTCCCATTTACACTATAACTATCAGAGTTGTGTTTAAAGAAACTAGAAAGGAAGCGTAAAGACCCACAAACTGTTCAAGTGATTGGGTAGCTTGTTGATATCATGCTGAGAAACATAGTTGTCCCAAAGTACGCAGACCTTGGTAGTCCAATGGTGGATGTGCATATCAATGGCACCCTTATAAGAAATACTTTAACTGATCTAGGTGCTGCCGTAAACATGACCAAGGAAACCATTAAAAATTTGCAACTTTTTGACCTAATACCTACACCTATAGTGTTGCAACTAGTAGATAAGTCCACGGTTTGGCTAGAAGGGGTCATTGAAGACCTGGTTATAACTCTTGACTCTTTAGAATATCTTGCAGATTTTATGGTCCTGCAGCGCCAAAAGCTAACCTAGGGGATATCCACTCATATTAGGGTGACCATGGTCAACAACAATTGATGCTTTTATTGGCTACAGGTTGGGGGTCATGATAATTTCTAATGGAAATGTCACCAAGAAATAATTTAATTCTTTATCTGCTAGCACAACCCTTGTTGACTTAGACCAACCTATCTAGCCAGATCTTGAAGATAATGATCAATATTCCCTATAGACATTAATGACAATTGAACAAAGCCTATTGATTCAAATACAAGATGATGATATGGTCCTCTCCCATATGGTTTAGAATAACTATGGGACGGATTCATAGCAGAACAATTGCTTGGTATGCTTATCCTTCCCGCTACATAATATTCTTCCTACAACACATACACCAACTTATGCTTCTACCGCTCGTATATTTCTTCATTTTTTGCTACACAGCTATAGCCTTAACACATCATATATGGATGTTGACTCTGTTATGTCATCAACCACCCAAGTAGAAATTTCACCTAGGAAAATACTCAATGTTAATAACCAACTGACCATGTAACAACAATTTGGGTTAATTTCTATGTTGCAGGCTCATAAGACAGCCTTCGCCTGGGATTACCATGACATGAGAGGCATAGATCCCAATCTTTGTATGCATCATATATACATCAAGGAATACTGTTGACCCATTAGGCAACCTCATATGAGGATGAATCATGCTGTTCGAGAGATTATAAAGAATGAATTACAGAAGCTCTTCAATGTTGGATTCATTTATATATACCATATAGTCAGTGGGTCTCTCTATTGGTTATATTGCCTAAGAAGGGGGGAAAGTGGCATGTATGTGTTGACTATAGAGAACTTAATGCAACCACTAGGAAAGACCATTTCCCTCTTCCCTTTATTGATCAATTCCATGACTCTATTGGTGCTCAAAGTTGATGCTCCTCAAATCCCTAAAGGCAATCAATTCTTAAGTGCCATGGGTGTCAAACTTAAGGCAAAGATTAGATACTTATGTTTAGGATGAGGAAACGAAATCCAAATTTGATAAGGAGGGTGATTGCTTCTTTTTATTTTGGATCTGTTAAACCAAGGGGGTATTCCCTAAGGTGTAAGGAAGAAAACTTGATAACAGTAGTATGATAAATCCCAAATCAAACCATACTCAATGCACATGATCTCCAAATTTTTTCACTAAGCAACATGTATGCTGGATTGATGAATTGTGGGTGTTACACATTTATAAAATAGACACACAACCATATAGATAATTTAAAATTATGCTATACTAGCCCCTAATATGACAACACACATCTAGATATGGATGTGAATGGAACAAACAACTCTTGATAAGTAATGTATTGATGTTTTCATGTGTTTGAGTGGGTGAGGGAAAAGAGAGGTTAACAAATAGCATATTGGTGCCTATTCTAGCTAGGGCAATATGGTAGAAAACACAATCAAATGGGGCAGCAAAGTAACTAAATTTTCTACCTAATCAAGGCAACAACAAAGACTATAACTGATAATATTTTGCCTAAGATAGGTTCTACACAAACAAACAAGTAGTTAGATGATATCATAACATAATCACAAGCATTCTTCATGTTGCAAGTATGTGCCTAATCGGTGTTGTCATTGATGTCAACATATCTATGTTGTCATTAGTGTCAACTGTGCTCTTACTTTGTTGAGGATATTGAGAAAATTAGCCCCTCCAGTGATAACAATGTGTTGCAGTAGAAATAATGCATTACATGCAGAAGAACAGTCCAGAACAATGCTCCACATTTTTTGTAGAATAAATATCTTTGCTTATAGATTGGGAGTTATTTAGAAGCATATCTAAATATTTTATATTCCAAGGTTGAGCCTCTAGAATGAATATTTGAGTAAGTTGTGTTCACCAGTGTGAAAATTGTATTTCCTGTATGTTTGGTGGTGACAGGGAGAAAGTATTTTGCTCCACATTCCTTCACATTGAAGTATTTTAGTCTGCGGTTCTGGAATTAAGTCAGTGATGATGTTAAGTACCTTCAAATGCAATGGTTCATGATTTGGTGGTCCGCAAGCTATCTTTTACTCATGACAGTGGCTGACAGTGTTGTTCCTGTACTTCGGTTTGAAGAATCTTATTGATAGAGTGATTAGAGATCGTGCGGTTGTTCTTGGTGATTCCAATGTTCTTGTGGATGTCTCCTAATCATGCTCCTACATTTGGATTGGTCTGCAAGGTGTAATTCAGATTGTGCATGAAGCGTGTTCTTGAGAATACTTGTGTTAACATCAGTTTTAGCTGACTTAGTGGTTGACACGTCTTGCGATTACATGTTGAAGATTGTGATAGCGTATTGTAGCATGGAAGATTGTGTTTGAGTCCCAGCTAAGGCGCGACATGGTTTGCATTCATTTCTTTTCTTTGTAAATCTGTTTAGGTCCAGACCTATTATGATGTAACGTATGTTTGCCAACCTTGGAGATTGTTCCAACCGTTGATGATTGTAATGCCAACCTTGATGATCATTCCAAGGTTGATGAAGTGTATAAATACTTGTAATTGAGTCATGAAAATGTATACAAGTGCAAAGATGGGAAGATAAAAGTGAAGTAAAGTAGTAGAGAAGAGAAAAGGTGTTTGTGCTTCAATGGAACTAAACTTGGCATGGATTAGATGTTGTTATCTCAATTCAACCCTTTTGGCAGTGAGCCTTCCCTTGGCAGTGAGCCACCCATAGGCAGTGAGCCTTTCTTTGCAGTGACCAATTTGGGCAGTGAGCCTCTATTTTTTGGTATTGATATAACATATATATATTTATGTGGGATAACACCCACCATGGTTTTTCCCTTTTAGGGTTTTCCATGTAAAAATCTGGTGTCTTCTGTGTTGATTATGTTATTGTATTGAACTTCTCATTTCATGCTCTCATGGTTATATCTGAATATAAGTAATTCATAAGTTGATGTTCATAATTGGTTAAAAGTTTTAGGATAACTAATTCAGCCCCCTCTCAGTTGTTCGGTGTAGTTCAACAATTGGTATCAGAGCAAGGTTCTGTTGATGGGTATTTTAGCACATAACAATGCAGGTATGATTGCTGGTATCACAACTCTCTTGAAAAAGGTATCCTATCCAAGATAGGACTGCCCCAAGGATAATACAGCTAGGTCTTAGCTTGCTTGGAATATCTCAGTGGAATGTGATTAGCTGTACCATCAAGGGGTCTTACATGAAATGCAGGGTTTATGAAAAATGGCAGCAATGTATATGCAGAAACCCTATGATATCTTTAGTAGATTTATAATGTAGGTGTTGCTTATAACCTAAATCTACCAAACTTTATGTAAAGAAAATGCAAAAGGAAAGGGAGAGAGAAGGGATAAGAAATCCTAAGTGATAGTCACAATGGAGTAAAATGCTACAGATAGACAAATACTTTCAATAAACCATTCCCTATTTCACCAGGATAGGAAACCTACAATGTTGCAAGAAATGATGTAATCTTCAAAGGATCCTTATGATTTTCAAATTGCATTCACTCATTAAACACTTGAACAATATTGCAACTTAACTAGTAGAATGCAACTGAACTATATTCAATAACAAGGCCTAGGCTAACTATACACAGCAACTTACCATTGGTAAGTACTAATAGTATGGACCAAAGCATTCATCAAATATCTTAACATTTACCCATCATTGCAAAAGCACAACTAATTAAATTTAGATTGATATGAACCATGAAAACTAAAATGAGACAACACAAACACAAATTCCCAGCAACCTGCAAAACTTGCTTTGTATTGATTGTATTTTGGCAGAGTCTCAGCAATTCATTATCAAATCTTACTTACAAATAAGAGAAAAGGATGGCCCTTTTATAGACAAGGCACCATACCAAGTTTTTCAATGGACAATGGAGATTAACTCGACACCAACGGTCCAGATTACATGGTATTTAATGAGATACATCAATTAGTTACATTTTTGGATTTGCCTTTGTCTTGTAGGAAAAAGACAAAATACAACTTGCAAATACATTGAATCTGGACAAAATGGATGCTCATTTGATTGTATATGATGAAAATTCAATTTTCAAGGCCTAATAAAGCCAAAATAGAGTCACCTGACACTTGAAAATATGAGCTGATGTAGATTCACAAGATTCCAAGTGCTGACTAGATTAAGAGGTGTATGTGACACATTTTTGGTGAAAGTGTATCCAACTGGAAGCTTGCTGGACCAACATTGCATGACTGGATGACGGGGACAACTCTGAACAAATCTTGGACATTGGACTGGATTTGCAGGAACAACAGTGATTTGGCATGATCTTCTATGTCTTTCAGCTCCTGAGACTCATCTTTATCATTCTAGACATTATACTGATCTTCTCTTATAGGTGCAACAGCAATTTGGTAGATAGAATGTCAGTTCTGCATTTCTGGGTCAGTAGGATATTGTTGTATTTTCATCCTTCCAAGACAGCTCCAACAAGGTCATATGTCCTCCAAGACCTACAATTCACAATGCAAAGCATCAATTTTATCTTAAACAATCATTTTCCATCAATTTGGATCAAGATATGTCCATTTGTAGTCATGGATCAGTCAAAAATAACTCATTGTCAATGTCATCTTCGTATAAACAACCTCTTAAATATGGTGATTTTCACATGATTTTATACATTTTTTGCCATTTTCAAGTACCCATTTGGCCTATATATTGATCTAGGAAGTTTTTGTGGTCATTAGAATCCATTTGTAGACTTTTATTTCATGTTTTTCTAGCCTTTTATGCAAAAAGTGGGATTTTTGGGGATCACAAACTTTTCATGTGCAGTAGCATTAATTATCATAAAACATGCCAAAAATCCACATAAACTTGGTAAAATGTTCATCATGATGTGACAAATAGATATGCAATTCAAATTCACCAAGAAAATCCAAGTTGTACCTTGAAAAAACTCAATTTTTGGGCCAAAATGTCAAAAAGCACAGGTTTTGGGGTCTACCGACTAAAAGTCGGTGCAATGCAATTCTAGTGCAGGTCAGAGAGGTTCATTTTTAGCGCAAAATGCTTTTGCGCTACTTTTGGGTGCCACCGACTTATGCGAGTTTGCGCTCGGATTGACTAATAGCATCTCATAAGGTCGGTCGGGGTGGATTGCAACGATTTTTAGCACAAAACATAAAAGGCTCAGTCGGTGGGGATTTTTAATGCAACCGACTAGCGCAGGTTTCTCTATCTACTGACCAAGTGCAATGAAGGCAAATATTAGTGCAAGTCGGTTGAAGCCCATTTTAGCGCTTTTCTTCGAAATTGTCTCAACAGGGATTTTTGGTCCATTGACTTAGCGGCAACTTGGAGGGAGGTCGGTCGGAGACATATTTAGCGCTAAGGTCGGTAGAAGGCATTTTTAGCACTTTTTGCAGTAGGGAGTGTTTTTTGTGCCAGTTTTGGAAATGTCCAGGGTGAAAGTATATTTAAAAATATATTTAAGTGAATTTCTTATACTTTAAATATTTTTAAATATACTTTCAGGATGTTTAAGATTGGTTCCAGATCCATAAGATTTCACATGCAGATTCTAGAATTTTGAGGTTCCACCAGATTTCAGACTTAGCCATTTTTCAGGATTTTTAGAATTTCAGACTTAGCCAAATCAGGGCTCCAGGATCATGTGATAGGATGAAAGTATATGAACCCCTTAATGAAATCTTGTGGAATTTGACATGATTTTGCAACTCTAAGACCTGGAAACTAGAAATTTCAACATGAAACATCTTGCAGAAGCAATTTCAAGGGCAATATCCAGTGACATAGGATTTTTGAACAAATACAGTAACACCCAATTTTAGTGCAAAAGGCAACAAATGGCAATCTTTTAAGCACAAGACCACTTAAGACACTTCCAAATCAATCATGAAAGACATCAACTAACTCCACACATGCAAAATACTCAAATTTGGAACAAATCCTGCACTCTAAGCACAAATTCACTTTCTCATCATCATAAGCAAGAGAGGTCGAGACTCCAAACCAAAGCAAAAAAGGGGGTCTCCATTTGGCAAAGTGGGGTGTGTGTGCAAGGCACAACAGGTCCCTCAGAAGAAAGCCTAACAACTTGAGGAAGATCCATGATGTCTTATAGGAAGGAAGCTCCGCAGTTTGATGGGGCAAATTATGCTCTTTAGAAGGTACGCATGAAAAGCCATCTCCTCTGTCTTAGTTATAAAGTATGGTTAGCTACACAGTCACAATTTATCATGCCTAAAGATGTCACAACCCCTATTTTCAATAATTAATTTATAATTAAATATTACTATTTAAAAGTTCATTGATCAAACCTTGTTTCATGTGTGTGACAGGAAAATACTCTTGGTAGAGAGAGTATCATCGAGGAGGGGGTGTCTAGCTATCTGTAAGCGACCGTGGTGAAAGAATCTACACACACACACTTAGAAAATCATATAGTTGTATTTGCATAAATTAGTTATGATTACATCTTATCTTATTTAATAAGGAAGATTATTGCTATAGTTGCTTATTTAATTGAATGTTAGTTAATATTAATTTCTCTTAGAGGAAATAAAAATAATTTTAAATCATTTATTGATTCTGTTCGAAATTAGAATTAATATTTATTGTTTTAAAGATAATTGTGATGCAAGTTAATAAATCATATTTGTGAGATAAACTTAGAAAAGAAAGCAAGATTTAGAAAACAAAGCAACGAGAAAGAAAACAATAGAAAAATAGAAAAAGGACTTAAATTTAGAAAATAAAGCACAAAACAAAGAAAAATAAAAATAGAAAAAGAATAGAAGAAAAGAAGAAAAGAAAAGAAAATAATAAAAGGGAAGAAACTCTCATTCTCTCAACACAAGCATTATTACACAATTTTTCTCTCTCAAAATCTGGAATCTGAAAACAAAAACACTAGTTTTAGGAGTATTGGAAAGGAGGCTTTGTACAAGAAGCTTTGAAGGTCTGGAGCGAAGAGGTAGAACTCGAGGAACATAGGATTGAAGAGATCAGCTGTTGAAAAACAAAATTTATAGGTTTTTTATACCGAACCAATATGTTTATGCTTGAATTTTGTGTATGACTAATTTTTGTCTGCAGGAAAAATTGTCTCTTTCATGACATTAGTTGTTTTGAATTTGATAGCTACATCATTCTTGGAAAAATTAGAATACTTCTAGGATTGTTGATATTTATATATATATAAATACATATACAGCAATTGTATATGTATCTACATATATATATACTCATATACATATTTGAAGTAGATATATATATATATATATAAAATTGTAAATTAACTACCTGTGAATCACAACAGTGGAACCCTAAAATAATTTATATATACATATATATAAATGCATATACACAGGCGATCTGTATATATACATTTATATATAAATATATATATTCAATGTTAAAGATATACAATGACTGCCATACGCTGTAGCAGTATAGAAAATGTCTGAATCTAACATATAAATTTATGCATATTTGAAAAGTTGAAAAGGGAAATCAATGTATGCAGATATCTTTTAGGAAGTATTGTTTTTGTCAAATAGGGAACGCGGCCTAAGGCCATCGCCACACCATAGAAGGGTGTGGGGATGGCTGACACCATCCCCACAATTGTAAACTGTAAGTTTTATAAAACATATAATATATGCTGTGTAGGCCGTCGACCTCCCTAGCACAGACCGCACTATCTTTGATATTAGTCCGCTGTATATAAATTGCAATTCACTGTTATGAATTTTATTCACTGTTTAAACTACTATCAGATATATATAAATCGCTGTTGATAAATGTGTTATATATATATATGTGCAGTTCTGTATAATCATCAGACAAATAATTTTATATTCTGAGTTGTAAATTTTTATATTTCTAGAATATTTTTCTGTATAATGATTTTTATTTCCAGACAGTTCATTTATATTGAATCAATATATATATGTTTTTGGAAAAGTATTTCTAGCTTATAATATATTTCTGGTTTAGAAGAAAAACTGTAGCCTTTACAATTAATAGGCAAAATAGATGAAATCCCATGAAATAACTGCTTTATTGTCAAAAACTTGAAATGTGAATGAGATGGTATAAAAATATTGGATATATTATATAATCCATTGAAAATCATTTTATTTTAGACAAACTGCAAACCCAGAAATAGAAACAAATGGATTGAAGTAAACTATATTGTTTTTCTATAGAGAATATTTTGGTGAAAATGGAATTATTATTTAGACTTATTGAATATGAGTTTCTTGTATGAAAATAAGTCTTCTTTTGAGATTTATTTTGTTTACCAAACTAAATTACCCATTTTACCTAGAAAATGTCTTGCCTTGAGAAATTGACATAAACCACTGGAAAAGTGCAAACTTATTCAACAAGCAAACTAGAGAATTCAATTAAATGAAGAAATTAAGACTAATTTAGTGCATTAGAACCATCATAATTATGAAAAGGTAATAATCATTCCTTAATAGACTAATCCATTATGATGATTACCATATGCTTATCTCTACTTAGGTAAATAAATGTAGATTGATATTTGACAATTTATTGGAATAAAGGCAACACATTGCTCTGAAGCAAAAGAAACTTTCATGATGTAGAGATGTAAGGTTGAATGTGTCATTTGGGTTAAGTCATCAAATAAGGCAATTGATAATATAACCTTGTAAAGTAAAAAGAAAGTTTAAGGTTAAAATGTCTTTCATTGTTTGTTGGTATTGATAGCACAAGTATAGGGAAGAATTTCTAAGATAAGTATTCTGATTTCTAAGATTATAGGGAAGAATTTAAGGTTTCCATCTTGAATGTTTTTCTTGTATGACCTTTCCATAGTATTAATGTGGACTCAATAGACTTAGCACAACTTGAATGATTGGAAACAAAACTAAATTTAATATAACAACCTTTGGGGCACAAAGATCTAATAATAGATTGAGCATACTCCAGAATAAGATCCTACATGATGGTAATTATATAAAGATTGTTCTTAATCACTTAAAAAGAGTGTTATGTTTTACGAATGGTGTCTTATGATTTGGGTTTAAGTAAAAACTCCTTCTTATGCATTCTCGGAAGAGAGTCCTAATATGACATTACTAGATAAATGAATTCAATTATGTCCAAGGTATGTGATCCAGAATGACTGACTATTCTTGGAGAATGATTATGTTCATTACGTGTGTATCTTACCTTACCAGATAAGTAAGTATGAGTTGTGATGTAGTTTCCATGCTTATAATATGAAATGAGTTCAGTAGAGCACCAGTTTCTTTCACCTACGTTGGTTCATGACTGCTAGACCCCTTGTGATGGGTCGGGCTTTCCAGTTGGAAATCATGAGGAAGCTTTATGCTTTGTGGCAGGGAGGATATCACCTCAATGATATTCTCTCTTAGGTTCCAAGGTGCTCATGCAAAATAAGTTAATTTCCATTATGCTATTCATGTAAAAGCCTATCTGGCAAGAACTTGTAAAGGCATAGCCTTGTTTGACTCTTGATGTATTGTAATCCTACTTGGATGTATATTACTGAAAGTTAGTTAATTTTATCTAACATAGGTAATTTGATACAATTTATGCATTGGGTATCTAATTGTGTATTCGAAGGTTAATTTTAGTATGTGTGTGAATTGTGGTCCTTACAAAAGATGGCTTGACAATGAAAGATGATATTAAAGAATATGAATTGGATGTCAAAGCAAAGGATGCCCTGTTAAGTTCCTTAAGTGACTCAGTGTTGACAAAAGTTGTGGATCTTGAATCTACAAATGAGGTATGGGAGAAGCTAAAAGATCTGTATGAAGGAGATGATTCTGTAAGAGAAGCTAAGCTATAGAGCCTGAAAGTGAAATATGTGGGTTTGAAGATGAATGAAGATGAAAACATAATAGCCTTTATGCAAAGAGTTGATGAACTTGTCACTAGAATAAAAGGTATGGGAGGAACTTTCAGTGATAAGGAAATTGTGATGAAAATTCTCAGATCACTACCAAAGTCCTATAGTCACAAGGTAGCTGCCATTGAAGAATTTATGATTGTGAAAACTATTGATAGAGATCAGTTGCTTGGAAATCTTACAACCTTTGAGATGAGAGAATTTGGAGATGCCCTGCCGAAAGTTGATTTAGCTTTTAAAGCCAGTACTTTTGAAAAGATTTCCAGAGCTGAGAAATATAAAGTGGATGATGACTTTGAGGAAATTACAGCTAACTTTGTTGATAGGTTGCACAGAGGTTCTGGTAAGTTTAAAGGTAAATTACCTTTCAAATGTTTCTCTTGTGGTAAAGGAGGTCATTATGCTTCCAGATGTCCTGAAAGAATTGAAAGAATAAGAAAAAATATGAGAGCAATCCTAGAGTTCCAAGGAAATGCTACTATGACAGAGATTTTGATGATGAAGGTGTGAATGATGATGAATCTAATGATGCCAGTACCGGTGCAAATGAATGCCTATTTATTGTTATTAAAGAAGATCCTATGTCTACTAATTCTGCTAGTAGTGTGAAGGAAGAAAAACCAGTGGCAGAAAGTGCTTTGGCTGTTCAGGTTGAGAAAGATAAGGATGAATGGATTATTGATAGTGGATGCTCACATCACATGACTGTTGACAAAAGGAAGGTTGTAAGTTTGGAAAAGTATGATGGAGGACTGGTTAGGTTTGGAGATAACGCAACTGGTAAAATTTGTGGAAAATGATCTATTTCATTTGATGGAAAGCATAATACTGATAATGTCCTATATGTGAAGGGTTTGAAGCAAAATATTTTGAGTGTTGGTCAGATGTGTGACAAGGGATATGATCTAACATTCAAAGACAATGGGTGCAAGATCATGGAAAGCTCTAGAACTATGATTACTATCGGCAAGAAGACAAAAGGTAACATCTATCAATTACGAGGAACTAATTATTGTTGTTTATTGGCTCAGGCAGATGAAAGTTGGTTGTGGCATAGAATTTTGTGTCATATAAACTTTGATAATCTGGTAAAGATAAGTTCAGGTTAGATTGTGAGAGATTTACCAAAACTTGTGAAACCATCCAATACAATTTGCAAGGAATGTTAGTTAGGGAAGCATACAAGAAAAAGTTTCAAGAACAAAGAGCAATTCTCTGCCGGTTTTCTAGATCTAGTGCATACAGATCTATGTGGTCCTAGAAGGGTGAGAAGTCTACAAGGTGACATGTACTTCATGTTACTTATTGATGATTATTCTAGAATGACTAGGGTTACTTTTCTAAGAGACAAATCAGAAGCCCTAGAGAAGTTCAAATCTTTCAAGGCAATGGTTGAGAATGGAATAGAATCAAAAATCAAATGCTTGAGGTCTGAAAGAGGAGGTGAATTCACATCAAATGAGTTCAACATTTTCTGTGAAGAGCATAGGATAAAAAGACAGCTATCTGCACCTAGGACTCCTTAGCAAAATGGAGTTGTGGAAAGGAAAAATAGGACAGTTCAAGAGGCTGCTAGGACAATGATGAAGGAAGCAGATCTGTCAGAAGTCTTTTGGAAAGAGGCTATTCATACTACTGTTTACATCTAAAACAAAGTTCAAGTGAAATGTAATGGTACTCAAACTCCTTATGAATTGTGGTATGGAAGAATTCCTACAGTAAAATATTTCAAGATCTTTGGAAGCAAAGGCTATATCAGGAGTGATGAAGATCTAGGAAAGTTTGATGCAAGGTGTGATGAAGGAATCTTCCTTGGATACTCCACCAAGAGTAAGGCCTACCGGTGCTACAACAAAAGGCTCAAAAAGATTGTTGAGAGTGCAAATGTAAAGGTAGATGAAGGCAAGGAAAGGATATCAGACCTGAATTACTATCAACCAGAGGAACCTATGACTAAAATGAATGAAGAAAAAGATGAGCAAGAAGACAGTCAAGATGAAGAAGAGGCTCCAGAAAATGTTGTCAAGACTCCCAGGTATGTAAGGATCAATCATTCTGAAGATCAGATTATAGGTGATAAAGACAAAGGTGTGCTGACAAGAAGAGGAGCTATAGAGGAACAAGTCAATTACTATTTGCTTTTAAAGGTTGAACCAAGACTGTGAATGAAGCATGCAATGATGAAAGATGGGTAAAATCCATGGAGGAAGAGCTGATGCAAATAGAAAAGAATGATACTTGGGAATTAGGTCCTAGACTTGTTGACAAAAATGTTATTGGAACCAAATGGGTTTTCAGGAATAAGCTAAATGAGAATGGAGAAGTTGTAAGGAATAAGGCAAGGCTTATATGTAAAGGATACTCTTAGATTGAAGGAATAGATTTTGAAGAAACTTTTGCTTCTGTAGCTCAGATTGAGGCAATCCGAATATTTTTGGCATTTGCAGCCCACAAAGATTTCAAAGTGTATCAGATGGATATGAAGTCTACATTTCTAAATGGTGAGTTGGAAGAGGAAGTTTACATTGAGAAACCAGAAGGATTTAAGTTATCAGACCAAGGTGAATTTGTGTATAGGTTGAAGAAAGATTTTTATGGACTCAAGCAAGCTCCTAGAGCTTGGTATGTAAGGTTGGATAAGTACTTATTGTAGTTAGGGTTCAATAAAGGTACTGCTGACAATAATATTTACTTCAAAATTAATGATAATCAAATTTTGATTGTTGAAGTCTTTGTTAATGATATCATCTTTGGAGGTAATGAAAGTATGTGTATAAAATTCGCTGGTGAAATGCAAAAAGAGTTTGAGATGCCCATGTTTGGTGAGAGGAATTTATTTCTAGGTCTGCAAATAAATCAATCAGATAAAGGAATATTCATATCTCAGTCTAAGTATGTGAAAGAGTTGTTGAAGAAGTTTGGGATGGAAGACTCTAAATCGGTATGTACTCCCATGGTGACTGGATGCAAGTTGAGCAAAACTGATGAATCACCTAAGGTTGATCAGAAAAAATATAGATCCATGATTGGAGGATTGATTTATCTAACTCAAACCATACTTGATATTATGCATGCAGTTTGTCTTATTGCAAGGTTTCAAGTTGATCCAAGAGAATCACATGTGATGGTAGTTAAGAGAATTATGAGATATTTAAAAGGTACTCTAGATCATGGCTTATGGTACCCAAAGGACAATGATTTCACTCTCAATACTTATATAGATGTAGATTGGGCCGAAGATGTTGATGACAATAAGAGTACAAGTGGAGGTGCCTTCTTCTTGGGTAATAGATTGGTCTCATGGCTGAGCAAGAAACAAGATTCAATATCTTTGTCAACTGCAGAAGTAGAGTATATTGCAACATATTGTTGCACTCAAGTGTTATGGATGAAGCAGACTTTGAAGGACATAAGAGTTGTGTATGAAGATACAATTGCAATCTTTTGTGACAATACAAGTACCATAAACATTTCAAGGAATCCAGTGATGCACTCAAGAACAAAGCACATATCAATAAGGTATCACTTTTTGAGAGAAAAGGTGACAGAGAATGAAGTAAAGTTGGAATATGTATCCACAAAGGATCAGATTGCAAACATTTTCACTAAGCCTCTGCCTAAAGATACCTTTGAGTACCCCAAAGAAAAGTTAGGGGTCATTACCCCTCCTATCCTAAACTAAGATGCATAGGAATGCATCAATCTAGTGGAGCTCAAAGCGTCATTCTTTGATCTGGATTGATGTTCTGAAGGCTGCCTCTCAGGGGGAATAGCTAAATGTTTCTGATAAAGTAAGTGGATTAGAGCAACAACATGAAAGTATGTGCCCTTTGCCATTGATTTCAAAGGGGGAGAGAAATCATGTGAAAAACTCAGGAGGAGAGAATGTAGATGTGTAAAGAGAAAGGGGGAGAATCTTGTCTTGATGGTCTTTTCAGTTTTTCATATCATATGTTGCCATCAATGACAAAGGGGGAGATTGTTGCAAGTATGTGCCTAATCAGTGTTGTCATTTATGTCAACATATCTATGTTATCATTAGTGTCAATTGTGCTTTTACTTTGTTGAGGATATTGAGAAAATTAGCCCCTCTGGTGATAACAATGTGTTGCAGTAGAAATAGTACATTACATGTAGAAGAACAGTCTAGAAGAATGCTCTGCATTTTCTGTAGAATAAATATCTTTGCTTGCAGATTGGAAATTATTTAGAAGCCTATCTGAAGATGTTATATTCCAAGGTTGAGCCTCCGGAATGAAGATTTGAGTAAGTTGTGTTCACTAGTGTGAAAACTATTTTTCTTGTATGTTTGGTGGTGATAGGGAGAAAGTGTTTTGCTTCGCATTCCTCTGCATTGAAGTATTTTGGTCTGCTATTCTAGAATTAAGTTAGTGATGATTTTAAGTGCCTTCAAATGCAATGGTTCATGATTTGGTGGTCCGTAAGCTATCTTTTACTCATGACAGTGGCTGACAGTGTTGTTCCTGTACTCTGGTTTGAAGAATCTTTTTAATAGAGTGATTAGAGATCATGCAGTTGCTCTTGGTGATTACAATGTGCTTGTGGATGTCTCTTGATCATGCTCCTACATTCGGATTGGTCCACAAGGTGTAATTCAGATCATGCATGAAGTGTGTTCTTGAGAATACTTGTGTTAACATCAGTTTTAGCCGACTTGGTTGTTGCACATCTTGCAATTGCACTTTGAAGATTGTGATAGCATATTGTAGCATGGAAGATTGTGTTTGAGTCCCAGCTAAGGCGTGGCGTGGTCCACATTCATTTCTTTTCTTTGCAAATCTATTTAGGTCCATACCTATTATGATGTAACATATGTTTTCCAACCTTGGAGATTGTTCCAACGGTTGATGATTGTAATGCCGACCTTGATGATCATTCCAAGGTTGATGAAGTGTATAATTACTTGTAATTGAGTCATGAAAATGTATTCAAGTGCAAAGATAAAAGTGAAGTAAAGTAGCATAGTAGAGAAAAGGTGTTTGTGCTTCAATGGAACTGAACCTTGTCATGGAGTAGATGCTATTATCTCAGTTCAACCCTTTTAGCAGTGAGCCACCCATAGGTAGTGAGCCTTTCTTTGCAGTGAGTAATTTTGGTAGTGAGCCTCTATTTTTTGGTATTGATATAACATATATATTTCTGTGGGCTAACACCCATCATAGTTTTTCCCTTTTAGGGTTTTCCATGTAAAAATCTGGTGTCTTGTGTGTTGATTATGTTATTGTGTTGAACTTCTCATTTCATGCTCTCATGGTTATATCTGAATATAAGTAATTGATAAGATGATGTTCATAATTGGTTAAAAGTTTTAGGACAACTGATTCACCCCCCTCTCAGTTGTTCGGTGCAGTTCAACACTTCAATAATCCATAAACATTTCACAAGTTTCCTACATTAACATGATAGGTAACCTCAAAACTTTTCTAAGTGTTTTACAATTCATATAAATTAACCATTCATGTACAATTTTCAAATCAGAAAGTGTGATTAGGGTATGTTGACAAAATACCAAAAAATTACAATACATTCATGGAGACACCTGAAGACAAGTTTGATTTTCACATTTAGTCCATTCTTTGAAGATTACATTGCCCATTCATGATGTAGGAGCATCCAGTGGTGTAAGGGCAATCTTGCATCACCCAAAAAAAGATGTGTTTCAAAATTTTAAATGTTCTTTCCATTTCTTTTCAAAATTTGTGGTTCTGGTTCCATAATCACCTGAATAATGATGTAGAACTTTCAATTTTTCTAAACTACTAAAAATAGCAACCTGCTATTTTTAGAAAGTTTGCATTTGGGCACAGGATGAAGTAAAAATTTATAGGAAGATTCATAATTGAAAAATAAGACCTTTGGCGAAGGAATCACACAAAGATCATTTGTGAACTGAAAGATATTAAAGTTTCCATTTCCTGAAAAATACCTAAAAATTATTCAAACTCAGGTTTGAGGCACTAAATGGCCCTATACGGGCCTGAAAATGGCCAGAATCAATAGAGCGGGTTCTTAGCACATAGAGCACTCCACAAGCTTTTCGACGCATAAAACGGTTCATCAATCAGACACCCGGATCAAAAGTTATGGCTCCCAAAAGTTGACCTATTTTTAGAGGGAGATGCAAATTTCGAAATTAGGTTGTTGGCCACCAAAAAGGCTATTAATAACCATTTTTGGGAACCCTGGGTAGTAGTAGAGTTAAGGGGGAAAGTGTAGAGTCAAGAATAGGTAGAAAAATAGAAACCCTAGCTGATTTGGGGTTACAGAAGGCTGATGATTCCAGAGTCTTGTGATAGGAAGCTGTAATGTGTTGCAACCTGTAGAGGGTTGATTCCTCTGATTGTATTTGAGCATCTGTAATGTAATAAGTTGTCTAAATCAATAAAGAAGTTTCTATTTTCTGTGTACAATTTCTGTTGTTGTGTGTTTTATGATTTACCCCCTTCATCAAGTGGTATCAGAGCAAGGGTTCCTGAGTGTGTAGACAGATCGCTGACTGTGAGGCAGTTTGCACCAGGACTTGAGGTTTTGGGTTTTCTGCGAAAATCAAGATGCCTCCATGAAGAAATCGTATTAGGAGGAATGCTTTGACAGAAGAGGGTTTTAGAGCCCTATAAAGGCAAATCAATGCATTGCAAGAGGAGTTGTGATGAGGGTTTGATCTATGAACAAGAGAAGAAAGTGAAGATGAAGCTAAAGAAGAGCTATCTGAGGAAGAACAAGAAGCTACAGGAGATCCTACAGAAGTTAGGTTGTTGAAGGACATTTCTAAGATTGGAAAGAGGCCCATGATCAAAGTTTCTAAATATTCTAGAGATTTTAATCTGGAACAACTTATTGATTGGATCAATGATATGGAGGAATATTTCGAGTATGAAGATGTGGAAGACCCAGATCAAGTCAAGTTTGTAAAAACAAAATTGAAGGGCCATGCCAATATTTGGTAGAAGGAGGTCCAGTTAGAGAGGAACAGAAGAGGAAAAGGAAAGATCACCAAATGGGATTGGATGGTGGAGAAACTAAAGAAGCAGTTCATTCCTGTGGACTATGAGATGGAGCTATTGAAGAAGCTGCAAGGATTGAAGCAAGGCAACAAGTCTGTCAAGGAGTATACAAAAGAGTTTTATAAGATTACTATTAGGATAGGCCATGCAGAGCAAAATAAGGAGAAGGTAGCCCATTACATTATGGGTTGAGGCCAAGTATTCAAGAGGAGTTGAGTCTGGTCAGAATGACCACCATAGAAGATGCATACCAATTTTCCTTGAAGGTGGAAGAGAAGCTAAATAAAAGATTTGACATCAAGCAAAGGGGAAGAGGTCAAGGCGAAAGGACTGGTGGAAGACCCTATGGGGGATGAAATGAAGATTCAAAGAAAAGTGAAGAATTCGGCACCAGTCAAATTTAGAGAGGAGATAATACCTACCGCCCTTGTGACTAGAACAATGGTGAGAAAAGAGGAAGAGGAAGAGGCAGACCTGGGCAAGGACCTAGAAGAGGAGGTTTTAGAGGAACCTGTTTCCAATGTGGAGAAGAAGGACATTGAGCATATGAGTGCCCACAACATCAAGGAAGGACAAATCAAAGACCTGAAGGTAATGCACGAGTTGCACATGTAGATGAAGATGTACAGTCTGAGCATTCTGAAGATGCTGAAAGGGGAGAAACCCTAGTTGTCAAAAGAACTTTGTTGAATGAGGAAAAAGAACCAAATGAGAGGAAGAGTTTATTTCATACAAGGTGTAAATGTGAAGGTAAGTGTTGTGATATTATTATTGACAGTGGAAGCACTGACAATCTTGTTTCAGAGGAGATGGTTGACAAGTTGAAGTTGACAAGAAAAAAACATCCACATCCATATCGGATTACATGGTTACAGAAGGACCATAGAGCTTTGGTCAATGAACAGTGTTTAGTGAAGCTCAAGATTGGTGACTACCATGATGAGGTGCTGTGTGATATCATACCGATGGATGCATGTCATATATTGTTGGGGAGGCCATGGCAGTATGATAGGAGCACTGTCCATGATGGCCATGCAAACACATTATCCCTAATAAAAGATGGAGTTCGTCATAAATTGAAGCCCTTGAAAGAGGTGGAAGAAAAGGTATGTAGTACTGCCAAAAGTTTCTTGGTAGATGGTAGAAATTTTTTGGAGGGTATGAAGCATGAGCGTCATTGCTTTGCATTGATTCCTAAGATTAGTCAAGATAAATTTAAAGATGTACCAGCAAAAGTTTCAGAAATGTTGGAGAATTTTAAGATATTGTCTCTGATAATGTACCCGAAGGTTTACCACTAGTAAGGAAGATAAGTCATCAAATGGATTTAATACCAGGAGCTAGTTTGCCGAATAAGGCAGCCCATAGAATGACTCCAAAAGAGAGTGAATAGTTGAACAGACAAGTTTAGGAGTTGTTGAGGAAGGGATTGATAAGAGAGAGTCTAAGTCCATGTGTGGTACCTGCAGTACTAGCACCAAAGAAAGATGGAGAGTAGAGAATGTGTATAGATTCTTGAGCCATAAATAAGATCACGATCAAGTACAGGTTTCCATTGCCAAGAATGGATGACATAATGGATTGTTTGAGTGGAGCCAAGTACTTCACAAAGATTGACCTGAAGAGTGGTTGTCACCAGATTCGAATCAGAGAAGGAGATGAATGGAAGATAGCCTTCAAGATAAAGGAGGGTTTGTACGAGTGGTTAGTCATGCCATTTGGGCTAACCAATGCACCGAGCACATTCATGCGGCTCATGAATGAGGTATTGAAATTTTTTTGGGAAGTTTTGTTATTGTTTATTTAGATGATATTTTGATTTTTAGTAAGACTTGGGATGAGCATATGATGCATATCAGAAGAGTTTTGGAGAAGCTGAGGGAGGAGAAGTTGTTGATCAATTTGAAGAAATGTAGCTTTGCAAAGAAGGAATTGGTATACCTGGGATTTGTTGTCTCAGAGAAAGGTCTTAAGATGGACCCAGAGAAGGTAAGGGCTATCATTGAATGGCCTACGCCAAGGAGTGCTTCCGAGGTAAGATCTTTTCATGGTTTGGCAAGTTTTTACAGAAAATTTATCAGGAATTTTAGTAGTATTTGTGCACCCCTAACTGAGATAATGAGAAGGGATAGAAAAGAGTTTAGATGGACTAAAGGAGCAGATAAAAGCTTTGATACATTGAAGTAGAAAGTCACAGAGCAACCTGTTTTGGCAATTCCAGATTTCAATAAGGTATTTCAAGTAGATTGTGATGCTAGTGGCAGTGCTATAGGAGCTGTTTTGAGCTAAGAAGGTAAACCCATTGCCTATTTTATTGAGAAGCTTAATGATGCCAAGAAAAAGTATTCTATTTATGATCAGGAATTTTATGCAATAGTTCAGGCTTTGAAGAAATGGAGACATTATTTGTTGCCAAAAGAGTTTATTTTATATACTGATCATCAGGCTTTGCAGTATCTTAATAGTCAAGGGAAGTTGAACCAAAGGCACTTAAAATGGGTTGAGTTTTTGCAGAGTTATACTTTTGTTTTGAAGCACAGGAGTGGGAAGTCCAACAAAGTTGCAGATGCCTTGAGCAAAAGGCAAAACTTGTTGATAGAAATGAAGATAGAGGTTGTTGGGTTCGACGTGCTCAAAAGTTTGTATCTTGAAGAACTAGATTTTGCAGAGGCCTGGAAAGCTTGTTTGGAACCTATTACTTTGGACAGGAAAAAATGATTGGATTTCATAATCCAAGATGGCATGTTGTTTAGAGGAAGCCAGCTGTGCATTCCAAGGTGTTCCATGAGAGAGAACTTGATTAAGGAGAAGCATAGTGGAGGATTGGCTAGACACTTTGGTCGAGATAAGACCATCGCTATTATTGGTGAAAATTATTATTGGCCACAGTTGCAGTAGGATGTGAGGAAATTTGTGCAGAGTTGCAGAGTATGTCAGATAGCGAAAGGAGCAAGTCAGAATATAGGTCTATATCAGCCACTACCTGTACCAGAGAAGCCATGGGATGATATTTGTATGGATTTTGTTCTTGGTTTACCAAGGACACAGAGAGGACATGATTCTATTTTTGTGGTGGTGGACATATTCTCGAAGATGGCACATTTTATTCCTTGCAAGAAGACCAATGATGTTGTTTATATTGTAGAGTTATTTTTCAGGGAGGTGGTGAGACTACATGGTCTACCTAAGAGCATAGTTTCAGATCGAGATACCAAGTTTGTTGGTTATTTGTGGAGGACATTGTGGAAGAAGTTGAAGACATATTTGAAGTTCAATTCTACACACTATCCATAGACTGATGGATAGACCAAAGTGGTGAATAGGAGTTTGGGTAACCTGCTACGATGCTTAGTAGGAGATAAGCCCAAGGGATGGGATTTGATTTTACCACATGCTGAAATTACTTAAAACAATTCTGTCAATAGGAGTACTGGTAAATCACCATTCCAGATTGTATATGGCAATAGCCCAAGAAATGCTTCTAAGTTAAGGAAGCTGGACAAAGGAGAAAAGACAAGTGCTGAAGCCGAAGACTTTGCAAAACATCTGAAGAATTTGCATGAAGAGGTGAGAAAGCACATTAATAAGATGAATATTCAATACAAGGCTAAGGTAGATCAGAAGAGGAGATATAAGGAATTCCAGGTAGGAGATGAAGTCATGGTTCACTTGAGAAAAGAAAGGTTCCTAATTGGAAAATACAATAAGCTGAAAATGAAGAAATTTGGACCATGCAGAATTTTGAAGAAACATGATTCAGGAAATGCATATGAAGTAGAGCTGCCAAGTGGGATCAACATTTCCCCTGTTTTCAACATTGTTGATTTATCAGAATATCATGAAGGTGGAACATAGGATGGACCAACAGAAGAACAGTGGAGTATTCTTTCATCTACTTCAACAGAGGAGATAGAAGAGATCTTGGATAGCCGTGTGGGAAGAAGTACTCGGAACAAGAAACATGAAGAATACACGGTGAAATGGAAAAGAAGGTCAGTTGAAGATTTTTCTTGGTTGTCTAAGGTAGAGGTTGACCATTTGGGTTTTCCTCACACAAACACCTGAGACATGATAGGGTCACTTCTCAAATTACCCTGGGTGTCTGATGCAGGAGCATCTAGTGGTGTAAGGGCAATCTTGCATCACCCAAAAAAAAAGATGTGTTTCAAAATTGTTGATGTTCTTTCCATTTCTTTTTAAAATTTGTAGTTCCGGTTCCATAATTGCTTGAATAATGATGTAGAACTTTTAGTTTTTCCAAACTACTAAAAATAACAACCTGCTATTTTTAGAAAGTTTGCATTTGGGCACAGAATGAAGTGAAAATCTACAAGAAGCTTCATAACTAAAAAATAAGAGCGGGTTCTTAGCGCGTAGAGCACTCCGTGAGCTTTTCGACGCATAAAACGGTTCGTCAATCGAACATCCGGATCAAAAGTTATGGCTCTTGGAAGTTAACCTATTTTTTGAGGGAGATGCAAATTTTGAAATTAGGTTGTTGGCCGCCAAAAAGGCTATTAATAACCATTTTTGGGAACTTTGGACAGTCGTAGAGTTAAGGGGTAAAGTGTAGAGTCAAGAATAGGCAGAAAAATAGAAACCCTAGCTGATTTGGGGTTACAGAAGCCTGATGAATCTAGAGTCTTGTGATAGGAAGCTGTAATGTGTTGCAGCCTGTGGAGGGTTGATTCCTCTGATTGTATTTGAGCTTATGTAATGTAATAAGTTGTCCAAATCAATAAAGAAAGTTCTATTTTCTATGTGCAATTTCTGTTGTTGTGTGTTTTATGATTTAATCCATAAACATTTCACAAGTTTTCTACATTAACATGATAGGTAACCTCAAAACGTTTCTAAGTGTTTTACAATTCATATAAATTAACCAGTCGTACAATTTTCAAATTAGCAAGTGTGATTAGGGTATGTTGACAAAATACCAAAAACTTACAATACATTCATGTAGACACCCAAATTTGTCCCAACTTTGTCCATGTCTTGCAACACCTTGATAAAAATATTATCCTGGACATCATGTAGCATTTTGTCCCAAATCCCACTCTTAACCCCACTTATTCCATTAGCCAATTAATTAAATAAATTTTATTTATTTAATTAAAATCCCATTCAATCCCATCCTTATCCTACTTAGCCAATTAATTAATAAATTTTATTTATTTAATTAATTTCCACATCATATCCTAATCCCACTATCCAATTAATTAAATAAATTTATTTATTTAATTAATATCCAACTCATATCCCAACTAATTCAAATATTTTATTTGAATTAAGTTCTCATCATAAGCCGACTTTCCAATTAATTAAATAAATTTTATTTATTTAATTAAGTTATCTTATCATTTAGCCGACATGTGTGCCTCTTTCATTTAAAAAGATAAGTGGTACTACAGCCTTTTATTTAATATCTTTTATATGTAGTACTTTTTATGTACACAAGCACACATGAGCCCTATTCTCCTTGACACTTGTCAAATGACTACAACTCCCTTGAAGAGTGGGATAACCGAATCAATCCTAGCCATCCACATCAATCAATTAGCTTTTTAATCTCAACCGTCCATTTGAACCAAGCCTTTTCTATAAATCAAACCCCTCACAAGCCATTAGCATGCATTGAGCTTCAAGTAACATTATTCTGCCAAATTATCATTAGCATGCATGGAGCTTCAAGTAACATTATGCTGTTGAAATATCATTAGAGCCTTTGCATCCTTCAACTATCATCCTCATGTCATCTTCATCTTAATGTTATGCTGCAGAAATGAGCACCCAACATTCTTCCAACAATAATCTTTCAAAATCTTGCATGCTCATGCGAGGTGGAGAAGAGCAATGGAGATAAATCAAGCATAGCGTGGAGATCGGTTTGCATTTGCATTTTTGTTATTTTGATTTTCATGTTGTCTTGTGCTTCATTGTGCATTGCTAGGGTTTTATCATTGTTGATTCCTCATTTATCCTATTTGCAATTTTACCCTAACGTACATTTGGCACGCCCGGTGGGACTCACTTCGTTTGATCTTTTTTGCAGGTTTTTGTAGTAAAAATTTGCATTCATCTAACCCCCATTGTTGAGTTTTGCAGGTTTAATTAACTTTTTGTTGCAGATCTGCTACTTTTTGGACAAAACTCTAGGTTTTAAAGATTTTATCATATCTTCCAAACGGCTTGGAATTTCTCTACAAGATTTTAGCAGAAGTTTGTCCATGATATAAGGAAGATACAGCAGAAAACTTTTGGGTTTATCGCAATTTTTGCGGGATTTATCATGTTTTTATGTTTTTTCATAAAATCACAATTTTGGGCGCAAATAAGCGAATTTTTTAGAAATTTTTACATTTCTGGAAAGCTCTCAAAATTCTAATGGGGGTTTGTGTTTTACAGATTTAATTTGGAGGTCGTTTACAGTGCGAAAAAATTAGATCTTTGCCGACTGTACTGTTTTCCTAAATCCGCATTTCTAGGCGCAAATCAGGGAATTTTTCTGATTTCTTTACATTTTCGGAAAGCTCTCTGAAAATTAATGGGGGTCTCTTCTTTGATTTTTTAATTTTCGAACCAAAAATCTATCGAAATAATCAAATCTAATTCGGCTATGCATCTAAAATTATAATTTTCCTTGCCTGATGAGCCTATTTTTTATGCATGCATTATAATATCATTTTTTTTGTTGTAGGTGATCATAAGGAGCTGGAGCAGCATTGGCATCAACATCTATAACAATTTGGATAGCGAATTAACCAGGTGCAATCATTTCATTTCTCATCTTCTAATCATTGTTTGCAAACACATTTAGATTTTGGGCATAAAATGAACAATTGTTTGCTATCACACCATTGAAAAATTGGGCTAAAACAAACCATTGTCTTTCATCACATTTGGATTTAGGCTTTAAAACAAATAAGTGCTTGCATTGTCTTCCACACATTAAATTTCTAAGGTTAATGAACCCCATGCGAGTGTGACCAAGTAAATGTGTATGCTCTCTCCTCGTGTCCCAACACGAACTTGGAGATCAAAAACATTTACTTGTGTTGCTTTTGTTTAGCCTTAGAGAGGCCTGCCTTGGTATCCACCCCAAGGGAACGACCTCAAGCGGTACTTTCATCCGGTCCGCTATAAAAATCAGAGGATAAGGCGAAAGCCAAGTCTAACCGGTATTAGCGCTCACCATACAGTGCTAACTCGAAAGGAGGTGTACCTTTGTGTATATTAAAACTCCTAGTAGGGTTAGTTAAAGTCTTAAGTGGCTTGCTGGATGCTCGTGGGGTGCCGGTCCCCCAGATTTTCACTAGAACCTCCTTGTGATAGTGGCCTTACCTTAACTAGGACTTGTTGAGTGTCTTCACGTGCTTGCTTAACCATCATCACATTCTTTCAAACTAAAACTTGCTTATGTGTCTTGCATGAGTGATTCATGTGTGTATATACATAATCATTTATTTGAATATTGCCACATCAAGCTCTAAACACCCAAACATATAAAGACAAGTCATCCTACACATTCTTCCAATAACATTCAAACCCAAACTTTCATCCCAAACATAGCTTAGTCATCATCCAACCCAAACATAGCCAAGTCATCCAAACAAGCCACATCATCATCCAAATCCCTAAACAAGCACTTGTTAAAAAGGACTTAAGACAAACACTTGGTGACAACATGTCTACACTAGAGGACCTAGAAATCAAATTCCAAAGATTTCTCCAAAATCTTTATCGAGGATCACAACCCCTAAACCAAGACACCATTGAAATATTACAATTCTTCATCCAAAAAGCTCAACCCCACGTAAGCCAATCACCTCAACTGCAACACTTCGTAGCCCAAGTCCAACACCTTTTAGCCACTAGTCAAGTTCGACAAGTACAACAATCCTTAGCCACTTCCTATCAACCTAATCCACTTCATAGCCACATGTCATATCCATCCACTTCCTATCAACTTAATCCACCTATCCACCAAGTCAATGCCACATCAACCTATGAACATCCACCTCAAGCTTATCCAATCCCTCATACCACCATTCCAATGCACTATCAAGTCCATCCACAAGACAATCAAGTGATATTACAAGAACAACATCCAAGTCCCAATGGCCCTTTGTACATAAATCAAGCAAGTCCAAGTCCACCTTTGCAACAAGAAACACATGCAACTCCAAATGGTCCCTTGTACATAAATCAAATGAGTTCAAGTTATCCTATGCAAGACTTAATTACCTTTGACAAGGGAGACACCGATCTAGAGTGGCCTTCATCATCTAATCACCCACCAACACATGAGCCAACTAATCCTATCCCAACACCACCATGTGATCCTACTCCTAGTCCATTGGTCCATCAACCTTCCAAACCACCAAGCCCTCGATTACCTTCATCACCATGTCATTCTAATCCTTCACCAAAGGATGCAGCTGAGAGAGTTTTACAAAGGATGCTTGAAGCAAAACTCATTGAACTTCCCCCCATCAACCCATGTGAAGAAAGTCCATATGATGAACATGATTATTGTGCATACCATAGGACCAAAGGCCATGATACAAATCAATGCCCAATATTTGTCTCAATTGTTTACAAGGTGTACCTACCTATAATGGGAAAACATGCCACATCATCCCAATCCTATGTATCACCCCCCTTTTATCCTAATCCACCCAATCCAATTAGCCCTCAGCCTAATCCTAGTCTTAAGCCTACAACATCATCCACTATTATTGCTCATCCATTATATTTCCCATCCACTCATACCCTTGCGAAGGATGTGATCCATTGGCTACTAGCTAGGAATAAACTATCTCCATGTCAAACACCCATTCATGAGCCTACTAAAGAACTTCCAAAGGTCATGTCCAATCATATAATCCCATCATGTGGTCCACCTATCCTTGAGCCTATCCAAGAGCCTTCCATTAACATACCTAGCCCTTCAAGCCCATCATGTGACCTACAAGACATCAAGCCTATTCAAGAGTCTCTTATTGTGAATCCAAGTCAAGAGTCATCATATTCTCATGTTGTTGACCAAGACATAGAGCCTATCCAAGGGTCATCTACCTCCATTCAAGCAACCCCAGAGGTATGTCAAAGGTTTAATCCTAAACATGTGGAAACATTAAGCCCTAGTCCAACTCAAGATCAAAACACTTTCATTCAACCTATCCATAACATGTACCTTCTCTATGATCAAGATGATACCTATGAAGAAGCTATCCATGAGCACCTTGATCCTATCCATAATCCTCTATCTATCCATGAGCAAGATATCCAAATTGCTCCTAGTCATCTACCATCTAGCCCTATTCATAATGAGCAAACATCCACTTGTCATAATGAGACATGTGCCTCTCAAGAACACATAAGCATAGAAGATCAAACAACTAGCTTGGATCTTAGCGAACATAATCAAGATCCTAATGATCATCCTTCCACATCCACCATCGATTCCACTTCAAATCCACCATCATGTCCACTTGGTCTTACCAGCTTCCTCCATGAATGTTCTTCCTTAGGACAACAAAGACCTTTATCTACTTCATCTTCTCCATCCAATAAAGAGTTCAAGTCTAATGTTCAAAGCACACCAAGTCCTATAGTCAATCGCATACTCCAAAACATGAACTACCAAGGCAAAGGTCTAGGCCTTCCCAAACAAGTTATTTTGGAGCCAAACCATGTCAAAGTTCCTCCATGCTCATATGACTTTGGATACACACCCCAAGGTGAACAAGGTCAAGATGTTGGTAATCTCTTCGTGCATCCTAAACCTACCACTTTCCATCGCAAACCTTATCATCTACCTAAAACATATATTGCCATTCCACCTCTATCATCCTATAACTATCAAAAGCATGTGACTGTACACCTCCCACCATCCACTTTGCCTCCACTTTTACTAACTCCAAATATCCCTCCATCCACCTTGCCACCATTGCTTCCAACACCTAACATACATATCATTCATAAGTATCCTTGCATCCCTAATCATGACCAACAAAAGCACACATCGTTTCAACATGAAGCTTCCAATCATTTCATCCACTCCACCCACCCCATGGGATTCAAAAGCAAAAATTTTGATGCCTCTACCTATAAAGCTAAAAATCCTACCAAAAATCCTAAAGGTCTTCATACCTTCAGACATAACAAATCAAAATCAAAGCAAAGTTCATCGAAGCATCCATCTAAACCCTTACTTCCAAATGCAAAGCCCAAAAGAAAAATGGTTTGGGTTCCTAAGCAAATAGCTAGCAAGTCAAATGAGGCATCCTCATCTACATCTCAAGAATCCCAATCACCTATATCCATCCAAGAGCCTATTTTCTTCCAAAACTTCCATTCCCTTCAAAAATCCCACAAGCAAAGCAAAATCACTAAACATACTAAATCTATGTGGGTTCCTAAATCACTTCATCAACCATCTCCTAAGCAAACATCTCCATTGCTTCCTACACCACCATCCAATCACAAGCTTCAATGTTTAACATGGTGTGTGCAACCATTGGTCATGGTTCCCTTCCACTCCGCAGCACCTCCACATAACTACATCTACCCATCTTCCATCCATTATCCTACGTATCTTTCCAATCACCTCCCTATGGTCCATGCTTTGGCATAAACTTTTCATCCATCTTCATTCCATAAGCCAATACAATCCACATCATAGTCCACTATCCCCATCCATCTATCCTCGCATGAACCTTCCATAATCCACATTATAATCCATTATCTACCTAATCCATCTCCCATCCATGCAATCTCTTATCAACATCAATGAGCATAATGACATGGTCCATGTGACAACATTATCTATCTCTAATGGGAAACTATCAACCTTCATAGCACTAAACACTTGAGTCCCTCCTATCCATTACCATGGTAAAAACCTGGCAAACAGGCGCCATGTGTAATTGTCAACCTATCTAAAAGCAAAAACGAAAAAGAAAAAAAAAATCAAAATCAAAATCAAAAAAAGTAAAGAGAAATCCCTTCATCCAATGGTGAAAACCTGGTAAACAGGCGCCTTGGATAAGTACCATGATGAAAACCTCGCAAACAGGCATTATGTGTAGGTTGATCTTCTATGTCACTTACACTTGGGGGCACATTGTATCATCCAACCTATCCATTTCCCAACTATCTATCCCATTATATCATTTGCCATCCTACCATCCTTAGCCATTACATAAACATGCCTATCTTATTGAACCCATTTATCCATCCTTCTTCCTTTTGATCTTGATGAAGACATGGGGGCAAAATGTTGAAACATGTTTGGATATTTCTTGACATACCTTCTTTCCAAACCAAGTCCTATCCATTGACCATTCATCCATCCCATCCAAATCTAATACATCATGTCATTCCATTGTCATGAGCCTTGCAATGTAAAATCCATCATGTATCATGTAAAAATCTTAAGCCTTACCATCTAGAATGGGGCAAGTTCTTCTGATGCAACATAGCCTTTGGAGATCACATCTTAGCTCTCTTATGATCCATTCACAATGGTGTATCCTTATCATGAACTTTCCATCTTATAGCTTATCCCCATCTGTTTATCATGAGCTTTCCACTATAGCCTACCTATCTGTTTATCATGAGGCATGCATACATACCTTATATGGCCTATCCTCTCTTCTATCCATCCAACTCTCATGAGCCTTTCATCACATTTACTATGATCCCATTCATCCATCCTTGCACCTAGACTTGGTTTTCCCTTGTCATTGGTATCTAGCACAAAGGCTACTCAATTGTAAATCCATCGACGTTCAAAACATTTCAAAAACACAAAAAAATCAAATATATAAAAAAATCTAAAAAATCAAATATCCAATGAAACTTCTAAGCATCAAAACCAAAGCACATCAATCCAACCATCAAAATAAATCCTATCAATCATCAGCATCAAAACCAAAGCACTTCAAGCCAACCATCAGAACAAATCTAATAACTTCAACAAATCAAAAGCAGCTCAATCCACCATAAATCATCCATCCTTCATCAAATCAATCTAATCAGTATTTCATCATCTTCAAATCATTCCAAGCAATGATCCAAATGCAAGTCAATCTTTAATCCATACCAATCAAGTTAATCAATCAAGCCAAGTTATCCAATTGCAATCAATGGTCTTGATCCTAGCCTTGTTGTAAGCCAAATCAATCAGCCAATCAGCTAACCAATTCAGCAAACAACCTTGTGTTGATCTAGGGATATAGCTTTCCCCAATGACAACACTCTCAACTATCAACAATCAACAATTAATCATTGGTTTACAGCTTGATAGGGGCAATACCTTGTTTGTTTTTGAATCATTTGTGCATGCTTGCTTGTTTGCTTGTGTGTGTTATTATTTTATCTTGCATTTGCATCATATCAGTATCAATCCAGCTAATATTCATATTTTGTATCCAGACAAGGTTGTATTACGCTGGGGCACAAGACACATCATCACCCTGGTCCTTATACCTTGGTGCATAACGTCTAGTGCTATATCAAACATCATGGTTGCTCACCTTCATTGCAACATAATGCATCCTTCATTTCTTCTATCTATCGCCTTATCTTTCTTTTGCAGCCAAGCCATTTCTTTTCGAGAGCCTACCCATGTTTGTCCAACCCGCATATCCTCTCGAGGGGGCATCATCATCATATCTTTTCATCATCACTATCTTTTTCCTCTATCCATACTTTAACTTCTTTGAAATGATGTTACTCGACATAAATCTTATCATCTCGAACATCATCTCAAAGAGGGGCAAAATGTAGACACCCAAATTTGTCCCAACTTTGTCCATGTCTTGCAACACCTTGATAAAAATATTATCCTAGACATCATGTAGCATTTTGTCCCAAATCCCACTCTTAACCCCACTTATTCCATTAGCCAATTAATTAAATAAATTTTATTTATTTAATTAAAATCCCATTCAATCCCATCCTTATCCTACTTAGCCAATTAATTAATAAATTTTATTTATTTAATTAATTTCCACATCATATCCTAATCCCACTATCCAATTAATTAAATAAATTTATTTATTTAATTAATATCCAACTCATATCCCAACTAATTCAAATATTTTATTTGAATTAAGTTCTCATCATAAGCCGACTTTCCAATTAATTAAATAAATTTTATTTATTTAATTAAGTTATCTTATCATTTAGCCGACATGTGTGCCTCTTTCATTTAAAAAGATAAGTGGTACTACAGCCTTTTATTTAATATCTTTTATATGTAGTACTTTTTATGTACACAAGCACACATGAGCCCTATTCTCCTTGACACTTGTCAAATGACTACAACTCCCTTGAAGAGTGGGATAACCGAATCAATCCTAGCCATCCACATCAATCAATTAGCTTTTTAATCTCAACCGTCCATTTGAACCAAGCCTTTTCTATAAATCAAACCCCTCACAAGCCATTAGCATGCATTAAGCTTCAAGTAACATTATTCTGCCAAATTATCATTAGCATGCATGGAGCTTCAAGTAACATTATGCTGTTGAAATATCATTAGAGCCTTTGCATCCTTCAACTATCATCCTCATGTCATCTTCATCTTAATGTTATGCTGCAGAAATGAGCACCCAACATTCTTCCAACAATAATCTTTCAAAATCTTGCATGCTCATGCGAGGTGGAGAAGAGCAATGGAGATAAATCAAGCATAGCGTGGAGATCGGTTTGCATTTGCATTTTTGTTATTTTGATTTTCATGTTGTCTTGTGCTTCATTGTGCATTGCTAGGGTTTTATCATTGTTGATTCCTCATTTATCCTATTTGCAATTTTACCCTAACGTATAGGTAACCTCAAAACGTTTCTAAGTGTTTTACAATTCATATAAATTAACCAGTCATACAATTTTCAAATTAGCAAGTGTGATTAGGGTATGTTGACAAAATACCAAAAACTTACAATACATTCATGGAGACACCTGAAAACAAGTTTGATTTGCACATTTAGTCCATTCTTTGAAGATTACATTGTCCATTCATATCCCTTGAAAGGGAACCCCAAAAAATCACAATACAAATGATCAATAACCATTAACTGGGCGAAACCCTAAGGTTTCAAACAAAATTTTCTATCTTTTTTCTCTACTTTGCAACCAATGATTTTTCCATCCTTTGCAAAATGAATGCAAACACATTTTATACCCTGCTGAATTCGAGAGGAGTCATGGAAGGAGCTTGACCATCTATAAACCTAAAAATGGGCGACCATGCTACTTACCTCACCTTCACATGGGTATTTTTCAGAAAAAAAAAAACTTTGATTTTAAGTGAAACATCACACCCAAGTGCAAGAAATCCATCACTAGTGGGCCCACATTAATCCTGGATCGCTTAGAGGCCACCTACCTAGCATTAATGGCATTTACTATTCATCTAGAGGTCTCTAAAAGTGTTTATTTTTTGAATTTTATGCCCTTTTAACATTTTTTAGAATCCTGAGGGGTTATAAGATTTGCGGAGGTTTGAGGGGCATCTACATGCAGGACTTGGGAGGGGTACCAGATGTGGGTTGGAAGGGAGTGACCAGATATGTAGAGGAAGGAGCAACATCTGGCCTGCTGGAGAAATGGAGGCTACCAGATATGCTGGAATATGAAAGGTTAGGGGATAAGAGGAGAGCCATGGTGCAAAGGGACATGTGGGTCTTTGGGGGATACAAATATATTCATATCAAGATCCAAGCCCCACAAAAGGAAGGACGGAAGGAAAAGTGGAGGAAACGGGGATGCGGGAAGGTAGAGGTTCAATGGATGCGGATTAGGAGGGTGACGACATATATCTTGATCTTGATGAAAGTTCCGCTAAAGGGAAATGGAAGGGGAAAGCGGGGGGCGTAGGGTGAAGGGATATATCCTCATGGGCAATAAAGGATTGCAAATCCTAAGTGTATGAAACATCCACCAGATCCCGATGGGATCAACAATTCCTCAATCCTTACAGGGTCCAAATTCTCGCCAAGGGAAAATAACTAGGGAAACTTAGAATTTTTTTTTAAGATTTCTTGTAGAGTATTCACACCTTCAAGGGTGTGCAAAACAAGGCAAACACATAGGGACTCCCTATGAAAATTTGAAGAATTTGACAAGAGCTTGCAAATATGGGGCTTGAAAATAGGACTCCTTATAGACTCCTTGGCTAGAAAGAAATAATTTTCTTTTCTGGATGGTTTCAATGGCTATAATCATATAAAAATAGCACCAGAAGACCAAGACAAAACAACTTTTACTTGTCCTTGGGGTACTTATGCCTTCTCAGTCCTTCGGTTTGGATTATGTAATGCCCTTGCCACCTTTCAAAGGGCTATTTTGAGCATCTTTTATGATCTTTCCCATGAATGCATGGAAGTCTATATGGATGAATTCACAACCTATGGCAATACATATGATGATGCATTGGCAAATCTTGAGAAGGTGCTATAAAGATGTCAAGACCACAACCTTTCCCTTAGCAATGAGAAATGTTATATGATGATGGAAGAGGGAATGGTCCTAGGTCAGTATGTGTCACAAAGGGGTATCCAGGTAGACCCTAAAAAAATTGATATTATCACAAATATACATGTTCCACAAAAACAAAAAAGGTGTGAGGAGTTTTCTTGGCCATGCAAGCTATTATCAAAGGTTTATTAAGGATTTTAGTAAAATAGCAGCTCCCTTGTTTGTCCTGCTCTCTAAGGATGCTAAATTTGAATGGACAACAACTTGCCAAGAAGCCTTCCAAGCCCTTAAAAATTCCTTGACCACAACACCTATGTTAAGAGGACCAAAATGGACCATTCCTTTCCATATTCATACAGATGCCTTTGATTTTGCTATAGGGGTTGTACTAGGACAAAAAGAAAGCACATTAGAATATGCCATTTACTATGTCAGCAAAAACCTCCAAGTAGTTGAGCTCAATTATACTGTCACTGAGAAAGAAATGATGGTGATTGATTGTCATTGATGTCAAAAAGGTGTTGAGTTGATGATGATGCAGATATGGCAGTATGTATGGCAGGAAGTATAGCAGGATGTATTCTCATGTTCTTGATGTCTGGTTTTTGACAGGACTTGTTTGATCAGTGGTACTTGTGTTCTTGTTTGACATATTGGTCTTCTTAGGATATGCTTATCTCATGACAGTTGACAGTTGTTGCTTGTTTGGCATATTGGTCTTCTCAGGATATGCTTATATTGTTTGTAATGCTAACTTGTTTATGTTGGACTTATATTCTTGATCTTCACAAGAGGACTTGTTTGTGTTGAACTTATATTCTTGATCTTCATAGATGTGGTCTTCAATCAGGATTGCTTCAAGCATGACAAATTTGCAATGATAAGATTCTATTAGGAGCATGATGTTCAATATCCAAGTCAAGAGTTTGAAGCTTATGTTTCAAAAGAGGCTGCATATAAAGGGTTCATGAGCATCATGTGAGAGATCAAGTTGTGTAGACACATGTGATTGGTCATGTGTTCTCAGAGTGGTTTGCAGGTTATAACCTTATGATGTTGCTTTCCCTCATGTTGTGATGATGCTTCACTCATATCAATTCAAATTATGGTCAGAGAAGATCCTGATGGAAATATGGCATACAACATCATTAAATTAAAGATTGTGTAAGAGGTAAATGGAGTGAGCAAAGGAACATACAGAGAAAGTTTGCAGATGTCAGATGGTCATAGTGTTGTTGCTTCAAGGTTATGCATGCTTTAGATTTCACAAAGAGTTGATACAAGGTACTGGTAAGTTTTTCAAAGGCACCATTCACAAAGAGTTTTCAAGTAAATGATACATATGTGATTGATACTTTATAATAAAATTTGATGTCATGTTTGAAGTCATCATGAGAGAGACACTTTATGTTGTTGATGCTTGCCCTTATGTTGTTCATATGTCAAGATATATTCATGATACAGATTTAAGGGGGATTAAGTATTCAGGGATGTTTTGATGCAACAAGTTTGCTCATGACAATATTTACTCTGAAGACTGACAGAGTTTTTATTATTTAGTGGGTTAAATTTAAAATGCATTTGACATGGTTAAAAAAGTTCAAGGTCTCAAATCACTATTTGAAAGCTCATAAAACTCTTTCTTAAAGCCATAGATTAAACGTCATATCAAATGAGCACTTTTTGTTATAAAAGTATGTTGACCTGTCTCATAGGTCACGGGCCATTTAAGTGGTTGTTTAAAGGGTCTTTGCATCGTATGGGCACTAGCCCCTTCATCTTAGTTTACCGTTGACACTGGTCATCTCTTTATATGCCGGGCGCCAAAACTAAATCAGTGGCTATGTTTAAACTTTCAGTGGGAGCGAAATCTCAAATCAATGGTCCTCATTAAAATTTAGACTGTCCCCCTCGACAATGCACATTGACGTGCATATGAACGTCAGAGCTTTATGTTGACTGTAGTTTGATGCTATTTTAGCAATTTATAGAAATCTTTTTTGTGCCCGAATAGAAAGTATGTTTTAAAGAGTTTTAAAAGTTTTTAGAAATATTTTTAAAAGATTTTTCTAAATCTAAAACAAAAGTATTCCTCTCTCTCTCTCTCTTGGGATCTAAGGAGTTTTAGAAAAGAAATTTTTGAGAGATTTTTTCTATATGATTGATTAAGAAGACAAGGAAGGATTTTTTTTTTTGTGGAGACTTTATTTCTTCATGCAGATGGACAAAGAAGATCTATTTTTTTAAAAGAAGAATGCAGAGGAAGATGAAGGTTAGAAAGGCAGATTGGAAGAAAATTTTGAATATTGATTTGAAGTTTTTATTGTAAAAGAATATCAAAGAATTTGAGGAGTTTTTGAAGACAAAAATGACATAAATTTGCATATTTTTTATTCTTGCAGGAATATCAAGAGATGAATATATTAAAGATTTCTAGAGAGATTTTTTTATAGGGAAAAATCTTTGAACATGTTATTTTGCATATAATATTTTTGCAATGGTAGATTGATTATGTTTGAAGATTTTTTTATTGAAGGAGAAGAAGTTGAAAGGTTTTTTTGCAGATTGAAGAAACTGAAAGAGTCATTGAAGTGCACAGAAAAAGATGAAAAGTGCAGAATGAAATGTATATACAAAAATGAAGAATTTGAATTAGAAGAATGTGAAAGGGCATTTGTATTTTATATAATGGTTTTTTAGGTACATTGATAAGTGTGTGGTGATGTGGATCAATATGGAGTGTTGAAGATATTTTACAGATGTATGTGAGATTATGTTTTGTGCAGGAATGGATAAAACACTGTATGAAGATATCGTGCAAAAAACTTACAGATTCAACTGTGAAGATAAAATGCAAGTGAATATGCATCAGGTGAATTAAATTTGTAGAGATAAGAGTGTTGTAAAGGTGAGTAAAAGGAGTTATTTTGTATGGTCCTAACTTGAAAATCAAACAGGAAGTATAAGGATGTATGATGAAACACAAAGAATATAATGGTGCAAATCAGATTGAGTGGCAATCACTTCTTGCACACTTTGCAGTTTGTTCTATATTAGGGGTTGGTGCTCCTTGAAGTTGGTGCTTCTAAATGAATTAGGGGTTGGTGCTCCTTGAAATTGGTGCTTCTAAACATTGTAATCAGTGAGATTTTTTATAAAGCCAGTGAGGCTGTTTTGGAGTGGTTTTTCTACCCCTGGAGGGTTTTCCACTCGTGCAAATCTTGTATCATAATGTATATTGATCTTCTCTATGTGTGTGTATGATTTACTCATGAGGTTTTGTTCTCTTTCTTCATTCTCAGTGATGTGCATATGTGTTTGACAAATCAATGATATCTTTGTCTCCTTGTGTTTTGAAAGTTAAAGTTTGCAAAAAGATTTGAAAATTCACACAACACTGATTCACCCCCCCTCTCAGTGTTATCCTTGACTCCTACAAGAAATTCTAGCTATAATTTATGCTATCAACAAGTTTCAACACTACATTATAGGTTATCCAGTCTTTTTCCGCACTAACCGCACAACAATTAAGTACCTAATGAATAAACTAGTGGTTAGTGGGTAGCTTGTTAGATGGCTATTATTGTTACAAGAATTTGACATAACCATCATGGACAAGCCCGTCAAAGCAAATGTATTTGCTGATTTTCTTTCCAAATTAACTATTGTTACAGATGATCTAATTGTTGATGACTCTATCCTAGATGAACACTTGTTTGCATTAACTGTGCAAACTCCTTAGTATGTGGACATAGCTAACTATTTGGTTGCAAGAAGAACACCTCCACATCTCTCACCAAGAGAAAAATGCAACCTGGTGGAGAAAAGCCTTCCTTATTCATGGATAACAAGTTTTTCTTCTACACATGACCTAATAATGTGATGTGCAGGTGTATCCATGAAGATAAAGTTTTAGCATCCTAAGAGTGTGTCATGATGAGCCCTTTAGAGGGCACTTTGCAACCAAAAATAATAACACTCAAGATTCTGAAAACTAGCTATTATTGGCCAATATTACACAAAGATGCATTCCAGTATACTGACTGATGTCAACAGATGGGTTGTCCAACAAAGAGTGATGAAATGCCTTTGCAACCTCAATTGGTGTTGGCACCTTTTGACAAATGGGGCATTGACTTTATTGGCCCAATAGACCCCCCTTCAAACTAAAAGGAATATATACTGGTATGTACAGATCATTTGACAAAATAGGTTGAAGTTAAAGATTTACAGTATGCAAGAGACAAAAAGGTTGCCACCTTTTTGTATGAGGAGATTTTTACACACTATGGGGTACCAAGAGAAATTGTCACTGACCAAGGTCCATAATTTACTTCTGAATTGATTGCCACTTTAATCAAGGAAAATGAAGTTCGACACAGGAAGTCAAGTCCTTACCACCCTTAGTACAAACAGAGAAATAGAGGCTATATTGACAAATACTATAGCATTACACCGCAAGGATCAGGTAGCTCATTTACCTGAAGTAGTCTGGGCATACCAAACAACATGGAAAATAACAATATGGTTTACGCCCTATGAATTAGTCTATGGAAAAAAGGCTATACTTCCCATTGAATTTGAATACAAGACTTTGAGGACAACAATCCAACTTGGGATGGATATCTGTGCAACACAACAAGAATGACTCATGCGGCTTAATGCTTTGGATGAATTGAGAAAACAAGTAGCTCACCATACAAAAATTATCCAAAAGCAAAGGATCAAATGGGATGATCATTTCATCAAAAATAAGTAGTTTCAAAAAGGTGATTGGGCCTTATTGTATGATTCAAGGTACAAGGATTATAAGGGGAAGCTACAAACATGATGGTTGGCCCCTATGAAATTGAAGAAGTTTATTCAAATGGTGTAGTCAAATTGACCACGATTGATCTTGTTCAATTTTCATTAATGGTCAATGGTCATTGCCTAAAGATATATAAGAAGACATTGGATAAATATGATTTCCTTTAGTAATTAATACAAACCAATGGACCAACACCTGCAACAACTACTCTTGTAGCCATTGTTGGCTATCCTACAACATCTCTACCTGTAGCTGCTACTGAAAGCTTTATATTTTAGCATTCATCACTAGATTCTCTACCTCCCACATCAGTGGATGATCCACCAGGCTCAACCATTGATGACCCACATGTATGATTCTAATCCTCACCAAAAAACCTGCAATAAATTGTTACACTTCCTAACAAGCTGCACACATGGCCACTCTCCAAGGGACCTATATCACATGTACCTATAGCCACTCTTAGAGGGAACTGTAGCACATGTACTTATAGACACTCTCAGAGGGACCTGTAGCACATGTATGTACAACCACTCTCAGAGGGACCTGCAGCACATGTACTTGCAACCACTCTCAAAGGGACCTATAGCATATGTACCCATAGCCACTCTTAGAGGGACCTGTAGCACATTTACCTACAACCACTCTAAGAGGGACCTATAGCATATGTACATGCATCCACTCTTAGAGGGACCTAACACATATGCATCCACAACCACTTTCAGAGGGAGATGTAGCATATGAGCCCACAACCACTCTCAAAGAGACCTGTAGCACATGTAGCCACAACAACTCTAAGAGGGACCTATAGCATATGTACCTACAACCACTCTTAGAGGGACCTAAAGCATATGTGCACGCAGTCACTCTCAGAGGGACCTATAGCGTATGTGCCCGCAGTCACTCTCTACGGGGTGTCTTCATTTCCATCACCACCACTCTCACATGTATCCATCAATAAAGCCATTCCATCATGTCACATAATTTGAAATTTGGTGCACATTCAATAGTCATTTAGTACCACCATCTTTCCATTCGTTCAAAGCGCATCACCTATCTTATCACCTACAATCTTTTCGGTAGTTATGTTACAATCCCATAACTTGATATTAATTGCTATAACTTTTTGTTTCTAATTATCATCACAAAATATTTATTAACTATTATGATTATATCTAGTGCTTCTATAAACTTTTAAATATTTTTCCCTTGCCGTACTACTTTCTTGATTTGTCATTTGAGGACATCTGACACATTAAGCTAGGGGTAAAACAAAAATGATTACTTTTAAAATCCGCCGTTGTGTTTTAAATCACTTCATATGTGGTGAACATAATAAATTCATCCTTTGTGTACTTGTCGCTAATGTCAGGTTGATTACACCTTCATTTGCATGACTATCAATAAAAACTTGTGCAAAAACAAACAAATAGCAACAAAAAAATAAATTGGTTGTATAGTATGTAAAACAAAGGTTGTTCTAAGTAGGGGATTGATAGAAATAAATTTTCTTAGAAAAAGAAATGTCTACATTGCCACAAAATGGGGGGAGAACCAATTCGCAAGGAGCCAACTGAGCACACTATGATACTAAATGACCAAGATTGTATGCCAATATTCTAGCAAGTGGGCTGGTTAGATTACTTCCTGCGTCTGACAAAATGGAACGAGGAAATAACATGACAATTCACCTAGACACTGTAAAATAATGAAGCCATTGTTAAGGGATTGCATGTGGATGCATCTAAAGTAGCAATTGCAGAGGTGTAGTAATTATAGAGGTGTCAGGGTTACCTGTAGTAGGGGAAGAATTTCCAGTACGAATGAACGTTATAATAGCCAGGAGTGATTTTGCACAACCCAGGGAGTAACTCAACTCATTGTCACAAGGTACTAAGTGTCTCTCATTACCTAGGTTATGGGCGTAAGTTGTTGTTTATATTATCAAATATTTATCTTGTGAAGGAAGACAATCCCTCATCTATACAGTCCATTTTATGTTGCTTAGCCATCTCCTGCATAATTAGCTAGTAAATGTCCTAATTTTTTTGGTTTCATTTGCTAAAAAGAATGTCAATAGAGTATAGAAAGAAGGGTAGACCATCTGCCTTGTCACACCATTGTTTAACTACACTGTTGATAAAATAGAGCTTGTATGCTCAATTCCTTGACCTATCTTGGGAGGGTTTTCTTGAAATAAATAATATAAGGAACCGACCAGATCTTATCCCTCATGGCAGGCCCCTAAGGTTCATGCAATCTTGAGAGGCTATGGCCCAGGAGGAGGGAGAACAAATAGGATAACATGAAGAAGAAAAAAAAAGAAGAAAGGGAGGAGATTCATTCAAACTCCTTCCAACATGTAGCCTCTCTTGAACATGCATCCTTGCCTTCCCAAAGCCTAATAGCTGAACACCCCAGACTTCACTACATGCAGCAACATCCCAACATGTAGCCTGTCCTGTGCATGCAGTGTCTTTGGGACATGAATCTACACCTACCTACAGCCCTATCGAGTAGCATGCAGCACAAGACATGAAGCCTACCACATCTGAGATTCTTTCTCCAATCCATAGTAGCCTATAATGTAAGATATTCCCTCTCCTTCGTAAACATCCAAGAAATGGAGAGCAACTCTGTCATCCTCTAGGGCAGAGAAGAAATAGAAAACCCCATTAGTCCTCCAAGGTGCTCACACCACCTTAAGGAAAAAGGGGCTATAGTAGAAAAGACTCCCACCAAGGCAAGGAGGTCGGTATTTCTTGAGTCTGATACAGACTCTAAAAGGGAGGAGCAATTTGTGAAAAGGGGACACTCAGAGTTCCCTAGTACCATTGGGGATCATGAGAGGTTGACTTCCTCTTTAGAGTCAAAAGGAAAAGAATTGCTGACAGAGACTAAGGAAGAGATTGATGAGTTGTAGGAAACTCTAAAGAAAATTGAAGAATTCGAGAAGCAACTGCAAGGTTTTCAACATAAAAAAAGTGGGCTAGATAAGCTAACCCAAATGGCCATCATAGAAATGGATAGAAGTGATTCTAAGCCTAAACAATAGGCTAGTTCTCATGCAACGATGCCTCAACCAACTTGGATGTCTCTTGGCCTTATGCTGTGGGAAAGAACATAAAAGATGGTGAAAATGAAGAAGACTTGGGCAAAAGAAAAGGAAGAAATGCTAAAGAACTTTGAAAAGGAAATCAAGAATGATGGAGAAATAAAGAAGATAAAAGGGAAAGTAGACCAAATGACTAGAATTACAAATCAAATCATAAGGTGCAGACCTCTAGCCAAGGTATATTATTTGTTCCTTTAGGAACAATTCTTGGGTTTCCAATTTATGCATTTATATTGTGATCTCCTTAGTACTATCACAATACCCAAGGAGTTTTTAACGGTCTATAAAAAATCTACTCCAGAATTGCAGAATCATCTTTGTGAATTTTATTTACATAATTTGGCAATCACATATGATACAAAATGGAATCCGTTGACGTATGTAGGGTATGTCCAGATTAAAGCTTTGGCATCCTTCATTTAGAATGAGCATAACAGGGTACTCAGCTACAACGGTATCATGAACAAGAAAAGTCAATCCCTTTAAAATCTAGGGATGAAGCAAAAGATCCTAACCAGGTAGTAATGGACTGGATAACATTAACAGGAAAACCTAGGGTAGACGATAAGATTTTGGAATACAGAGCAACGGATTATGCAAAGTTTAAAGCATTGGCCCCCTAGACTAGCAAGGAGGCATTAGAATTTTCAAATATTAGGTGGAATGAGTTAACCAAGGAATTGAGGGAAAAGGAACCACATTCTATATTCAACTACCTAGTGGTGATCAACTGGGCACATAGATATATCAGGTCAGTTAGTAGACATGAGATTACTTAGTTACCTCTTGTATTTCAACCTCCCCTTCTTTGGTTCCCAATACCACATTGGCAAAGACATAGACCACTGCAAGAAGCTCATGAAAGAGACAAGTGGGAATGCCTTGATGCTGAGAAATGATTTTATCTCAAACAACAAGAAGGAATCACAGAACCAGTAGACTTTAGGATGGTGGCACTGTAGTATAATCAAAGGTCATAAGGTGCTTGGTAACAAGCAAAATGATAAGTTGGGAGGAAATGATGGGACCTAAAATTTCCTCTATTTCTTATGTTTATTTCTTGTTTTATAGAATATTTCCTTGAACAACACTTGAAACTTTATATTAAATATTTGAAGTATGAAGCACTAAGAACTGATATATAAAATTCTAATAAATGATTATGTGTTATGATAATTATTCTTAAAATGTGATAGTATGTTATATTGATTATGGTCATTTTAACTATGGAAGTATTATGGAATAAAGCTAACCCTTCATGCAACAAGATAGTAGGTACCCATAGCCAAGGTTGCTGGGAACCTGTAGCCAAAGAAATAATCATCTATAGTTGAAGGAGCAGGTACTCATAGCCAAAGGAGAAAAATCCTAAATATGAAGGAACTAATTTTGTAGTGATGACCCACTCACCAACGACTTATTCAGCAGCAGTGATGCCTTCCGTAGAAAATAAGGAGGAACTCAAAGTATCAATAGCTAGTGACGAAGAGCTGGAGCGATCTTTCATTAAGGATTGCATAAGTTACACCCATTGTCTACATGTTTTTGTTACTTTTGTTTCCTCCATCTTAGTTAAAGACTTATATTAGGATTGTACTCTTTGAGTAGTTTTTAATTGTAAGAAAGTTTCCTATTTGTGTGTTTCTAGAATAAAATAGTCCTCTTCCTATGTTCTACGAAAGAGTTGACACATCTAGCCGAGTCGTTAAGAGTCTAATTTAGTTAAGAATATATAAGATGAGTCTATATATTCAGAAGATTTTGTGTAACAGATGTATAGAGATTTTATTACCAGTAGTTGTATTATTTTTTTTGAAATCAATTAAGATACTTTCCAGATTTAGTGAATGTTGTGCAACAATTAGTTAAGAGATTTATTTAAGATTTTGTGAGAATACAACTTCACCCAAGCAAGGGCCCACTTGAGGTATGACTGTAACTCTTTTGTTAGTATTAGTTGTTGGTAATTTTAGTAGTTTGATCATATGTATTTCATATGAATAATTGATTATTGATAGTAAAGATAACATATACAAAACTTCCAGCATTGATAATAGCCCGTAGTAATTACTGTACTTGATCAAAGTTTATAATATAGATTTCTCTTTATAAGCAATTACTTTCTATACACAACCTCTTAGGACAACCTTTAGGAATTCTTTAGTTGTACATACAGTACAGGTACCATATGTTGGTTCTCAAATCTGCAGTTTGCATAACCCTAAAAGGATGCCAAACTTTATGATTAGGTTAAGCAACTGATTTGGCCAACTGATAGAATTAATCAAATTGATTGGACTTCCCTGCACTTCAGGCTCTGCTTCACCTAGGTGGGTGTACCTTTCTTTCACCGAATATGAACTCCCAATACTGACTAGTGATGATTAAGAAGATTATGTACAATTTTATCAATTAAATCTTCCTCTTCAACCAAAATTCAAATCGGCATGAAATCTGAAAATAGTTTTATTCAATTATTTTACTCATACTCCTACTCCTACAAACATAAAACTAAAACATGTACAATGATTTTGTTTGTTTTAGAGCACAACAACTAATCGGTGCCTTATCTATTGGGCTATGGAGCCTTAATGAGTTTTGATCATCCAATGACCTTAAACTCTAACTGTTCAACACATTTCCTGTCTATAACTTGTATAAACATGCAAGTAATTCAACTATGAAAACCATTCTTATCTAATCCAAACTACATTCTTCAAATCATAGTAACATGTTGAAAAGAATTTAATCCCTACTTGAGAGAGCCCATTAAACATATTACATAGAAGCATTTAATGTGCAATGACAAATCAATAAGAACTTGCCAAATTGATTCATATGATCAAAGAAAACAATATTGGAGATAGTCTCATAGTTTATTTTCATTAAATTCAATGAACAGGTGAAGCCATTTTTAGATCAAATACATTCTGTACATTCTCTTCCCAAATTTTTTGACAAGCACACCAATCTACTCTGTCTTGCCCCTTCCTTGTTTCCTCTATCTAACCCCTTTTCTTTTGTGATTTCATCATATATACTTTGCATTTTGACCCTTCACATATCCTTTTGAGGCAACCTTTCATCTTGTTTTGCAATCAAAAATATTTATTTTTTCACTTTTCACTTCGCATGCCCATGAACATTTTTGCAAATAATCTCACTTTTACATTTTCACCCAATGCCATAAATTTATACCTTAGGTAAAAATAATTACCTACCCCAAGACGTTTACTTTCACCTAGCTCCATGGGTGGAAATATTTTACAATTTGCATGTTATATATTTATTTTCCCTCTCTAGTGTGCAAAACATATTTTATCTTTTACTTCAATATTTTATTTCATTGCACACTTCTTTATAAAAACCTTTTATATTTTATTTCCCGCCCACCCACATCCACTTTTTTTTACTTTGGCGGGGATGCAGGGAATGTTATGGATTCACCCACTCTCCCACACAAGTTTTTGGATGTCCCTGTGGGAACACGGGAAGGCTTCTACTATTGGTTTCCAATCAAGTGTTTGGTGCCCTCACTCCTTTCATATGATGGTTCCTCTTCTAGGCATAAAATTCAAATGATCAAATGTATATAATTGTACTAGCTGATGTATATCAAAATCCTCTATCACGATCATGGTTACTTCTTAGAAACTGCATGATAGCATGAAGTGATGCAATCCATGCAATCCTCACATATCTTGGCTCAACGTGGTGCAAATAAACACCACAGCAGATAGTGGAAGAAGCCTCCCCTTGGTGCATCTTCTAAAATTTTGCATGCGTGCATCTCTATCATTTTCTTCTTCCCTACATTAATCTGTGCAAATCTCATCATAATTTCCAATTCCATACTCATTTCTGCTTCTCTCTCGAGAGCCACATCTTTCTCTTTATCAGCATTATTTATTACAAATTTCATTTCTTCCTTCATTTCTTTCGAGTTGAGAAACTTTGAAATGGCATCTTGAAAATCTAGGTTTTCTTCCCTTTCACTTGCCAATTTCTCATCATTATCATCTTTAGTCTTTTGGGAAAGATCGACTCTTTTATCTACTGCATTATGTTCATCTAAGATGTAGTGTTCAGTGGGGTCGCAATGATGCAAATTCCTTGATTTGGTATTACTTGTATTTAGTAGCCACTGGGATCTTTGACGAGATTAACCTATTCTCCCAAATTCTATCTAGGAAGAATATGAAGGAGAGGAAGAAGAAATTGTAGAACTAAACTCTAATTTTCCATGAGAACTCTATGCACAAGAAAAACTGGCTAGCAATTCACTATTCCAACCTGATTTAGAGGCTCCTAATTCCTGAGAAACAATTCAATATGAGTGTTAACCTTGCCTGATTTGGAATCCTTGGATGCCTTGTTTTGGTGGTTGTGAAACATCCACTTCATTAACCTTCAAGAGAGCCACTTGCAACTACTAGAGCCCCTAATAGGGGAAGCAGAGACCCTAAAAGGGGAGGAAATCCGGTCAGGTGACTGAAGGGCTGGTGGACCAAAAGCTTCCTCAGAAGACACTCCATCCATTAAGATCCTCTTCTCACACCGGGATCCTTTCATTAGATTCTTCATTTTTTTTATTTTTAGATGGTGAATTTTAGGGCTCAAAAGTTAGCCTATGAGACTTCAAGATCAAGTTCTACAGCTACACTCAACTTGAAATCACAATAAATTGCATGAAAAATCAACTCAGCCATGTATAAACTCTACAAATTGAAGATCACCTCTTTAAATATCTGAAGACCCAAGAATTTCGTTTGTTGATCAAATTTATTCATTGCAAGAAGAGAATTAGAATGAGAAAACCAAACTTTATGATAAGCCTCACCAACAACAATATGTTAGACTTAGGACAGACAACTGAGAGGGGGAGGTGAACCAGTTGTCCAAAACTTTCTTGCAATTAATCACTTAAATCCTTTTCTTAAATCAACAGTATAATGGTAAATCAATCATGGAAACTTAATGCAACAATTCAAGAGCAAGAACATATTAACACATATCACACCAAGATTTTTAATGTGGAAAACCCGGTTAAGGGAAAAACCATGGGGTGACTAACCCAAGATTGTATTCTCTGTTAGAAGAATAGAAAGAACAAAATGGCACATGCCAATAAGGGCTCACTGCCCGAGCACACTGCTCACAAGAGGCCCACTGCCTACGGGAGACACGCTGTCTACAAAATAATAAGTATTACATACTTGAAATGAAGAATAGCATCTTCACCATGCTTGAGTCAGTTCCATTTAAGCCCAATACTTCTGCTCTGCTTTTCGCTCTCCTCCTCTCACCACTCTCTCATCACCACAAGATACCTTTGAAATGACTTTACAATTCCTTATTTATACAAGACATTGACTTTGGGATAATCATCCAAGTTGGCATACATTTCAGAGCAAATACATAAATACAACATGAATTATTACAAAAAGACTTCACGCGGATCAACAGACTGTCGGCCACATAGATCTGAGACTCCAATACTCCTTTAGGAACACGTCGTTCTTCATATAACATCTCCAAGATCATCTGTAGGGTGTGTAATTCATCCGATTGGCCATGCTCAAGAAGAACATCATCATCTGGAAGTAGTTCTTCATTTACTAGCTCAAACTCCAATGTGGACCACCAACATGAACTGGACACGATCCAAAGACTTCCACAAGCTTGCTTGAATCACCAAGAACATCCACACCACATCTTCTTACTGAAATCCTTATCTCCTTCATTCGAAACCTCAAGAACACAGTCTGACATTACTGTCATAATGAAATAGATGCTTGTAGACCTCCAGACCATGAACCAATTGAGTTATCAATTCACATTGACTTCCTAAACACTCCATAAAATTTGCAGAAAAGGATATTTCATTTTTGGATATCACCGGACCTATCTATGTCACACTGTCACCTCTGAACATTTGCCAGAACCAGTTTTACTTAAGTGGCCATAACTTCTTCAGATCTTCATGCGGACCTCTGAAATCTTTACTGGATCATATTAAGACACATATCTACAAACCCTTTGAAGCGCATCCTTTGATCTTCATCTTATCTAGGATCTTTAGCTCACTGTCTTCACTGTTCTTCTTTGTTCCTGATTAGGACTAATTTTCTCAATATCCTCAGCACACAGCTCATCCAATCCTTATTATCAATGCAACAGGAGTATGTTGACATCAATGACAACACCAGTTAGGCCCATACTTGCAACAATCTCCCCCTTTGTCATTGATGGCAACATATGATGTGAAAAACTATTTTAACCATCAAGACAAGAACTTTTCTTTACTGACACAACTCCCCCTATTACCAACAACCATTCACATGTCTTCTCTTCCTTTACTACTCCCCCTTTGATAAAAAATCACTTATTTTTCAAATGTCTTCTCTCCCCCTTTGACATCAATGGCAAAGGGCACATACTTGCAACTTCACCACTTCAGAATCATACCAACTGCTCCCCCTGAGTAATATCTTCCCATCATCAATCCAGACCATAAGATATGACTGTGATAACCACCAGACTGATGCACATTAGTGCACCTTAGTTCATCACCGGAGGGGTAATAACCCCTAACTTCTCCCTGAGATACTCAAAAGAGTCCTTAGGTAGAGGTTTAGTAAAGATATCTACAATCTGATCCTTGGAAGGCACAAAATCCAATCTAACTTCATTCTTGTTCACTTTCTCTCTCAAAAAGTGAAACTTGATGGATATATGTTTAGTCTTTGAATGCAACACTAGATTCTTAGATATATTTATTGCACTTGAATTATCACAGAAGATTGTGATAGGTTCCTCATACTCCACTCTGATGTCTCTTAGCATCTGCTTCATCCACAAAACTTGAGTGCAACTACCTGTTGCTGCAATATATTCTACTTTAGTTGTGGATAGAGATATTGCCTCTTGTTTCTTGCTTAGCCAAGAAACCAATCTCTTTCCCAAAAAGAATGCTCCACCACTTGTACTCTTCCAGTCATCCACATCTCCTACCCAATCTGCATCTATATATGCATGAAGAGAGAAATTATGATCTATAGGATACCATAGACCATACTCAACTGTCCCTTTTAGATATCTAAAAATCCTCTTGATTCCCATGACATGAGATTCTCTAGGATCAGCTTGGAATCTAGCAACAAGACCAACAACATTCATAATGTCAGGTCTAGTTTGAGTAAGATACAACAATCCTCCAATCATTGACCTGTACTTTTTCTGATCAGCCTTAGGAGAGTCATCATCTTTGCTCAATTTACATCTAGTTGCCATGGGAGTACTCATTAGTTTTGAGTCTTCCATCCCGAATTTCTTCAACAATTCTTTCACATATTTGGTCTAAGACTTGAAGATTCCTTTCTTTGTTTGAGTGATTTGTAGACCCAAGAAGAAATTTATTTCCCCAAACATGGACATTTCAAATTCACTTTTCATTTGATTTGCAAAGGTTTTGCACATACTATCTCTTCCTCCAAAAATGATATCATCAACAAACACTTCAACAATTAAGATGTTTTCATGATCAATTTTGAAGTACAAATTACTGTCAGCAGTACCTTTGTTGAAACCAATCTTCAAAAGATGCTTATCCAATCTTTCATACCAGTCTCTTGGGACTTGCTTCAGTCCATATAGTGTTTTCTTCAACTTGCAGACCATATCACCATGATTAGACAATTGAAATCCATCGGGTTGCTCAATGTATACTTCTTCTTCCAAGTCTCCATTCAGAAACGCAGACTTGACATCCATCTGATATACTTTGAAGTCCTTGAAGGCAGCAAAAGCAAGAAACAATCTGACTACTTCAATTCTTGCCACCGGAGCAAAAGTTTCTTCAAAATCAACTCCTTCTACTTGGGAGTAACCCTTACAGACCAATCTAGCTTTGTTTCTGACTACTTCACCATCTTCATTCAGTTTATTCTAGAAGAGCCATTTGGTTCCAATCACATTCTTGTTTTTAGGTCTGGGAACAAGATCCCATGTGTGATTCTTCTCAATTTGCATTAGCTCTTCCTCCATTTCTTTAGTCCAATTTTCATCATTGCAGGCTTCATTCATTGTCTTAGGTTCAATCTTTGAAATCAGACAATACTCTTCTGAATCTTGAGCAATCCTTCTTCTTGTTTGTACCCCTTTGCTTTTATCACCTATGATCTGATCCTCAGAGTGATTCAGTCTTACATACCTAGGAACTTTGGGCATTTCTTGCACTTCTGATTCTTGAATAGGCTCATTCAAACTCATCTCTTCTACCTGATTTACCGGATCAGTCTGAATCTGAATTTCAGAAGGGGCTTGGGCTCCTTGAATCAGAACATCATTCTGATCATCTTCATCATATTCATAAAACCTTGAGGGTTTTTCAATTCCTTCATCAACCTTCACATTTGTACTTTCTATAATCTTTCTCAGTCTCTTGTTATAACATCGGTAAGCTTTGCTTTGAGTGGAATAACCCAAGAATATTCCTTCAACACTTCTAGCATCAAATTTGCCTAGATCTTCATCTCTTTTAATGTAACATTTGCTACCAAAGACTCTAAAATACTTCACAGTAGAAGTGATACCAAACCAAAGTTCATAAGGAGTCTTACCGGTATTGCTTATGATTTGAACTCAATTAAGAGTGTAGACTGTAGTGCTCACTACTTCTCTCCAGTAGATCTGAGGAACATTTGCTTCCATCATCATGGTTCTAGATGCTTCTTGGATGGTCTGGTTCTTTCTTTCCACTACTCCATTCTACTGTGGAGTCTTAAGAGCAAACAATTGTCTTCTTATTCCATGCTTTTCACAGAATTCTATGAATTCACTGGATGTGAATTCTCCACCTCTATTAGACCTTAGACATTTTATGTTCAATCCAGTTTCATTCTCCACCATAGCCTTGAATATTTTGAATTTCTCAAGAGTCTCTGATTTCTCCTTCAGAAAGGTTACCCACATCATCCGGGAATAGTCATCAATTAATAGCATAAAGTATCTATCACCTTGAACACTTTTGATTCTTGCCGGACCACATACATCAGTATGAATTAAGTCCAATAATCTGGTAGAAGACTGTTCCTTACTCTTGAATGTAACCCTGCTCTGCTTGCCTAACTGACATTCTTTACACAAGTTGTTAGAAGGTTTCACTAGTCTTGGAAGATCTCTCACAGCCTGGATGTTGCTTATTTTAATGATGTTATCAAAATTTACATGACACATTCTTCTATGCTACAACCAACTCTAATCAATTTGAACAAATAAACAACTGTTACCAGTACCAACCAAGTGGAAGATGTTACCTTTAGTTTGGGTACCGGATGCAATCTCTATTCTGGAGCTTTCAAAGATCTTGCATTTTCCATTTTTGAATCAGAGATCATAGCCTTTATCCACCAATTGTCCAACACTGAGAAGATTGTGTTTCAAACCTTCAACATATAGTACATTACCAGTTTTGTTCTTTCCATCAAAAGAAATAGTTCCTCTACCTCTGATTCTGCCAGTAAAATTATCACCAAAATTTACCACTCCTCCTTCATACCTTTTCCAAATCTATAAACTTGTTTTTGTCACCTATCATATGGTGGGAGCATCCACTATCAATGACCCAATCATCCTTTTCTTCAACTTGGGCAGCCAGAGCTTTTTCAACAATTTTATAATTGACAGATTCAAAGGGCATTGGATCTTCTTCCTTGATGGCAATAAACACCTAGTCACTTCTAGATTTGTTTCCTATCTCTGATTCATCATCTGTTACTCCTTCATCATCATCATCTTCATGAACATAGTAGCATTTCTTTTGGAACCTTGATCTATTAGGGTTTGGCCTTGAGAATCTTTCCGGACACCTTGAGGAAAAATGACCAATCTTATTGCAGTTAAAACACTTAAAAGGCAATTTCCCTTCCTACTTACCAGATCCTCTTGGCAGTCTTTTTGCAATAAGGGCTTCAAGTTGAGTAGTTTCTGCTTCATCTTCTTCCAGGTCTTTTCTTGCTTTTTCATACCATGATAGTTTCCTTGAAGAGTTCTCTCCCAGATCAAACCTTTTTTTACCTTTTACAGAAGCACTAGCTTTGAATGTAGATTTAGTCTTTTGGGGGGGGGCATCTCCAAACTCGGTCAATTCAAATGTAACCAATTTACCAACCAATTGATCTCTTGTGACACCTGAATGAGCTCTGAATTCTTCAATGGTAGCAACCTTGTATTTGTAAGAATCAATAAGGGATCTGAGAACTTTACCAACAATCTCATCTTCATCCAAGACTCCATTGGCACATCTAATGCCACAAACAAGCTCATTTACTCGGGGCATAAATGTAGTGATATTTTCATCTTCTCTCATTTTCAGGTTTTTAAATTTTCCTTTCAGACTCTGTAGCTTGGCACATTTCACATACTTGTCTCCTTCATGCAGAAGTTCCAACTTTTGTCAAATCTCATATGCAATTTTTAGATCAACAACATTTGTTAATTCTGAATTAGATAAGGCACTTAGAAGAGCTTCTTTAGCCTGCAGATTGTTTTCAGCATCTCTGATTTCATCTATGGAGCACGGACCATTCTGTGGGGATCATACTTCTTTGAAGCCATAATCCAATATTGCATTCCCATACATTGCAAGTGGCATTCCATGCAACTTTTCCAAAAAGTGTAATTTGCTCCATCAAACCTCAGACTATCCTTCTTGTATGACGACATCCTGGATCTCCTCAAGCGGTTAAGCTCTTTGAGAGGAACTTAGCTCTGATACCAATTATTAGACTTAGGACAAACAACTGAGAGGGGGGGTGAATCAGTTGTCCAAAACTTTCTTGCAATTAATCACCTAAATCCTTTTCTTAAATCAACAGTATAATGATAAATCAATTATGGAAACTTAATGCAATAATTCAAGAGCAAGAACATATTAACACATATCACACCAAGATTTTTAACGTGGAAAACCTGGTTAAGGGAAAAACCACGGGGTGACTAACCCAAGATTGTATTCTCTGTTAGAAGAATAGAAAGAACAAAATGGCACATGCCAATAAGGGCTTGTTGCTTGAGCACACTGCTCACAAGAGGCCCACTGCCTACGGGAGACACACTATCTACAAAATAATAAGTATTACATACTACTGAAGAATAGCATCTTCACCATGCTTGAGTCAGTTCCATTTAAGCCCAATGCTTCTACTCTACTTTTCTCTCTCCTCCTCTCACCACTCTCTCATCACCACAAGATACCTTTGAAATGACTTTACGGTTCCTTATTTATACAAGACACCAACTTTAGGATAATCATCCAAGTCGGCATACATTTCAGAGTAAATACATAAATACAACATGAATTATTACAAAAAGACTTCACGCAGATCAACACACTGTCAGCCACACAGATATGAGACTCCAATACTCCTTTAGGAACACACCGTTCTTCATATAACATCTCCAAGATCATCTGCAGGGTGTGTAATTTATCCGGTTAGCCATGCTCAAGAAGAACATCATCATCCAGAGGTAATTCTTCATTTACTAGCTCAAACTCTAATGCGGACCACCAAAACGAACTGGACATGATCGAAAGACTTCCACAAGCTTGCCTGTATCACCAAGAACATCCACACCACATCTTCTTACTAAAATCCTTCTCTCCTTCATTCGAAACCTCAAGAACACAATATGACATTACTGTCATAATGGAATAGATGCTTGCAGACCTCCAGACCACGAACCAATTGAGTTGTCAATTCACATTGACTTCCTAAACACTGCATAAAATCCGCAGAACAAGATATTTCATTTCCGGATCTCACCGGACCTATCTGTGTCACACTATCACCTCTAAACATTTGCCAGAACTAGTTTTACTTAAGTAGCCATAACTTCTTTAGATCTTTATGCGGACCTCTAAAATCTTTATTGGATCATCTTAAGACACATAGCTATAAACCCTTTGAAGTGCATCCTCTGATCTTCATCTTATCTAGGATCTTTAGCTCACCGTCTTCACTATTCTTCTCTGTTCCTGATTAGGACTAATTTTCTCAATATCCTCAGCACATAGCTCATCCAACCCTTATCATCAATGCAACAGGAGTATGTTGACATCAATGACAACACTGGTTAGGCCCATACTTGCAACACAATAATTGTGTGACACATGTCGGGTCCCCTTGTGGGCTCGACTAACTTTTGTTTTGTTTTGAAACAAGTTTTGTCGTCAATTGACTTGACACTGCCTATGTATATATCTAGAGTGAAAAATTGAAGTGGGTAATCATCAAAATCCATTTTCTGGCATTTTGCATTGTGATCAAAACAAGTCAAGTAACCTTTGAAATCACCTTGGAAAACTGATCAAATATTCTTCTAGAGGCATGAAAATGCACAGATATGCAGACATTTGATCCAAGAATTCATGAGAGCAAACGGATTGTAAAACTCATCCTGAGGTGCAATATATTAACATTCAAAGTGGCTCACTTAGCCTTTTTTGAAACTACACTTGTCAAAAACTAACTAGGGTTCACCAAGTCACCATCCTGAAAAAATACCAAATCTCCTCCTGGGAAGCTGCCACTCGAGAAACTAGTTCATTTAGGTCCATTAAGCATGTGTGCAAAAGGCCTTTCCTTCAATCCACTTTCTTCACAAGATATTAAAGGTCAAAGTTGACCTCCTTGAAACATTTTGGAAATGTAGATATCAAAATATGACAAACTGCATTTGCTTTTGGCCTTGAAAAAATACCAAACTTGATCTTGAGGCTCTGAAATTGAACCTGGGAGTATATGAATGCTAGGAGAATGCATAATACCAATCCATTTGTCATGATGATCTTCAGTTGTGAAATATTAATCTGAACAAGAGGCTACTTTGCAGGCCTGAGAATATGCAAACAACAAAACAATCCCAGAACCCTCCAACTTAGCGCTTCAAAAACTCATCAAATGAGATCCTGGGAGTTTGAAATCAAACATACATGCTTACATATGTCATGTGAGTGTGTTCACTAGGGGATTTGGCGTGAAAGTGAACAAGCATCAAATTATGACCCTCCAAAGTAGGTCACTAGGGCAGATTTTTCAAGTGCATTTATGAGTGGTAATCAACTTTTTCATTATGGGCACTTCAAATTTAGCCAAAATTTGAAGGTGCCAACACCATATAAGAGGATATGCCCCCTAGTTTGACATTGCAAATGTAGCACATTATAACTAGTATGTGGCTTTATAACCGTTGAGTAGAGTGTGTGCTTTCACTACATCAGATTTACTAGTTAATAATGGAGTTAGATAGACGGGAATGAATGCATTTGCACACACTTAGATCTTTAGAATATGGATGGTTATGCTAACTTTTAATTTTTATTTCGTGATCATGTATTTGTGTTTATTTGGCCTAATGTGTGGGTGTATGCAGAGATTTTGGGTTTTTGACTTTTATTTATCTTTGGAATATTCTGGAGCATTTTCCCAACAGAGTCACCATTTGTTGTGCCCTGCACACACGCCTCATTTTCCCTCAAACTGGCCCCCCCTCTTTTGTTTGGTTTATTCAGTCCGAGTCTCCAGTTTCCAATCTTTTGCCGTAGAGAGTGATTTTCTTTCCTTATAAGGTTAAGTCTTGAGGAGCTTTCAGTAGCTTATTTTCATTATTTTTGTGTCAGGTTTCATGTGAAGAGCTTAGGTTTGATTACCTTAGGAGAAGTCCTCACTTTTTCTCTTTAAGGAATTGTGGGACTCTTGTAGTAACCCGAATGTGGAGCTTCTGGGAGTCCCTAGATGTATGTTTACAAGATGTCTATGTCCTGATAGACCCAATATTCCTACAAGTTCAGTTCTCAAGTGTTATTCTCAATATTGCAGAATATCTGAGCATTAATGGTTTTGTAGAATTTTGATGCATGTTTGGATTTACCTTAAAATATCAAGGATCTTGTTGAGTCTTGAAACTCTACCAGTTTTCCTAAAAGCAGAGCTTTCAGTTATAACTTGGTAGGCCTCTATTGCCCACTGAAGTCAAACTTACTACTTGCCACTGTGACTCACACAAGCCGCATTTATGGCAGGATTGAGGGGTATTTTTTAACCTTGTCTCATGATTCATTTATCATTTTCACTCTCAAAATCATTATCTTCAAGTCTTTAAAGTGATTCTTTGAGCCCCAACACGTGATTAATCAGGGTCATTTGTTAGTCTCATTAAGGATCCTGATCAAGCTAAGTATCTACAAGCATTATCCTTCATGAAGCTTTCTATGAACAGGTAAGGGTTTTGAAACCCCTTCTTGGGTCATTCACATATATGCATGTATCATTTCAAGCCTTGATTTAAACTAAGAAATCAAACTTTGAAGGCAAGTGAAAGATGCATTTCCCAACCCATGAACTTTTAAGGCAGTGCCCTAAGATTCAAACAAAGTATTCTAAAAGACTTAGAATGCATTTTCAAATCTTTAAATTTCTCTTAGGTTTGATTAGGTCAATTTCAAACATGTAGCCATTGTAATAAAATCCTTAAGCATGCTCAATGCGAAAATTATCTATCAGGTTTTATGAATTTGAGGTACTTTTCATATGTTTAGTAATAAATTGCACTCTTAGAGAATAATATTAAACTTTTACTTTCATGATCTAAGGCATTGAAATAAGTTGCAGAGTTTTTGAACCCACTAGGATCCATCCCTTGTGCTCAAAATCCTCTGTGAAACCCATCTTTCAGCTTGTGTTGTCATTTCTTCAATGTTGTGTAACTTTGAATTGGACACAGATATGTCCTACTTTTCCATGAACCTCCACAAGATCTCTTTGGTTTCAAAATTTCTGCAAAGTAGTGTTGGTCCAGGCCGGCGAAGATTCTCTATGCAAGTGGATATGTTCAATAAGGCCTTAAAATTATGCAAGATCCACATAAGGCCCAAATCTTAACCATATCCATATAGTCCTAAAAGTTTTTCTTTACTTTATAGGTATTAACCATACATAAGGATATATCTGATAAAACACAAAGGTCCCGCTTAGTTTTAAACTCTGCCAATTCACTGTTCTATCATCTTGCAGAGATATGATATGGATTAGGATATGTCATTATCTCCCTTTGACCTTCATCATACATGTATTTACCCGAAATATCCTAAACGACCCTTCACTCCTACAATATCTATATGGTCATGAATTCCCCACAAAATCTAATATAGACTATATTAGTGGAATTTTGATTTACATAAGGAAAGCTCCTGAAAACTTACAAATCCCTGCATCCTTCTTAATATGAAATTCTTGCATTTAACAACAAACTCTGGTAAATTCATGATCTTCTGAGGAATAAGTTGTGTTTATTTGAATCTTTTAATTCATTATATTTATCCAAGATATAAATTCGTGATTGAAATGCTCAACAAATTTGGAAAAACTAGATTACTTCCATATGTATACAAAATTTCTGCAAATTGATGAATAAAATGAATTTATCTTTTGAAGTGATTTCATTTTAAGGATAGGTTGCAGTGGTTCAAGTCCTAGTACGTATTATGCATGAAATTTTTACACTAACACTCAAACATAATAGGTATTTCTCAATAGTTATTTATTATGACTTTTGATGCAAGGTAAATGTCTAGACTGATCACCATGAAGTACGAGTTCAAAGGGGTCTCCTCAGACTCAAAAATCACATCCAAGTGGAATGAGGATGTAGATATGGATTTGGGGCATGTGGACTTAGAGGACTTCAAAGATAGAATGTACAAAGCCAATCCCATAGAAATGGCAAGGAAATTGGTGCACAACAGTATTGCTCAAGCTACAAGATTCCCTACCTCTATTTGGTGTCCAAAACTTATTATGGAATGCAAAGATCACTATCATCTAGAGTCAAGGAGAATTATAGCACTAGATGGAAGGGTAATTCCTGATCTCTCCCTCGAAGCTATGTCAAAGGCTTTTGATATTCATGTCTATTAATCCATGAGTGATATGACCAAGGACTATGGGAAAGCAATTTATAACCAAGGTCCAGACAAGTGCAGAAAATCATCAATGATAATTGGATGAAAAAGTTGAGATCTTCCCTCTCGAAGTTACCCAACAACTTATAGGGGAGTGATTTCATCACAAAAATCAATGATTTGGTAACATTGTTGAGCAGAGTGATGGGTATTCCATTTGCTTCTTCCTTTGAGGGATGGATGCTCAACTTTATTAAGGAGGTGAAAAATGGAACAAAGAAAATATATTGGGAAAAACTTATTAGTGATAACATCCATATGCAATTCATGGCCTTGGTAGATACAAGGACCTTCTATATGACTTCTTATGTAGTCTATATACTGGCTAGGAACTTTACTTATCCTAGATTAACTAAACATGGGATTGCTAGCAATGCTGATGGTGAGATGAAGGTATAAGATTTTTATCCATAGATACAATGAGAGAACTCTCTGGCACATTATAAGAGGGTAAATGATGCATTCACCATGCATATTACAAGGATTCTACAATGAGATTTAAGTATGACATTATTGGTCCAAGCCATGGAGTTGGTCAAGCAATTTGGGTATTGGTTCATCCAATTTCCCAAATTCACTTATCTAAGAACACATGGCTTCACTGGGGAAGCCTATAGACTTCCCAAGTATCCAACAAATAAAATGTTGTTGTTAGAGTTGACAAGGCATATTTTCCAGTCACACCAACTTTTGAAAGGGCTACATAGGGTTGTAGTGCCATTTCCCCTCATTGTTATTAAATGATTGTTCTCTTGCACCACTTCCTAAGCTACTAAGGGTTTAGATGTTGAATTGGAGATGTATCACTTCTATTCTACAAAGCCAGGAAAAAATTTGATCCATACCATAAGCTGGAGAAGCGTGTGGGAAAACAATATGATCATGATGAATAACTGGAGGATGTTTGGTTTAATTGCCATGATGAAAATGAAGTTAGGAAAAGAAGATGCTCCCTAGTGTTCAAAATTACTATAGTGCTAGATCAATTGGTAGATGATGGGGAATTAGTTTAGGAGGCTAAACATAGAGTAATTATTGGTCAACCTACCTCTCCTCCCAATTGGGATAAAGAAGATGCTAGTTCTATCAATGAAATAATGAGAGAAAGTATCAAATACAACAAGAAATGGGTAGATACACAACTGGCATAGTTGGTCACCCAAGGCATTACATTAACATACACTCCATTATAGCTGAAAGAGATAACAATATATAAAACTCTTGATGAAGAAGGACCTTCTAGAGAATGAGAGGCTTCTAATCCAAAGGGAAAATAAGTAGACATTGACAGTGAAGAGACTGAAGAAGAAGCAATAGCAACCCCTCCTCAAGACAAAGGAAAAGGAAATGAGAAGAAAATGAGGAGTAGCTGAAAGCCCTCTTTTGCCACCCATACGCAAGTCTACAAAAGGAAAAGTGATCAAGTTGAGGGGGCTAAAGGACAAGGATCAAAGCATCAACTTGTAAGAAGCCCAGAAAGAATGAGAAAGATAAAACTTCCCAGGCTGCCTCCTCTGCCATCTCACTACCTACTTCCTCCATCCCCATTGCTCCTACCATATCCATGCCATAGCTTTCCACCATCACCATTTCACCTCTTCTTGCTACCACTACCATCTCTTCCTCCTCTCCTCTTCCAGCTTTTACTTCACTTTCCACTTCTTCCTCTAGTACCACTACCATCTCTATTTCTACTACATCTTCCATTCCTCTTGTCACTGTCACCATCCCAACTTCCATACCATCTATCCTAGTATATTATACCATTCCCATGACTATCCCCACTCAAATCATTTATGCACCATCTTCACCTATATTCACACCCACTTCTTTCTCTTCCATTCCATTCCCTTCTACTTCACTACCATTGTTGTCTACTTCTCTACAACAAATTCAACTTCCCATTTCTACTATTGTACCAACCATATCTTCCACTTCTCTTTCCATTCCATCCATTTCTACCACTACTATTGTTCATTCTATCCCTATAATTATCCCTTCCTCTTTTATTTCTCATCTTGCCTAATCTCTTCCCTAGGAAGATGTCACTGATGTAGTACAGATCGTCCTCTCCTCTATTAACAAGGAGAGAATTTGTTTAGACACCCCCCATCACTTCACAAGAAATTGGAACCTCCATCCTTAGAGGACGTCTATAAGGTATGTAAAGAGATGGAAGCACAAGAAGCTACCAATCAGGGTATTAAGTCTACTCAAGTTATGAAAGATGACACTTCTGTAGAGACAATGGTTGGAACCACCAATATTGATTAGAGTGCAACATCCAATGATGATCATGGAGAAATTGTTACCAAATAGTTGGAAGAAGGAGTGGTTGTTCAAGAACAATGGATAGATATTGAAGAAACTCCTCGGGGCACCAATGAGCAGCCATCTAGCCCTCATGAACAAATTAAGCAAGGGGAAGTGCATAAGGAAGTCTCATTCATTGAGCAAGTGTTAACACCGTAACCACTTGTCTCTACACCCAATAAGGAATCTAATTCTAAGGATCACTCCATAGGAGATGAAGAGTTGAATAAACACCTAGAGCAACAAGAGATCGATAATTCTCCTCCTCAATAGTAGCTAGCAGTAAATGATATTGATTCTTTAGCCCCCCCAGTGGCTACAAATAAGGTTGAATCAGAAACAACCAGTAGAAGAGGCTCCCACATTAGATCTAGTCAACTTCATAAGAAAAATTGAGAAGCCAAAAGATAAGAAGAAGGTTAGAGTTCTCTCCTCAATTACCAAGGATGCCTCAGATTCAAGAGTTATGCAAGCTGCAACATCGATAGTTGACAAAGATGACAGAGACTTCAGAGTTGAAGATTTTCATATTTCTACTGTCAATCTTGGCCACATGACCAAAACCCAAGAAATTGATGAGTTATAAAGGGTGGTAAGCATAGTCGTCCAGAGAATGAACAAATATCAAATGACAAAGAGGCAGCTGGAGGATCAAGTGGAAATACTCCAAGCATATATAAAGCACCTAGTAGGCCCTTTACAGAAGGATGATGGCACTGTAGTTCCTCCAGTAATTTTGTGTAAACAGGATATTGATGAGATTGATAAGATGAAGCATATGGCTAAAGCAACCCAGGCATGGATGGATGAAATATATAATGAAGGGTGCCAAGATATAGATGAGGCTCTCCAAGCCTGAAAGGATTTCTATTCCATGAAAGACAATATAGACTCTCTCCTAGAGGACTGCAAAGAGAATGAAGAATATCATGCCCAAGTATTTCCTAGAGTTGAAATGCTTTACAAACTGTCCCCAAAATTTTTGTTAAAGGAGAATATTGTAACTAAGGATAGTCTAAAAATGCCTTACTATTATGCAGATGCAATGAAGTATAGGAGGGAAGCAACAGATAAAGCCTAGAAAGACACATCACTTGCAAGAAGTCAGATTTTTGATATTTTGTGTGATTTCTCAGACTTACTAGGTGACCTGACGGGTAGTATGTTAGTGAAAAAATTGAAATGGATGCTGCTTTGTTCAAGCAGCAGTGGGAACAACTTCTTCAGGGTGGTTTGTAGGAGACCCCTTTTGATTTTGATGTGGCTATCTTCAATGCAACATCAAAATTCAAAAATCAAATCAAGAATTTTCAAAAGGGGACACATGGTAGAAAAGCTTCCTTCAATGTTTTTGCAAAAACTTATGATACTTAGAGATTTAGGCTAAATCACAAGAAAGATCCCCTTCCAAAGGCTCTGGATCTAGTACTTAACTCATTGATGGAATATAGGAGAGAAAGGGTGAATGACAAGATTTTCATTGAAAATGATGCACCCAGTCCCTAAGGCTCAGTTTGCACCATCGCTGCCAGTAGATCAAGCTAGGAAGCCCACTTTTGGAGCACCCTCCTCAAAAAATGTACCATTATCATTTTTATTATGAACTCATGCAAAAGTATTTTTTTTTAAAAACAGGATTGTAACCCTTGGATCTAAATTAGTTGGAGATGAATGATGGATATTGTTTTGCCACAAACATTTAATGTAGATAAAATATGGACCCTTGGTGTTGGATAAATCCTCACCACTCATTGTATACTAAGTGCTCTTGCCTCCTTTATATAAAGGCAATCACTCTTTCTTGTAAACTAGAAGTGAAAAGATCAAGAATTGTTGAGACTGCCATTTTAAAATCAATACAAATAGAGACCATTTGCAACTACTATTTGAGTTGTTTTGTTGATTGAAATTGGTTTCATGGTTCCTTTCCACATGTTAGATAAAGTTCATTTACATATATGATTAGTTATCTCTGATATTTGATAGATCTCTTGTTCATACCATTGGTAAATTGTTGATTGTAAGTTACTTTGCATGGTTAGTCTGAGCATATATTTTATTTTAATTTGATTGCAGCAATTTAATTAAACTATGCCAAATATTGGGTGTTTGATAATATTATTCCATAGTTTGAAAATCATCATCTCCTTTGAAGATTGCATTGTTTCTATGGTGTTGTGAGTTTGTTTGATTAAGTAGAAATTGGTTTACATTTGGGATTTGTCTATCTGAATCACTTGATCATACCTATAGCTATCCTTAGTAATTTCTAAACCCTTTTCTATCCTCCCATATTTTGAATTTTCTTTTAAATATGAAAGTTTAGATTAAGAAAAGCATCAACAACACCACTGAAATTGATGATGAAATTTGTTTTCAGATTTTTAATCTAAAAACTATTTTGGGTTTTTTCATATTTTCTGAAGTATATCATTCCCAAAACCCTTTTTTTCTAGGTTCATATATGTAAGGCCCCTTGTTGGAATAGAAAAGCCATCAAACAACTCAGTTATCTCACAAAGCCAAGACCTGGCTGGGAGAGAACTTGGGGTAGTCAATTTCTGATTCATTGGGATTTGATTCTTTTTAGGAGAGACAATATCCTTAGTATTTTATCTAAGTTGTTGTGTGCTCATCAATATCTAGCAGAGTAACCATACTGATTAGGAGAAAAATAGTTCTCTTCAGGGTGATTATAAACATAGGCAGGCTACCATGAGGTTGAGCAAAGGTGAGAGGGAGGCTAACATTATGGAATGTTGATATCTCATTGTATCAGGGTTTTTTGGATCCTAGGCCACAAATGGAAGATTTCTTGCTGGAACATTGAGATGCATGTAATTGTTGTAAGCTATCATGATATGTAGTAGTAAATATCTGAGATGAAATCACCAATGGAGCCACCAGATGGAAGATTCATGCTCCTATGAGTAGATATTTTTGTGATTTTCCATGAAAATCACAAAATGTAGAACAAAGATCATGAAACATAGACTGAAGTCTCTAATCCAGGTCCCACTAGGTGTGCTAGAAATTGTTGACACTCAAATTTGTACCTGATTACACACCCGTATGCAAACCCGTGCCAACATGGGAAATCTCGCAAGCGTGGGATGCAGCTTGCAAGATAATCTCCTAGATTTTAGAAACTAGCTCTTCTTAGGATATTCAATGACTACTTTAGACTTTGGGAGAAAAGAGGAGGCTAAAAATAATACCTAATTAAAATGGTGAAATTCCAAATACAAAACATTCCTACTTGCATACGACTAATCATGCATAGTATTTACAAACATGAAACAAGAGAAAAATAGATGTAATTGTTATAATTGGGAATTGCTCCCGTATGCAAGGCTAAAAAAGATCTACAATTCTGGGTTGGTTCCCTTAAAATATTCTATTGGAATGTATGTTTTTCTATTTTGGAAAGAGGAAGAAAGAAACTATATGAAATGAAAATTGTAAAATTTGGTGACGCACCTGATTTGGATAATAATATGCAATCTGGTTCACAATATAACTCAGAAATCTAACTTTGACACAATCCAATCTTGGCATAAAATATCACAAAAGTGATTCTAAGGAAGGATTGAAAACAAACTTTCTATGAAGGAAATGGTTTTTCACAACACAAAAGGACTATTTCTGGTTAACACAACCTAAGGCCTGTGATGATTATATGCTTAATGCTGCAAGCAAGAAAGTGAGACAATAATTTTAAAGGTTTAATGATTAAACACAACAAAATTTCATCAAATCACTTCAAATGATTAGCACTAAATGGAAAGGTAACTTATTTGATCTCAAAGAAACAAAGGAAACACTACAAAGAAGACAAAAATAGAACCTGTAACCTGCCGATCTCTCCATAAAAACTATAAAAAATGAGCTACAAAATTCTCCAATCTGTCTGAATCAGAATGAGAATCAAGAACTAACTTCATAATGAATGAAGTTTTACGATATATAGAAAAGATAGGTCAAAAAGATTGACCTAAAGACAACTAGAATTTGAACCTCAGTTATCTCAAAATAGCATATGCATAAAATGATAACTAATTCCCCTGCAAGCCCTGAAATCATGCAAAAAATATCTCCAAACTGATGGAAAAATAGATATAATGTGTCAAAACTGCATCTGATCCATGTACCAATGAAATGGAGTGCTCAACTCAAGGTGAACTGCCCATATAACTCTTCAAACTACTCCTCAAACTACAACTAACTGAAAGGTTGAATAGATGACCTAATCCCTCTTATCACTCCATGCATAAGTCAAAAATAACTTATATCTTCACCAATCCATGCAATGCAATGACAAGAATAATATTCAATAAATGAATATTCCATCCAATCTTCTTGTGTGCTATAAATAATTATATATTAAAATAATTTATTTAAGGTGTGAATGGGAAAATCAGATGATCAATATCAATAATAAACCCAATCAACAATGAAATGTGTGAATAACAAGAATAAACAAATGAAAGCATAAAACTTACAACCTTGTTACCCTACGGCTTCCATTGCTCACCTATTATTTCTTGATCTTGAGTGATGAAGGTTGGCCCTCAGGGAGCTTGCTTCCTTGCTTCGATTCTTCAAGATGACAAGGAGAAATGGCTATGATGATTTCTGCATTACGATGGTATGAAGAAGACAGTTAAGAAGAAGAAGATTCTCTAGAGGAATTTGGGAATAGTAAGGATGCCAGAAGAAGTCTCTCCAATGGCTTAGAAGAGAGTTCTATTTATAGATTTTCTGAAAATAGAATGGAGGGTGAGGATCAACTGATGAGATCAATGGCTCTCATTTTTTGTGAATCTTTAATTCATAATGGATGAATTAAAAATTCAGAGTGGAGGATAGTGAGTTATGACAATTGAATTAAGAATTTATGGTGGAGGATAATGGGTTATAACAATTGAATTCTTAATTCATGGTGGAGGATAACGGGGAATAATTGAATTGAAAATTCAATGAGTGGAGAATAGTGGGGAACAACTGCATTGAAAATTCAATTGGTGGAGGATAGTGGGGAACAATTGAATTAAGAATTCAATTTTGGATTTTGAAGGATATTAGCTAATTAAATATTAAGAATATTTAATTATATGTGCAACATGGTGAGGTGGAAGAGATGAGGTGGAAAGATGAGGTAGATTGATGAGGTGGATTGATGAGGTGGATTTTGTGAGGTGGATTTAGGATTTGAGACATTAGAAGAATTTAGGGATTTCAATTAAATAAAATGATTTTAATTAATTGTAGGATAATGAACCAATCAAATAAACTTATAATATTTATTTGATTGACAGAAGAAAATAAGAATTAAGATAAATATTAGAATATTTACTTAATTGTAATTGTCCTAATAATATCTTTAATAAATTATAGTATATATGCTATTTAAATCATAAGTCAAAAACCTTATATCTCTCTTTGACTATATATTCTTATCATGCAATAAGTCAAAACTATCCTTATTACTCCATGCACAATGTCAAAATGCATTACAAACATTTAAGTATAAAAATACCCCTTATCACTCCAATTACAATGTAAAAAAGGAATGGCCTTACTGCCATGTGACCTCCATCATGCAAAATAAATCAAAACTCTACACAAACCTTTGCCACCTTGCCATACTTGTCCATCCTGCATCTTCATGCAAATACATCTTCTTCTTTTCCACTATCTCCCTCATGCAAAAAACAATGATAGTCTTGCCACCTTGTAATCTCATTTTGTCTTCATACATCTTTTACCTTTGACTTCGTTTGATGATTCCTTCCAAAAACATAAGGAATATTCCACTTTGACCATGCAAAGCCTCATGTCGACCTTAAGGTAATGATCATCATATTTGACTAAATAGTTGACATTAGAAGGAAAGGGGTTTTGCATCATTAGAAATCATAAGGCATTAAGGCCTAAGCCTTATCCTTATTACTACCGACCACCTTTGCACACAAGACACCCTCCTGTCAGCTACTCTTTGTAATAATCACTAGGGATTATATTATTGCAAGTTTTGACCACGGTCAACAAAAGATTTAGTAATGATATTGGCATTTTATGGGTAAAAAAAAATTAATGATGGGAAAGAAGCTTCGAACAAAATAGTGAATAACCCTAAATTTTGTCATTCATTTTTTACTCTTTCATACTGGCCGCCGCTCTGCAAGTTCATTTCTCATTAGGGTTTGATTACTCTCTGTATTTTCTCCATCTCCTTGGCTCTCTGTGTTCAAACTCCTTGCATCTTCTTAGTGAAAAAAAGTGACAGAAACTGGTGAGTATGGAATTTTGAGTTTCAATTAGTTTTTTCCCCCATTTTAGTAGCATTATCTTCATAAATGGCTATAGCCATGACTAATTTTTTCCTTCTATATTCTCCTATTGACAATATTATTGCTTTCTGTGTCGAAATCTACTTGTGAAAAGTAAGAAAATCTGAGAAAGAGAAAGGAAAGACCTATAGGAGGTCACCGCCATTACATCTCTCTCCTCTGTTTTTGAAGGTAACTCATGCTCTCTAAGCTGTAGATACTTGATTTATCTCTATATCTCAAAAAGAGACAAGAGTCTCAATCTTGTCATCTGGGTATCTTTGAATCTTATTTTCTTTTGTATGGCCATGGCTACTGTCACTTTCTGTAGCATAATCACTAGTTTTTATATGAAACTCTAAAGGGTTTCCAACTCTGTCATTAGGGTTTATTTGGAAATGCACATAATTGCATTGTATGCAAACGACTATACTGGAAACATATGTCTTTCTCCTTTTCCATTTCTCTCTAAAAGATGATGAAATGCTTTATACCTGTAGCAAGGGTTTTGACTATAATGATGATTTCTACCTTCTTTAGGCCCGACCATGATAAAAGGTATATTGTATCTCCACCTTTTCTTTTCATTGTGCGAAAATAGAGACTAGGGTTTCAAAAAAATTTGAACAACTGGGTGTTCATTCATGCACAAAACCCTGTCTTCTTGTCATGGCTATGCTATGAAAACCTTTCTGTAGTGCTCCTCATTTCACTAGAAGCCAAAAATGTAATAAGGGTTTCAAGACTTTCTAAGATGGGTATTTCATATTTTTCACATAGTAGCTCTTCTTGTCACGGCCATGCTAGTAGATGTATCTTTATAGCTTTCATTTCGTTGTATGAAAGAAAATGGGATAAGGGTTCCTTTGTGATGGCAAAAATGTATACCATTTTGTATGCACTAAACTTCTTGGTATATCATCTCTCTCACAGTGAACACTCTCCTGTTGGCCATCATCCTGTAAGTGCTTATGTGTATGATGGGAATCCTTCCTCCCAGCTCCATGAGAAATGTTGCATATCAATGGCATATGAGATAATTACTACTTCTAGATGCTTGATTGTATCATGATTATCTGTTTATCTTTTGAACATGCTTCAATCCTTCCTCATTACAAAGTATGAATGTTTGAACAAAGTGGCATCAAGTCTGAAATCCTATAGCATATAGATTTCATTTTCAACTACCTTTTGAATGTTGAGGCTCCTCTGTCTGTATTTATTAATCATTATTATTTGGTTGCCCATCAGCATCTGCTTCTTTAACCTTGGCTAACTCATGAATGTTGCCTTATGTATGTGATTGGGGATCATTGTTGTCTTCATTAGCACTTGGTTGTTTTGTCTTGTATGCTATGGCATAGTTGGTCCACATATACTGTTCAATTTTATTCTCTATGCTGCTCCTTCATTATGGCATATGTCTGTCAGAGTTATGGATGCCTTGCTGTTTGATCTCTCTTGGGTATCAGATATTTGTAGATATTTTCCTCCATTTTGCCAGAGGCCATGATACCTGTAAGATGCCTTTGTGCTATGAATGCACTCTGTCAGCTATTTATGTCACTTGATCATATGAGATGAAGTAAATACAAATGCATTCAAAAGATTTCTGTATTTCAGATGGCTCCTGTAGCCTGTATATTCTGTCTGATATGTACATGAAACTTGATTGGCATATGTCCTATTAAAGGAAAGATGTACATCACTTGTCAAAACTGTAACATGATATTTATTTGTTGTTCTTATGCACATGATCAGATAAGCTCCTTAGTGTATACTGTAACCCATGTGCATGAGTATATTATCTGAAAGCAATGACTACACTTATCTCTATTCACTCTTCTGTCACTTCTTAAGTTTGATTATGCAAATGTGACATAAATCATGACAGAAAATATGATATTCTGATAATGATTTGAAAAAGATAAAATACCTTCTGTGACTGTAATCTGATTTCTGCAATCAACTGACTCAGTCATGTTAATCAGATTTGCTCCAATCAACTGTAACAATGTCATGATGACAACTTTTCTGCAAGTTGATTAGATGATGCATGATGTGATTTGGAATGATGCATCCTATCTTTCTGATACTCTTTTCAAATGAAAAAAAAACATGCTGGGTTCAAACCCTTGTGGGAGCCACATTTAATCCACATGTTTATTTGTCTTCAAATCAGCAACAATACTTGTCTTATACCTGCATAGTGAACAAACAAGTTAGCATAAAAATATACCTGATAGTATTGATTGATCTTCTTCATGATTTCTTCATGATTTGTGTCATATATTTGATCTGATCTCTCATATGAATGCATGATATGATAAGTAGATGTATTTGTTTGATAAAAGCATGTGATAACTTTAAACATCCAGAGCGCTAACAGGGTTGTCCCCAAAATTTTGCAGGTTCAACTGATGATGGAGTTGAAAGTAAGACTGAAGACCTAAAGACTAAAGACTTAAAGGCTAGCATCAACAAACAACCTTCTTGCTCAGGCAATGATGGATGTTTCATTTTATCATGTGTTCATTTCTTTTCTTTTATCAAACATATGCATAGCTTGCATGCCTACAATTGCTCAGTCTATTTATTCCCATGGCTTGTGTGGGACACATTTGAACACTTCTTTTAAGCATGATCAGTTAATTTCTCTTATGCATATGATGTAAATGTATTTCCTTTTCAATCAATGGATGAGATAAAGTAACAGATACTTGAATGTATGTTCAAAACATGACATGGAATAGCAGTTTAATACAAATATCTTTCTTTCTTTTTATTTAAAGTTGACTAACTGAATAATCAATCTAACTTATAACTCCTGAAAGATAACATGATGCAAAAACAACTGTATTTATTGAATGACTGATACCTTGGCAATTCTATTCTCTTGTCATGATAACTCATCAGTCTTGATTAGACTGATGGGCTATCCTATCAACTGAAGTCCATTTTTGTTCTATCAAGATATCAACTGTTCAATAAATGCTTAACTCCAAAGTTTTCTTATATTCCTTTTGAACAACTGCACTTAGGTCAAACTAATTTTAGTGTGAACAAAAAATTAGTAACAGTAATAATAAAAAGTGAAAACACAGTCATTAAACTGCAGAAATTTTGAGTCATAGATCTATAAATAGAGGTTGCATATGCCAGATAAGGAGGAAGAATGATTCAATACAAATAAAATTAGAGCACGAAATGATAGATTCCATTCATGGGTGAATCGAGAACAAAGATGTGAGAGGCTAGAAAGGCACAGTCCATTAGGATTCATTCAATTCTTGGAAAATGGCACAAAGGACTCTATCTATTAACAAATCCTACTCCCTAATGGCTCAATGACCAACCCTTGATCAACCAATGGAGAATGTATATATAGCAACCCATAGAGGCGTACTAGGCAAGAAACACCTACCCCAACAATCTCTACAGCTACCACATTGAATCACATGCATTTCGACGTCGCTTCTTTCTAATTCATCATCAATTCACAACCACTCCTTCATTTCTACAAGCTTCATCATAATTCATATTCATAGTAGAGTCTAAGGCATAGCTGATGTATTAAATCGCATTCACTTCACCATTTATCTGGTGCCTCAACATTTGAATCACATTCATGGTGTCTCAAGTGAAGGTCGTGTCATTCAAATTTCACTAGTCTCCCGTGCATGAGGCTCAATAACTCAATCTGATTATTCCATAATGCAGTACTATCATGCATCCCCTAGATATGCCTCTGCATCCTCTTCATGAGGCTTGGAGGCATGCTGATTCATTTGCGTTGGCTACTAGTGCAATTGCTTTACATTTGTAGGCTTTGAAGAGCCTGGAGATGTGCAAACCATTAGATGTATGTGGTCTATTGAATCATCTTCCTTAGATGTATGTTCAAGGAGCCTCTACCTTGTGATGGGCCTTTTTCACCACATGGAACAATGGCATAAGGACTGAGAGTGTCAGGTTTGCTCTTTTTTAGGAGCAAAGCAGCTGTGCCATGTGTTGCCCTACCATGTTTCCTTGGCTTCTTCCTTCTGTTGGCAAGAGACACTATATGGATTCATGAATGTTGTCATTGATGGCAACAAAGGTTATCCCACACATCTGCAAGACATAATGAGTCTCTACCGGAAGTCAGATTGAAGAAGTGTTATGATCCGGTAAGCAAGAATAGAGCAGTCAGCAAGGTCCGACAGTCAGGTCCGGATCTCTCAGAGGAAGTATTTCAGTGAAGTGTGGATCTGGTGAAGTCAAGAGGAGTACCTTGACTAATAGATTCCAAGGATTTAGCCTCCGGTGATGGAAGGGTGAAGAGATATGAGCACTTGAGTGTTGGGCTCCTGTTTGATAGAGTGAACAGAGGAAGAACTGTACCGGTAGAGTGTCAGACCCAAATCCAGAAGAGATATTGCTAATGACTAAGTTTTTTTGAGGTATCATTCATGATTGGCCGACATGATTGAAGACTTCTACAAGCATATTCTTGATCCACATTACTTGGTATGCAAGAATTCAGCCGACAGACTAGAGTTTGAGATAATATTGACTATTCCGGATGCCGACTAGAAAAGTGTTGAAATCACTTGTGCGGATATATATACAAGATGGATTTAGATGTGAACTGTGGTGTGATGCACATTTTGGAAGTGCGAATAAAAGTAGAAGAATAGTATAAAAGGCAGAAGACAGGTTCGGAATGTAAGAGGACATCAGCACTTAAGGAGAGTAAGAATGAAGTGCAGTAGATAAGTCTATTGAGCTTAACCGAAACTAAACTTCAGCATGTGTGGATGCCTCTCATCAGTTCAAGTTTTCTTCTTATAGACAGTAAGTCTTTTGTAGGAAGTGAGCCTCTTGTGAGCAGTGTGCTCGGGCAGTGAGCCCTAATTGGCAAGTGCCATTTTGTTCTATCTATTATTCTAACAGAGAATAATATCTTGGGTTAATCACCTCGTGGTTTTTTCCCTTAACAGGGTTTCCACGTCAAAATTATTGTGTCATGTGTATTGGTGTTATTTCCATTTCATGATTATGCTTGCTTATTTGATCTGATGTTGCATTAACTATTAAGAAAGCACAGAAAGTTGAATTATTAGGATAACTAATTCACCCCCCCTCTCAGTTATCAACAATTGGTATCAGAACCAAGTTCCTCCCAACAGAGCCTAACAGCTTGAGGAAGATTTGGGAATTCAAATGGATGTGTATGGTATGAGGGAGAAACTTAAGTCTGCCCTTGATGATCTTGAGCAGTCAAATTTTGAAGTCAATGAATTAAAGGAAAGACTCAAACAGGCTGATGATTTCATAAAAGAACTAAAAGAGAAACTGAGTCTCTCTATGAAAAAGAGAAAGGAGCTACTTCAACAATTGGCAAGTCAAGGTGAAGCAAATGATACAAATGAAGATCTGAAAGAGAAAACCAAGTTATGTGAAAAGTTATCAAAAGAAATCATCATGATAAGACATGAAATGGAATCAGGAGTTATGAAGTTTACCCAAGAAATTGAAGAGAGAAGAAAATCTGAAGATGATCTAAGACAATCTCTCGAGGAAAAATCAGAAGACTGCCACAAGATGGATAGAATAATTAGACATCTTGAATCTAATCTTGAAGATGCTAAAGATAATGAAGAAAAACTTGAGGATCAAATTATCTCTCTTAAAAGGGATCTTCAAACAACAAATGAATACAAAGAAAAATTCAAGATAAGCTCTGCTCAACTTGAAGTTCTCCTTGAACGCCAAAAGAGGGTAGATGACAAGTGTGGCCTGGGATATGAAAAAGGTGAAAGCTCCAGATCCAGTCAGAAGAATTTTGGATCAGAAAATCCAAGGAACAGGCCTAGAAGACTTCTGGTAAGGCAACCTAATGCTCAAAGATATCCATCCTTCAATGGATACTGCCACAACTGCAATAACTTTGGTCATAAAGCTAATCAGTGCAGAAAGAGAATGAATCAGACTAATACATCCTTCTCCGGACAGTGTTTCAATTGCAAAAGGTATGGTCACAAATCTCATGAATGCAGTAATATGCAAATGAACAATTCATTCAATGGTAGATGCTTTGCATGCAATAGAATGGGTCATATGGCTAATCAATGTAGATCAAGAGGATATCAATCAAATATGCAAAGAAATGTTGTTTTCCAAATTTACAATAGATCCGGTCATATTGCCAAATTTTGTAGAAGCAGGAATCAGGACAAAAGAGGTTCGGTACATCATAATCAGAATCAAGACAAGGGAAAACGAAAAGTAAATGCGGATGAAGTTCAAAGTGAGATGAACAAGATTTAGGTGAAGAAAAGTATAGAGAATGTAGGGGATGGATCTGCACCAGACTCTGGTGCTGATATTCCTTCTGAAAATTAAAAAGTGAGCTCTGGCTTAGGGGGAGACACAAAGAAAACCATTTTCCCCCAGCCAGTCAATTGGTGCCGGAACTGGCACAAGGAGAGTTGCAGATTAAAGGGTTCATAAGAGAAACATCTAAATAAACTATGGTTAAGATTTGGAAGATCCACAAGATGTTTAGATCAAGATTGATCCAGTTCTTCAAGTCATCCGAATAAGGCAAACCAGAATGACTTAGGTCAAGCATTTATTGCAACTTGGTATTAGGGTTTGCGGAGTAATATAAGGGTTCTTCTTATTAAACTTTTGCTTATTCTACATTTAAGAAGAAGAAAAGAGAAGCTCTACAACAAATTTCCTCAAGCCCATCAAAGATCATTTGCAGAAGTCAATTCATCCAGAAATCGATCCGGCTCACTCCGTGAAACCTAAAGGTGCAAAAGGTATTTTCCATTCTTAAATATCTCTCTGCAAATCTTTTTAAAAGATGTCTACTCTGAATATTGTGAAGATCACTGATAGACCTCACCCCAAATTCAAGAAACATCCCCACAAATCCTTGGAAGTAGATCCCCTAGGAGCTTTTTCTAGTGTTCCGCATGGTGTCTTGCATACAGAAGATATTAGGGTTTACATTCACGCAAACATTGAAGAAATTAGAGAGTTCAAATTGAGGGATATCTACCACAAACAACTAATAGATGATTCATTTGAGCTCAAACCCCAATACAAGGCCCTCCGGGAGAAGCACTTTGCACAGTATATACATTTCCCCTGCTTTGCTGAGGATGAATGGGTCCGGTATGTCTTGAGCAGAATACATGACAACTTCATGTGGTTGAATGGACCATTCAAGATCACAAAAGATGCCATTAGGGCAATTACCGGTTTACACTCATCTGGTGGGATACCTACTCTCAAGTCTGTCAAGAATCAGACTGTAAGTGAGGCTACCGGATCTAGGTTTGACAAAAGAGCAATGATAGTAGATGACATCATTGATCCCGATGTCAAGTTTGCATCCATGATCATAAGCTACAAGATATATCATTCTAGTAGGGAGAATTCAGTACCTGGAACTGCTATCTACACTGCCTATGAAATGTTGAGAAAAAATGCAGACTATGACCTTTGTGAGCTCCTTCTAAACCAACTCTTGGAGAACCTGTAGAAGATAAAGGACAAGAAGAATTCCTTCAAATTTGGTGGCCTAATACTCTGTCTATTCTTCTACTTTATGAATGAGCTACCCGGATCCAGTGGATGGGTATGGCAGAATAACAGATCGGTTGCCATACAAATCAGGGATTATTTGCATGGACTTGGTGATGACAAAGCACAAAACACAACTCTCTAGGGTTTCTTCAAAAACTTCTAGAACATGATGCAAGCTAGAGAGAGAATTCCCCAGTCTCTAGTTGAGAAATACAAAGACACAATATGCTTTATGGTAGAGACTGATCAGTGCCTAATGGAGGCAGTAGAACCAAGAATAGTATGGATCATGCCAATGGGGTATGAGGTGGATGAGAAAATCGTAGAGCTACATGTTCAGCACATGTTGAGTCAACCAAAGGATCCTAAGGTAGAAAGGTTTGGAACCTTTGAAGAATTAAGTATAAAAATCCATGTGGAACTCAGACAACCGGAGATGAAGAGAAAAGTGAGAAAAGAGGTAGAAGAATTTGCCAAGAGGCAAGGAATCTCAAAAGAAGCACTTGATGCACATAGAGAAAAGATGGAAAGGGCAGAAACAGAGAAGGAAGAAGCAGAAAAGGAAAGTGATCTAGTAAAAGCCTCCTCCCAGACCAGATCCTCTAAGAGGTCTGCACCTACTAAGACCTCAAAGGCATCAAAACCGGAAGCAAAATCATCCGATAAAGAAGAGAAAAGAACTAAGACAAAGGCCACAAGGTCTTATTTCAGTCAGAAAGATGAAGAAGAGACAGAATATGATGAAGAAATCAAGAAGATGAAGAAGAAGAAGAAAGTTTCTGGTGAACCCTCTACCGATGAAGACAAGGAAGTGATGGCAGAAGAGTTTGTTGAAAAGCCCACTCTATCATTAGATGATGTCATCAAATCAGTTACTGTGGATGGAAACCTTCAACCAATGACTGAATTCTATGATTATTATAATGAGGCTGACCAAAAGATCTTGCAGGATGCAGCAATCAAGTATTTGAATATCTACAATAAGGCTTTTATTGAAATTATATCTCTTATTCCCAAAATCCTAGAGAAAGAGTTAGAAATAAGAAAGAATAATGCTATGGAAAAAGATCTTGAGATCCAAGAATAGATAGCCATCCAGCTATATCCTTCAATTGATTCAAAGCAAATGAATATGATCTTCAAAGACTGCAAGGATGAGTTTCAGAGCAAAGCAAGAATAAATCAACTTATGCTTGGAGAAACTGACAAAGTGGCAAAAGAGACAAAAGAGATCCTCCGGAATGCATACTCAAGATTCAACATTCCTATTATAGAGGACTTGGGTGTTGATCCCTCAGCCACAAGTGTTGAAGAAGGATCTACTGAGGCAATGACAGAAGAAGTAATGGACACCGGTAAAGATAAGGGCTTGGAATCCTCTACTCCGGAAGAGGTGGCCCATGAACAAACAAACATTACTCCTCTGGTTTCCCCTGCTGACTCCGGATCCAAAGGAGAAGAAAGAATAAAGGAGAAAGAAAAAGAAGTGAAGGGAAAAGAAGATGACATCTCTAAGACTGCAGAAGAAAAGAAAACTCTGTCTCCAGCAAGAGACACTGCAGAAATTGTCAAAGAATTCTTAAACAAAGAGACAATGGAGATTGATGAACCAAAACTTCTACTAGGACCATTTGATTTTGATTCTCTTTCCCCGGTACAAACAATGAAGATAGCTTCATTTGCTAATGCAAAGGCAAAAGAAAAACTCCTGAAGTCTCACATGGAAGACTGTGAGCTAATAGAAGCTGCATCCGGTGTGCTTGAAAAAATCATGCCATCCTTTCTGAAGGATTCATCAGCTTCCTCATCAGGTAATCTTAAGTCTCTTGTTAGTTCAGTCAGCACTCATTTTGAGTCCTTAGAGAAATCAGCTGAGGAAAAGGTCTGGAAAGAGTTTTTGGATAAAAGATTCTCTGAAGTACTAAGTCTAATACCAAATGATAGAAGAAATATGGATATAGGGATAAAGAGCTTAGAAAATGCTCTTAAAGATGGTGGGGAAATATATAAATTTTGTCTATCATGGTCCAAAGCAACAATGGAGATTGAGAAGAAAATGAAAGAACAGGAGATCAAACTAACAAAACTTTCTCAAAATTTTGATCCAGTTACCTCATCCTTAGTAAATCAAGAATGTCAGACTATTGCAGTCTTGGATGAAATTAAGAAGCTAGAGAAAGAAAAGAAAAATAGAATCAGCAGGTTAAATGAGCTTAGAAGAATAATCATTCCTAAGTTGGAGGCCATGCATGAGGCCCTAAGTGATGCTCAAGCCACCGCCAAGACAAATGATCCGACAGATCTGAAGAAGGCAGAAGTTTTTGCATTCCTGTTGAGTGGTCACATATCAATTTTGGACAGGATGAAGCTGAGTTGGGCAACCAAAGTTGTACAATTGAAAAACACTTTTGCAGACATACTAAAGTATATGTAGAGTACAATCGGATGATATACTTATGCGACTAAGTATAGATTAATTTTTGAAAATTTTGGTGTGCGGACCCCACCCTTTGCCATTGATGTCAAAGGGGGAGTGATGAGCAGTGAAAAATGAGGAATCTAGCTAAGGGGGAGCTCCAGAAAATGTACATAGAGACAGAGCATCAACCAAGGGGGAGTATAGTGTGACACTTAGTCATTTTTCACTAAGTGTTGCCATCAATGCCAAAGGGGGAGATTGTTGGCAAGAGACACTATATGGATTCATGAATGTTGTCATTGATGGCAACAAAGGTTATCCCACACATCCGCAAGATATGATGAGTCTCTACCGGAAGTCAGATTGAAGAAGTGTTATGATCTGGTAAGCAAGAACAGAGCAGTCATCAAGGTTCGACAGTCAGGTCCAGATCTCTCAGAGGAAGTATTTTAGTGAAGTACAAATCTGGTGAAGTCAAGAGGAGTACCTTGACTAATAGATTAGCCTCCGGTGATGGAAGGGTGAAGAGATATGAGCACTTGAGTGTTGGGTTCCTGTTTGACAGAGTGAACAGAGGAAGAACTGTACCGACAGAGTGTTAGACCCAAATCCGGAAGAGATATCGCTAATGGCTAAGTTTCTTGAGGTATCATTCATGATTGGCCGACATGATTGAAGACTTCTACAAGCATATTCTTGATCTGCATTACTTGGTATGCAAGGATTCAGCTGACAGACTAGAGTTTGAGATAATATTGACTATTCCGGATGTCGACTAGAAAAGTGTTGAAATCACTTGTGCGGATATATATACAAGATGGATTTAGATGTGAAGTGTGGTGTGATGCACATTTTGGAAGTGCGAATAAAGGTAGAAGAATAGTATAAAAGCAGAAGATAGGTTCGGAATGTAAGAGGACAACAGCACTTAAGGAGAGTAAGAATGAAGTGCAGCAGATTAGTCTATTGAGCTTAACCATAACTAAACTTCAGCATGTGTGGATGCCTCTCATCAGTTCAAGTTTTCTTCTTGTAGACAGTAAGTCTTTTGTAGGCAGTGAGCCTCTTGTGAGCAGTGTGCTCAGGCAGTGAGCCCTAATTGGCAAGTGCCATTTTGTTCTGTCTATTATTCTAACAGAGAATAATATCTTGGGTTAATCACCCCGTGGTTTTTTCCCTTAACAGGGTTTCCACGTCAAAATCATTGTGTCATGTGTATTGGTGTTATTTCCATTTCATGATTATGCTTGCTTATTTGATCTGATGTTGCATTAACTATTAAGAAAGCACAGAAAGTTGAATTATTAGGATAATTGATTCACCCCCCCTCTCAGTTATCAACACCTTCGGCTTCCTCTCTTTGAAGACCCTGGGCCCACCGCTAGGTTGAATCATTGTTACTAACCAATGGTGCATCGTCTAGAAGTTATTAGAACTAACAACTTCTAAACATGCATGATATCGCCATGTGACTCCAATAATCACTTCAAGCTCAACTGCTTCCCTCCTTTGATTCTCATTGAACAGGTCCTGCCAGCTAAGTCATTAATGAGAACCAATGGCGCACCCAAAAGAAGTTGTCAGAACTGACAATGCCTAGGCATTGCAAAATGCCTGCATGTGGCAACCCCTATTGCTAAAATGACAGTCTATCACAAAATTTTAGTGAAACCAGAGGTTCCTGAACTATTGAAACTATTGAAAACTTTCTTATTGATTTGTTAATTATCCATTTCTATGTTTCAACTTTCTGAAACTAGCAAACCATCCCTCTTTGCTTGCTTTTTGACAATTTGGGAGAATGGCAAACTCATGAACTCTTTCAACATTTTAGTGACTTCACAAACCTACAAACTCGCTAAAATATATCACTTGGTTATTCAATCTTCCTTTTCGGTATTTCATTGAAATGATGAACCATAGAACCACTTTTCAACAAGTTCGTGCGAGTTGCCCAAACTCTTCTTTGTTTGCCTCTTTTGAGACATTCCTTCACTATTTCAGTGGTTTCCGTAAAACCACGAATGCATGAACCTATTTTGAGAAGTTTGCAAGTTCATGAACCTGTTGAAAGGCAAAAACTTAGATTCTTAGACTCATTTGGAGGATGGGGGCCCATTGAAAATGTCTTAGATCAAATATATACATGATGGACACAATATAGAAATAGAATAGAGGGGGAAACAAAACTCTTAGGACTTTGATGGATTTGGGGAAGACTCAAATCAATCAACAAATATGATGGAGGAGGAGGAATGGCAACAAAATTGTTTTATTGATACGATGGAGGGGAGATATCAACAAACTTTTTGGATTGATATGATAGAGGAGTGGCCAGCAGCAAAATTTTTGTAGGGGTGATGGGACGCACCTGTTTTGAGATCTTCTGGGATTTACAAAGGTGATACCACTATTTTTGGGTTGTTTTCCTTAAGCTATGTAGACAAGGCCCTACGATTGTGGATTTTCTTCAAGGTGGATGGGCTCTAAGATACCTTTCTTATGAAGGTGTAGACCTTTGCCTTGATAATTTATTCTTTAGATCATGCAGTGGGTAATGGGATGTTTAATAATTTAGAAACAAGATGTGAATATAATTTTAGATGGGGATGGATTAGTGGTGTATGTTTGTTTTTATTCTTCTACGAGAGTGCCACCACAGATAAAGGTAATTGGACTAAGGTGATAGGGTGATGGTTCAGGGATGGGATTGATAAGGGGGTATGGGATTATGGAAGGGATTATATGGGATTTTGGATCTTGATTTGGATGGGGGATGTTTCAACATACTTTGGAACAAGATTTTGACATAGCTAGATTTTCTTGGATGGCATAATGGAGGAGTGTTTAGCTTTGCTTAGCATTTATATAGACTCCTCTAGTTGGGTATAAAGATGGGGGAGGGATTCTTGACATTCAAGGATGTCGGATATGATGATGTTAGGGTTTGGGGTGGGTTTAATAGGGTTGGAGTGGATGACAAGATTAGTGATAATGCACTTGGATGACATTAGATGAGTGGGATTGCATGACTCTTCCACTTTATGATTTTGGTTGAGATCCTTTACTAGGAGTCCTTCGAGGAAATATGAAAAGGATGATTTGGATGTGGTAGGATTGGATTGATGGTTGGATTTATGGATTGGTGGTTGGATAATGGGATGAAGGGTTAGAATGAAGAGTGGAAGTGACCAAGCCCTCACACAAGGATGGGCATTGGGATATGGATGGGTGATAAAATGGATTTCCCTTGTCAAGGGTTCCATAAGGATGACCAATAGATATGTGTTTAGGATTAGAGGGATAGATTGTTCTAGCCAAGTCTTGGTGAAAATACATTTTATTATGCATGGATGGGTGATGGAAGCTTATGGAAAGATTTCTAGCAATGATGCCATCAAGGGGATTAACTTCATATTCATCTTGAAAAATAAGATTATCATCATCATTGATTTTGAAGGGATTTTTGGGATGGTTATGATGAGGAGACTCATCAAAATTAAAGTGATTAATGATTTTTTTATTAGGCTCTTTGATGATGTGATTTTTGGATTTGATGACTTTAAATTTCTAAGGCTTGAACCTTAAGATTTGCGTTGATATCAAAGTGATTATGGGTTTTGGATTTGAGGGCATAAGGTAACTTGATGCTATGGATCGATCAAGGTCAAGGATGCACAACACTTGATATTTAGTTGGATTGATTAGGATGATCAAGGTCAAGGATGCACGATACTTGATGCTCGAATGGATTTATTAGGATGATCAAGGTCAAGGATGCATGACACTTGATGCTTGAATAGATTGATTAAGATGATCAATGTCAAGGATGCATGGTACTTGATGTTGGTTGGATGTGGATGAGGTCAAGGACCCTTTGGTGTTTGATGTTGGATGATGATTTAGGTTTTGGAGGGATTAGGTTCAGGACCCTTTGTTGATTTGATTGGTTGGATAAAATTTGGATTAAGGATTTGGGATTTGATTCTTTATTTAGATTGATAGATGGATAACGGATGAAAGTTTGGTTGGATGTGATTGACATTTGATGATGTGATTACGGAGTTGATTGGGATGGATTAGGTCAAGGACCTTTGATTGGATTTAATGGATTGATTTAGATTGGGGATTAGCTTAAGGATTGGGCACTAGGCCTTGGATTATGTGATTGATTTTAATGCCTTAAGCAAGGATTGATAGTTGGATGGATGATTAGTGGATGATAGGATGAGGTGGATTTGAAAGAATTTTGGTTTGGGATGAATTTGATGAAGATTGGATGGATTTTGGTTCGAATGGAATGCCTGCGCTGAAATCAAAATGCATGTGCTAGTTTATGATGGGTGCATGGAAAGTTGGATGGGTGTGTTAAAAGATGAATGGATGGGTTTCTAGCAACCTAGGATAGGTGCATTGAAATGATTGATGGATGCACCTCTATATGTATGAAGGTGCTGTTTTTTGGTGATTTTGGATATAGATAAAAGGATGCAAGTTTGATATGATTTTAGATGAATGATTGATGATTTTTGGATGATTTTGGATTTAAGGGATAAGGCATTGGTATGTCACAATGAAAGAATGCCAAAAACACCAACAACCTATCTTATTCAAGTGGGAGTGTGCACACTTGTAAGCCCACCAATATGCCTTGTCTAATCATAATGTGTAAGTCTCATGAAAAAAACTAACCATTTTTATCACCCACGACCACTCAAAAGGCATAAGGTGAGAGCATACATGATATATATATCTAGTTTTAGAGGCATGAGGCGAGTGACTTCTCAATTTTAACTGCTAACCGATGCATTACAAATGTACATGGTTGATGGTCTTAAGCTAGGATTTACAAGGTTGCAAGGGATATCCTCAATATACCCAAAGGTACATGAGGCCTAAATATATGAACGAGAGTCCATTTACAAGCATGTGTTCATGGACAATTTCAATCCCACTTCACCTTGCCTCCTTACCAAAAAGGGTGACAAGGATGAGCCAAACACGATGGAGACTCCTTTGAGGCACAACTTTCACTCTCCCCCTTTTTATATTCCACTAGAATGTGTGGTTTGGGTAGGAATGCCCACTAAAGTAAAAGGAACTTAGGTGTTTCTGATTCTCAAGATCTCCTTGTGGCCCAAGAGAGGAGCATAAGCACGTTAAGCCCTTAGTTCAAAAACATGAAAAAGAGACCCAACTTAAGTTTTTGATCTTTAAGATCTCTTGAAGGTACAAGGAGAGAGCACACACATAGGCCTCACAAGAATGACAAACAAGTTAATTCCCTTAGAAATTGAAATGTTCCTAGATAAGTGATAAAAATGATGTCTTGGTCAAACGATGCTACAAACAAGATGTTATTAGTTTGATAATGTCTTGGATACATGATTTTCTACATAAAATGGTGTTAGCTCATAGGACACAATAAGAAAATGATTATTCCAAGGGTTAGTGATGAGTGCCAAGTAGCACCCATAAAATACATCTTTTTACCTCTCTTTTTCTCCTCTCTGATCCTATCTTTCTTGATGTCTGCACCCGAATAGGCTAGCAAGATTGTTCTAAATAATTATTAATTGAAGATAAATTACTTAAGATCATGATTTCTAATTAAAGGACTAATGTGCATGGAATTGATGGAAATATGCAGAAAAACTTCTCTTTTTGAATCAATAGGTGTAGATGTTCAGGATGGCAATTTTGTGCATCTCCAGAGGTAGTCCTAAATGATCTCCGGAGACAATACCAGAATACCATGACATCAGAAGTTTTGAAGTAAGAGGAAGAGCCTCCCTGGAGCTGGACTGAAGTCTGGAGCATCTTTAGAGTTGAGCAAGGAGGCCGCAATTATATCTCCGGAGCTACAGACATATCTCTGGAGTTGTAGACAGAGACATACATTTCTGACACCTCTTTAGAACATAGTAGATTTCCAGAATAGCTATTGATTAGGCACTTTCAATGGTGATCGTGGTACCCCTCATATTACTCAAAACATCACCTAAGTGATTAAGGGCCATCTTTAGTTAACTGTTGGGAGTTTTTATTTCTTTTTAAGTTTTTGCACGAGTTACTGATGAAACTAATTTAATATCCATAATTTTAGGGTCTTGCTGCCGAAATGTATTAAGACTCAAACTTAGAATTCAAAGTGGACTTATGTTCCACTCAATCTATTTTTATTCTATTGTTATTTTTCGTAGTTAGACAGCTAGTATAATAAAGAGATGGATGCCATCTCATAGAAGAATTGGTAGATAAGATAAGTGATATGTCATCACTCATTTTATATATACTTACAGAAGCAGCAAAAAAAGAGGGGAGAGACTTTTATTATTCTAATTTTCTGTAATCTCAATTGGGATATCAATATTTCTCTGAATGCAAAGCGAATGGAATTGGACCGAATGTAATTATGATCTTATTCTTTTGTGTTGATTCCTTACTATAGCCTTTAGCCCTAAGGGTGTGGAACAAGGGCCCACTCTCACCACTAAGGCAGAAGGCTAGTACCACTGTTTTGCTGTTTTAAATTTTGCTTTATAGAATACTTATTGATTTTGATAGATAGATGCATGTTGTAGTTTATAGATTTTCTTTGAGTAATTTACTGTTTAATTCTATTTTCAGCATTCTTTGAATTCATTTAGTAAGCAGATAGATCAATCTCTTTAAATTACTAAAATCCATTAGAATTAGCTAGAGAAAACTGGTAACTGTAGAATCCCTAATTACAGATAGCCGAGGACATAGCCCTAAATTTTGACATCTGAAATATGATTAAATGATGAGGTACAACGACCCCTTGTCATTTTTGGCACTGTTGCCAAGGATAATTTTGTTAATTAGGGAAACTTAGCTAAATAGTTTTTAGGTTAGATCTGTATGGTTAGAGCTAGAGATTCAAAAGGAAGATACATAAAATAGACACCCCATCAACAAGCTATAGGAGAAAGCAGTGGGGTGGCACAACATCTTGTTGAAGAAAAAAACCTAGAACTTACCTTGGAAGCTGCACCTCAAATCAATAATTCCTTAGATCCTCTAAATCTTCCACTCACTGATTATATCCAAGAATTACAACAAAAGTTTCAGGCAAATCCTTTGATAGAACCTAATTTCCTAGAACCTCAGGGAGAAGAAGCAGTACTAAACATGGACGATAATAATGATAACCATGAAGAAGAGGAAAATCAGGCTCCAAGAACCTTCTCATATCCTATTGTTCTGGTTGCTGGAGACAATGCTCCTATGAAAAATATCTCACCAACACACTTGCCAAATTTCAGAGGTATTTCTTCTAAGGATCTAGATTAGTTTCTATTTGAATTCAAACTAGTATGCCAAACTTATGATTATGGATCAGATAACCAAAAACTCAAACTGTTCCCTTCAACCCTGAAAGATTTTGTGATGAGAAGGTTTATGGGTTTACCTGAGAGCTCTATTCATTCTTGGGATTAGATGGAAACAGAGTTTTTAGGAAAGTACCAAGATTACTGTAGAGTCAGTAATAAAAATGAGGAATTATTTAAAATTAGACAAGGAGAGGAAGAGACCTTAGAGGACTATGTGGATAGGTTTAACTTCGCCTTGAGAAGGTATGGCAACCCAGTAAATCACTCTTTGGCTAGAACCCTATTTGTAAAAGGATTGGATAAAGAATCAAAATAGGCGCTGGATCTAATGGGAAAAGGAAATATCAACAAAATGGATATACCTGCTATAGAAGAACTCTGCAGGAACTATTCTAGAACCCAAGATAGAGTGAGATCATCCAAAACTTTCAAAGGGAAGAATGGAAAAAGACAGTTAATGGAAGAGATCACAAATATAAAAATAGATATTTTGGTCCAATTAAATACCACATTTGATGGGATTCAGGCAAAAACTAGAACAACTGATCAAAATAGAACAACTAAACCACTCTCCATCTATTGTCCTAGGTATAGAAACAAGCATCTGTTGAGAGAATGCCCTTTAGACAAATCAAAGATTTGTCAGATCTGTGATAGGGAACATCCTACTAGTCAATATAGTCAACTCCTAGCCTTGAAAAGGTTGAGTAAGAAGAATGTCGTAATAGAAGAAGAATTGAACTATGTGGGACAAAAACAGGCTGGGAATTTCCCTTATAATCAGTAGCCAAACCAGCCTTCTTATAGGGGTCCTTCTAATTGGGGAAATAATCAATGGAATCCAACTTGGCATGGGCCTCAGAATAATCTTCCTTGGGGATAGCAGGATTGTCCAAATCAACATTGGCCAAATCAACATTGACAAAATCAGCACTGGGGAAATCAACAATGGCCACCACAGTTTGGATCACAAAACATGCAACCTCAATGGGGTCCTCAACAATGATATAATCAACAATATCAGGGACAACCTAGACATTTCCAACCTCAAGAACAAGCTTTACTAACTGGACCCTCCAACACACAAGGTCAATCACAAAATGAGCCAGTTAGCCAACCACCCTTACCAGCCCAGCCTATACCAAACCTATGAAATAAACAGGGAGTAGTTGTTTACATGACAGAGCAAGAAAACATGGTTAGTATTAACGCTATATATTCAAATAATCTCCAGCTGTGTTTTGGGAAAGCATTCCCAAGACCATCTCCTCCAACTATAGTTGAAGTAACCAATGATGAGGAACCTGAAAATTCGTCCACTCAACTTCCAGAGGAGATTACTACCAAAAAAGTACTAAAAGAATCATCCCTGGATAACTCCGGAGTTGATCCTAAAAGACTAACTTTGGAGAACATTCCTAGACACAATTCTGATAAAAGTTCTGGAGATGGAAAAACAAGCATCGTACCCAGAACGACTCAAACAACATGTCCGCTAGAAAAAGATCTTACAAAAACAAGTCCAACCCAACCTAGAATCAGAACTTTTACAACAAATCAAGCAACTTAACATTAAAATTCCTCTCCTCCAAGCAATCAGAGATGTACCAGAACTAAATCAATTCATTAAACAACATTGTGTCAAAACATAGGGCAGGAAGAAAAACTTTCCTTCTACAATACAGGTGGAAGGGAAAGTAGTAGATCTATTGATGGGAGAAATGCTCCTCCCAAAATATGGAGACCCTAGAAATCCTGTCATAACTATTTTCATCTCAGGGGTAGAAATTTCAAATGTTTTGGTTGATTTGGGAGCAACAATTAATGTGACGACGGTTCATACAATGGATAAATTTGCTCTATCAGGTATCCAATCCACAACTACAATCCTTCAACTTGCTGACCAGTCAGTAGCTGTTCTAAAAGGAGTAATCACTGATGTACTAGTTGTGATAGAATCATGGGAATTTCCAATAGACTTCCTGGTATTAGAACTGAGAAACTAGAGAAATGCTTATCCACTAATTTTAGGAAGACCATGGCTGGCTACAGCAGCAGCATCTATTGATTGTTGAACTGGGGATATGATCATTTTTCATGGGATAGATTTGAAGAAAATATCTTTGTATCCTCCAGCTAAACCATCAATACATTATGCAAGAAGAGTATGGGTGGATGAACCAGAGAACAATGACAACAGTGCCTCAGTAGCTATGGTAACCATCAAGGAACATCTAGGAGAGTTGGAAGAAGAAATCTACTATGATACAAGAGAAGACATTACCCACATCCTAATCAATGAGGATGTGATGGAGCTTGCCCAAGATTCTAGGAGAGAACTTCTTACTTCTTCTCATTGTACCCTAGAAAATATCATTCCTTATGGGGAGACCTTTTACAGAGACTTAGCCATGTTCCACATGTTGCTTCCACATTCTTGCCCCCTCAATACCATGAATCTAGCGTATGGATTAACTACATCTATGGATCAAATCACAAAACAGGTCATGATTTTACCAGGGAAAACACTTAATATCAATACTCAGTTAACAGCAAATCAGGAAGAAAAACTCTTCCGACTTCTGATTTCCCATTCAGTAGATTTTGCTTGGGAATACCAAGATATGAAGGGCATACCTCTTGAGATCTGTACCCATCATATATACACTAAGGATATTAAACCTGTCAGACAACCCTAGAGAAGATTGAATCCTGTTGTAAAAGATATTGTTAAGACTGAATGAGAAAAATTACTGCAAGCAGTGTTTATATATCCAATCTCAGATAGTCAATGGGTCTCACCCCTAGTCATAGTGCCTAAAAAGAATGGGAAATGGAGGGTGTGTATTGACTATAGGGAGCTAAACAAAGCTACAAAAAAGGACTACTTTCCCTTACCATTCATTGACCAAGTACTGGACAACCTTGTTGGGAGAAAGTATTTTTCTTTTCTAGATGGGTTCAGTGGGTATAACCAAATTCAAGTAGCACCCGAAGACCAGGACAAAACCACTTTCACTTGCTCTTGGGGAACTTTTGCTTATAAAGTTCTTCCATTTGGACTATGTAATGCCCTAGCTACATTTCAAAGACTTGTGTTAGCCATTTTTGCTGAACTAGCTAATGAATGCATGGAGTTCTTTATGGATGACTTTACTGTGTATAGGGATAATTTTGAAGAAGCTCTCAGAAACCTTGAGAAAGTACTGAAATGCTGTGAGAAAAATCAATTATCCCTTAGCCATGAAAAGTGCTTCATGATGGTAGAGGAAGGAATTGTATTGGGACACCACATTTCAGCAAATGGGATCAAAGTGGATCAAAACAAGATAGAAGTGATCACACAGTTGCCTTCACCCAAAAATCAGACAAATGTTAGAAGTTTTCTAGGTCATGCAGGCTACTATAGGAGATTCATAGAAAATTTCAGCAGAATAGCTGCCCCCCTATTTACCTTGCTTAACAAAGACACAAAATTTCTATGGACAGAAGACTGTCAATTAGCATTTGAAACCTTGAAAGAGAAGTTTATTATCACACCAGTTTTGAGAGGACCTAATTGGACTTTACCATTTCACATACAAACTGATGCTTTGAATGAGTCCATTGGGGCAGTTTTAGGACAAAAGGCCGAAGGAGAGAGTATGCATGCCATTTATTACATCAGCAAAAACATTACCTCTATAGAAAGAAATTACACCACAGCTGAAAAAGAATTCTTGGCATTCATCTATGCTATAAACAAATTTAGGCATTATATCACTAGATATAAAATATTTGTGCACACTGATCATGCAGCCATCAAGTACCTAATGAATAAGCCAGTAGTAGGTGCAAGGATCATTAGGTGGTTATTGCTATTGCAAGAATTTTATATTACCATAGTTGATAATCCAAGAAAGTTTAATTTGGTTGTTGATTTTCTGTCAAGATTGCATACATGAGGAGAAAACCAACCAGTGGAGGACAGGGTCCTAGATGAACATCTTTTTGCTATCTCCTCTACTGTACCTTGGTTCACTAACATAGCTAATCTTTTAGCTACAGGCATGTATCCATCCCATTTTACCTCAAAACAAAAAAAAATGTTTAGTTAAGGAAAGCTTATCTTACAAATGGTTAAACGGATTGCTATTTAAATGTGGTCCTGATTTCATTTTACGCAGTTGTTTCAAAACTGATGAAATTTTTGATGTATTGAGAGCATGTCATGATGAACCATCTGGTGGGCATTACTCTTCCCACAGAACTATCCAAAAGATCTTGGGAGCTGGTTACTACTAGCCCTCTCTTCATAAGGATACTAAGAAGTATGTGCAGCAGTGTGACCAGTGCCAAAGGATGGGACAACCAACCTTCACCCATGAGATGTTACTGCATCCTCAAGTCATGATGGAACCGTTTGAGTAGTGGGGTTGACTTTGTGGGACCAATTTATCCACCATCATTAGGCAAGGAGTATATTCTAGTATGCACAGACTATGTTACTAAATGGGTTGAGGTTCAAGCATTGCAATTTGCACAAGAAGAAAAAGTTGCTGATTTCCTTTATAATAAGATTTTCTTGAGGTTTGGAGCCCCAAGATCCATAGTTTTAGATAGAGGACCTCAGTTTACTTCATAGGTAATCAGAGCATTCATAGATTTATATTAGGTTAAGCACAAAAAATCTTCACCTTACCATCCTCAAGCCAATGGGCAGGTAGAGGTAACTACTAGGGAACTTGAAAATATTCTGACAAGGACAGTAGTAATGAACAGAAAAGATTGGGCTAATAGATTACCTGAAGCAGTTTGGGCTTACAATACCACTTGGAAATCCACAACAAAGTTCTCACCATATGAATTAGTTTATGGGAAAAGCCTATTCTGTCTATAGAATTTGAACTCTAGACACTTAAAACTACATTGGATATTGGTCTACCATTGTCCATAGCTCAACAGAATAGAATTCTTTAGCTCAATGAGTTGGATGAAATCCAGACAGAGGCCATTCAGCAAACAGAACTGGTTCAGTATCAAAGGAAGTAGTGGCATGACCAACACATCAAGAGGAGGACATTTCAACAAGGTAATTGGGTTCTTCTTTATAATTCTAAATTCAAGGAGTTCAAAGGGAAATTACAAACTCATTGGATGGGTCCTTATCAGATAAAGGAAGTTTTTAAAAATGGAATAGTACTGTTGGAACCTGTGAGGGTAAAATGTGGATTAATCAATAGCAAATAATAAACCCAAACATCAATAGAATCTGAAGGAGAAAAGGAGATTTAAATAACCAAACAAATGATACTTACAACCTTTTACCTTTCTGTTGATAACTGAGAGGGGGGGGTGAATCAGTTATCCTAATTATTTCCCTTATTAAACTTTCCTTTTAATTGAAGCAGCATAAAATCAAACACAAAACATTAACCATGAAATAAGAAACACATGACATAGTATTTTTGACGTGGAAACCCTGTTAAGGGAGAAAACCACGGGGTGATTAACCCAAGAATTATTCTCTGTTAGAAGAATAGGAAATTACAAAAATGGCACTTGCCAATTAGGGCTCACTGCCCGAGCACACTGCTCACAAGAGGCTCACTGCCTACAAGAAGACACACTGTCTTACAAAGTGATAAGAATCACAGTCTTGAACTGATTGGAAGCATCTGCATATGCTGGAGTTCAGTTCCGGTTAAGTTCAGTATACTGATCTGCTGCACTTCATCTTTCCTCTGTTCTTTAGTCTGCTATCCTTTCACATACCTGATCTTTCTTGCTACTTCTGCTCTACTCTGGACTTGTTCGCATATCCTTTCACATATTCACACACTTTACAACTAAATCCATCCTCTATATATATATCCGCACAAGTAATTTCATCATTTTTCTAGTCGGCATCCGGAACAGTCTAGTTTCTTACAAACTTAGTTCTGTCGGCTGAATCCTTGCTCGCCAAGCAATGCGGATCAAGCATATACTTGTAGATATCATCAATTATGTCGGCCAAACATGATTCATGCCTCCACAACCTTTATCATCATCTGTAACACATCCGGAAAGTAGTTTGATACTCAGTCAGTCAGTTCTTCCTCTGTTTTCACTGTCTCTGAGGAATCCGGTACTCAACTATTCATATCTTTTTCCTTGTCCATCTCCGGAGGCTAAATCCTTGGAATATACTACTCAAGATAGTCCTCTTGACTTCCCCAGATCCGCACTGTGCCAAGACACTTCCTCTGAGAGATCCGGACCAATCTGTCGGACCTTGCCACATGCTCTGTTCTTGTTCACCGGACCACAACAATCTTCAATCTGACTTCCGGTAGAGATATATCATGACTTGCGGATATGTGGGATGACCTTTGTTGCCATCAATGACAACAACCATGAATCCATATAGTGTCTCTTGCCAACAATCTCCCCCTTTGGCATTGATGGCAACACTTAGTGAAAAATGACTAAGTGTTTACACTATGCTCCCCCTTTGCTGATGCTCTGTCTTTATATACAATTTCCGGAACTCCCCCTGAGTTGGATTCCTCATTTTTCACTGCTCCTCACTCCCCCTTTGACATCAATGGCAAAGGGTAGGGTCCGCACACCAAAATTTTCAAAAATTTTCTATATATAGCCGCATATTTACATACTTACATATACTGCAGAATGTCTGCAAAGGATGTCTGCAGTTGAACCATTTCAGTAGCCCAACTTAGCTTCATTCTGTCCAAGATTGAAATGTGACCACTCAACAAAAATGCAAAAGCTTCTGCCCGCCTGAGATCTGTCGGATCTTTTGTATGGGCAGTGGTCTGGGCATCACTGATGGCCTCATGCATAGTTTCCAACTTAGGGACTATAATCCTTCTAAGTTCTCCCATCCGGTTGGTAATGTTCTTCCTCTCCTTCTCAAGATTCTTTATTTCATTCAAGACTGCAATAGTCTGACATTCTTGATTTATTATAGAGGAAGAGAGAGGATCAAAACTTTGAGATAAGCTTTGAAGCTTGTCCTGTTCCTCTTTTATTTTCTTGTCAATTGCTGCTGTTGCCTTTGACCAAGATATACAAAATTTGTAGATGTCACCGCCATCCTTAAGAGCATTTTCTAAGCTCTTTATTCCAATGCTTACAATCTTCCTATCCTTAGAGATTAATTCTAATATTTCAGAAAATCTCTTATCCAAAAATTCCTTCCGGACCTTTTCTTCAGCTGATTTTTCTAGAGAATTAAAATGTGTATCAATACTGCTGACTAAGGTTTTTAGATTACCGGAAGTGGAGGCTGTCAGATCTATCTGGATTGATGGCATGATCTTTACAAGTACTCCGGAAGCAGCCTCTATCAACTCACAGTCTTCCATATGAGACTTCAGGAGTTTTTCATTTGCCTTGGCATTTGCAAATGAAGCTATCTTCATTGTTTGTACCGGAGAGAGAGAGTCAAAATCAAATGGACCTTTTAGAAGCTCCGGTTCATCAATCTCTAGAGTTTCTTTGCTCAAAAATTGTTGAACAGTTTGTGCAGTGTCTCTTGCCGGAGACAGATGTTTCTTTTCTTCTGCAGTCTTAGAACTGTCAACCTCTTTGTCTGTCACCACTGCTTCCTTCTCCTGCAATTGCTCTTCTTCTTTGGATCCGGAGACTGTAGGGGAAACCAGAGGAGAGATGCTTGCTTGTTCATGGGCCACTTCTTCTGGAGCAGAGGGTCCCAAGTCCTCACTTGTCTGTTCATGGCTCACTTCTTCCGGAACAGAAGATTCCAAATCAGCAGCTGTTTCTGCACCTAAGTCCTCTACAACAGGAAGATTGAACCTTTTGAAGGCCTTCCGGAGGATCTCTTCTGTCTCTTGTGCCACTTTGTCAGTCTCACCAAGCATGAGCTGATTCATCCTGGCTTTACTTCTGAACTCATCTCTGCAGTCCTTGAAGATCATGTTCATTGTCTTGGGATCAATTTGAGGATATAGCTGAATAGCTATCTGCTCCCGGATCTCAAGATCTTTGGCATGAGCATTATTCTTTCTTACTTCCATTTCCTTCTCTAGGCTTTTAGGAATGAGAGATATGATCTCAATGAAAGCCTTATTGTATGTGTTCAGATATTTAACTGTGGCTTCCTGCAGAGTCTTTTGGTCTGCCTCACTGAAGTCATCATAGGATTCAGTCATTGGTTGAAGGTTTCCATCCACCGTGACCGACTTGATTATGCTCTCTAGTGACAGAGTGGGCTTTTCAACAGTTACCTCTGCCATTTCCTCCTTGTCTTGGCCTGTGGAGGGCTTACCGGATCCTTTCTTTTTCTGTTTCTTTACTTCTCTTACTCCTTCATCTGATTCTGTCTCCTCTTCATCCTTTTGGCTTCCATAAGCCCTTGTGGCTTTTGCCTTTGATCTCTTTCCGGATGCCTGGACTTCCGGTTTTGAACTTTTGGTTGAGGGAGGTGCAGATCTCTTTGTTGATCTGGTCCGGGTGGGAGCTCCAACCGGAGCACTTTCTTTGCTTTTCTCTTCTTCCTCAGCCTTTCTCCTCTTTTCCCGGCTGGCATCAAGTGCCTCTTTTGAGATGCCTAGGCCTTGAGCAATGTGCTCTACTTCTTTTCTCACTTTTCTCTTAATCTCAGGTTCCCTGAGTTCTACATGTAATTTCACGCTCAGCTCCTCAAAGGTTCCAAACCTTTCTGCCTTAGGATCTTTGGGCTGACTTAGCATGTGTTGAACATGCAGCTCTACTATCTGTTCATCAACTTCATACCCCATGGGCATGATCCAGACAGTCCTTGGCTCCACTGCCTCCATTAGGCACTGATCAGTGTCAACCATAAAACATACTGAGTCCTTGTATTTCTCAATGAGAGACTGGGGAATTCTCTCTCTTGCTTGCATCATGCTCTGAAAGTTTTTGAAGTATCCCCATAGAGCTGTATTTCTCGCTTTTGCATCCCCAAGTCCATGCAAATAGTCTCTTATCTGGACTGCAACAGGTTTGTCATTCTGCCATACCCATCCACTTGTTCCGGGTAGCTCATTCATGAAGTAAAAGAATAGACATACAATGAGAGTACCATACTTAAAGGAGTTCTTCTTGTCTTTCTTGATTTTCTATACATTTTCCATCAATTGGCTCAGTAGTAGTTCACAAAGATCATAATCTGCATTCTTTCTTAGCATTTCATATGCTGTGTATATTGCAGTTCCGGATACAGAATTCTCCCTGCTGGAGTGATAGATCTTGTATCCTATTATCATTGATGCATATTTGATATCCGGATCCGAAATATCTTCAATGGTCATTGCCCTCTTATCATATTTTGATCCGGTGGCCTCAGTTACAACGTTGTTCTTGACAGATTTGAGGATAGGTACCCCCCCGGAAGAGTATAGACCAGTTACTGCTCTAATTGCTTCTTTTGTGATCTTACAGGGTCTATCTAGCCAAAGGAAGTTGTCATGCATCCTGCTCAGTACATACCGGACCCATTCATCTTCTTCAAAGCTAGGGAAATGAATGAATTGCTCAAATTGTTTCTTCTGGATACCCTTATACTCTGGTTTGAGCTCAAAAGCATTGTCTATCAGTTGCTTGTGATAGAGGTCTCTTAATTTGAATTCCCCAAATTCCTCAATGTTTGCGTGTATGTAAACCCTAATATCTTCAGTATGTAAGACTCCGTGGGGAACACTAGAGAAGGCTCCTAGTGGATCTACCTCCAATGATTTGTAGGGATGTTTCTTGAATGAGGGGCGAGGTCTATCAGAGATCTTAACTATGTTTGGAGTAGCCATTCTTCAAAGATTTGCAGTGAGGCAATGAAAAACGAAGAATACCTTATGCGCCTTCGGTTTGCACGGAGTGGTTGGATTGATTTCTTTATGCAATAGCTTCGGCAGGAGATCCTTGGTGTGCTTGATGAACTTTGTTGCAGAGCTCCACTATTCGCTTCTTCTCAAGTGTAGAATGAGCAGATAACTTTTGAGAAATCCCTTATATTGCTCCGCAAACCCTAATATCTGTCTGCAATAAATGCTTCACCTGCATTATTCCGGTTTACCATGTCTGGACAGCTTGGAGTATCCCGGATTAGTCCTGATCACTGAATATCATCCGGATCTTTAAATCATGAATAAATCTAGGTAACATATTACAAGAACATCCCAAACACTCTGTCCAATCCGCAAGACAAGATCGTGCACTTCCGGATCTCTCCGGACCTTTTTGTAATCCTTTATCATACCGGAGCACCTCCCTGAACAGGTCTAACTTAATCGAACACAGCTTCTTCATAACTCCATGCGGACCTCTGAAAACTTGACTGAAGCATCTCAGGACTTATATCTACAAACCCTTTAATCTGCATCTTGTGCCACATCCGGCACAACTTGTTTGGCTGGGGGAACAGAATCTTCTTTGAGTCTCCCCCTGAGCCTGAGCTCACTTTTTAATTTCCGGAAGAAATATCAGCACCAGAATCTGGTGCGGATCCAACCTCTACATTCTCTGAGCTTTTCTTCACCCAAATCTTGCTCATCTGATTCCTAACTTCATCCGCATTCATCTTTTGTTTGCCCTTGTCTTGATTCTGATTATACACCGGACCTCTTTTGTCCTGATTCTTGTTTCTGCAGACTTTAGCATTATGACCGGACCTATTGCAGATTTGGCAAATAACATTTCTTTGCATATTTAACTGATATCCCCTTGATCTGCATTGATTAGCCATATGACCTACTCTATTGCATGTAAAGCATCTACCTTTGAATGATTTGATTACTTGCATAATTCTGCATTCATGGGATTTGTGTCCATACCTTTTGCAGTTGAAGCACTGTCCGGAGAAGGATGAATTAATCTGATTCATTCTCATTCTGCACTGATTAGCTTTGTGACCAAAATGGTTGCAGCTGTGGCAGTATCCATTGAAGGATGGATATTTTTGAGCATTTGGCTGTCTTACCGGAGGTCTTCTAGGCCTGCTCCTTAGATTTTCTGATCCAAGATTCCTCTGACCAGATCCGGAGCTTTCTCCTTTCTCATATCCCAACCCATACTTGTCATCAGTCTTCTTTTGACTTCCAAGAAGAACTTCAAGTTGAGCAGAACTTATCTTGAATTTCTCTTTATATTCATTTGCTGTTTGAAGATCTCTTTTGAGAGAGGTAATTTGATCCTCAAGTTTTTCTTCATTATCTTTGGCATTTTCAAGATCAGATTCAAGATGTCTGATAATCCTGTCCATTTGGTGGCATTCTTCTGATTTTTCCTTAAGAGATTGTCTTAGATTGTCTTCAGCCTTTCTTTTTTCTTCAATCTCTTGAGTGAACTTTATAGTTCCTGCTTCCATTTCATGTCTTAACATAATGACTTCTTTTGATAACTTTTCACATAACTTGGTTTGCTCAGTCAATTCTTCATTTGTATTGCTTTCTTCACTTTGTCTTGCCAACTGTTGGAGCAGCTCTTTTCTCTTTTTCATAGAGAGACTTAATTTGTCTTTTAATTCCCTCATGAATTCATCAGCCTGTTTGAGTCTTTCTCTTAATTCACTGACTTCAGAATTTGACTGTTCAAGATCCTCAAGGGCAGTCTTGAGTTGCTCCTTTAAACCATATGCATCCATTTGAAATCCCAGATCTTCCTCAAGCTGTTAGGCTCTATTAGGAGGAACTTGGCTCTGATACCAATTGTTGATAACTGAGAGGGGGGGGGGTGAATCAGTTATCCTAATTATTTCCCTTATTAAACTTTCCTTTTAATTGAAGCAGCATAAAATCAAACACAAAACATTAACCATGAAATAAGAAACACATGACACAGTATTTTTGACGTGGAAACCCTGTTAAGGGAGAAAACCACGGGGTGATTAACCCAAGAATTATTCTCTGTTAGAAGAATAGGAAATTACAAAAATGGCACTTGCCAATTAGGGCTCACTGCCCGAGCACACTGCTCACAAGAGGCTCACTGCCTACAAGAAGACACACTGTCTTACAAAGTGATAAGAATCACAGTCTTGAACTGATTGGAAGCATCTGCATATGCTGGAGTTCAGTTCCGGTTAAGTTCAGTATACTGATCTGCTGCACTTCATCTTTCCTCTGTTCTTTAGTCTGCTATCCTTTCACATACCTGATCTTTCTTGCTACTTCTGCTCTACTCTGGACTTGTTCGCATATCCTTTCACATATTCACACACTTTACAACTAAATCCATCCTCTATATATATATCCGCACAAGTAATTTCATCATTTTTCTAGTCGGCATCCGGAACAGTCTAGTTTCTTACAAACTTAGTTCTGTCGGCTGAATCCTTGCTCGCCAAGCAATGCGGATCAAGCATATACTTGTAGATATCATCAATTATGTCGGCCAAACATGATTCATGCCTCCGCAACCTTTATCATCATCTGTAACACATCCGGAAAGTAGTTTGATACTCAGTCAGTCAGTTCTTCCTCTGTTTTCACTGTCTCTCAGGAATCCGGTACTCAACTATTCATATCTTTTTCCTTGTCCATCTCCGGAGGCTAAATCCTTGGAATATACTACTCAAGATAGTCCTCTTGACTTCCCCAGATCCGCACTGTGCCAAGACACTTCCTCTGAGAGATCCGGACCAATCTGTCGGACCTTGCCACATGCTCTGTTCTTGTTCACCGGACCACAACAATCTTCAATCTGACTTCCGGTAGAGATATATCATGACTTGCGGATATGTGGGATGACCTTTGTTGCCATCAATGACAACAACCATGAATCCATATAGTGTCTCTTGCCAACACTTTCGTCTTCCATTGTTCGCCTTTTCTGTCTTGATCTTGATGGAGATGAATATGGCCCTTAGGAAGCTTGCTTCCTTGCTTCGAAGTCCTCAGGATGACAAGATGAAGTTGGCTGTGATACTTTGTATGATTGAAGATGAGCTTCAACACACTAATGAAATGGATGATATGAAGTGCTATGGAAATGGGGTGCCAAAGGCGCGCTAGTGTTTCTGCAGCATAAGTTTGCTCAAACGATGGATGGATAAAATGAAGAAGAAGAGGGTTGTACTTATAGAGAGGTGTGAGAGAAGATCAACGGTTGAGAAGAAATAAGAAGATCAAAGGTTGAGAATGGTTGAGGAATGTGCGCGAATGGAAAGAGGACAAGTGTCCAAGCTCCATCCTACAATAGGGGAGTTAACTGAATTGATTGAATAGTTAACAGAATAAACCAATTAGTTAAGTGAATTGATTGGGGAGTGGACTGAATTGATTGATCAATGAACTCGAATGATTAATTAGTTAACATATTTGATTGATGAGTTAACTAATTTTGATTGGAGGAAAAATAGGACATGTGGATGGGGGAATATTAGCTGATTAAATATTTAGAATATTTAATTACATGTGCAACATGGTGAGGTGGAAAAGGTGAGGTGGAAAGATGAGGTGGATTTATGAAATTAGGACTTAGGATAGAGGAATTTATGATTAATTAAATAATGTAGGATTATTTAATTATGTGAGACACTAGAAGAATTTAGGGAATTTAATTAAATAAATTAATTTTATTTAATTATGGGATAATGAACCAATCAAATAAATTTAGAATATTTATTTAATTGATAGGAGAAAATAAGAATTAAGATAAATATTAAAATTTTTACTTAACTCGACACGAGCCAATTTTAGGTGTATACATTTTGCCCCTCTTTGAAGCAATGTGTTTCATCACGTTGTTTCAAAGAATAAATTTCTAACAATGATACATGCCCCAGTTTGCCCCTGGTATAAGTTTGACGACAGGATGCCCCCTTGGGAGATTGGATGGGAAGAAGGCAGAAGGGCATGAGACGGACAATCTCACGAAGAAGAAGGTAAAAAGCAGGTTAGGATGGAGAAAAATAGGATAGGGTTCGGCAAAACAGATATGGGAAGTAACCACAGGTGTCATGCAGTTAGATATGGGTCACTTGCTATAAATAGGAGTTGGGTCCACAAGTTCTATTCATTTGTACACTTGTCCATAGTTGATTGGTCTTCTTGAGAGCTTAGGAGAGTATGGCAGCCAGAGAGATGGATATTCTGCACGAGGAGCACTGGTTTGAGCGGATCCGACGGTTCAATCAGCCAGCGGAGGCAGGACCCCCGGTATGTAGTTCTTCAAAACTTGCTAAAAGTTATTTATTAGGATCATTAATGGCTAGGGAAAATAACTAGAACAGATGCGTCGAACTATCTTTCGATGCATATGACCCCTGAAATGATGCATATGTTGCTATGTGGCACATGTGCTCAAACTGTTGGCACATATGATAGTTTGGCGCATCTAGTCTTGGAATTGGTGCATTTGCTAGGAAACGACGCATGTGACATAAGAAGCGGCGCATGTGCCAGAACAACACATACGCGACAAAGGGCAGCGCATTCATGGTGAAGCGGCGCATGTGATATAGATCGGTGCATTTGCCACCTAGATCAGTGCATTTGCACTAGGAAAAAAATGATTGACTTAACGAAATTAACCCAATTGGCACCTTGATCAATGCGTCAATTGATAAGCGATCCCTGAGATTTTTGAGAATCTAGTCAAGAGATGATATGCTATTTTGATCAATTTGATATGTTAAGTCATTGATAGGATAGTTTGATTGCTTTGAGTAGGCTTGCTTGGATATGGATTGCTTTGATGTTATGCTTTGCTTGGTTGCAGGAGGATATTCGGGATGTCCTTATGTCACGAGAGCAGTTCCCACTACTGTTGTTACAGCGAGACATGTTGACTGAGATAGATCGTGAGGGACTAGGTGCTATGGGTCTGCACTATGTTTGCTTCATACCCAAGGTTCGCGCGAACTGGGAGATGTTGACTGCAGCAGTGGAGCGATTCCATAGCGAGTATGGCACATTCCATCTTCCGACGGGAGAGATGGCGATTACGCTTGAGGACGTGTATCAGATTCTACACCTCCCGATCCAGGGAGAGTTGGTCGAGTATGAGTCACAGCGGGACGCTGGCTTGGAGGAGTGTAGGCATGTGTTTGATGACCCATGGTTGGTGGAGTAGGTGATTTTGTGGCAGGACATACATGACTGCTATGACTACTTCCTGGGCATAGTGGCAGGATTGATCGGTGGCGTAGTATGCCCCAATAGGAGGTCACAAGGCTTCCCGATCGGCTAGGGGGAGGGTGTTAGAGAGCATGACTACAGATGGGACGCGATATGCATGGGGTGTGTGCCTGTTGGCACACTTATACAAAGATATGCATCAGGTAGTGTACCATAGAGGATCCAGCTTATCAGCAGGTGTATCTCTATTGTAGTTTTGGTTGTGGGAGCACATAGCTATCACACAACTGATATGTGTATTTCATAGGCAGAGGGGTGAGCTTACAGTTATGGCTACACAAGTGTGATTTCCCAGCACAGGCTGGGGAAGCTGGAGTATTGGAGACACGCATTCGATAACTTGGATGTAGTTATCTGGCACCCATACCTAGATTGTGAGGTATGGGAGGATGAGGCCGATGAGTTACCCTACTGCTTTCAGACTCGGTGGTTGATTGGGAGGACTAGGTACATACTGGAGAGGCAGATTGTTAGCAGGGTCCAGAAGCAGTTTGGCAGAGTACAGGGCAGACCACAAGGACAGGCACGGTTTGCTAGGACTCATGCAGAGAGATACAGGTGGGGTCCCGTGGCATCGTATGAGGAGGCCATGGTTGACTTTCAGCAGATCCCTTATGTAGCTTGGCCCATGAGGAAGGAGATAGTGGATGCTGGCATGATGCCAGATTATGAGGAGTGGTTCACCGCTCATCCATTTCCTAGATATTTAGGACTAGGAGAGTTGGCTCCTCGGATCGATGAGGAGGATTCAGATGACGAGGGTGCAGCTGGCAAGAGGAGAGTGCGATGGAGGAGGGGGAGAGGAGGTCAGGGAGATGATGGAGGAGGAGGAGGAGATGGTGGAGGAGGTGGTAGACCGAGACGGAGGAGGAGGTCTGGGGAGGGACCTTCAGGTCAGCAGGTAGTTGTGCATCTACAGGCTGCAAGACAGGACAGGTACAGGTGCTAGTGCAGCAGGTGGCACCTCTAAGGTAGATGTCACCACCACAGTAGGTGGCGTAGCAACAGGTATAGGGATAGGTGCCAGCACAATAGGTGGCACTAGGACAGGGACATGCAGGGCAAGCTCCACAGCCTGATTTACAGCAGCAGGCTATGGTTGCATTATAGAGCCAGGTTAGGTAGCTGAGAGCTGATTTGAGAGCAGTAGAGTCTCACAGAGATGCAGATGCAGGGAGGATATCAGAGTTGACTAGAGAGAGAGACACGGCCTTAGCTAGTATGCGGGCGATGATAGCAGAGAGGGATTTAGCTGTAGCATCTATGGGCACAGATGGCACATCTAGCTTCTTGGTTTCTCAGGTGCAACAGGCACAGACACAGCTAGCTCAGGTTCAAAGTGAGCTTGCGAGAGCATAGGCCCAGGCTCAGTACTATAGAGGTCTATACCATGGGGCAGTGTCAGTGGAGCAGCGTGCCCCTAGCTTCAGGAGCCAGTCTGGGGTGTCACAGAGGGCAAGTGGATCCTGACCTATGGGATTAGTCAGGGGCCCACATCAGTCAGGGGGAGACAGAGGAGAGGGTAGCGTAGGGAGCAATGCTTCGCGGTGACAGGGTTAGTCAGATTTGGATACTTGTACCAGTTTTTGATTGTGATGTACAAATTTTTTACGACTGAGATACCCTTTATATGTATCATTTTTTCTCTGAGACATGTATCATCATCTTGGTTGTACTTTGTATACACCTTTATGATATGACTCTGAGAGATGGACATATATTTTTGATATATTGTACATTTGGACATGTTTTGGATGGTATACATGATGCAATTTATTGATGTTCTAGTATGGTTTCTATGTTTTATATGCTATGGATGCAATCTATCTTATGATGCTTTATATCTGCGATGCACACTAGATGGATTTAGAGTGATGTGATATGTAAATGCAAATGTGTATGGATATGTTTGTGGATATGATTATGATTATGCAACTCTATATGTATGTGTTGATATTTTTGATTCTTTTGAGATGATGTATGGATGCAAATGTATGTGGATGACCTAATGCACTTTAAAATGTATGGAAATGATCTAATATTTTTATGCTGTATGCAAATGATGTGATATGATGTGTTGCCTATGCTATGTTTTTGATATGTCCAAATGTACTTAATCGACACAGAGAGGATATAGACAGGTGGAAGAAAAGAGATGAAGAAAATATTGGCTTTCGTTTGATATACTACAATATTTTAATATGATGGGATGATATGGATCGTCATCTTTCAGATTGCAAGTCTTTTGCTTTCATCATTTTGCACTTTTTGGTATTTTTTACTTTTTAAAATGTTGTAAGAAAAAAAAAGCATCTAGGTATAATTAGACCAAGATGACCTGAGTATTCCTTACATGGATTTTGATATAGCAAGTTGATACAAGCATCTAGTCAAACTTAAATCTAGATGACCTAAGTACCTCTTGCGTTTCAGCAGACAAGGATTGCCCATTTTCATGTTCAGACATCAAAGTCCTTGATGATCTTTTGCTGATCATGTCGTTAGACAGAAAGTCATCATAGTACTAAAGTTTAATCCACAAGCAGCAAACAAAGAAAAAAGATTATGCCCCCATCATAGCATCTCTAGATTTTGGCATCCTTGAGTAGCATAGGAAAACATAATGACAAAAATCCTAGACGATGTGAGTTAACTTGTTCACAAAACATTCTTGTATTAGATGTGTCTTTTTGCCATAATTGATATAGAATTAGTTTGAGTGTTTTTGGTATGGTGCTCGCCTTTGTTTTGGATAGGTTGATGTTCTACATCAAGATTTTTTGTTTGGAAGCGTGTTTTGCTGCGCATGCTTGTCTAGTGCAAGTATCACAATCCTTTATTGGTATCCTCTTAGAAAGGTGGCACTCAAGAATCCAAATCTGTAACTAGGTCAAGGAGTTGCGCCCAGTGTAGACAAAGGATCGAGTTATTATGGGCGATAGGACATGGAGAGATGGACCCTAAGGGACTGACCTAGTGCCTCAGGGGCTCATTGCTAAATGGCCTTGCCTATGTGATGACGCAGAGGCAACGTAGTTCGGGGTGAACTTGATGGACCTAAGACCTAGGTGATAGAAAGATGTAGAAATGGTATGGACTCAGATAGATAGGAGGACTAGACATGGGATGGATGGGACAGTGGAGTGGAGCCTCGGGGGCGCATTGAGAATGGCCTTGCCTATGTGATAACTCAGAGGCGACGTAGTTTGACAACGGTTCAAAGGACTGGTTCAAGATGAACGATATGGGAGACACAAGAGACATGAAGTCACAACAGATGGAGGAAGTGGTTTGCCGCAAAATAGCGCCTGTTTACCAGGTTTTCACCACTTGCTTTTATTTGCACGGAAGCTAAAAGTACACATGATGCCTATTTGCCAGGTTTTCATCATGGTACCTATCTTAGGCGCTTGTTTGTCAGGTTTTCACCATAGGATGAATTTTTTGCTATTTTCCATTTTTTGATTTTTTTTTATCATTTTTCAATTTTTTTGAATTTTTTTAGTACTCCCTTGCATTGGGGTTTAGGTGTAGAAATTTCAGAGATGCATACTATTGATAGGATCATCAAACAGTGCACCATCAAATGTAGCTAGTTGATATGCTCCGGACCCATAGGCTACAATGATGACATAGGGACCTAACCAGTTGGGTTCGAACTTTCCTTTCTTTTCTCTATCTTGCTAATTTATGGGATTTTCTCTGAGGACTAGATCGCCAACTTGGAAGACTCGAGGCTTGACCCTATGATTGTAGCTTTTGGACATTCTCTATTGATATGCTTTTAGGTGGTTAAAGGCCTGTTGCCTTCTCTCTTTGAGCAGTTCTAATTCTTTGAGTCTGGTCACTATGTATTCTTCATCAGATATGAGGCCTTTTAACGAGACTTGCAAGGATGGGATCTCGACTTTAATGGGCAAGATTGCTTCAGATCCATAGACTAGGGAGTATGGTGTTGCACCTGTGGGTGTGCGGATGCTTGTGCGGTAGGCCCATAGCGTGGGATTTAGCTGGACATGCCAATCACGGCCGGCATCATTGACAGTCTTCTTTAAGATTTTTAGTATGGGTTTATTTAATGCCTCCGCCTGACCATTGCCTTGGGGGTAGTACGGGGTGGAAAAGCGGTGCTACATACAAAATTTGTCACATAGTTCCCTGACATCTTGATTTTTGAAGGGTCGTCCATTATCCATGACAATGGACGAAGGGATACCATAGCGACAAATGATATAGTTCAAGATAAAAGAGGCGATCTATTTTCCTGTGATGTTGGCTAAGGGCACGGCTTCAATCCACTTTGTGAAGTACTCAGTGGCAGTGATTATGAATTTATGGCCGCTAGATGAGGGAGGATGAATCTTGCCCACTAAGTCGTGTCCCCACTGATAGAAAGGCCAAGGGGTCGTTAATGGCTGCAGCTCCTATGCTGGTGTATGTATCAGGTTCCCATGGACTTGGCATTTTGTACACTTCTTTACAAAATGATAGGCATCTTCTTCCATAGTTGGCCAATAGTATCCCATGCATATGAGTTTCTTAGCCAGGGTAGGGCGACTAGAGTGGGACCCGCATATACCATTGTGCACTTCGCTCAGGGTGGTTTGATATTCCGCACTATCGAGACATCTAAGGAGAGTACCATCGAGACCTCTGCGATATAAGGTATTGGCGACAATGGCATACTGGGATGCCTAACGGATGAAGGTTCATTTTTGGTTACTAGAGAGGTCAGGTGGGAGGGTATTCTCTTTAAGGTAGGCAAAGATTTTTTTGTATAGGGGGGAATCAACACCGACAATGTGGCAAATTATATGGGATTCAGGGGTGTCGTATGCAGGACAGATCACGGGCTCTACCAAGAACTCATAGCGTACTTGATTAGCAGGAATATAAAGGAGAGATGCAATCGTTGCCATGACGTCTGCAGCTTTGTTCTCTTTCCGTGGTATCTGCTCAAAAGAGATATGGTCAAAGTATTCTTTGAAGTCATCTACCATCTATTTGTAAGGGATTAGTTTCTCATCTTTTGTTTGGTAGTCGTCATTTACTTGATTTATGACCAGCTGTGAATCGCCATATACCTGTAGTTCTTTGATATTCCATTCCACTGCAAGCTTGACAACAATGACTAGGGCTTCGTACTCTGCCACGTTGTTAGTGCAGGGAAAGAGTAGTCTGTATGACTTTGGAATAGTGTCGCCACTAGGGGTAACCAACAAGATACCTACCCCTGATCCATATTGAGTGTAAGATCTGTCGAAGTTCATTTTCCAGATTGTTGTAGTGACATGAAAAATAGATTCGTCTGGAAACTCAAAGCTCAAAGGGGTGTCATTCATGAGAGGTGCATCTACCATTTGATCTGCAAGCACTTGACCTTTTATTGCTTTCCTATCTACATATTCGATATCAAACTCACTGAGAAGCATGACCCATTTAGATAATCTACCTGTTAATGCTGCCTTGTTGAGTAAGTATTTGAGTGGATCGATCTTTGCCACGAGCTTAACAGAATGTGACAACATATAATGTCTCCATTTTTGCGAGGCGAAGACCACAACGAGACATGCTCTTTCAATGGGCGTGTATTGCAGTTCATACCCAACAAGTGTTTGACTGATATAGTATATTTCTTGTTCTTTCCCTTCATGGTTTTGTTGTGCAAGAAAAGCTCCTAGAGCTGTTGGGGTAGCCAAGATATATAGTAGTAGAGGCTTACCCTAAATTGGTGCTATCAACACAGGTGGTTTCATCAGATATTCTCTTAATTGTTGAAATGCTTGCTCACATGACTCATTCCATCTGAAAGGAACATTCTTACGTAGAAGGTGGGAAAATGGGTGGCACTTGTTTGTCAACTGAGAAACGAACCTTCTGATAGATTGTAGTTTTCCCTGTAGGGACCTTAGCTTAGTGAGATTCTTGGGAGGCGGCATTTCCATGATGGCCTTCACTTTAGCTGGGTTGACTTCAATTCCATTTGTAGACACTATGTATCCTAGTAGCTTACCTGAGGTAACTCCAAATACGCACTTCTTTGGATTGAGGCGCACATTGAACTGTTCTAGTCTTGTGAAGATTTTATCTAGCATTGCCAGGTGTCCTTCTCTTGTAAGTGATTTTGCCAGAATGTCATCAACGTAATCTTCCATTATAGTGTACATCATGTGGAATATTGTGGTCATAGCTCTCTGATATGTTGCACTGGCATTTTTCAAACCAAACAGCATGACACACCAACAGTAGGTGCCCCAAGGACATGTAAATGTAGTCTTGTGTTGGTCTTCACGTGTAATTTTTATCTGGTTATATCCAGAAAAACTGTCCATTAGTGACAACATGGTATGTCTTGCCGTGAGATCTACAATCATGTCAATGTTTGGCAGGGGGAAGTCATCTTTCGGACAAGCTTTGTTCAGGTCCCTGAAGTCATTACATAGTCAAACTTTGCCATTCGGTTTAGCAACTAGTACTATGTTTGAAATCCACTCAGGATAGTCTATAGGTCTGATGAATCTGACTTCTAACATTTTCTTCAGCTCTTCTTTTACCATGAGGGCCACATGCGGATGCATCTTTCTGAGTTTTTGCTTGACCAATTTAGCTCTTGGAGCTAAAGAAAAGTGATGCATGATGAGATTTGAATCTAACCCTGGCATGTTGGCATATGTCCATGCAAAGTTGATTTGTTTTCTCTTGAAGAAGTCGATGAATGCTAGTTTTTCTTGTTTTATTAGAGCCTTTGCCATGTGGATCATTCTAGGATTATCACCTGTGCTAACATTGATTGGCTTTGCCGGTTCTATCAAGATTGACCATCTCTCCTGATGTGTAAGATTGGGTAGAGGGTCAAGCCTTCCATCCTTCGGTGCCTCAGAGAGGTTTTCACCATTGGATACATCTTTATTTTTACTTTTTTCATGATCTAACACTGCCACCAAGCGGTTTTCACCATTAGATCGTTCTTTTATTTTCACATTTTTGAGACTGAAAGGCTTGGCACTCTCTCCAAAATAGGCCTTCTCATTGAGTTCTATAACATAGCTAGCTCTGTGGTCCCCTGCGGGTATATGATCTCTAAGCTCAAGGTAATCTATGATGGCTTCATCATTTTCAAAGGTATCAAGCTTAGGGGTAGTACCTTCTAGGTCCTAGTCTATAAGTTCAGGGTGCACCAACGGTAAGGGATCATTGGGTTGCTCAAGTTTGATGGTGTTGATGGTTAGGATAGAGTTGTTAAAAGTGCGGACAAGGTCTGGGATGGTACTCTCTATTAGCGGATCCGTCAAAGGGGGTATCATTCCTTCCTCACGACTTTCACTATTATTATTATGCGGATCAGACTCTAGCAGTCTAGCCCTTGGACCTCGTTCCTCATTATCATGGGTTTGGTCATACTCGTGGACAACGTTGATATATTTTTCATCACGGGATAATTCTGATAGACTGTCCCACTCATATTCATTGGAGTCAGTTTCACTCCCATGAAGAAGTTGCATTTGCTGAATTTGCTCCACTAGATTGCTAGTAGATGCTTTTGGTTGTTTACCTTTATTCTTATTTTTCCTGTTATTTCTTGATGCTCCAGTGTATCCTAGCCCTGTAGTGTCTCGGGCTGTCAAGGTTAGAGGTTGGATGGGTTCAGTGATACCATCTTTTCTTGAACCGAGTGGACCATGTCCTTCATACCCCATTCTTTGTAGCATTTGGAATCCTTGACCATACTTTGCAGTTGGTATAGTGGGATGGTCGTGTTGTGTTGATGAACTGCCTTCATCCTTATATAGCCATTGCAGGATATCTTTTTCGTCGCTCTCCTCTTCGAGGCTTCCCCATTTGACGAAAAGTCCTTTGGTAGCTTTCTCTGCTATGGGCTTGCTCAGGATAGGTCTCCCGTAAGATTTGGGAGATAGGGGGAGTTGTGCCAAACAAAGGGATTGGGAAATTGTGTACTCACCCAAGCCCTTATCCTTGAGTTGGAGTTTAGGTTGAGACGCTCCTGAAGAGGAAGCAAGCGAAGCTGGGTCAACATGAGATGAAGATGAAGCGGAGGCACGACTGTGAGGAATCACCACTTCAGGTTTAGATTGAATGGAGTTGCAGTACTGATACAGATTAGGGTCACCTTGGATGGTGATCTCTTGGCCTTCGTGAGGGAATTTGATACACTGATGGTATGTTGATGGAACAACTTTCAGAGCATGTATCCATGGTCTCCCAAGAAGGATGTTATATGCTAGCTCCATATCAAGGACTTGGCAAGCCACATCTTTTACTATAGGTCCCACTTTGATTCGTAAAGTAACAATTCCCTTGGAAGTTCTCTCCTCCTCATCATAGGCTTTGATAGTGATTTTCTTTTTCAGATCTATGGCTTTCTCCAAAAATCCCAATGCAAGGATTAGCTTTAAGGTGCAAATATTCAAACCAGCTCCTCTATTGATTAGGACTCTTTTGATCTTGTGTTTGTGTATGAAAGCTTTGATATGAAGAGAGACATTATGGGGTTGGGTTATTGACATATCATCCTTTTCAGTGAATGATAAGGAGTGAGGTGAGGAAATGTGACCGACCATGGTTTGAAACTGTTCTTCAGCTAGGTTCGTGGGAACAGAGACTTCCGCTAAGGCTTTGTCAAGTATGGCCCTATGGGACGGGGATAGACGCAGAAGTTCTAGGATGGAGATATGTACAGATGTCTTATGGAGCTAATCCAAGATATTGTACTGACTAGCCGACAAGGTGGAAGCTCCTCTAAGAGTGACTTTGTTACTGTAGGTGGTAACGTTACAATCCGGATCCTTGTTTATAGTGATCACATTGATATGTGGCTCACTCTCTGATATGTGGTTAACAACATAGTCAAAGGCGATGTTTGTGTAATTAGTGTTGTTATTTCCATTGTTATTTCAGTTGGAAGGTCCTTCGTGCTTGTAGTTGGGAAAAGGATCTTTGAATGCCTGGTGATCATTGTTAGAGGTATGTCCATCAATGGATATTTTGTTTTGCTCTATCAAATCTTGGATAAAGTGTTTTAGGGCAATGCAATCGTTGGTTTTGTGCCCCCTATTTCCATGGAACTCACAGAAATCATTGTCATTCCACCAAGAGGGTTTGACTTTTGGTTCGTACTCTCACGCTGTGGGAAGTGTTATGATCTTGTTTGTGATTATCTTCCGTAGGGCGGTTTCCAATGATTTGCCCAAAGGTGTGAACTTTCTCCTATTTTGAAAGTTTGAAAACCATGATTCTGTGTTTCTTGGTTTATTTTGTGGGGGATTATTTTGAGGGGTTGACAAGTTGAAGATCGGTTGCTTGGGTGTTGCATTCTTGGCATCTACCACCCCATCATTCACAATATTCTTGTTTTTCGTCCAGAATCTCATTGCTATTGTTGGTACTAGGAGTGTCCTTATAGAGTTTGATTTGCCCTTTTGCGATTAAAGATTTTTCAATGATGAGACCCATCTCAATGACCTTGCTAAAGGAAATAGGACATTGGATTTGTATCTGATAGCTTAGATCGGTTTGCAAGTTATGTACGAACATTTCCAGCATTTGTTTTTCAGGCATTTGGTGTGGACACTTACTTGCCAACTGTCTCCATCTTTGTAGGAAGGCGGCAAAAGATTCTCCACCTTTTTGCTTGGTGTTACAAAGATCCAATATTGAGGTGTCATGCTCAATATTGTAAGAGAAGTGGGTGATAAATTTGTCCACAAGTTCATTGAATGTTTTAATGCCGGGTGGTAGTCTAGAAAACCACTCCATGGCTTGTCCTCCTAAGCTTCGTGGAAACAGTCGCATAAGATAAGTGTCATTGTGTGTGACCTCAAGGCATGTAGCATTGAATTCCCTGATGTGGTCCAGTGGATCACCCTTTCCTCGATATTTATCAAATTTTGGCACCTCAAATTTAGAGGGGAAAGGTATCATGATCAGGGTTCTATCAAAAGGATATGGTGAAATATCCTCTAGGGTGTAATGTTTGGTCGATGCTCCTGTTCTCATGTATGTGAATTCTTGTTGTAAAGCTTGAATCTTTTGGTTCACTAGACTTAGGGCATCCATGGAATCAATAGTTGCCTTTCTTTTATCTGAGGGTACTTCCTCATGTCTACTTCATTCAGGGTTTCTTTCTTCCTCAGTTTCTTTTAGAGCCTCTACGTCATAATCTTTAGGGAACTTGACTTCTAGATTTGCTAGGTGTAAAAAGAATTTGGTAGGGTCTTGGGCAAGTACTCGTTCTAATAGGCATTGAAATTTTGGGTCATGCTGCGAATGAAGGATCTCATCCATAGAAATTTCCTCATCATATTCGTGAGCGTTTGGAATAATTTTCTCAGCCATTTGAATCTACTTTTTTTTTTGTAACCGTGTTAAGACCATGCAAATGGTGACCAGAGACAGGATGGAATGAGAAAATTTTGAACAAAAAAGCTAGAATGGAACAAGATTATATCGAGGTTCTTCTTAGATCGTTTTTGGTATCAAACAAGATGGGTGAACAAGACGATAGTTGAAGCAAGGATGATAGAAATCCGTTTGCTTGAAGTGACTAGTTCGGCACAAACCACTAGTGGAGTTCCTAGAGAAAAGGATAAGTGATCCTTGATAGCAGAGCCTCACTAGGTTTGTTTGAGATTTTGGATGTGATCAAGAATAGCCTGGTTCTAACCTTGTTGGACTTTTGGAAGAAATTTGCGAGACTTTGGATGCAATGTGGAAAAAGTAGTTAAGGTATGGAAGATGAGGAAAATGGTGGATTTGCAAGATCTTAATCAGGTTTTGGAAAAACTGAGACAGTTTGAAATGGTTTTTGAAAAGTTGAAAAATTTGCTCTTGGAAGGTACTGATTTTACTCTCTGGAATGGATGTGCAGAGTTAAAAGTGTCGCGATAGAGATCAAATGTGCTAACAGTCAGATCAAATGTGCAATTCTGTGGTTTTTCAAAAGTGCCACAACAGAGTTTAAATGCGCTGTAAGTCGGATCAAATGCGCCACAAGTCATGACAAATGCGCAACTCTGGCTTTCAGTTTGGTTTTTTAGAATTTTAGAACATTTTTCAAGATTTTTCAAAAAAAAATTTTGGTTGAGACCTTTGTTTGCACTTGAGTTTTGATTTTCAATTATGGCAAAGACACAGCAAACACATAGAAGTTTTCATGATTTTATCTTTTTTTTTTTTTGTATTTTTGGACTTTTTGACTCAAAAACAAGTACACCCTAAGCTGGATAGGACAATATCTGTTGAATCCTCTAGCTATGCAAATTCAAAGCATGTAGCTCCAGGATCTGGTAGCACTGGCTCCCCTCCACGGTACTCACTTCTCACGCATACTAGATCTGGGTTTCCTTAGGCTCGTACCCCCACCAAACCATAGGATTGTCCCTGCTACCTCTACTAAGAATCACATGAATCGAGGCCGCTTCAAGGGCTTCACCCTTTGCATCAACAAATAGGGGTTTTTTGTATACTACACAATTGGTTCGTAGTTAAAGCAATCATTCAAGTGGTTACATGTGTGGCGGCACTACTCTCCGTTATGGAGTCTCCCAGCCTCAAAGGGTTACGCCTTAGAGGGTTTTGGGGGAGGTTGGCCATCGGTGTAACACAATAGCATTCGTTGCAGGAGGTTTTCACCCCAAGCACATTTATGTTAAGTGGATTGGTAGGGCTTAGCTTTAGCCTATTTCCACTTAGGGTCATTCCCACTTGGATAGGCATGCATCCAAGGGCAGGCCCCTCTAAAGGTTGAACAAATGGAATAACAAGTCTGGCATTCTGGTGACCCAGTTAAGGGGAGAGCATAAGCCTATTGTCATTCGATAAACACATAAGACACTGATTAATCCAAACCTAGTTAAAAGAAGAACAACTAAATGGGCTATCTACTTGTGCACTCACACATTTGTTAACTTTGAAGTGTATTTAAAGATAGCATTGTTCATTTTCCCGTTTGTAATATAGCAATAATCTAACTTAGGAAAAGAAATCAACAATGCAAAGATAGTAGTGGTTCAGTTACTTTCTTCCTAGTTATGGACTATGTGAAGTTTGTATGCAAGCATTCTTTTGTTTCTTTTTCCCTTAATTAATCTAAATGAACTAGTCAATGTAGCTAAATGATCTAATCCAGCCTGTAATCTTGCAAGACAAACGTTAGCTCAAACATAAAAATCAGATGGAACTCTAAAACCACAATGCAGGACAAAAGCGCCGCTATGCAATCTGAATGTGCAGAAACAGAGATTGCATGCGCCGTTATACATATGCACTGAGATATGTGTCAAAAGTGCAAAAATATGAGATGAATGCATTAAAATAACATATGTGCCATTAAACAGAGTATAAGCGCCGTCTGGTAAGGTATATGCGCCGTAGTTTCAAAAGCGTCATAAAATGAATCGTATGCATCGTCTCAAGGAGTAAATGCGTTGGATGACCACAAGCACTGGAAAAGAAGATAGAAGCACCGCAAGATTGATCAAATGTGCCGGATTAGCCTGTCAGAAACCTGTGCGACACCTGTACGGAACCTGTCTACAAAAAAGCTCAGATTTTGATGAGATAAAGGGGCAAGGGCCCCACAGTGGGCACCAAAAATGTGAGGGTAAAATGTGGATTAATCAATAACAAATAATGAACCCAAAAATCAATAGAATCTGAAGGAGAAAAGGAGATTTAAATAACCAAACAAATGATACTTACAACCTTTTACCTTTCATCTTCCATTGTTTGCCTTTTCTGTCTTGATCTTGATGGAGATGAGTATGGCCCTCAGGAAGCTTGCTTCCTTGCTTCGAAGTCCTCAGGATGACAAGATGAAGTTGGCTGTGATACTTTGTATGATTGAAGATGAGCTTCAACACACTAATGAAATGGATGATATGAAGTGCTATGGAAATGGGGTACCAAAGGCGTGCTAGTGTTTCTACAGCATAAGTTTGCTCAAACGATGGATGGATAAAATGAAGAAGAAGAGGGTTGTACTTATAGAGAGGTGTGAGAGAAGATCAACAGTTGAGAAGAAATAAGAAGATCAAAGGTTGAGAATGGTTGAGGAATGTACGTGAATGGAAAGAGGACAAGTGTCCAAGCTCCATCCTGCAATAGGGGAGTTAACTGAATTGATTGAATAGTTAATAGATTAAACCAATTAGTTAAGTGAATTGATTGGGGAGTGGACTGAATTGATTGATTAGTGAACTCGAATGATTAATTAGTTAACAGATTTGATTGATGAGTTAACTAATTTTGATTGGAGGAAAAATATGACATGGATGAGGGAATATTAGCTAATTAAATATTTAGAATATTTAATTACATGTGCAACATGGTGAGGTGGAAAGATGAGGTGGATTTATGAAATTAGGACTTAGGATAGAGGAATTTATGATTAATTATATAATGTAGGATTATTTAATTATGTGAGACACTAGAAGAATTTAGGGAATTTAATTAAACAAATCGATTTTATTTAATTATGGGATAATGAACCAATCAAATAAATTTAGAATATTTATTTAATTGATAGGAGAAAATAAGAATTAAGATAAATATTAAAATATTTACTTAACTCGACACGAGCCAATTTTAGGTGTATACAGAACCTATTGATGGAAGCACAGACACATTCTTAGTGAATGGCCACTAAATCAGACTCTATAAAAGGCTATCCACTAAAGAAGAGTTCCTCAACGATTTGTGCTTTGATACAAGGGATACCTCCTCTATCACAGTTTTGGATTAGTTGTAAAAAAAAAGGTTGAAAACCAGTAAATGGCGGCCTTCTAAAAAAAAAAAAGAAGGTTGAAAACCAACAAATGGCGGCCTTCTGAAAAAAAAAAAGAGGAAGATGGAAAACTAGTAAATGGCTCTCTTTCTCGACGAAGGGAATTGAGAACCTGCAAATGGTGGTTCCCTTCTTCATGCCGGTTGAGAATAATCAAGCTACGGAAGTGATTAGGTGCCGAGAGTTACTCAAACACACCTCCAACACTTCATAGTTTAGGAACACCTACGGTGCTTTGCAAACTAGGAGCATCTTCAGCGCTCCACCAATAAAGAGTTATTTACAACTATAATAAGTGGGATGGGACCCACCTCTCCAGGCAATAAAGTAGAAACATCAATTGATGAGGTCATCATGACTCATCCTCTACTTTATGGCAGAAATAAAATCAAATCAACACGCATCTCACGAGAAATCATTACTCTCGTTTGCACAGGTACTTGCAAAGACTGCACTGACATCACCTAGGATACATGGATTCTCGAACCACTCAGCGGGAGTGGGAATGATTGCAGGTTGTGATGCAGAGGCGAAACTCCCTTTCAAATCTACAACAAATACCAACACAAAAGCCTATGCAAGAAGGCTACAAATGAAGTGAAACAACAGAAAAATGGAAGAGAAATTTGCAACACTTATTGTATTTCAATAAGAAATTTCATTACATCAACATGAAGCTTATGAGATTCCTTGAATTATACATGCAACACCTGCAACAAATAGGTTTTTAGCATCCTAGACTCATTTTCCAACATCTGGGTCTCTCTTCAATTTTGTTTTCTCCCAACTCCAATAAGAACCCGTCACTTATTCCTTTCTCCGTGCCCTCATTTCTCATAATTTCTCAAAATAGTTTCTGGGTTTTGTGCATCTCCTTCCCAACTTTCCAGAACATTTTACATTTCTTAATTTCAATAAGATATACAAAAGTTATGCTCATTTTACCAAGACTGGGTCTCATAATTACGACCCCCCATTTTTGGAGTTACAAATTTTTAGAATTATTAAAATAAAATTGGGAGTTAAGTCCACCAACCTAGGCCATAAGGACCACTTACAAGATTCCTTCCACTATGACGGTTATGATAATAAGTGCCATTAATTCCATGATTCTTGGCAGCCCCACTTATGACAAAATAAGTAAAATCCCACCAAATTACATTTGTTGCAAATAAAAATATAATTTTCTCAAAGCTCCACCATTATTGAAAAAAACCAAACAACTGAAAATTAAAATATTTTGATGATGCAAGATTGCCATTGACGTGAATGCTCCTACACCATACTCCCAGAGAAAACAAAATTCAAGTCCACTTGAATAAGGAATATCATCATGAAAAATATGTTTGATAGTCTCTGACTGATGTCTTGCATTTCCTGCATTCCAACTTTCTTGAAACAAAGTAATGTCCACTTCATTTTCACTCTTGGCTTTCCTACCTTCTTGCTCATGTGCTTAGGCCTGTCAAATGGAAATAACTTCTTCTTATCTACTCCTTTGGATACCTGTACCTGAATAATGACAACTTCATTCATCAAAACAACTTGGTCTGTACCATTACCAACAATGTATTCTTTACTTTGCTTCTCATACTCCTTTGGTGATCCTTGCAATATAACAACATCCAACTGCAAGAACTTGGTCTATAACTCTATAACAACAACCTTATCATCAACTTCATTATCAACTGTTTCAGCAACATTAACAGTAATATGCCCTTCTACTTGTTCAACTTGCTCTTGAGACTCAAACAACTGAAAATGAAATGAAGGCTCATCCACAACCATGTCTACTTTGTCTTTTTCAATGCTTGATGTCAAAACAATATTCACTATTTCATTGCTTACCTCTTCCTCTGTCTGAGATTGCTTTTGTTCTTCCTCTATTGCTGCTGCCTTTGTTTGTCTTCTTCTTCTTTGGACAATTTTCTTGATGCGCCATGTAACCTTCCTCTTCACTGATAAGTGCCAACTTTACAACTGCTGAACTATTCTTTCCATATTTTTTCCCATCTCTTCTACAGCTTGCCTTAGTTCTCTTATCTCTTTCACAACCTCTATTTGCCTCATCTTTTCCTCTTTCCTCTTCCTCTCTTTTTCTTCTTGCTTCTTCTTTTCTGAACCCCCAGCCTATAGGTACTTTCTCAACAAATCCATCTTCTCTTCAAGCAAGTCCCTTTAACTTTGCTTCGTCTTGTCTTTGCTTCACCTAGGTCTCTTCTTCTTTTCTCTACCTAGTCTTTTGACAACCAGGTTCTCTCTTCAACCTGTACAAACACACAAACACAAACACCAAACTCTCTTGTCCAAACCTTCTGAGCTCTGATACCAATTGATACAGAGGCAAAACTCCCTTTCAAATCTACAACAAATACCAACACAAAAGCCTATGCAAGAAGACTACAAATGAAGTGAAACAACAGAAAAATGGAAGAGAAATCTGCAACACTTATTTTATTTCAATAAGAAATTTCATTACATCAACATGAAGCTTATGGGATTCCTGGAATTATACATATAACACCTGCAACAAATAATTGCCATTAATTCCATGATTCTTGGCAGCCCTGCTTATGACAAAATAAGTCAAATCCCACCAAATTACATGTATAATTTCACCCAAGGGAAATTACATTTGTTGCAAATAAAAATATAATTTTCTCAAAGCTCCACCATTATTGAAAAAAACCAAACAACTAAAAATTAAGATATTTTGATGATACAAGATTGCCATTGATGTGAATGCTCCTGCACTAGGTTGTGTGACAATGAAGGTGATTGACGTCATCTCAAGCCACAAAAAGCTGCTCAGGTGCCACATCGTGTCCGGTCTCATCAACGTCGCAACATCTTAGCCAAGTACATCGTGCCTCATCATTAAAAATGGTTCAGGTAATTTTATCTTAATTAAGCATTAAATAGCAATTGTCTTGTCTTTCTATTTTTGGGTGCCGTCATTATGACACGTCCTCCTGCCATCATTTTCCTTTCCAAATTCATTCATGCCACCATCTTTATTGTACTGTCACCATGCCTACGAAGTGTCCCATCACTCTACTTCATTTATGATCACATAAACACTCTAACTAATTTTTAGTTCTTTCTCCATCAACCTAAGCCATTAAGTGAATTAACAAAATAATCCTCATTTAAACTGTAACATACCCTAAAGAATAGAGTCAGCTAAAACAGTTCTTCGGAGCCTATGGAGTGAGAAACGATTGTAAGCACAGAGACTAGGTAAAGAATTTAGGTATGGGGGTTAAGAAGAAATCAGAACCAGAAAATGCTATAGGCCTTTTGCAGGATGAAGCTGCAGCAGACATTCTGAGGAATCCAGGATGGTTGGAATTTTTGGAAAAATTTGAGGGGTTTCAAGAAGATATTGTTGATGAGTTCCTAAGAAACCTGAGGGACAATTAGACAACTATAAGGGGAGTCTAAATCAATTTCTTTGCTACCACTATCAGTCATATTTTTGGGTTGCTTGAACAAGGTGAGAGGTTCTATCATCAGAAAACCTTATATGCTGATTTGATTAGGAATTTTTCTATTGAAGGTGAAACTGCAATACAATTGCATTTAAATAAAAATGAGGTTAAAGGAATTCTTAGGTACTCACTTCCAAACCCTTGGCAATATGTAGCTATATGGATGATGAAATATTTCACATGTGATGGTCAATTTTCCTTAGTTTTAGGACCAATAATGAAAATGTTGATTTTTCTGAGGCATGGAAATGGACACCTTGAATTCAGCATAAACATTCCCAACTTCCTGTACTCTGCCATTAGGGCAACTACAGAAAAATATCAGCAAAACAAGGGTCCTATGAAACATTATGGCCTCATTTTTCTAATAGTGAAACACCACTTTCTGTCTCAATCTAATGAGGAAGAATAATGGCAAACATTTCTTGAACAAAATCCCCAGGGCAGAGAGCCATAGAGGGCACAAGCAGATGGTGAGGGTTCCTCTACCCAGCAAGAAGAAGAGATAGAACCTTCAACCTCCTCTACAACTATTCAAAAAGGAAATAAGTTCTCACTGGAGGCAACTTCATCTACAGCCCCTGTTTCTGATAAAAAGAAGAAAGACAAAGAAATTAAAGAACTTGCTCTTGAGAAAACTCCATACATGACTGGCTTAGCCAGGAGGAAGATGACTCTGGCTGAGGAATCTTTCCCTAAGGAACTAACAGGGAAGAGGTCAGGGCACAAAGCAAAGAAAACCCCAAAGAAAGCTGACTCTAGAATACACTATTGGGCTGAAGAAGCATCCCATGATTCTGATGAGATCCCTCTAGTGAGAAAGAAAAGACTGAGAAAAGTTTTCTGTCCATCTGGGTTCAACTCCAACTTCAAAACAATCTCCTGCTCCGGAGATAGAACACAGGCAAACTTTTACTATTTCCTCAGATTTTGAGGATGATACACTTGCTCCGGAGGCACCTGCCCCACCTATGCTATGGAGAAGCAAAAGAAAAAGGTAGCTCTCCCAAACTGAGAAAGATACTGCTCTCCTAGCTGAAGTACTTCTAGGTCTCAGAACTTCTGAGGAGAAAGCTGGGCCTTCATCAGTTCCAACACAAATAGAGGAAACCCTAGAAGAACCTCGGGATAGGGAGGCTACATGAAAAGATGAAATAGAGTTGGGTGCAGTTGACAGTGCAAGACAAATGGCTATGGAAGACCCTGATGTGCAGCAAACAGAAGAAGAAATAGGAACTTTCTCTCATCCCTCTGATCAAGAGGATATTGAGATTTCAAAAGAGCAACAACTGTTGGAAGAAATTGATAATCTAAAAAGATTACTTTGGGGGAAAAATTAGATTATCACCAACCTCAAGAAGGTCAGAATGGAAATAGAGATGGAGCAAAAATAAATAATTGAAAAACTGCAAACAAAGCTCTAGAGTAAAGACCAAATAATTCAAGAGAGGGAAGCAGAACTGGAAGCCCAGAAGACAAAGATAGCTAAAATCATGAAGAAAAAGGAGATAGAGGCAGTACAAAGTATCTCTGATCTTACCAAGGCTAGAGACAATGGTCTCATAGTAATTGCAACATTAATTGAGAGAGTACAAAGCCAAGATAAACAATTGACTTGGGCCAACAATGAAATAGATGATCAAGAGGAGTATATTCAAGAGTTAGCTGGCCCAAGGACAACTAGTGAATAGGAGGTACAAACAGATCCATGTGTGGTTCCAATCCCCATTGATATTCCTAATGCCCTGTTTTATTAGGAAAGGAGATGTAGAGAATACGAGGCTTCTAAGCCTATGCTGCAACTACAGAGGGCAGTTACTGCCATGACAAAAAGAGTGGAAACCTTGGAGGAAAGAGTCATTTAGATAGCCTCCATTTCTTCTGAGATTTTATCTTACAGACCTCCAAGTGCCAGTTATGCAATGTTTTTATAAGAAAGGGTCCTACAAAGAAAGTTGTCTTTAGTTTTGTCTAATCTGCTTGAGAACACAGAAACAACAGAGGGGTTCATGGAATCCTATACAAGGAGCTCTGATGAAGACAAAAATTTTCTGTGTTGATGATATGACCTTCCTTCTTAATTATTTTGTAGGAGATTGCCAGCTCAAAGCATTCATGTCAATGATGAGGAATCATCAGATTTGGAATGAGTGAATGGAGGCTCACCTCAAGAAGGATACATAAACAAATCTTTTCATCAGAAAAGAGTGTCCCAACCCTCAAGCTTTTGAGATCTAATTTAGGGAATATGTCTATCACCCTGAAAGTTAGAACAAAATTTTTCTATTATACCTGAAAAATTTGCAAGAGTGTTCCATTGATTTTGGTCCTTTTTTGAATAGTTCAGCTAATCCAGTGCTTGCAATAGCAAAGAAAAGGTGGAATATTCTAACCTCAGAGCAGAAAATGAGAGAGGTGGTCACTTTTGCCAACTTAAGGTTATTTATGAGGAAGGCAAGGTTAATATCCAAAATGATGGATAAGCATAAATAGGAGTGGATAGGTGGGCATTTCAGGCCCACTCTCATAATTGAACCACTCCTTGTCTGGTCTGAGCAGATGGAAGATGAGCAATTATAAGAGTGGTTAATTCAGGTTGATTAGTACAGGGGAAATGGTAATACCAACCACACCACTTGGTCTACCTATGCACAAGACTACAACTTGACTGACAGGCTACTCCACCAGAACAAATCCAGATTGTGAGAAGCAGGAGGACCTGCTAAACCTTAGGTATGGGGGGATGATGAGTGCCAAGTAGCACCCATAAAATACATCTTTTTACCTCTCTTTTTCTCCTTTCTGATCCCATCTTTTTTGATGTCTGCACCCAAATAGGCTAGAAAGATTGTTCTAAATAATGATTAATTGAAGATAAATTAGTTGAGATCATGATTTCTAATTAAAGGACTAATGTGCATGGAATTGATGGAAATATGCAAAAAAACTTCTCTTTTTGAAACAATAGGTGTAGATGTTTAGGATGGTAATTTTGTGCATCTTTAGAGGTAGTCCTAAATGATCTCTAGAGATAATACTAGAATACCATGACATCAGAAGTTTTGAAGTAAGAGGAAGAGCCTCCCCGGAGTTGGACTGAAGTTTGGAGCATCTTCGGAACTGAGCAAGAAGGCCACAATCATATCTCCAGAGCTATAGACAGAGACATACATTTCTAGCACCTCTTTAGAATAGAGCAGATTTCTAGCACAGTTGTCGGTCAGGTACTTTCAGCGGTGATCATGATACCCCTCATATTACTCAAATCATCACCTGAGTGATTAAGGGTCATCTTTAGTTAATTGCTAGAAGTTTTTATCTCTTTTTAAGTTTTTGCATGAGTTACTGATGAAACTGATTTAATATCCATATTTTCAGGGCTTCACTGCCCAAATGTATTAAGACTCAAACTTAGAATTCAGTGTGGACTTCTGTTCCACTCAATCTATTTTTATTGCATGGTTATTTTTCGTAGTTAGACAGCTATTATAATAAATGGATGGATGTCATCTCATAGAAGAACTAGTAGATAAGATAAGTGATATGTCATCACTCATTTTATATATACTTACAGAAGTAGCAGAAAAAGAGGGGAGAGACTTTTATTATTCTAATTTTCTGTAATCTCAATTGGGATATCAATATTTCTCTGAATGTAAAGCGAATGGAATTGGACCGAATGTAGTTGTGATCTTATTCTTTTGTGCTGATTCCTTACTGTAGTCTTCAACCCTAAGGGTGTGGAGCAAGGGCCCACTCTCACCACTAAGGCAGAAGGCTAGTACCACTATTTTGTTGTTTCAAATTTTGCTTTATAGAATACTTACTGATTTTGATAGATAGATGCATGTTGTAGTTTATAGATTTGCTTTGAGTAATTTACTGTTTAATTATGTTTTCAGCATTGTTTGAATTTATTTAGTAAGCAGATAGATCAATCTCTTTAAATTAGTAAAAGCCATTAGAAGTAGCTAGAGAAAACTGGTTACTGTAGAATTCCTAATTACAGATAGCTGAGGACACAACCCTAGATTTTGACATCTGAAATATGATTAAATGATGAGGTACAATGACCCCTTGTCAGTTAGCAAGGATCAAACCCAAGCCAAGCCAACCCAACCCATTGACTTGGTCCCAAAAATTGTGGCCAGACCAAGAACAACTAGCCACCTAGATACCTCAATATAGTTGATTGCTACACTCTATAGATGCACCAATGAGTGATAACAACATGATATACCTTGAGATGAATCCACTTAACATTACATACACAAATACAAGGTGTAGGCATGCATGAACATGATTTGAAAATGATTTGAACTAATTTGGATTGCATAGAATGACTCCTTGGTTATGATACTAAATCACAAACAGTGTGTGGAACCTAATCTAAACCTACTCCTACTCCTACTGCTAACAAGATGAGGGTTTGATAAAAGAGGGGTGATTGAGCCTTCCCTAATATGGATTGGTGCCTACTCCACTAGGCAACAGAGTCAAGAACAACAAAGAGGAAGGAGATGAATCTAACAAAGGATCAATATAACTAGATATGCATTTACATACAAATCAAAGAAACATTACATGTAACAAACATACTTAGTAATCTAGAGAAAGACTACAATAACCCATGTGAAATTACGAAGAGACCATTACAAAAACCTTGCAATGCATTAGATGTTGTCATGCATACATCAAATCTTCATTGCACTCATACTAGCAAATGTGGTAAGAGAAGATACACAACTATGATTATATATTCCCTTAAATCATTAAAAACTCCCATGGAGACATATCATCACATGTAGATGCACTTTACAAATCCTTCCTATGCTCTACCAGATGCATTCCCTCATTTGCAACTCAGACTTTTTCTTTGCTTGATGCCCTAAAATCACCAGAGGCACTTGGAGACCAAAAAATTGGTTTGGAGACCAACCCCTTGAAATGAATCTAATTTTTTTTATAGACCAGAGTTGCTCCCTAATTTGCATTGAATGCTCCTCTGCCTCTTGAGAGGGAAACATCAACTCCACCTACTTCAATAACTTTGGCATTGAATCACAAAGTAGAAACTTAGGCAAAAATTCCTACCTCAACTATCTCTGTCACCTCCAGCTTTGAATTGCATCCACTCCACCCCCATTTTGTTGCTTCTTCCTCACTTCACATTAATGGCATCTCAGGAAGAGGCCTATGGAAATCAAATTCACCTAATTCCATCAATGAGGCTCAACAACCAAAATTGATCGTGCACCGCTGTATTACCTAAAACAAAATCACAGCATGGGTCAGAATGCTGGAGCAGACTAACTGATTTGAGATTTTCTTAACGAGATGCAAAATTCCACCTATCACCTTTGGAATGCACCTGAGTCATCCTCGCAAGGCCCAGAGGCATGTCGAGTCCTTGGATTCAAATAATGGTGCATCACTTTCTATTGCTGGCCTTGAAAGGTCCCTCATAATGCATGGACTATTAGATGTCTTAGGCTCACAATCAGATGGTTCAGAGCACCTTTAATGCTTCTGCCTTGTAGTGAGTCTCTCTACCACCACGTGGTGATATGGCGTAATGCCTTCGATGTGTCATACTTGACTTCCTTGAGGAGGGGCATGGTCATGCCAAGTGCCTGTTGTTGTATGCCTCCCCTTGACCCCTCCATAAAATAAACTGGGCCCTGCCTCTTACCGAGTCATGTCCCACAACTAATGGCACAACTAAAACACGTGCTAGTGTTGAGGCTTCAAAACTATGTGCAATGATGACACATGGAGCTCTTGGAAATCACCTCAAGATTCACTGCCTGTGACTCACATGATACTTAGTTTGTTTCCTTTTTTAGTTTTCGTGATCCCACTAGCTGGTGATGTGGCACAAATGAGCCAATGGTGCATTGCTTAGGGAGTGGCAAGCTTGTTTCATTGAGATGCAACATGGGGTTGCCACATGTTGCTTTATGTCTCACTCGACCTTTTCCTTCAGCTTCCTTCCCTTTGAAAAATGCTAGTTGTTGGATGCATTTGATAGAGATTAGGAGGTTCCGCACCCTTTCAACAGCTTACGGAGTCTCTGCCGACACATGGCAGCAAGGCACAACACTTAAGGATAGTCAAGGAAACCTCACAGAGGAACAATGAGGATGCACCATGTAGCAAACTTTGAAATGGACTCTCCACCTCCTTTGATTCAACTAGCTTCAAATAGAATGGGCCATGTCATAGCTGATGCAACAAGAATCCACCAATGGCACAACATCTCTTTGCGTCAGCACTGCTATCCTTTCAGAGATGCGAGGCCTTGCCATGTGGCACAAAAGGTGCCAAAACACTTAAAACTTGAAACACAGGAGGGATCCACCCTATAACGATTCACTGACACTTATCTCTAAGCCGCAATGCCTCAAAGGTGTCAAAACTACAACCCAAAAATCACCCATGAGGATGCCACGTGGTGCAACTCTACAGATTTATTTCTTCACCAAATTCTTTCAAGACTCAGGCCCACCAAGGGATGCAAGGGATGCCTCACCTAAATGGACCAATGGTACAACTTGAGAATGCATCAGAACCAACAACTCTGGGAAGATGGAATAAACTTCTATGTGGCAACCCTAGAATCAAATATTGACGGATTGTCATCGATGAAAAGAAGCTCAATACAAGCCTCCAAAGAAGCCGCCCGAATTAGGAATAAGAGATGCCCCCACAAAATGCTTATGATTTAGAAAATAAATGTACAGTGAAGGCTCTACAGGGCCCATTTTAAACGTCTTAGATCAGATATTAACAATGGGAAAAATAGGTTAAGGCAAACAGAGGCATAAACATGGAACTTTGATGGATGTTGGGCACAAATAGGGGTGGAAAATCTGGATTCCAACAACCTGCAAGTTGAAAAAGCTACAAAAACACTAAAAAAAGATTAGAAAAGGGACGTGGGTCCCACCGAGCATGCCAAAAATGTGTGCAAGTAAATACAAACTTGAAAAAACAAGCTAAACTAATTTCACTTATTTATTTACATATACATGTAACCTCATGATAAAGCAAAGGGCTAGTTATACTAATGAAAACAACAAAGTTCTTACCAAAACTAATCCTTGTTGCACTAGCTCTAGTGGATGTGCTCAAGGATTATTGATGAGGAATGTGGGTTCTCCTACCAGCAACATGACTTTTCATTCCAAGGAGACTTGATAATGGCTTGGGTTGAAGCCAATTATAGATTTTTGACAAGGGGATGGATGTATAGGATTCACTTGAAAGATCAAGGGTTAAGAATGATTGAGAGGATTAGAGTGACAAGGAGCCTCCAAGTGGCACCATGTGATAAGTGCACATGGAGGGGTCCAAGATTCAAGGCAAATCAATGGTTAAGGATACCTTTGGAGAAAGTGGAGGTTGAAGATTAAAAGGCTACCTTAGGGGTACTTTTAGAGGTATGGCAAATCTTTGACCCATGCTTGTGTACAATGACCCATGCCTATGTAAAAATCAAAGGACCCATGTACAAGATTGGATCCTGTGCAAGGTTTGAATGGATTGGTCATGTTTAGGATTGTGCAAGTGGATAATTTGTTGACTAATTGATTTTAGCCAACTTAATGAAAAGTGGACAAAATAGGGAGTTAAATAAATATGAAATATTATTTGATTTTTGGGATGGGAATGAGTAACTTAGATAAATAAATATTTGGATTTATTTATCTAAGGTTGGATTATAGATGAAGGATGATAAACGATTGATTAATTAAATAAATGATTGAATTTACTTAATTAATGTTAGAAAGATGGTCAGATGAATAGTGGATGAATAGTGATTTTATTAATTAAATAATAAAATATTATTTAATTAATATTGGAAGGAAAATTAGAGTAATTAATCAAATAAATAGGATTTAATCAATTAATTGTAGAGGAATGATCGAGTTATGGTGATGAGATGATTTCAGGTGTTTACAATACTCAACACCTATCCTTACAGTGATGTAAACATCATAATAAAGTTCCTACTCAATTCTTAATTAACATTTCAATAGATATGGGTTACATTTGGGCTTATTTGTAGGAACTAAGTTATAATTTCTAAAATCAACGTAGAGTTGCAAATAACACATAAATGATATAACTGAGTTCATTTATTTCAAAAAAATTAAGAAACTATATTACAGAAAGGAAAGTTGAATGCAAAATATAATAGGGACTAGAACCTGGCACCAAAGGTATGGAGTCTCAATCTTGGACAACAATGCGTTGTGCAAACATTTGTGCACCACATCACGGTCTATATGATAGAAGTATGATACATAGAATATCTAGAATTGGTCATCAAAGGATCAAACATTCAAGGAGATATAGTTGTTCTACAAAGTTTGATCTTTCAAGAGTTATAAGTTAAATTGATTATTCAAATTAATTAGTTTTGAATAAAAGAGAGAAAGATGTTGTATTACACTGTTATTTCATGTCATATTTTAAACATACATCCAGGTATCTGTTACTTTATCTCATGCATTGATTAAAAATAAAATACATGTACATCATATGCATCAGAGAAACTAACTGATCATGTTTAAAAGAAATGTTCAAATGTGTCCCACACAAGCCATGGGAGTAACTAAACTAAGCAATTGCAGACATGAAGCTATGTATCTGTTTGATAAAAGAAAAGAGAAAAGAACATATGATAAATCTAAACATCCATCATTGCCTGATGATGGAGGTTGCTGTTGAAGTTGGTCTTCAAGTCTTCAGTCTTCATCCTTCTCTCCAAGCCACCATCCAGTTGAAACCTACAAAAATGTTTGGGACAGCCCCGTTAGTGCTTCAGATGTTTACAATTATCACATGCTTTTATCAAACAGAGACATCTACTTATCATATCATGCATTCATATAAGAATTCAGATTAGATAATGATACAGATCAAGAAGAAATCATGAAGGAGATCAATCAATGCTATCAGGTACTTTTTTATGCTAATTTGTTTGTTCACTGTGCAGGTATAGGACAAATTTTGTTGTTGATTTGAAGACAAATAAACATGTGGATTAAAGGGTTTGAGCCCAACATGCTTCTTTTCATTTTTTTTTACAAGAGTACCAGGAAAGACAGGATGCATCATTTTGAGCTATATCATGCATCACCTAATCAACTTACATAAAGAAGATGTCATCATGACATCATTACAGTTGATTGAAACAAATCAGAGTTATATGACTGAATCAAGATTGACAAAAAGACAAATTTAGAAAATCATATTACAATCATCTCAGGAGTGATACAAGTTTTTAGATTATTGTGCCTGATAAAGAGAAGAGAGACAGAGCAAGGAGGATACAAGAACTTATGTATCATTTGAACAAGTTGCAGAATAAATCTTGTGAAGGGTCATCTCATTATGACAAGGGAGTAAGATGAAACATCATTTTATACCAGGTATTTCTCATGTTGTTTTCATACTGTTTAAAGATGATCAAAGTTTAAACAGCTATATCACATTCAAAGTTACAAGTGTCTCATAGAAGTAGTCAAGTAAATGCCACATGGAAGAACAGATGGAATAGTGAAAGGTAAGACAATTATAAAACAACATGCCAACTTGACTGCCATAAAATAGAGATCCACCATATGTATGAGATAGGTGTATAGTCATCCAGAAAGAAGATATAAACTTTGCAAAAGGCTATCACCAATGCCTTAGAACTTCAAACCATCAAAAGATACATGAAGATCAAATGCTACAGTCTAAATAGAGTTGGATGTTCAAAAGGTCAAGCATCAAGGGATGAAGCACATAATACATAAGAAAATACCCCAACACAGTGAATGGTCAAGAGACATGACAGTTAAGTCAACTTTCAAGATCAAATGAGAGACAGTCATGACTAAAGTGGAAGATACAAATAATAGATACATGCATGATGCTCACTATTCATCGAATGATAAAGACTATCACTAACCATCAGTGTTCTTAAAGGAGCAAGCTGTAGAGTAGCTATGCATGTCATCACTTACATGATAGTCAAGTACATATGCAAAAACAAGAGACTGTCATGTATGAAGTTGCAAATATAGAGAGATATAATATAGTGGAACATAAAGAATGCAACAATTCAAGGATGAATAGAATGATTCCATACATTTCAACATTATCATGCTTTGACAAAACTTTATTTCTCATGCCCAAGATATAGAGGATGCCATGTAGTCAAGAAGATGCCACACAGTCAAGAAGATGCTACCATGCAGTCAAGAGAGATACAGTGATGTCATGCAGTCAGAAAGATGTCACGATGCCATAAAGAAGATACATTGCAAGAACAAAAATAAATGCAGTCATCTTCATTATTGACAGTCATGACAGTGATCATGAAGTAGTCAGAGTATATCATAAATTGCCATATCCATCTACAGAGGTGCATCAATAATGAAGGAGGAACATCAGAAGAAGAACAAGACTTATATCAAGTGCTACAGTGATGACTGACAAAGAACATTAAATTCACAAGGTAAACAGTCCTCTTCCTTCTATGCCAGTTGTTCTATCATGATACAGTCATAATACATAGATAGCTAAAGAGAGATAGGAGCATGTTATCCAAGCTACAGGTGCATTTCAAGAATGCCACAAATAGTCAAGAAGAAGATAGATTAATCTCTATGCCATGGTAGAATCTAGTTATAGTAGAAAGATAGTCTCACAGTCAAAAGATGATGACACAGCCAAACAGTCCATCATATTACAGTTTGCAAATTGAAGAGGTATACCATATGCAAATAAGCTAAAGAAACACATCTATGCTACAGGAGAGCCTCCCAAAAGTGTCAATATATGATACTCATGCAAATGGAGGTAAATGATAATAGTTATCATACAGAATATCAAAAGTTTTGCTGTCATAATAGAATACTGACATGTGCTTCTACCCAATAGCCATAGTGAAACAAGTAAGGTAAAAATGTGTCATCAACAAGTGTGAGACAGTCACAAGGACAAAAGGGAAGTGTTATGAAAAGCAAAGCAAGAAAACCCACCTTCTAATACTTCAAAACCCTTATACTTTCTGCCAACAGATGGAGACTAAACCAAAGTCAAGGTGGTGCTGCACATAATCAGAAGCTGTTTTTTTTTTAAAACACTGTATACCCATGTCAAAGGACCAAACCCTAATGATATTTTTGCAAACACAGTTGAGAAATTTCAAAAAAGATGACATGATACATTCATAACCAACATAGAGGAGCAAGAAGCATGAAAGAAGGTATACCCATCTGCCAAATTAACAAGATTTCTTCGAAGATACTTCAAGCCTTTCTTTCTTTGTAGATAAAGAGAAAGAGATCAAGTAAAGCAGTATGGCCATGGCATTACAAAGTTTTTTGTGCAGGATGAAGTCAAAACCCTCATCTTCAAGGCTCACAAACCCTCTAGTAAGTTACAGTTTTTATGCCTATTTTCAAGAGATGCATAGCCATGGCAGGTAGAGGTTCTAAAAATGGAGAAAGCTTCAAAACCCTCATCTTAAAAGGCTTCAAAACCCTTAGGTTTCTACATAATGAAAACAGATTAAGACAAAAGAAGAAATATGCAGCCATGGCTGACAAAGACAACATTTTTTTGCTATAAAATGCAATACCCATGTCTATCTACAAACTTGTCCTGCTATAAGGAGTGAAACCAAAGATAATGAAGCTACAGAGATTAAATGGCAAGTGCTTACCCTTGTTGCTAATAGGAAGAAAGATCTTCCATAGCCTCACAGTGGCCTCAAACTTCTAGAAGAGAAGATGAAGACCGTCAAAAAAGAAGCACACATAAATAGAATGAAGGTATTAAAGAGTGCACAACAATCGGGGTATTCATAGCAGCAAAGAAGGCCATGACCATTTAAGAGAAGAAAACTACATATCCTTAAATGTTTCATATCAAACAGAAAAGCAGAATTACCTTCTTCCTAACTCATGTAGAGTTTCATGACAACGACAACGAAGAGCCATTGAAAGAAGAAGACCACAACCATGATAGAGCTACTTGAAACCCTCGACCGACATGAATTTTGTAGAGCTCAAAGAGAGAAGTCAAATGAAGAGTGAATGAGAAAAGATTAGGGTTGTTTTCCTCTTTTGTTCGAAGGTTCTTTTTGTTCAAGTGCATTTTTTGACTTACAAAAACCAATTATTACTTTATCCAATTTGTTGCCATGGTCAAGACTTCCCTAGCCATCATAGCATGGAGTGGCCGACAACAATACTTTAGAAGTTGGTTTTTATAAAGTCAAGAGGCCGATGTAACATGTGGGAAAGGCTACAAGCCTTATAACCTTTTGATTTTTCCTTGGTGGTCGGATGGAGAATGAATAACAAATCACATGCTCAAGTTCCTTATGTATTTCCAAAGCATCCAAGGATAGGTATTTCAAGATTATGCATGGTGAATAACAGCCAAGAGGGTGTATGATTTTAGACATGGTATATACATATGCAATACATGGAGTTCAAGGATAAACTTTCATGCATGGTGGAGATATGACTTCATGGGTAATAGGGTATTGTCTTGTAGTGATGTGATTATTGCATAAAGGAAATTGCATGGTGGCACTGTTGATGGTGACAACATATGATGGGCATTTTGTATGCATGGGGTCAAATTGCATAGTGGAGTTGTTTTTCCTTCCTTAACTTCAAAATTGCATATGGGGATATAAGGAGATTTAGAAATGGATGTATGTGCACTATGGCAACAAGGGGGAGTCATAAGGATATTTATGCATTTTTGTTTGGTGCATGGAATGCTACAGGAGTGACTGAGTTTCTTTTTATTTTCCTTGCAGAGGGAGATATTTTTTCTCATTCATGTATTGGAGTGATAAGGAATTTTGTAATTATTCCGAAGTCCTATTTTGCAAAATAGGCAAATGTATTGGAGTGATAAGGAGTAATATTTTTCTTCTAATCATGCACGATTTTACACATGAATTAATTGTAAATAAATAATAAAGTAATACTCTATACATTACTTTATTATTTTCCACAAGTTGTAAAATAAAAAATAGGACAAATTGTAACCAATAATAGAGTAATATTCTATTACTTTATTATTTACTCACAATCAATTTTGCTCATGCAAAATCATGCAAATTGATTAGTTGAGTTAACTAGGCCACCTAGGAGGTTTTGCATGACTTTTAGGAGTATTTTTAGGATCCTTGGTCAAAATTTTGGTCAAACATATGGAGAGGTCCAAATTGAAGCTATTTTTGCTCAATTTGTGGCAGTTTTAGACCCTAGTTTTGAGGATTTTTGAGGTTGCTTAGGAATGAGTATTTTTAGAGGCAGTTATCTGCAAGTCTATTTTTCTTGCATGCCTCTTGGAAAGAGCAGACCTCTATATTGTAAAGAAAAAGTTTGTTTTTGCTAGTTCTTGATTCTCATTCTGATTCAGATAGATTGGAGAATTCTTGTAGCTCATTTTGTACAATTTTATCGAGAGATTGGCAGGTTACAAGTTATCTTTTATCTTTTTGCAAAGCTTTCCTTGTTTATTTCAGATCAGTTGAATTACCTTTCCTTTTAGTGCTGAATATTGAAGTGATTTTGATGAAATTTTGTTATGTTTTATTATTAAACCTTCAAAATTATTGTCTCACCTCCTTGTTTACAGCATTAAAACATAAATTCATCACAGGTCTTAGGTTGTGTTAACCAGAAATAGTCTTTTTATGTAGTGAAAAAACCATTTCCTTCATAAAAACCTATTTTCAAACCTTCCTTAGAATCATTTTTGTGGTATTTATGCGAAGTATGGATTGTGTAGAAGTCAGATTTCTGAGCAAACATTGTGAATCAGATTGCATTATTTCTTATCCATATCAAGTGCATCACCATTTTATCTTTAGTATTCATTTAGTTTCTTTCTTCCCTTTTCCCAAAAAGTAAAAACATACATCTCAATAGAACATTTGAAGGGAACCAGCCCACAATCTGGAGGTCTAATCTTGTCATACGGCACCCACAACCTAAGATTGGTCCCATGTTACAAGGAATTGTAGTGCTTTAACCAACCTTGTGCAATTCCCAGTGATAATACTAACATAACGGATGTGTGCTACATGTCAACATCTCCATCCACATAAATACATTATAATATATCTCCCTCGATACATAAAAGATTTTGATAGTAGCTACTTAGTTATTAGGGTGCTCAATATGACCGATGATGGCATCATATGTGGGAGAGGATTTATGGTGTTGAACATTGTTGGCATGATTTTTTTGATTTTGACCTTGATTAGATGATGAAGATGATTGGTCATGCTTTAGAAAAGGGTCTTGATATATCCCCAATTGTTTGTTTAGTGATGATGATATACTTCATTATATCTCAATATTCTCATTATCAATTAGATCTTGCACATAGTTTTTCAATTTAATGCATATGTTAGTTGAGTGAACTTTGACCTTGTGATATTTGCAATATTCATGTTCTCTATACCATGTTATTTTTGGCCCACTTTTATCAAAAGGTTTTGGAAAAGAAAATACTATCATATATGCATTAACTAATTTGTGAAACATTACTTCTAATGGTTTTCCTAGAGATGTGAATTATCTTTATTTTGTCTCTTGCTTTGTTTGTCCAACTAGAATAGTTATATTGTGTATATTTTGCACAAGTTGAATGTGTTTTGAATCTATAATGCCATCGTCGACCACGCTTTTGTTATCATTAAAGAAATTGGGTTTATTTGATCAAGGTTTTGGTCTTTAGAAAATATCTTTACTATCCCTTTTGCTGCAAGGGCTCTTTCAATTTTCACCCCTTTCTCAATAATCTCATCAAAGGTAGTGACACAATGAACTTGCAAATGAAATTCCATTTCTTGATTTAAATTAGCAATGAAATGTTGATTAATTATTTTTAGGAATGGGCATGGAAATCTACTTGCTATGCCTCTTCATCATTGAAGAAAAGAAGAGAAGATTTCCCCATTCTTTTGTTTTACATTGCATAGATCCATCATGGTTAATTTACTTTCCAAATTGTATAAAAAGTTCTTCACAAATCTTTCCACTAAATTTGGAAATGTTGTGATAGAGCCTTTAGGTAAGTGTAATAACCATTCAAGAGTGTGTCCTTCTAGGCTTCTAAGAAAGATTCTAATTAGATATATATCATTACAAGCGACCTCTTAACATACCATAAAGAACTCTTTCACATGGTCTTGTGGATCTCCCTTCCCCTTATACTTATCAAATTTGAGTATTTCAAAATATGAAGGGAAAGGTATTTGTGACATTGCTCTATCAAAAGGGATAGGAACATAACTCTTCAAACTTATATCCTTTGTGTTGATTTTGTGTTCTTTCTTGTAATCCTTTTATTGCATCTTTCATGTCCTACCACTCTTGATTAAATGGAGTTCCAAGAGGTGGTGTTGGTGGAATAAAATTATGTTGATGTAGTTGATAGGTTTGGTTGTTTGGATTGGTTTGATGTTTGTAGGTTTGATTATTTGGATGTTGTTGATAGGTTTGATTTCTTATATATTGTTGATAGGTTTTATTTCTTATGTATTGTTGATAGGTTTGCCATGGAAGTTTGGGTGATGAAGGCCTTGTTTTGCTTTGAGTTTGAGAGTCATGTTGTGAGGTTTTCTTGTTGTTTTAGTTTTGATCACCATTGTTGTAATCAACATTATTAGTGGTGACATGATCCTTCTTTGGGGGTGTAGACACCTAAAATTGTCTGCTCATCATCCAACCCCAATCAGGACATCACTAAACCATTTTCTTTCATAATTAACTGAATAACCCATTTAGACAATTAATTGATCAAATCCCCTTCTGACAATGATTAAATAATATTTTAGTATTAAATCACTATTCATCTATACCATATCCTAGCATCAATTGAATAAATTTAATCATTTAACCAATTAATCAATCCATCTTCTATAGTCTAACATTAGATAAATATTTATTTATCCCTTCACCCTCATCCAAAAATTAAGTAAATATTTCTATTTATTTAATTCCCTATTTTATGCACTTTTGATTAAATTTATTAAAACCACTTAATCAAATTAATCACTTGCTTGCACAATCCTAACCCATTCAGATATCTCGCATCTACCAATATGTAGAAAGGCATGGGTCCTTTGTACATTCCGCGTGGGTCTCTTACAAAGGGATGGGAAAGTCCTTTGCATATCCCTCTAAAAAGGGTCTTTTTTTACTCATTTGATCCTCTCCATCCACTTTATCCAAGACCATCCTCCATTCTTGATCTCTCCTTGATCCAAGGACTCCTCTTGTCCTCCAATCCTATCATGTCACTTGGTGGCCTCTCAACAATCCTATCCATCCAATCCTCCATCCAAAAATCTATAAATCCAACCTCATGAAATTCATTTGCAAGTCTCCACGAAATTCAAGGTTATGCTATCAATTTGATGAGTAATTACATACATCCAACATCAAGGAGAACATCCAAAGATCAAGGTTTGTATACGTTGTTAGTCATTTAACTTCATTTTATGCTTGCATTCCTTTAGCTCAATCATGAGGTTGCATTTGATCATGAATAAAATATGTTAATATTGCATTAGCTTATTTTTTATAGTTCATTTTCATATGTATACATTTTGGCATGCTTGGTGGGACCCCTTGGTCCTTATCTAACCTTCTTGTGGTGTTTTTAGCCTTTTTGAAGCTTGTAGGTCCTAAATGAGCATTTATGTGGTAGTTGAGCATCTCTGTGACTTGTTCAAGCATCTCTATCCATACTGGGGTGTCTGTATAATCCTTGATCACCTTTGTATCATACTAGGGCATTTTTATATTAAGCCCAAGAAGTTGACTAGTCAAATTTTCAATCTTTCATTCTGGCCTTAAAAATCAAACCATTTGGGCTTATTCTTGATTTATTTGCAGAGTTTTTTCATCACTAACATGTTGTATATCATCTAACTCATTTATTTTGGAGCCTAACCATCTTTTTTCAGCCCAAATCATCATTTTTCTGGCCCTAATCATGGATGAGAGTTTTTGTAATTCTTGAGTGTTTCCCTATGCTATTTGAGCGCCTTTATTTTTGGGAGGCATAAAAGTCATTTTTAGAATATTTGGAAAATCTAACTATCAAATTTTTGATAGGGGGACACTTTTATAGGGGTTATTATGCCAAAATTGACAAAAATCCAACTCTAACCCTCTATTTTCATCTTTGTCATCAAAAATCTCATGTGAACAAGCACCTCTATATTCGGTTAAAAATTCATCAATTTATCTTGAGATTAAAGTTTGATAGCCTCTGAATCTAATCATTTGGTGCATGTGCCTAGTCATCTAACATCATTTTGTGTAGCTATCGTTGGTCCAAGATAAGAAAAAGCAACTACTAACTTGTATTTTGTAGCACACTTGTCTAAGGACTTATCATTTTCCACTAATCTTAGGCACATTTCATTTCTAAGGGGTTAATGAACCTTGTGTGCTTTGTTTGAGAAAGCCAAAGTGTATGTTCTCTCCTCGTACCATTTGGCGATCTTGGAGATCAAAAACTTTGACTTGATCTAATCTTTTTATCATTGTTAATCCCAAGAATCTAGTGTATGTATGCTCTCCCTTCACATCAAAAGGTGATCTTAGGGATCAACAACACTTAGGATTCTTTCCTCTAGTGGGCCTACCCAAGGATTTGATCACCTTGGGGGTGTTGATCACAAAGAATACTGAGAGGGGGGGGTGAATCAATATTCTATAAAACTTCTCTTTCACATAATTATTAATCCATTTACCACATTCAATAAGGTAAAAACAAAACAAACATAAGAACAACAACCATAAAGACATAACCATAGACACTAGGATTTTTATGTGGAAAACCCAAAATGGGAAAAACTATGGTGAGTGTTAGCTCACAATATATTATGATAGCAATACCGAATTACATGAAGGCTCACTGCCCAAGGATTCACTGTCCAAAGAAGTGTTCACTGCAAGTGGACTCGCTGTCCAAGTGGACTCACTATCCACAAGGAAAGAAGAGTAGAAGATAGAAGGAAATTGGCTTAGTGCTAGTGGTGAATTCTTACAAATGCATCTACCACATATTGGAGTACGGTTCCATTGAAAGCTCAATACACAGATTCAAAGGTCTTCATTATTTCTGCCCTACTTTTCTGCTCTGCTACATATACTATGTTTTCTACCCTTATTGTCCTTTTTTGCTCTGCCAACTGCCTTAAGTCATGCACACATCGAATTCGCACTCTATTCACACTTATTCATTCCTCCAACACCAAAATCCATCGAGTATATATATCCACAACAAGATTCATCTGACAATCAGGTCGGCAAGCCAAGCATGAAACGTGTATACAAATGTTATACCTTGTCGGCTTGATCTTGTGCACAAACAACAATGCGGACCCAAACAAACATACAATAGTCTTCATATAGGTCAGAACCAATCATTCAACCACTTAGATTAATTGTTCAAACAATATATCTTCATCGCTTATAGATCTAACATGCCTGTAAGCTTATCCCTTAAGTACACATTTGACCAATTTATCTGTCACATCATAACTCCCACTACGGACTATATGAGACTCTAAAATTCGTATCCAACATTCATCATTGACCTCTTAACATGCCTTCAGAATGGAAAGACAAAATATGCAACAACGGAGGAATGTAGACCCTTTTACTCTGGTACTGCACACGATTCCTGGCTTAACTCTGCTCACCCAGACTTAGACATTTCATGGTATGACTTCCAGAGGAAGTCGAGACTTGAACACTAGAACATATCATCACCAAATAGCTATGATTAAAATATTTGGACCACATGTAATGATCTTCAACTACGGAGGCATACTGACCCAATCTCTGTCTCTTACTCTGTATATTGCCCATACTTAGTCATTTTAGGCTTCCAGACTAGAATCCTTTTATGCTTTGTTGTCAAACCAAATTGATCTACCGAAGTGAAGTCTCTTTGCCCTATTGGTGGAATCTCTTTTCCTTGTTTCCATCAATTACAACATTCAATCATTCTTCAAAGCAGTGTCTCTTGCCAATAATCTCCCCCTTTGGCATTGATGGCAACACTTAGTGAAAATGCTTATCTACTCCCCTTTTCTATATACACTTTGTTTTTCTTCTCCCCCTTAGGTGTTTGCCCATTTTCACTAGTTCTCTTCTCCCCCTTTGACATCAATGGAAAAGGTGTATGTACAAGAGTCAAAATTTTTTCAAGACACCAAAACTTCAAAAACTATCATACTCTATCACATATGTACAAAGATAATCTTCAACTTAATTTGATGTGGGTTGTAGGATGTCATTGAAGATGTTCTTGATTTGAGCCATCTCTCCATCCCTACTCTTCTTTGCATTTTCCAAAATTTGAATATGGCCATTTATTAGGAAGACTAATTTCTCTACCTTTTGTATATCAGAGGGTGTGTCAATTAGTGCATTTACCTGTAGTGCTTCTGCTGCAAGATTTGACATTGAGTCTATAAGCTTAGGACTTATTGTCCTCTCAACTAACACATTCTATATTTCATTTGATACCTCTTTTTCATTAGATTACTTAAGTCATTATGAATATTGATAACTTGTATCTCTTGCTACTTACTCAACTGCTGGGTCAAATGACTTAGAGATATTTGTCAGTTGCAATTTCAGATCCTTGATCTTTTCTTCTAACTCCTTTGTGGCTTCTAGCCATGATAAACAAAATTTGTACAAATCACAAGCTTCTTTAATGGAACTCTGTATTCCTTTTATTCCATTGTCTAACAAAACTTTATCAGTCACTAACATGGTCTTCAACTCAGCTAATCTCATCTCATCAAACTCTTTTCTAATTTTTGTTTATGCAGACTTTTCAAAAGATTCAAAATGAGTGCTGATTAATTTTATCATACCTTTAAGTTGATTAGTTGATGATAATTATGTATCTTTCTGGTATGCAGGCATCAACTTCTCTAACACATCAGATGCTGCATAAATGAGCTCATTGTCCTGCATGTGTGACTGTAGCATCTCTTCCTATGTCTTTTCTTGAACAATTGACACTAGTTTAAATTTTTGCAAAGGAGACATTGAGGCCAAATTGATTGGTCCTTGTAGGAGCTTAGACTCATCCAAACCTGGTTATCTCTCCAAAAATTTCCTGACAGAATCACTTGGGGCAACAGCAGTGTCTCTTGTCATTTCTTCAGACACTTCTTTTTCCTTACTAAGTATAACTTTCTTTTTTTTCTTCTCTTCTACTAGATTTTCTTTCTTTACTTCAGTGGTGACCGTTGCAATGGATGAGGCCCTTGTTCTTTTTTTGGGGCAATCTATCAGATCTCTCATCTTTCCTTTCTAGAGTATTTGATGTCCATTCTACCAGAGCACTTGTGGATTTTGATCCTTCTGCTTTGGTTCTTGCCTCACTTATTTGTTCATCTGATGTTTTCTCTAATTGCTCATGTTCCATAAACATTTTAGAGGATAATTCTTTGAATGTCCCAAATCTATCTTCTTTGAGATCTTTTGGTTTTCTTAGTAGTACATTAGCTAATTCAGTCAAAACTTCTTCTATAACTTCATACCCTAATGCAAGGACCCATACAATTCTTGGTTCCATGGCTTCCATGAAGCATTTATCTTTGTCTACCATGAATACAATGTTCTTTTCATACTTCATCACTACACTTTCAGGTATCCGCACTCTACATAACATTTTCCTTTAAAATTTCTTGAAGTATCCCCATAAGATTTTAGTTTGCTTATCTGCATTTCCCAAACTATGCAAGTGGTTTCTTATTTAAGTAGCCACATGTGTGTGATCAAGCTAGACAATGTTTCCCAAGCCAGGTAACTCTCTCAGAAAGTAGAAGAGTAGACAAGTGATCAATGTTCCATTTATGAAAGGATGATTAGTCTCTTTTGTTCTTTTCAAGTTCTCCATTACTTCACTCTGAATAAATTCACATAGGTCATAATCTGTATTATTTTTTATCATGTCATATGCTATGTATATGGCTGGTGTAGATACAAAATTTTCCCAGTTGGAAAAGTATATTTTGCATCCAATAATCATTAATGCAAATCTGACTGCCGAATCCTTAATATCATTTACGGTGAGGGTTTTCTTGTCAAATTTGGCTCTTGTTAGCTGCATTACCACATTGTTCTTTATTTTCTTTAAACCTGGAACCCTCCTAGTGGAATTCATACCAGTTACAGCTTTGATAGCTTCTTTAGTTATCATGTATGGTTCATCAAGCCACATAAACTCATCATGAATCCTGCTTAGAATATACCTAACCCATGTATCATTTGGGATCGCGGGAAAATCCAACCATGTGTCTAATTTCTTTTCTCCTAGAACTTTATATTCATCTTTCAACACAACATCAACAGTAGTCAGTTCATCCAAGTATAGTTTTCCTAGATTCATGTGATCATATTCCTCTAGATTGGTATGAATATATGCCCTAACATCTTCCATATGCATAACTCCATGTGGAGTAATTAAGAATGCCCCAACAAGATCATTTTTAGTGATTTGAAGAAAATCTCGATTACTTGAGGAGTAAACATTTTCTTGGAATAATTCAAACTTCACAATAGGGTTTTCAAGCTGTAAATACCTCTTTTGCTAAATTAGGGTTTCCTTCTCTTGAAATCACTTTGACCTATTTTGAATCTCTAGAAAACTTTGATGTCACTTAGGATTCTTCTTCAACTTGATATATTGAACGCAAAGTGAATTATCTGTCGAATGAGCTCCTTTTAACCCTTTATTTGCCTTGACCTAAGCACCATGAATGTTGTCTAAATCAAAAAGTTGTCAAACCCTTCTCTATTGAGCATAGTCGATCTAGATTACTCTGCAATGTTTCACATTTGATCCTTTTCTTCTGGAATTACTTTCAAACGATCTGTCATATGAAGATTCACATCACATCTTCATGCCGGATCCCAATGTTGATTAGCTAGCTAGGGGATTTAGGATTTTCAATATAGCTCCCCCTGAGCCAAAGCTCCCAATTTACTTCCCAGAGGAAGTATTTGTACCAGAGATTGGTGTGGCTTCATCCCTGACATCATTAACATCCTTCTTAATCCAAATCATGCTCATTTCCTTCTTGATTTCCACTGGATCAATCTTGATCTTACCTTTATCTTCTCTCTGCTCTGTTTTCCTCTTCTCTATAGGATAGTCTCTTTTCTCATTCTTAGATCTGCAAAATCTTGCAACATGTCCAAACTTATTACAATTGTAGCATATCACATTTCTCTGTCCCTAATTCCTTCTATTGACTAGATTCATTCTTGCTCTGCATTGGTTAGCCATATGCCCAAATCTATTGCATGTAAAACACTTTCCATTAAAGGATTGAATATTCCTTTTATTGTTAAAACCATTCCTTACCAGACTTCTACATTTATTTGATCTATGATTAATTTTCTTGCAATTGAAACATTGACCAGAGAATGATGGAACATTTTGATTCATTCTACTCCTACACTGTGTAGCCTTGTGACCAAACTTATTGCAATTAAAAAAATGGCCATTGAAAGATGTGTACCTTTCAGCATTTGGCTGCCTGACCGAAGGTATTCTTGGTCTTCTTCTTTGATTCTGGAATAGGTTGCCTTTATTTTTCTTCATCTTAATGTTTTCTTGACCTGATTCAAAACTTTCACCTTTTTCAAATCCCAAGCCTTTCTTGTCATCTGAACTCTTTTGACTTTCAATCAACTCCTCAAGCTTTGTGGAGCTTATTTTGAATTTTTCTTTATAGCTATTGGTTGCTTCCAGATCATATTTTAGAAGTAACACATTTTTTCCCAATTTTTCACATTCCTCAGACTTATCTTTCAACATTTGATTTAAATGTTCTTCATCTTTTTCTTTCTCTTCAACCAACCTTGATAAATTACTTAGAGTTTCATTTGCTTCAATCAACTATTCACTTAGCTTTTCATTTCTATTCTTTGATCTATTAACTTGCTCTCTTTGCTTTAGGATGCATTCATCTACTTCTTTGACATTTTCCTTCAAATCCTAGATTTCTGCTTCATACTTATCAAGATCTTCAAGAGTTGCTTTTAATTCTTGATCAATTGTGACACTACTTGGAACAAGATACCTTCTGGCTGCCATGAGTATTCTTTCCTAGATCTTTCTCAAGCTGTTAAACTTCTTCCAAGGAACCTTACTTTGATACTAATTGTTGATCACAAAGAATACTGAGAGGGGGGGTGAATCAGTATTCTATAAAACTTCTCTTTCACATAATTATTAATCCATTTACCACATTCAATAAGGTGAAAACAAAACAAACATAAGAACAACAACCATAAAGACATAACACATAGGCACCAGGATTTTTAAGTGGAAAACCCAAAATGGGAAAAACCACGGTGAGTGTTAGCTCACAATATATTATGGTAGCAATACCAAATTACATGAAGGCTCACTGACCAAGGACTCACTGTCGAAAGAAGTGCTCACTGCAAGTGGACTCACTATCCAAGTGGACTCACTATTCACAAGGAAAGAAGAGTAGAAGATAGAAGGAAATTGGCTCACTGCTAGTGGTGAACTGTTACAAATGCATCTACCATATGTTGGAGTATAGTTCCATTGAAATCTCAATACACAGATTCAAAGGTCTTCATTATTTCTGCCTTACTTTTCTGCTCTGTGACATATACTCTATTTTCTACCCTTATTGCCCTTTTCTACTTTGCCAACTACCTTAAGTCAAGCACATATCGAATTCGTACTCTATTCACACTTATTCATTCCTCCAACATCAAAATCCATCAAGTATATATATCCACAACAAGATTCATCTGACAATTAGGTCGGCAAGCCAAGCATGAAATGTGTATACAAATGTTATACCTTGGCTTGATCTTGTGCATAAACAACAATGTGGACCCAAAAAAACATACAATAGTCTTCATATAGGTCAGGACCAATCATTCAACCACTTAGATTGATTGTTCAAACAATATATCTTCATCACTTATAGATCTATCATGCCTGTCAGCTTATCCCTTAAGTACACACTTGACCAATTCATCTATCACATTCTAACTCCCACTACGGACCATATGAGACTCTAAAATTCATATCCAACATTCATCATTGACCTCTTAACATACCTTCAAAATGGCAAGACAAAATATGCAACAATGGAGGAATGCAGACCCTTTTACTCTAGTACTACACACTATTTCTGACTTAACTCTACTCACCCAGACTTAGACATTTCATAGTATGACTTCCAGAGGAAGTCGAAACTTGAACACTAGAACATATCATCACCAAATAGCTATGTTTAACATATCTTAATTGCATGTAATGATCTTCAACTACGGAGGCATACTGACCCAATCTTCGTCTCTTACTCTGTATATTGCCCATAGTCATTTTAGGCTTCTGGACTAGAATCCTTTTATGCTTTGTTGTCAAACCAAATTGATCTACCAGAGTAAAGTCCCTTTGGCCTGTCGGTGGAATCTCTTTGCCTTGTTGCCATCAATGACAATATTCAATCATTCATCAGAGCAGTGTTTCTTGTCAACAAGGGGACGACCCGAACCCATGCGTTTCGGTGGGCTATACAAATTTGGGAGAGAATTGAAAGACTCTCCCATTGGGGGACACTTGTCTCTTTGGGCTAAGATTGAAAGAACTTTATACCTTGTAAAGTGAAGGAGGAGAATGGATTACCCTCTTGAACCATGCCTTAAACATACCCCTCATCACACAGAATTCAACCCCACATACCTTGCGTGTATCAAGACACCCTTAGAAACCTTGTACATCCTAGCTTAAGATCTTTTGATTGTCCTTCCTTGTGGTGCATTGGTAACTGGTTAGGCTCGAGAAGCTACTCACATCATATTTTCAAGTTGGGGAGATAGAACTCACTTTGGGCAAGGATTCAACCTCCAAGGTAAGGGGTGCATATGTGGTACATAAGCTTGCATTCCCTAGCTATCCATCAATTGATCAATAGTATATTTGTGGGCTCACAAGGATTGACACTCTCGCTTGAATAATCTAGGGAGGTATTATTCTTGGCATGTTTTTATTTGTTAAAACCTATACACTCCCTCAATCCAAAATCAAATCCAAATCCTTTGCAAACTTGTACATGTTGTATGTGAAATTTATTGTTTGCAAAGTTGTCTAAGGTCAAGCATTAAGCCATTTATGGAGCATTGTCAATTCCCACTGAACCTAATGTAGCTAAGGCATACATGTAACCCAATAGATGGAATCATCCTAAATCAAGAAGCTCAACGAGTGAAGAAATGAGCACTACATTTAATTTATCAACCTACGGATGTGTTTCTTAGTATGATGCTAGTACTATATGTACAACTAGAGAATTGTGGATGCTCAATTGTGTATAGCTAGTATAGGAAAATTACTGGAATGCTTGAAAAATGAATTCAATACTTGAAACAAGAAAACTACTTTATAAATTTTGAAAGTAATATATATAACTATTTTTCAACTACACCAAAATAACAACTAAAACAAAATCAACAAATCTAGTTCTAAGATCTAAACCTGATAACATGAATCTAATACAAATAGGTGGTAGCCTACCGTAAGTGGGCCCTAACTTGGGTTGACTACTTCCTTCTTTTTATCAACTACTTAATTGAATCAATGCATTCACTCATTCACCATAGATCAAGAACAAGAATAATAGACAATCTGGAATAATACTCTATTTATTAACTGAAATGAGAATCTGCTACAATCATAAGAAAAAGCTATCTTAGATACACTGGGTGAGATAGATCTTAGATGTCTTGATTCTAAGGAAGCAAAAGTTGCCTTATGTGAAGTACATGAAGGTGTCTGCAGATCACATTCTGCTGGCCCTAGTCTTGTTAAGAAACTTCTACAAGCTGGATACTATTGGCCAACTATGGAGAAAGATGCATAGCAATTTGCAAAGAGATGTTTACAATGTCAGAAACATGGAGATTTAATACATGCACCAGCACATGAACTTCAGCCTATTACTACTCCTTGGCCCTTCTCGCAGTGGGGACTTGATCTCATAGGTAAAATCCATCCTACTTTGTCAAATAGTCATAAGTTTATCATAACCACCACTGAGTATTTCACAAAGTGGGTGGAACAATACCAATGACTTATATTACTGGCAAGAAAATATTTATGTTCATCCTACACTATATCATTTGCCGATATGGAGTTCCTCAAGCCATTGTCACTGATAATGGTCATCCTTTCAAGAACCAAGAGGTTAGAGATCTTTGCAGCAAGTTCCATATCCAACATAGATTCTCTACACCTTACTATCCTCAAAGTAATGGCCAAGCTGAGGCTTCTAAAAAAATAATTATCAAGATCCTCAAAAAGATAGTTAATGAAGCTAGTCGTGATTGGAATTTGCAACTTAATCCTGCATTATGGGCTTATAGAGTATTTGAACTCCCACTGGAGCTACACCCTATGCTCTTGTGTACGACACTGATGTTATCCTACCTATTGAGGTTGAGATCCCCTCGCTGCGAGTATCTCTACAGCATACTATCTCAGATGAAGAATATTGAGTATCCAGACTCCATGATCTTGAGCTACTAGATGAACGGCATCTTACAGCACTCAACCATCTCCATGTCTATCAAAACCATCTATGCCGCAGCTACAACAAGAAAATCACAGAATGCATATTTCAGGTTGGAGATCTTGTCCTTAAAGAAAATCAAAGAAATCAACAACATCGTGAGAAACAAGGCAAGTTTGAACCTAATTGGCTTGGTCCTTTTGTCATCACATTAGTCTATGGATTAGGTGCATACACTCTCTCAACACTTGAAGGCATTCCCTTGGATGAACCAGTCAACAACATTCATCTCAAGAAGTTCTATCCATGAATCTCAGCTATCCCATCAAAAAAAAATCAACCCAATAGTGAAAACCACTTTGGATAACAAAAACATATATAGTACAAGATAAATAATTCATCCTCTAGTGAAAACTTGGCAAACAGGCACCTTGGATAAGTACCATAGTGAAAACCTAGCAAACAGGCGCTATGTGTAGCCACCAACTTCCATCTTTTACTTCATTTGTTTGATCACAACTTTCCATGACATTCATAATCCAGTATCCTTCCCTACATAATCCATATCATAATCCATTATCTTTCCTATCTATACATTGTAAACCATTATCCCTTATCCATCTGTTATAAAAGCCTTTTAATCCTCGCCTATTCCATGCTAGCCTTTGTAGTTTGGATTTTGTTGGGGTAATTATATCATTTGGCACCTTAGTATCTTGTTTGCACGAACACATCCATCGCAGCTTCTCCATAATAAACATCATCCCACACTGGGGGCACTTGTTGAGCCTTATTTGGAAGTGGATGCTTATAGCTCTAGCTCATAACATAGCAAACACCCAAGCTCATAACACAACAAACAATTAACTTCAAACATGGCAAACATTTGGAACCAGGACCAACATCTTAGCAATCAATCCAAACTCAAACATCATCAAAAACATCAAAACATATCAAAATTCAAAAAAATCAAAACATCGCAAAAATTCAAGCAATAAAGTTGATCCTTTGACATCAACCATCAACACAATAAGCAAGAACTACATCACAGGTCTATTGTTCAAAGCCTTGATCCTGTGGATACAGGGTATGTAGGCAATCTAAGATGCGAAGGAAGCACTCTGATTCAGGGAAAGATGATAGCCCCTCTTCCATCATCCATCTTTCATCTTTCTTCTAATCATCCTCCAATCTTTTCATTTCCCCTTCTTCTATCTTTTATCACTTACATCATCAATAAACCCAAAACTACATATTCATCATGTCTCATCATTATCATAAATGTGCTTTGATCCCGTGGACACAGGGTATGTAGGCATTTTGGAATATGAAGGAAGTATCCAGTACGCAAGTACAGATGATTCACCCTATCCTCGTCTTCTTTCATCTTCCCTTTTCTTCTCTTTGACCAGCTCAAGCAAGAAGCGGACTATGTGTATTAGTGAAATCTCAAGCTCTTTAACCAATCAGGGATAAGCAAGAAGCTATTTGTCCGCATGCCTTAAGCCAATATTTTCTATAGCATTTTATCAACATCTTTAGCCTTCAACAGTATTTAGCTTTCCTCTCAACAAGGCACCAGCTTAAATCCATCCAAGAGCACTTAAATTTGGCAAGAGAACATGATGACAGTATCTTTTGTTTTATCTTTTGTCCCTTTCCTAAGCCTAATCAAGATTGCCTTGATTTATCATATCTTGGTATGTTGCGATGATGTACGGAATGGGGCATGGTCATATTGCTTTCATATGTTGTGTCTACGGGATGATCTTATTCTCTTCCTATGCATATTGGTATCTTGTACGTGTTGGGATTAGCATCTTGCATATCAATATCTCTAGCATCTGAGAAGCTAAATAGTCTCTTATGCATTTGAGACTATTCTATGCTAAGACTAGCTCCATACATATAACCAGCAAGGTGTCACTATGTGTAGTGGAGATAAGCTCAAACCATTACTTGTAGCGTCAAAGTCCATCTCGAAACACTAGCTACTATTCATATCTTGTGTATGTTGGCTCAACATTTTGACCTCATACGTTCAGACAAGATTCTAGTATGTTAGTTTTGCATTGGATATCTCGACACCTTGGTCTTCTATACCTTGGTGCATAACATCCATATGCTATATCAAACATAAGGATTGTATTTCTTTTAATTCTCAAGCAATTACTTTCAAAAGCTGCCATACCATCTATCCATTCCATCATATACCTCTATAGTCCTCAACCAAGATCAATCATCTTTCCTTCATCTTCATCCTCCAAAGTCGACCTTGTATCTAGCCTTTCATCCTATCGCGAGCCAACCCAACCCTTCCTAGTTCACCTAGTTTACCTCTCGAGGGGGCATCACCTGCCAGTTACACTAGGGCATAACCTTGTTTATCAGGCGAATATTGTATCTTCTTTGACACAACGCTCTAACAAACATTGTATCAAAGAGGGGCAAAATGTAGACACCCAAAATTAACCTAATTATCATTAGCATTCAAATATTGCATTATCCACCATCTGCATTTGTCTAACACACTTGAGCAATTTCTCTATTCATCAAAATCACTTATTTCTTCTATTAATTAAATAAATTTATATTTATTTAATTAATTCATTAGCTATTTCTTCTATTTTCTCTAATCTATAATTAAACAATCTTTAATTATTTAATTATCTTATTTCTATCTATTTTAATTAAATAAATTTTATTTATTTAATTAAGTTTTCTTATCATTTATCTCAATGAGCTGACATGTGTGCCTCTTTCATTTAAAAAGATAAGTGGTACTACATCTTTTATTTAATATCTTTCACATGTAGTAATTTTTATGTACACAGTCACATATAAGCCTTATCTCCTTTCCACTTGTCATCTACACATTCACCTATGACTATCCTTTCATCTTAGCCATTCACTTAGCCACCAAATCTCCACTGTTGATTGATTTTGGTTAAGGTCTAAATAAACACCCTCTCATTCCATACTCTATCTATCCAGCATTCATATAGCGTCTACATTATCATCTTGAGCATATTGAGCACTTTAGCATTCATCTAGCATATTATCATTATCATCCATCCATCATGGCAGCTTTTATCTTCATAATTGTTCATTGTTGAAGAAGCAATCCACATCATAAACAAGGAATCATACAATCTAGGAGATATTGTTCTTGAATTGCATTCTTTTGATTTCATTTAGATTAGATTCTTTGATGATGGTAGGGTTAGGTTCATGGCTATGCTTGATCTTATCAACCTAATTTTTACCTATCACATTTTACAATATACACCCTTTTATAGTATATGCATTAATGAGAAATAATAGCTAACTAATCCACTTCCCTTTACGCAAGGGAAGGATTCCTTACTCTTTAAGAGTCAAAGTAAAACTAGGAAACAAAAATTGTACAATTAGAGAGGAGAATTATGATTAGGACATTAAAACGAACAAACTCATCCAAGAAACATGGAAGTGGTTATTCTTGCTTAAACCAGTCTCAACACATTTCAATTGAGAGTAAGTACTTCACCACTTGTTACATATCCCTTCTTGATGTCTTCTAGATCATATCTTCATCTATATGGAAGGAACAAGTTGATGCTGGACACCTACCAGTGACTATGTGCTTTGCTATAGGAGCCAGTCCTTTGGTTGCAGGAACTCTTCTAGCTTGGTTGCAGGAACTCTGTGGCCTTTGCTACATGTTAGTGCTCTTTGCTGTAGGATGGAGTTATTCCCAGAGAAATCTCTAATCATAAGGATCACTGTAAATACACTTATTCACACTACATTATATATGTAAACAACTATTTAACCATGAAAACTCTATTAAACATTATATAATTAATATAGTGCTTTATCCAAGTATTATATAAAGTCTTGGTTCAAAAAGGATAAAAGTATCTGTAGGAATGTATCTTAAAAATAGGAAAGACTGAGATTAAAAAGGCAATTATAGGGATCATCACACCCCCCAGCTTAAAGTGTTGCTTGTACCCAAGCAAATATGGCTTGGAGTTATACATGAGGGCAATGTTTCTGTAGTCATAGGGGTCTATGTGTCCTTTCCTTTTTTTAAGAAGAATGCTTTTTATCCTTCAATTCGCTCCCACTTGGTTTTCTCATCTTCTACCCTATAGATTCTACTACCACTCCAATGACGAATTGGAAACCAAAGGATAGGTGGTTGGAAGGTAAGTGGAAACCATGTTAATCCATTTGACCTGGCCATATTGATATACTTTTGCCCCCTGCTGATAGCTGGATGAAAGTTACACATAGAATGTGGCTCTTTCCTTCTTAACTCTATTGTAAGCTCCTGCCACCTTATTTTACTGAAGTCAAATGCTTCCTTCCCTATTTTCTTCAAGGTTTCCTGGTACAGTGTATAAATAGTCTATTGGTCATGATGAAACTTTTTGGCAATAGTTGGATCCTTCTGCATTTCAATCCATTCCTCTACAACATAATTGGGGTTCTTTGCTTCCCCTCTGATCTGTAAGGAAATGGACTTTTCCTACTCCTTGTAATTCTGCATTTGTGTCCCCCTGCTATGTTCATTCTACATGAAAGAAATAAGTCCTCTAATCTACAAATCTCCCACATAAAGGACTAGGTTTTAGGAAAGATTATAGGGCACAACCATGTTGTGCAGATAAAAATCAGATTTTATTCTAGAGTCCAGTAGAGGATGTTCTAAAGATCTAAAATAATTTCCTAGTTGTATCAACTCTAGATGGGAGATCACCAAGAATTTGCATAAACTGAAAAATTAAAAATCTTTCCTTCAAAAATAATGCATAAACTCTGGTAGGTGGCCTACATTGCATAATTTGGCTTGTCAACTATGTCATACATTTCATTCTTTGTTTCAATTTATTGATTTCTTCACCCTTTTCATTCAATTTCTCATTAAATTTTCACTCCATTTCCTCCTCTTCTTTCCATTTCTTTTTCATCAATTTGATTTCCTCATCCCTTTCATCTAAGGAAGGTCCATCAATTTGTGTTGCTGCAAGTTGCTTAGAAGGAGTGGCTAAAGTGGAAGGACTATCCTATTTCTTAGGCTGAGTAACTAATATACTTGTTCCTCAACTTCCTTTGTTTTCTCATCCATCTCTTCCACTGCCAATTGAGCTAATTTGTCTAGTTCACCACCATTTTTCTCATTGGCTTTCATTTATTCTTCCAGTTGATTATTGGCTCTTAGTTGTTCTTCTAGCTGCTTACTCAACATACCTGTTTTCCTTAGAGCAACATGTAGCTCATCCTCATCCTCTATTTCTACCTCTATGGGGATCACTTCCTTGCTTGTATTTAGATCAACAAATTTAGAGGAAGATGGGGTAGAGTCCCCTTCAGGTTCAAACCCTAGGCTACTTGACGTATTGGTTTGATCCCTACAGACAAACATTTCCTCTCTCTCAGAGTCTGTGTTAGTATCTAGGAAAACTACTTTAGTTGATGATGTAGCAGCCTTAGTTGCCATTCCTTTAGTCCTGAGGCAATGAGAGTGCCTTGGCTTCTATGTTTTTGGAGTGGGGATCATTTTTTATTTCTTTTTTCTTGCTTTTGGTGGAGAGGGAGATGCTTTTTGTTATTCTTTGGATTTGGAGGAAGAAGGGGTAACTATATCTATAGGTGAGGATTCTTTTTTTATTAGTGGAACAGTTTCAGATGTAGGCAATGATTTTTCTTGCTCATATAAGACAATTTTTGGCATGGATGGTAGGGTTTCAGACATAAAGGAAAAAGTCTCAGGTGCAGTTGACAAAGTTTCATGAGTAGATGTTACTACAACCTCATGTGGAGATGCGGCAGGATCCTTAGGGAATATTGCATGCATGTGAGAAGTGGTTGCATGTTCATTTGAAGATGTTGGATGCTTCTAGGGTTCATTTGAAGATGTTGGATGCTTCTGGGGTTCATTGCATGTTCTTCTACCATACTCTCTACCCTTTCTACCTATACATTTTCTATTTGTGGCACATGGGTTTTCCTTTCTCCAAGCCTCCGTCCATGCGGCCCCACATCTGGCATTTCCCTAATATGATGAAGACCCAAAAATGTCTCCCAAGTTGCATTAAGAAACTACTCATTTAAGATCTTTTTTACTAAAAAATGAATGAGGCTATGGTGTACCAATGCAACATTTGTGCCTCTCTAATGTTCTTTCGCCATTCTTTTTAATAAATGAAATAAGAAATTGGGAACATTTACAAGCCTACCATGCCACAGGTGACTTAACAATTTGAAATGTACAGTGTAAATGAAGGATTTCCTACCTTCACAAGTCAGATATCTGATGATGTGGGTGGCCACCTATGCCCATCACAGTGGTAGTGATAGACACCTGGTTCTTTGTGAAGAAACCTCAAATTATTCTCCAACCTCAGCAAATTCATTCCTGGAAGCTACTACATTTCCCCTTTTTAGAAAATTCTCTCCTACCGCAGGAAGTCCTATAGCTTCTGCTATGGCTACTTCCAAAGCATTTATCTTCAACCCCTTTACCAGTGCTTTCCCATTGTTCCAAGTTTTGGCAAAAACTTAGCTATAATTTCATCATTAAATCCTTCTAACCTTTGGAAATAACTCATCCACCCCACTTGCTGGAAGATGGGAAGGCATTCCCCATCATTTAACAAGATTGTATGGTCTGTAGATTCTCTTCTCACCAGCTCACCTCCCATCCTTATGTTCTTTCAAATTCAAATAATTTCAGATAATTTTTAGACAATTCTTCAAATTCAAACAATTTGTATCTAGATTCTAGACAATTTTCAAATATAGACAACTCTCGGACAATTCTGTGAGCTAGCTAGGGTTAGATTTGGTGAACTAGGAGTCCTGTGTTTTCTTTTATGTTTGGTATGTGTAGCAAATGTAAAGCATTATTTGAACATTTAAGTTCAAATTGTGTTGCATGTGTACGAGCATTAAGGATGGAAGGGTGACGAGATAAGAATAAAAGATCATACAAGTGATCTAACATTTGTACAAGCTAATGGGCAGCTAACGAGATGGTGAATGGGTTGACAAGACTACTACCCCCTAGCTTAATATGGCACGTGTCCTCATGGGCTATGAGGATGGTAAATAAAAGGAAAGGGAATGATGATAGGGTGAAAGAAAAATTACATGGAGAAGCATGTCATTAATTATAAAATGCAATAATGTAGATGGCATGAAAAATAATTATTAACAAATATAAATTATGAGAAAAGTAACAAAAATCTTACAAGCTTGAAAATAATGGATAATGGTGACAGGGGACAACAGAGGAATTGGTGACTGGCACAATCATACCCTTTATTGTTGTGAGAAAATGACGCAGTACATGTACTTTTATTGATGTCGTGGAAGTATTCCGACGTGGATATGGACTGTTGCTAATGATGCAGTGGTATCGGTAGTTGTTATGAGTTACTATAGGAATGTAGATAGTGGATACAACAATAATGGATATGGAAATGTTGCATGTAACATGGTTGGAGACGCTTGTTAGGAATTAATGTTAGTGCTCACATGAATAATAGTGTGTGAGTTAAAGTGAGTTAAATAAATAACTCACGTAGTTATTATGGGTGTTGATATATGTAATAAATAAGTGTAATAGTATTAAGTTGTTAAGAAACAACTTAATATTATTAATAGTCACAGGGTTTGTTTAATATGTTATTTGAGGTACGTATGTTAAATTGTTGAAACAACTCAATATATTTAGGGATGTTGTTTTAGGAGTTCCTATATTGTAGGAGATTGAACTCCTATATATATTATGTATTTGAATGAAAAAGATGAAGGAAGCACATATTGTTTTGGATTGAATTATTTCCAGCCATATTTCTGATATGGTATCAGAGCCCGGTTATCATAATGGTTTGTTAATCTATCAAGGGGCCATTCTGCAATCTCTTACTTGCCCCGACCTATGAGATCTTGTTTAAGTCATATTTTAGAGTAGTAATCATTATTATGTTTATCTTGTAGTTTTGTAGTAGTCTTTTGAATACGTGAAAGTGATCTGGCTTACACAGACCAATATTATTGATTTGTAGCATATTGTTATGTCTAACGGCATCGCATTTTCCTTTTGGCTTGGTACCTTCCAATCTGTGGCCTAGATGAGGGTGAATTGGGCTTTGATCCACCACTTTTGTGAAATATGGTGGCTGCGATTTGACATCATACCAGTATTTGGTCACGGCTACATATTTGGTATTGCTTCTTCCGGTTTTTCCTTAGTTTTCAACTTGCAGTGATATGTTGATTTCTGAGGCATTCTATGGATGATCGGTGGTCCATCATCTATCAGTCCCGAGTCATGAAGACTTTTTTCTCCCAATGCTTGTCGCAGATCGTGGTTAGAGTTTTTTTTAGCAGATCTTTTGCATTTTGGCCGATTTGTGTTGGCACTTGATAGACGAACTGGAGAGAGAAGTTCTCCGTGAGCATCATCGCCATTGTGTGAAGCCAGTATATTGAGTCTATGGAGCCGGCATAACTTTTGACAGGCGATCTACATTTGTGGAAGTCGTTCAAAGCAAAGGTCCAGCTTCTTGAGTCAATTTTTTATTATATCTATATTGTGTTACAGTCTCAAAGTCTAGTAAAAATATTATATGTTGTCAAAGTTAATAGTGCCTCATTTTTTTTGGTTTAAGAATAAGGTTCATTCTTGTGTCGAGTCATTTATAGCAATTTCATATAGTCTAAAAGTCGAGTTGTATTGTTTTTTTGTTTTTAAATAGGGTCTAGTTTCACAAAGTCTTTAATTGTCATGTCAAAATGTAATAGTATCAAAAATTATGAAAAAGAAAAAGAAAAATTGTCTCAATTGTATTTGGACACATTATCGTTTGTACACGACGTCCATTTTAGGGGGCATTACAAAACTGAGCCTCAAAGATAAATTTTCTAATTAAGTAGCAAACCAAAATTGGAGGTTAGAGGCAATGGAGGCTGGAGGTCATTCAACGACCTCTCGTCAGTCACCGACAATGGGGCCGCACGCATGATATGGTTACAAATGTACAATATGCAGTGTGTTTTTCAGCTTTTCAGTTTGGTGTGTGAATGCTGAAAAATCATTGCATTGGAGAGCATATGACTGTAGAGGTCCTCTGACTACGGTGATCCTTTGACTGTCGTACTTCATTAGAAGATGATCGGTCAATGAATACGTTCATTGGCAATGGTGATCATGTGCAACAAGATCTAGATAGTAAGATCCAGACAGTAGTATGCAACATGATATGATTTACTTTTCAGTGTTCTTGGTTGTGTGAATAAGTGAAAATTTCACATTGTGGGGGGGAATAATAACCAATGTTCCATTCCCATTTCATGCCAAACCAGCTAAAGTCAAGGACAACTTCCAGTGGTAGTGGCAATTGTCTATGTTGTTCGAGATCAAGTGGCAACGATCGATAACAGTGACTGCAATTAAGAACATTGTGTTCTTATAGAATGTAATGTGAAAACATTTCCAGTGTGAATTGATTTCCCTGATGTACAAGCATAGTGGTGAACAAAAGCACCAAAGTAAGTCAGTTCATGGATCTTGAAAGGGTTTGTGGGAGGATCCAGAAAACCACATGAAGTGGACAGTTGATGAGTTCCTATCACATCAAGGTTTGTGGTAAGCCTGTTTAAAACTATGGAATGAGAGAGCCTTTCTTTTGGATCAAGGTCATCAGTCACATAGTTGGACAAGCCACAAGAGTTGGGCTTACTGCAGTGGAAGGTGTGAGTTTTTACCATGTTCCCACTAAGGGGGGGTATTAGGAATTAATGTTAGTGCTCACATGAATAATAGTATGTGAGTTAAAAAGTGAGTTAAATAAATAACTCACGTAGTTATTATGGGTGTTGATATGTGTAATAATATTAAGTTGTTAAGAAACAACTTAATATTATTAATAGTCATATTGTTTGTTTAATATGTTATTTGAGGTATGTATGTTGAGTTGTTGAAACAACTCAATATATTTAGGGATGTTGTTTTAGGAGTTTCCTATATTGTAGGAGATTGAACTCCTATATATATGTTATGTATTTGAATGAAAAAGATGAAGGAAGCACGTATTGTTTTGGATTGAATTATTTCTAGCTTCATCTGTCTCTGGCCATATTTCTAATAACGCTGCAGTAACTCGAAGGTGAGGAGCTGTAGGAAAGGTAGCGAATGATGCTACATGACAATATGAAGGTGAGGCAACAAGGAACAATAAAATATGAATGTTGCTAGAACACATGCTACAAGTTCCTCAGAGAGTGGCTACAGGAACATATGCTACAGGTCCCTCAAAGAGTGGTTGCAGGAACATATGCTACAGGTCCCTTTGAGAGTGGTTGTAGGAACATATGCTACAGGTCCCTCTGAGAGTGGGTGCAGGAACATAAAGACTGGAGAAATCTGAAGTTGATGAAGGCTACTAAGTGAGGGGCAACATTATTGTGGAACCAACAGTGCCCGAATGCATTTTCACTGTTGATTTTTTTTACATAAGGGTAAAATCACAATGTTGTGTCAGAATTTTAGCCAACTTATCAACATAAGTGAATTTAAGTGTTTCTAACTAAAAATCAATTTTGGTCTAACATATGATCTTGTAAGATTCATTCTAGCTATGTTAGATATGTCCACAACTTTTTCAACTAAAATTGTTGGCTAAATGCATATGTAGCACCATAATGAGGCCAATTTACCAAAAAAATAAAATTATTTGAAAAACTTGATATTTCAACAACTTCTACTTGTGTAAATAATATTTTTTAAAAAATATAAAAATGCCCTTTTGTAGATCTATAAGTTTGGTTTTCAAATATATATATATATATATATATATATATATATATATATATAGTTTAATTATTATTTATATTTTCCTTTTTATTTTTACTAAAAGTAGGTTATCTTCCCTGAATCTTTTGCAAGATGGTAGAAATGTTGTTTGAAGATACTTCTGCCCAAGTTGAAGTAAATGGTGAATTGTCTGCTCCTTTTAAGATTGGAAGGTCTATAAGGCAAGGATGCCCCCTTGCCCCCTCCTTATTTGTGATTGCATCTGAAGCCCTCCATTATTAATTGAGAACAGAGCTAATTGAAGGTAAAATTGAAGGCTTCTCCTTGCCTAATGGCGACAAATTGTTAAATGTGCAATTTGTAGATGATACTGCTCTTTTTCCTAGAACTAATAATCAGGAAATGGAAAGGTTGGAGAAGAGGTTAGAAATTTTTGTCTAGCCTCTGGAGCTAAAATTTCCTCTTCTAAATCTATCCTTTTGACTTGAGATCAGTCTATTCCTGCCTGGCTTGATTCTAACAAATGGAAATGGGTGGGGGCAATGAAGTAGGTTAGGTTTCTTGGGATCCCCTTTACTATTTGCCCCTCTTTGAAGCATATGTGGGACTGCTTTTAACTAAAATTGAAAGGAAACTCATGTTGTGTGGTTACACAACACGCCCCATTTTGACTTGGCAAAAACAGGGACCCAATTTTTGGTTTGGCTTGTGCGTCTGCTTCTGGGCGGTTTGGTAAAAGTAAGTCAAGTGCATCATCATGCAAAATCCGGATGAGGTAAGTCACCATGAGGTCAAGTTGTCAAAGTTTGTATTTCATCTCTGTGACCTCAAATTTTGAAAGAGCATTAAAATCCGAGCAGGTTTGCCTTTTACATCACCTTGACATTCATCAGGATGCAAGAGTTATGAACAGTCAAAGTTTCGGTCAAACCTGATATTCGCAAGAGGAAGGTCATATTTTTATATCCTCGGTCATATTGTTGAAGCTCATCATCATATTTGAAACATCCCCCCCAATATGTCATGCGGTTCAAATATCCGGATGTCAACTTTAAATGGTAGCAAAATCTTCCCGTCAAACAGTTTTATCTATCGCGAGCGTCATACTTCGCATGTAACCCGATATGTCTTTATATCCTCCTGACACAAATATCACCCTTAGCAAATATCCTGATGACATCATCCAAATACGATAAACGAAGGAACATACATAATGATGACATCATCATCACATTTACATTGCCACAGGATATTTTCTAAAACATGATCATGTTCGCCTAATATGATGATGACATCATGATGCACTTCCGATAAGAAGAGCGAATATCAGGATGACGTCATCCTGATATTCCAAAAGAGAGACATGTAAGTTTGTCTCGTCATCATCATATTTAAAAAAAACATCACCCGATTCACCGAAATATCCTCCTGATGTACTAAGCATAAACAAAGGTGCTTTTGTCACCCGAATCTTGTTGCGATAACAATGTCAATACGAGGGTGGAGGATGATATTGAAACTCAACCTGATATTTGCGAATATCATCCTGCCCTCATGATATCCTGTCATAGGGATATTCCCCGCTCCCGTTGCCGCCATTATCATTTAATGCGCGCAGACATGGTAGGTAGTTCCCGCTGACTCCGGAACCCAATGAAACACCTGGCGAGATCCTGCATTTTCGCACGAATAATCAAGGAACATGATCCAATCTATCAGAGTTGCCCTAAATGTACCCTAAATGCCAGGTTAAAAGGTAATTCAACTGCCATTTTCACATTTACCTTATGATAAACTTGTTTTACAGAGCACTAGCTTCCATATCTGTGTACCAGCTACCTTTGCGCGATTTGAGCTCACGGGTAGAAGGAAAGAGGTGATCATCAGCTGAATTAAGAACATCTCAGCAATCTACTGGTATAAAAAGAAATCTGCATAACCAGGTAAGTGAATAAAACCCTAATCATATTGTTTCTGTTCTGGTACGATGATGTAAGTTCTGGTTTATGCATCCGTATGATTAAGTAGTGTTGGAATTGATACAGTAGGCATAATGATTTATAAAGTCAATTGCAATAAGCATGCATATATGTACCTATTGTGAGATAGGATTGTCGTTAATTACAGGTACTCATGGCTGAGAAGCGATTGGTCAAGTGTCAAGAAGAATTCAGCAAACCCATGTTCTCTGCTCAGAGGGGGGTCTTGTTTAAATATGGAGCAATTACAGACACCCATCAGGGAAGCACTAATTTGGAGGCCTGGTCAGCCAAGCTGAACAATGGACATGACAAGAGTCCTGTGCTGGACACAGTGTTCGTGTCGGGAATGTGGAATGCCGCCGGTTTTCCATACTCCATGGAATCTTCGGAACTCATCATGGAGTGTGCCCGAAATTATAACCCTCAAACAAGGCAAGTAGTGAAGCATGGGAGGATATATGTAGACCTCTCCATCAAAGGTCTCTCCCAGACATTTGGATTGCCACTGGGCAATAAGGTCAAAAGTGTAGACTTGAAGAAGTCTGAAAGGGAGTATGAAGCCAACAAGAAATCGGTCAGGAAGAACATGTATCCATGGCGGGCTGAGAACAACACATATAATGCAGCGGCCAAGCTTCCTGTGCACCTGTTTAAGTATGATTTCAGTGAGGAGTACCAATACATGATTGCACTCCTGAATAGAGTAACCGGCCAGCCTGATACTGGCAGTTTCAGGGATTGGATGTACGGAATAGTAATGATGTGTCTATATTCAGACACCAAGCCACTGTGGGGGCAAATAATAAGTGATGCTCTGCATGAGCAACTGATGAACCTGGGAGGTTCAAATTGCGCATTTTTCATGACATCCTACATTGTTTATTCTTGTGCTTATAGAGGCACTTTTGATGCCTTGGTTACAGATGGGAAGCTCACAGGCACAAATGTTGCATATATCTGGGATCATCATCCCCAGCTGCAGAGAACCAACTACCTCAAAGATTACAAACTGGTCAATGATGCATTCTCTATGCATCTGGTAAGGACCATGGAAGAAGACAGAACAAAGAGATTGAGCATGGAGGCTCAAGAGGCAGTCTACAGGCATGGGGCCTGGTACATACAGTTTGCAACCTTTTCTTATATAAGGGTTGAGGGTTTCGAGGGACATCCCCTGATGCTACCAAGGTATCCTACCGACGCTGTAGTACTAATGGAATTTATCAGGCAGGGCTCCACCATGATACAAATGTACAAGGATGCCAAGAAGCTGCCACCAATTTTGTTCCCAGTCAGCATTGGCAACTATATGTACCCTGACTCTGATAATATAAAGAAGGTGATGGTCACCCTGAATAAAATGAATTTGCAGCCTTTCCCAATAACAAGACCATATGATCCTTACGGCATGATATAGAAGATACTAGGAAAGCCTATTCAGCAAAGGCACCTAGAGGATTTTTGGGCTGACTGTGAGGATGAGGCAGAAGCCAAAAGAAGGAGGTATTAGAGGTTAACTCTGAACCAAGTTAGAACTTTTGATTGCATCTCCCTTCCCCAGCAATTAAAGAAGGATGATGGCAGGACAATGGCAGACGAGTATGAACAGAAAAAGATATATAATGACACCATCTCTGCACCTGACCTCACTATGCAGGAGGACATATCCTTGGACCCATTCATTACCAGGACCCTACACCTAACCCAAGCTTGGGTTGATGCACAGATAGAGGCATTGAAGAAGAAGGGTGTTGCCATTACGGTGGACAACAAGAAGAAATGGCAGGATATCCCCGCGGATGAATATGATGACTTCCTGTTAGAGAAGAGGAATACCAAGGGAGATAGAATCCCTCCACCACAACAGCAGAGCAAAAGATCCCCAAGGGGCAAGAAGGTGGAACAGGGACCAAAAGGGATTATAATTGAAAGGGCAGTATTTGCAGCTGAGGAGGCGGTAGGGTCAGGATCAGAATCAGCATCCCCTCCAAAGAAAGAAAAGCCCAAGAAAAGTAAGACAGCAGAGGCTGGAATCACTGAGACCCAAGAAGTGGGTCAATCCTCTAAACAACCAGGAGGAGAGGATACCCTCATAGAAGAAGAGCCTGAGGAAGAGGAGGCTCCATTGGTAATAAAAAGGAAGAGGAGAGCTCCACAGGTGCTGGTGTCTACCCCACCTAAGAAACAAAGAACCTCCATGAGAGGTGGAATAAGCCAACCCCCTACTTCATTACAAGGGGAAGGTAGTGAAGTGCACAAGGAACTTCAACATAATGTTCCACTTCCTACCATCGTCAAATTCAAAACTGAACTTGCTGAGGAGCAGCTGAAAGAAACTTCTCAGACACAAGCAGAAGGGCATGTCTCGCTCGACGAGACAATAAATTTGTCTAATGATGAGGTGGTGCAGGATGTGGCTGCATAGAAGATGGAAACACTGGTTGCTGGTATTAGTATGACCCCTCACAAGTCTCCACCAGTTCAATCAGTACTGGAAGAGATGAGGCGAGTGGAAGAAGAGCGAGAAAAGAGCCCAGAGCAAGTAGCTCAGGAAATAGGGTTAGATACATTGATCACAGAGGTGACCAGTCCTGTAGTGGTGGATCTGACAGAGAAACAGGATGTAAGTCCTGAACAGCCAGCAGGATCACCTGATAAGGGTCACCAAACATAAGAGATAGAGATGGCAGAATCGGAAGGCCATGCTCTGGAAATTAGGACAACAAAGTCCACGGGATACATTAGCAAAACTTGCTATAGTAGAGGTTCAAGAAATGAAGGCTGATGAAAAGGAGGAAACAAAAGAGGATCCAGCTGCCAAGACATAGGAGGTTGACAGTGCAAGCTCAGAAGAAATAATAGCTGCAGAGCAATCGCCAGCACATCAGGCAGAGTCCCCAGTATCTGGTGCAGTGGATAAGCAACAAGGGGAAGAATTGGGAACGGATGAAGTAATGACAGAGGGAGATCATGATCATCATGAATAGCATATACATGCACCTCAAGGTTCCCCACAGCATATAGATGCACCTCAAGGGTCCCCACAGCATGAAGATCCTCCTCCAGAAAAGGAAATCCCTCAACAGGAGGAGGTGCCGCAAGATCAACAACAAAGAGAGCATCAAGAAGAAGAAATGAGAAAGTCACCATCTCCACAACATTTGTTGACAGAAACGGGAGATATAGGTGAACATCAGGATGATGCTGAAAAACATGATCGGGTGCCTCCGTGGTTGGCAAAAGAGGTAAATGCTGAGGAAGAGCTTGAAATTCAGGAATTCGACGTCTCCACCCTGTTCTCTGCAGATATAATGAAGCCAAAGAGGAAGGCCAGAATGACTTCGGCCATCAAGAGAGATCTGGCAATAGGGAGAAGGACCGCGCAAATTGTCATACCTGCGGTGGAGAAGGAAAAAGGTAAAATCACTGTCGATGAATTTCAAATCAGTACAGTAGATTTGGGCTTTGCCAATGAGGACCAAGAAGGTCAAGAGGGCAAAGATATCATTGACTCTCTAATTCAGAAAGTGAAAAGAGAGAAGGAGAAAAATAAGCAACATAAAGAGCACATTGCTCAGTTGCATGCCTATATCAAAGGACTGACCAATCCTGATGATACCACAACTGAACATGCAGTACCATTGACTGCCATTTCTCAGGAGGAGGTAAATAAATTAGACCTCATGAAGCATGAGGTGTCCGTAATAAGGAGATGGATGTCATCCACATTGGATGATGCTGTAGAAATAATGAAGGCCTCTTTGAAGAGGTGGAGCATCCTAAGTGACTCCAAGGCCAAAGTGGATAAATTACAGATGCAGACTGGGAAGAGGTCTTACAAGCTGGAGAGAGTCCTGAGCCTGTTAGGGGAAATAAGGAATATAAATCCACAATTGCTTATCAGTAAGCAGGTACTGAATAGTAATACCGCATTATTAATAGATATCTGGTATAAAGACACTCAGTTTGAGTGTGAAGTCCTCAAAAGGTGTAATAATAAGCTGAGGGATATCAGCATGAGGCTACGAGATTTAATGGCTGAAGAAGCGGTGATACTGGAGGCATTGGAAGGCAAGGTGGAAGGAAAAATAGAAAATCAAGATGAAGAGTCTGCCATTAAAGCTGTACACAGCAACTTCCAATCAGAGACAGATGGTCCACCTATCCCTTTGACAGAGGAATTGATAGATAAAATAATGAGGATCAAGGTCCAGATGGAGAAATACAAAGAGACATTACAGGACAGGAAAAATAAGCTTGATAACAGCAGAGACAAATATGAAGCGCATAGGCACGCCATTGTCAAAGCAAAGACTCAAGATGGCGGAGGGATAGATCAGGTTGTGCGTTCATACGAGCAGGTCCGCAGTAGTATGCAGCCCCATATGCAGCAGCGTCATCATCAGGATAGTGAAAGTTCAGAAAGTGATGCACATGATGATGACCCGCATGAATCAGCTGAGGAGCATGATGAAGATACATCATGAAGGGGATAATAGCATAAGTAGTATAGATAGTTGCCAGCTGGCAACTTGTGCCATTTTGTAAAGATTGACAAAATCAAGTGAATCATGACCATAGATTTGTATTGATAAATCAAGATCGTAGATCTTTTGTAACGGATTCCTCACCTTATTCTATAAAAGGTGGTGGAATGCCCTGTTGAAACATTCGAAACTTAATTGAAATCTGTTTGCTGAAGTATTCAGGGCTTATTTCAAAGTTATTGCATATGTACATGTCTTTTGCATACTTAATGAAAGAGAAGAGTATTTCGATTACAAATCTTCGTAAATCTTGAGCAATCTGTATCTGAATTCTGGATATGTGCTTTGATTTGCTGTGTCCCTTGGAGTGTTCATCATGTTGCATGTATTGTTTTCATTCATCATCCTCTGAAGTTTGCATCAACTATATCTAGCTGTGGAATATCCTGGTGAACATATGGTTTGATTTCTTCTCGTCATGATAGTATCGAGTATGTATGTGGATCAATAGCTGAAGGTTCAACTTTAAATTGTAGTATTCCTTTAATTTCTTTCAATTTCAGAACATTTCATTGTCACAATTGCGAATAACTGATAATCCTAAGTAAATAACGCAAATATGCAGACATCTCGTAGGTAATCGCAAATATTTAGCATATTTGAATGCAACGCATGTACAATTGAAAAATATCATGAAAAGATTGAGGTATTTCTACATCTTTTCATCTAATAACTGCATAATATGACTTCTCTGTAAAGAATTTCTGTAGGAATGTCATGATGATGGCACAATTTCACATAAGGCCCCAAAATGGAAACAACAACACACATTAACCTCTGAGTAACTTCAAACGATTAAGACCTAATCACCAGAGACTTGGGATCCTGAATTCTTTGAATTCACAGTATCTTTCAAGATGAATAAAGGTTAATGCGTACTTTTATTGTATGCTTGCTTATGACTAACATCATGACCAACAACTCAGAAGCTGGAATAAAATGCATCTTTCTTTGGCTGGCAGAGTGCAAGTATGTCAAAAGATACTTTCTGCTTACTCAATCTTTTATTCCTCGATGTGGTTCTTTGCCAACTATTAGTTTGATGTCATTCATAGATTGATTAGAGGTTTCTTGTGGTTTGATGGAAAAGGTAAGAGTAAAAAACATCTAGTCAGGTGGGAGTGGTGTTGTCTTAGCAATGACTTAGGAGGGTTGGGGCTCAAGGACATGGAGATCCAGGATGTTGCTCTAGCAACAAAGTGAATAATCAATTCCTTATTTGGTGATGAGCCTTGGAAGGTCTTGGTTAGAAACAATCTTGAGAATACTGCTCCGGGTAAGAAAAAAGGTTGGGGAAAGCTGCACTTTCATGATGCTTTGTTGGGGAACTTCAAATCTAAGCCTAGGGTATCTATAGTCTTTGGTAGTATCTGGAAAGCCTGGGAACATACTAAGGTTCTTATCTTGGATAGAGAAGCTATTAACTATGAAAATAATAATATTTGGGGGCATAGATCCATTTGGTGGAATGTTAGACACAAAGGCAAACCTCTAGCCTTATTGCAAGGTTGCTCTGCTAGGTTATGCAATGAGCAAGGGTTAACTAACCTGAAAGATCTCTATGATGAAGGTTCTCCTTAAATGTGGATACAAATTAAAGAAGAGTTTCAGATAAACAAGAATCAGTTTAGAACCTATTCTACACTACATAAATCTTTTTTGAGCAAGTTTCAATCCAAAGTCTCCCTTGTAGGTGAAGAAAGCATTGAGAAGCTAAAATGGGTAGATGATACCAGTTTCTTGAATGTGAAGCCCAAAATAATATATAAAATGTTTTCCAATTCCAAGGAGATAGTCCAGCACATCATCACGACTTGGGGTGACACCTTGGGGCAACAAGTTTTATCCAAAGTCTTCAAGCTGCTGTGGTCAAAAGATTTAGAACCCAAAAAAGCCTATTTCATATGGCTGTTAATCCTAAACAAGTTGTATTCTAGTATAGACAATGTCATGTGCCCTTTATGTAAAGTTTCAGAGTCTGTTACTCATATCTTCTTTGATTGTGTATGCTAAAAATATTTGGTCTTTTTTCATGGGTAATGTCTATTTGTGGAGTTCGACTGTGATCTCAATTAGGAAAGAAATTATATGTGGATTCATTGATGGTCTTAATTTAAGAGCTAACACTTTTTGGTTTGTCATGTCTACTAAAATCTTGTGGTTTATATGGAAAAAAAGGAATGAAGAAAGGTTCTAGAGCAGGGAGAGGGTACTCATTGGGACTTTTTGAGTCTCACCTCTTACAATTTCTTTGAAGCGGTGATGGTAGCTATGGAGATCTCTATAGACAAGTTTAAGGAGCTGAAGGACATAGGAACTATGTTCTATAAAGGAGATATAAAAGAGACTGATTTCTATGCTAGAAACATGAGAAGATTTGACCAAAGATTCTACAACGTATATATAGATTTCTAGGCTTTGTATAGTAAACAGAAGCAAAGGGAGATAGAGAAAAGTGAAATTCACAAACAATGGGAGAAATCATGTCAGAACTTTAGTATTAGCACTAAACAATTGAGGAACTCGCCAAGCATTGGAGTTATACCTTGCATGGATTCTTGCAACAACAGTGATAATAGAATGCACATTTGGGATCATGAAAGAGGCTAGTTTGAAGACCCAAGGTGGGGGTTTAGGAAATTAAGTCCAGAGGAGGAGAAGCATGGAATAGAACTAGATGATAGCCAAGGCTTCTATTACCAATATGCAGAGATGGGAAATGAGGATATAGCAAAAGAATTTAATAGGGATACAGATGAGGAAATTGCAATAGAACAACACAGAGAATCAAGTGATGATAATAATGTGCTAGAAAGAGAAAGTGTGAATGAGACAGCTGAACAGGCTAAAGGGGTAGAGGACAAAATGAACCAGTGAACTTGCACAAGAACAAAGAAGAACTTCATTTTGAAAATGGCTATACATAGTAGTGTTTTATTTATAGTTGACTCCCTAGTATATACTTAAGTTTTGAAAATGTGGAAAAAATGATCGTATGTATTAGTGAAGACTTGTGTTTTTTTGGATTGACTGAAGTTGCAAGCTAAATTTTGATGTGGTCCTCTTAACCACAATGATGTAAACTCTTTTTTTAGTTTGAATATAATTTTTGCATGATTCTTAATCCAAAAAAAAAGTAGGTTATCAGCACAAAACATTAGGTCGATTACCATGTCAAGGAAAAATAGTAAAACTTATTTTAAAAAATTGAAAAAAATATAATGCACTAGATAAAAGAATCTATATCAAGATGGTATAATTTTTTTCTATTTTAGATAAATAGTTAATATGAAAGTTGACGTCGAATGGAAACAACTACGTTTTAATAAACACACATTTTAATATTTATTTAAATATATATATATATATATATATATATATATATATCAAAATTGGAAAAAAATATCCATGTAGTAAAGTTTCAAGTTATAAATACACACAAAAAATTTGAAGAAAAAAAATAAAATTTACTATATAAAGATTGACGTCTCATGTAACTTCATTTTTCAACATTTTATCAGCAATTAAATTATAGTGTCAATTTATTAAAAACTATATTCAAATAATTTTTTAACTTTAAAAAAAAATACAAACAAAAAATATACTAAAAAATAAATATTTTTTTAGTCTACATCATTTCAAAATTTAAAACATATATGTCACTTTTTAGTGATTCAAGTTTAAAAGTTAGATCAGTGTTGGTCGTTTCCTTTATAAAAGTGTTACACAACTTTGTAGTTTTACCCATAAAGCATAGAAATTATACCTGATTGCTAACAAGGGTTGAGCTAGAAGGTTCATCCTCTACCGTGTCATTAGGTGTTGGCGATCCCATTCCTTTTTTGTGTGCTACATGTTGAATAAATTGTGCCTTAGTGAGTGGCTTCTTGTAAAGTTTCAGGTGATGACCATTGACCATTAGTGAAAATCTAATAGGCTCAATGGTGACCAATTTTACTGCTTTGTTTGGAAAAATTATGATATTTTATATGGCCCTAGCCATCTTGTTTGTATCTTACCTTTATGATCTTTATCATGAATCATATAATAATGCCCAATCACCTAGCTGAAATGCCCTTGTTTTGATAAATCTGTCATGCTAATTTATCCTCTATTTCTGCACAATCTCTGTATGATGAAAATCTTCATTTCTTAGTTCATCCAGTGCATTTAGTTAAGTGATCCTTGCTTATTGTGCCTCTAAAAGATCTATGCCAAGTTCCAGTGATGTTCTCAAAGTTTTATGTTCAAACTCAAAAAGTAATATTATTGTCTTACCATATACCAACTCATAGGGTGTAAAACCTGTTGTGGTCTTCCATGTTGTCTTATAAGCCCACACTACTTTAGGAAAGTAGTTAGCCCAATCTTTACGATGTAGAGCTACCGTTTTTTGTCAAAATGGCCTCTATTTCCATGTTGCTAACCTCTACTTGGCCATTGGACTATGGATGGTAAGGAGTAGACTTCATATGTCTAAGTACACATTCTTTAACAAGTGCAGCAATCAACTAAGAGGTAAACTATGGTCCTTGATCAGTAACAATTTATTTATGTACTCCATACCTGGTGAAGATTTCTTCATACAGGAAATTTGCTACTTTTTCATCTTTGGCATTTGTAAGAGGCTTGACTTCCACCCATTTTGTCATATAATCAGTGCAGACCAGTATATACTCTTTGTTGTTGGACCTTGGATCAATAGGGCCTATAAAGTCTAGACCTCATTTATCAAAAGGTTCTTGAACTAGCTGAGGCTACAGGGGCATTTCATCTCTCCTTGTTGGTCTCCCCATTCTTTGGCAATGATCACATCTCTTGGTATACACAACTTCATCCTTATGCAATGTTAGACAATAGTATCCAGTTCTTAATATCTTGGATGTTGTCCTCTTTGTTGTAAAGTGTCCTCCACAAGGTTCATCATGGAAAATGTTCAGAATATCATAAACCTCATCGTCTCTAATACACCCATGCATGATGTTATCACAACCAGTATAAAAGAGATATCCAAAAATCCAAGAGTAAGAAAGACATTTCTCTACCAATTGGCATTTTTCTCTTGGTGAGAAATGAGGTGGTGTTTTGCTTGCAACCAAATAGTTAGCAATATCTACATACCACAAAAGTTGCATAGTTAAGGCAAACAAATGCTCATCTGGATATGATTCATCTATAATAGGTTCATCTGCAATAAGGGTTAGTCTAGAAAAGAATTTTGCTACTACATTAGCTTTACCTAGTTTATCTATTATGGTGATGTCAACTTCTTGTAGTAGTAGCAACCACCTTAATAAATGACCACTAACTATAGGAATGTTCATAAGATACCTTATGGATGCATGATTAGTGTGAACAATGATATGATAGCCAGTGATGTAATACCTAAACTTATTGATTGCATAGACCACAGCTAGGAGTTCTTTCTCAGTGTTAGTGTAATTCAACTTTGCTTGTTGAAGGTTCTTACTAATAAAATATATGGCATACTCTATTAAACCTTCCTTTTGACCTAAGACAACTACTACAACATAGTCAGATGCATCGATGTGTACGTGGAAGGGTAGTGTCCAATTTAGTCCTCTTAACATAGGTGTAGTATTATTCAAGGAGTCTTTTAATGACTAAAAAGCTTCTTGACATGCAGGTGTCCAATTAAATTTAGTATCTTTAGTAAGTAGAACAAATAAAGGGGCAGTTGTTTTGCTGAAGTCCTTTATAAATCTACGGTAATATCCTCCATGGGCAAGGAAGCTTTAGACATATTTTTGTTTTTGTGGTATTGGTAGACTAGTGATGACTTATATTTTGGCTAGGTCTACCTGAATACCTGCTTGTGAGACATAGTGCCCCAGAACAATGCCCTCTTCAATCATCATATAACACTTTTCATTGTTAAGGGAGAGGTTATGGTCTTGACATTTTTGCAAGACTTTTTCTAGATTGGCTAAGGCTTCAGTATAATTGTTACCATGAGCTATAAAGTCGTCCATATAGACTTCTAAACAATCATGTGTAAGATCAGAGAAAATGTTGAGTACTGCCCTTTGGAAAGTGGCAGGCACATTAAATAGACCAAATGGGAGGACTTTATAAGCATATGTACCCTAGGGATAGGTAAATGTTGTCTTATCTTGGTCCTCAGACACAATCCTAATCTAGTTATATCCACTGAATCCATCCAAAAAGGAAAAATATTTCTTTCCTACTAAGGAGTCTAGAACTTGGTTGATAAAAGGTAAAGGAAAATGGTCATTGCATGTGGAAGCATTAAGTTCTCTATAGTCTATGCAAACACACCATTTTCCTCCTTTTTAGTACTATTACTAAAGGAGAGACCCATTGATAGGGTATATGAAGCCAGCATCCAACAATTTTTTCAATTCTTCTTTGACAATGTTCTGAACTGTAGGCTTCATCCTCCTTTGGGGCTATTTAATGAGCTTATAGTCATCCTTGATGTAAATACAATGTGTACAAAGGTTTGGATCTAGGCCCTTCATGTCATGGTAATCCCATGCAAAAGTTGTTTTGTGAGCCTGCAACATAGCAATCAGCTTGTCTTGTTGTTGTAGGATGAGTCAGTTATTAATGTTTAACATTTTGTCTAGAGAAATTTTAACTTGTTTTGTTAAATATTGCATGGAGGATACATCCAAACATGAAGTGTTGAGGTAACAACTATGGGGTAATAAGTACTAAAAGAATCATAGTTCGATGAGTGTTTTGCAGGAAAGATGTTATGTAATGGCCAAGATACATAAGTCAACCAGTTATCTAGCAACGAGTCTACCCCATAATTGTTCTGCATTATATTTGTAATCATAGTTTCCTCATCATCAGTAGTGATCAAAGGGCTTCTCTCTATGGTCATAAGTGTTTGGATGGAATACTTATCATTATCTTCAGGGTCTGGCCACACAAATTATTCAAAATCCAAAAACGGTCGGGCTGGAGGATACAAGACCAATTTCTTTGTAACATTTCTGTTGGAAATTATCATGTTACCTGACCTGCAGCCAATGAAGGCATCAACTGTCACTAGCCATGGGCATCCTAAGATAAGTGGGTATCCTCCCAAGTTAACCTTTAGCTACAAGACCATAAAATCAGTAGGGCATTCCCAGGAATCAAGTGTGATGATGAAATCCACTATGACCCCCTCAGGTTTAACTATTGATCTATCTACCAATTGTAGCATTGTAGGTGTTGGCCTTAAGTCCAACAATTGTAGAGTTGTCATGGTCTCTTTGGTCATAACATTAATGGGAGCACCTAAGTCAATCAAGGTATTCTTTATGAGGGTGCCATTGATATGCACATCTACAGCTAGGCTGCCAAGGTCTGTGTATTTTGGGACAACTACGTTTCCCAGCATGATGTCAGCAAGCTATCCAATTACATGGACAATTTGTGGGTCCTTACACCTCCTGCCTGGCTTTTTCAAGCATAGTTCTCTCACTGTCTTGCTATAGATGGGCATGTCTTTAATTGGCCAAGGAAGTCAAATTTAGGTACAGGTTCCTACTTCTGTATGTTTAATCTCTCAAGGAATAGGGGCTTTTTGGTCTTAATTTCCACGTATGATTCAGGTTGCTCAAGGTGTTCATTTTGGTTATTGAAATGTAGGTTAGCATCAATAAAATTTTCCTCATCTGGAAGTTCCATGATGAGTGGTGAAGTTGGTGTTAGGGTTAGCCGGCAGAGGATATCAATTAAATGCAAATAAAGATTAAACAGAGAAATAGAAATACACAGAATTAATAACAGCGAGAGACAAGATTTAATGTGGTTCACCCAAACTCGGGCTACATCCACCAAATAGAGAGTCCAATATTATTATCTAGTAAATCAAAACGATTACAATCAGCAATCCCTGCAACTCAATACCGCTGCAAAATGCTACAATACAATGCCCAAACCCTAACCCTTGGTCGCCTTTTATCAAGCCTTTTTGTCGGTTACAAAAATTAGGGTTTTCTTATGTCGGTCATAAAAAATAGGATTTTTTTAAGTCAGCCCTAGGATTTTTTAAGTCGGCCCTAAAAAAAAATTCTATGCTAAGAAAATAGGAAGAGTATTCAAAACCCCGAACCCCGGTGAGGATACATGGCTAGTGTACAGTAATTTTCTGATCAGTCGCCACCTACCAACAATCTCCCACTTGGAGACTGATCAGGCTCCACACCAACACAATCTCCCACTTGGAGACTAATCCTGGACGACACCGCTGCACATGCAGCTCCTACTGGAAATAAGCACCCTGGACTCTACTGTTCTATTTTTGTTGTTTTCAGTCTAGAAGACCAACCGAAGCTAAAGAGGAGCTCAGCTTCTCCCTTGTCACTGCCTTTGTAAACACATCCGCTGGATTTTCATCTGTATGTATCTTTGCCAGCCTTAACTATCCATTATCCAACACCGACCGAATGAAGTGATACCTCAACTGTATGTGTTTGGTCTTTGAATGCAAGGCAGAATTCTTTGCAAGATGTATGGCACTCTGACTGTCTGTATACAAAGAACTGTTAACCTGTTGTTTACCTAATTCTTCCATGAAAGATTGCAGCCATATCATCTCCTTGCTTGCCTCTGTTGCAGCTACATATTCTGCCTCTGTGGTGGATAAAACAACCACCTTTTGCAACCTGGAAATCTAACTCACCGATGTTCCACCTACAGTAAAGACATAACCTGTAGTACTCCGCCTGGTATCAATATCCCCTGCCAGATCTGAGTCTACATAACCTACTAAATCAGTATTAGAGCCCCCAAAACATAAGTGTTTATTAGATGTACCTCTCAAATATTTGAGAATCCATTTGACCGCATTCCAATGCTCAAATCTGGGATGACTCATATACCTGCTAACGACTCCGACAGCATGTGCAATATCCGGTCTCATGCATACCATGGCATACATTAAACTTCATACAGCTGAAGCATATGGAACCTTGGACATTTTTTCTTCCTCCTCTTGTGTCTTTGGACACATCTCCTTAGTCAATTTCAAATGACTAGGCAAAGGTGTGCTGACAGCTTTTGCATTCTCCATATAGAATCTCTGCAACACCTTTTCAACATAAGCAGCCTGAGATAGAGTCAATTTTCTGTTCTTCCTATCTCTGCAAATTTTCATACCAAGGATTTGTTTTGCTGCCCCCCAAATCCTTCATATCAAATGACTGTGCTAACTGATGTTTTAACTCTCTGATGTGATCCATGTTAGACCCAGCTACAAGCATGTCGTCAACATATAAACATAAAATAATGTAGCTGTTATTATATAACCTCTTAAAATAAACACAATGGTCAGAATTACACTTGTTGTAGCCTTGCTCAGCCATAAAACTATCAAATTTCAAATACCATTGTCGAGGTGCTTGTTTCGGGCCATACAAGCTCTTCTTCAATCTACACACTTGTTTCTCCTTACCTTTGACCTCAAATCCTTGTGGTTGTGCCATGTATATCTCCTCCTCCAAATCACCATGGAGAAAGGCAATTTTTACATCTAGCTGTTCCAAATGCAAATCTTCAGCAGCCACAATACTTAAAACAGTACGAATAGAAGTCATCTTGACAACCGGAGAAAAGATCTCATCAAAATCAATGCCCTGTTTCTGTGCAAATCCTTTTACAACTATCCTGGCCTTAAATCTTTTCTTACCTCCATCTTCCTCTTTCAACCTGTAAACCCATTTGTTTGGTAAAGCCTTTTTACCTGCAGGTAACTTACATAATTCCCAAGTCTGATTTTTCAACAAGGAGTCCATTTCTTCTTTCATGGCAAGCTCCCACTGAACTTGTGTATTCACCTGCATAGCTTCATCATACCCTTCTGGTTCACCAGCATCTATTAACAAAATAGAATACAAAGAGGGAGAAAACCTTTCAGGAGGTCTACTTATCCTTGTTGACCGTCTAACATTCACTGGAGTTTGTGGTATTTCTGGTTGCTGTTGCGGAGCATGAGGAGCCACTGGAACATCACTATTTGGAGTGTTATCCAGCACCACATAATCCTTTTCTTTCTTCTCATGCTGCTGCAACTGATCTTTGTACAACACCTTCTCATTGAATATAACATCCCTGCTTCTCACAATTTTCTGATTTTCAAAATCCCAAAGCCTATAACCAAATTCACCAATGCCATATCCAACAAAGGTACATTTTTTTGATTCCGCATCTAGCTTGGTTCTATTTTTAGAATCTATATGTGCAAATGCTTCACAGCCGAAGGTTTTCAGAAAAGAATAACTCACCTTCTTGTCAGTCCATCCTTCCTCTGGAATACCACAACCCAAAGGAACTGAAGGACCTCTGTTAATTAAATATACAGCAGTGTTGACAGCCTCTTCCCACATGTTTAAAGATAGTCCAGCATGCAATCTCATGGTCCTTGCACGCTCCATTATTGTCCTATTCATGCATTCAGCCACTCCATTTTCTTGTGGAGTCCCTGTAACCGTTTTCTGCCTACGAATTCCATTAAAGGAACAATAATCTTCAAATTCTTTGCTGCAATACTCACCGCCATTATCAGATCTGGGACATTTTAATCTTTTACCTGTCTCATTTTCAACCAAGCTTCTCCATTTCTTAAATGTTTCAAATACATCAGATTTCTGTCTAAGGAAATAAATCCAGACCTTCCTAGTTGCATCATCTATGAATGTAACATAATACCGAGAGCCACCGAAAGAAGATACCTGAGCTGGTCCCCATACATCTGTATGCACAAGCTCCAACTTTTCATTTTTCTTTTGCTTCCCATCTCTGAGAAAACTGACTCTCTTTTGTTTTCCATACACACAACTTTCACAAAAATCCATATTAATACATTTCAGACCTGGTAAGACTTTCTTAGAATGAAGTACCTTCATACCTTTTTCACTCATATACCCAAGTCTGTTATGCCATAGTGTTGTTTCAGAACCTGCAGCAACTGTTCCTGAACCTGTTTGTTTTTCCTCTATAACATCTAAAGTAGAAGGAACAGTATGACTTGTACAAAGATATAAGGTGCCTACTTTCACACCTTTTGCTACTACTAAGGCACCTTTTGAAACCTTCCAATTTTTATCAGTAAATATAACAGTGCAACCTTGTTCAGTTAGCTGCCCTATTGAAATTAACTTCCTACTGAGCCTTGGAACATGCCTTACCTCTTGTAGTAGCCAATGATTCCCATTCTGCAACTTAATCTTGATTCTTCCTTTTCCAACAGTCTGACAGGGTTCGTTATCTCCCAAATAAACCAGCCCAAAATCCCCTTGGACATAATCAAGAAAATAACTTCTATGGGGCGTAGCTGAAATGAGGCCCCTGAATCTAAAACCCATGAATCATCAGCATTATCTAGGGAAAGAATCAAAGCGTCATCTTCAGATTTATTACTTACCACATTTGCTTCCTTATTGCCTTCTTGTTTGTCTCCTTCTTTATTTTTTCGAGACCAGCAATCTTTCTTTAGATGACCTGGTTTTCCACAGTACCAGCAATCCTTCTGTCCTCTGGTTTGGGATCTTTTGTCCTTTGATTTTCCTCGTGACTTCCCATGACCTCCAGAACCTTTTCCTCTCTCCTTTGATCTGCCCCTGCTTTCTGCATTCAAAACACTGCCTGATTTGGATCCACTTGAGCTTTTCTTATGAATTTCCTCACTTAGAATAACACCAACAACATCATCAAATTTTAGGGTATTTGAACCAGAAACAGAGTTACTAACCGCCATTACCAAACTATCCCAGCTTTCAGGCAAAGAACATAATATCAAGAGAGCTCTAACTTCTTCATCAAATTTTACATTTACAGAAGTCAATTGACTGACAATTGTATTAAATTCATTTAAATGATCTGTCACAGATGCACCTTCAACCATTTTCAGATTAAACAAACGCTTCATAAGAAATACCTTATTTGAGGGTTTTTCATACAATTTTGCCAAAGCTTTCATCAGGCCATCTGTTGTCTTTGCTTCTGTTATATTGAATGCCACCGATGGTGCCAGGCACAACCAAATGGTTCCCAGTGCCTTTCTATCAAGAAGATTCCAATCCTCATCAGACATTGTTGCCGGTTTCTTGGCTACTCCTTCCAACGGCATCCATAAATCCTTTTGATAGAGGTAATCCTCCATCTACATCTTCCATAACTGATAGTTCTGCCCATTGAATTTATCGACCTTCAATCTTCCCTCGTCCGCCATTGCTCCCACTCAACTGTGAGACTTTCTTGCAGATGATAATCGAACACAACCCGCTCTGATACCACTTGTTAGGGTTAGCCGGCAGAAGATATCAATTAAATGCAAATAAAGATTAAACAGAGAAATGGAAATACACAGAATTAATAACAGCGAGAGACAAGATTTAACATGGTTCACCCAAACTCAGGCTACATCCACCAAATAGAGAGTCCAATATTATTATCCAGTAAATCAAAATGATTACAATCAACAATCCCTGCAACTCAATACCGCTGCAAAATGCTACAATACAATGCCCAAACCCTAACCCTTGGTCACCTTTTATCAAGCCTTTTTGTTGGTTACAAAAATTAGGGTTTTCTTATGTCGGTCATAAAAAATAAGATTTTTTTAAGTCGGCCCTTGGATTTTTTAAGTCGGCCCTAAAAAAATTTTCTATGCTAAGAAAATAGGAAGAGTATTCAAAACCCCGAACCTCGGCGAGGATACATGGCTAGTGTACAGTAATTTCCTGATCAGTCGCCACCTACCAACAGTTGGTCCAGATAACATTTTTTCTAATCGCAACTAAACATCACTAACTTCAACTGCATAGGTCAAGTATTGAATAGCTTCGTTAGCATAAGCCTGTTGAACAGGCTTGTTGTTAAGATTAGGTGTACAGTGAGTAGGTAGTTGTGTTTCTCTTGGCAATGTAGGGGTAGATGCATCGACATTTGGCATAAGGGTTGGTTGTTGAGGCAAAGCCTATTGTGGTTGCAGGTAACCAGTATTGGGTTTTTTCCAAGGTTAATTTCCTTTCCATTATTGTTTCCATGGATTTTATTGTGTTTGTCATTGCTGGTTATGTGTTTGGGGGGTGATATGGCTATTGTGGCCAAGTCTCCTATTGTGGGGTTTAGTTAGGTGGTTACACATTTGACCAATGTTGAGGTGGCATGTTGTTCCAAGGTGCATTGTACCGATTAGAAAAATTTGAAGAACCTATAAATGAAGTATTGTAAGACAAAGGATCTTGAAGCATATCTTGTCTTTGTTGCCATGGTTTGTGTTGAGCCAAGTAAAATACTTGACCATCTTCATCTTCTAGGGTTATGAAGTCTGGTTTCTCCTTCTTTTCTTCTGCAATGTTGGATAGCCTTCTGTATTTGCAACTAGCCTTCCTCTATTTACAATGAGGACAGTACTCTGCCAATGCTACTTCTACTTCTTGCTTTTTCGTCACATGCAGGGTGTCTAGTTGAGTTGCCATATGACTTATAGTGTCCTGCTTGATGTCCTTCAGGAGGTTGTTGAGCTCAACATGAGAGATGCTTGCAACAGTCTTGGTGGTGGATAGAGCCCTATGGCCTCTAATCTTCTTCATGGTTGCTCTTGAATAATTTATGTAGACTTTACAAACATCATCAAATGAGAGCTGAGAGATGTCACCTCCTCCTATTAGGTCCAGATCATCCATGCAGTCTTCATTTACTCCTCTAATAAATACCAGCTTGAGTGACTCTGGAGAGAGTCTATTTTGTCATTACTTTTTTAGGCAAAATAGAAACCTTTCTACATAATCTTTGAGGGGCTCATCCTCCTTTTGTGACTTTCTGAATATGTCATCTCCTCGCATGTTTCTACCCTAACAATACTCCTAGTACTTTTGTAAGAATTTTTCCCTCATAGTTCTCCAATCTGCTATAGCATCTCTGTCTAATCCCATGAACCACCTTAAAGTAGTACCATTAAGGGTGGCTAGGAAGAGCTTTAATTTGTGAGCATCAGTAGTGTAATCATAGCTATGACATAGCACATCAAACTCAAATAGGAAGTTGTCAGGTTCCTCTATAATTAACCCATGAAAGTTTGGTAGAGTTGAAGGAGGGATGTTTTTCATGGCGGTTGCTCCTTCCTAATGAGTGATTGGGAACTCAAAGGTCATTAGTTCAACAAGATTCTCCACTTCTGTATCAGCCATTCTGTCATGATACCACGTGGAAATATCCTCTAAATCTGCAGTGTATCCTCTCACGGTAAGTAATTCAACTTCATCCTATATTTCTACTTTCTCTTCTTGGTTCAAATCTGCTGGAAGAAATCTCCCTAAGGGATCTCTCCTCTGATGCATGCAATGAGCTAATAATCGCTTCCCTGCACAATGTTAAAGTTGATAGTTCAATATTTGATTTGATATCTAATAGTCCTATATGCTGAAACAAAATTTTCTATGCTAAGAAAATAAGAAGAGTATTCAAAACCTAGAAATTCTAAAACCTGACACCATCCCTGACAACGACACCAAAATTGTGGAGCATTGTCAATTCCCACTGAACCTAATGTAGCTAAGGCATGCATGTGGCCAATGGATGGACTCATCCTAAATCAAGCAACTCAATAAGTGAAGACATGCTACATTTAATTTATCAACCTAGGGGCATGTTTATTGGTATGATGCCTATACTATATGTACAACTAGAGAATTCCGGATGCTCAGTTGTGTATAGCTAGTAAAGGAAAATTACTACAATGCTGGAAAAAGGAATTCAATACTTGAAACAAGAAAACTAATTTATAAATTTTAAAAGTAATCCAAATAACTATTTTTCAACTACAACATAATGATAACTGAAAATAGAATCAACAAATCTAGTTCTAAGATCTAAACTTGATAACATGAATCTAATACACACATGTGGTAGCCTACCACGAGTGGGCCCTGACTTGGGTTGACTACTTCCTTCTTTTTATCAACTACTCAATTGAATCAATGCATTCACTTATTAACCATAGATCAAGAACAAGAATAATAGACAATCTAAATAATACTCTGTTTATTGACTGAAATGAGAATCTGCTACAATCATCAGAAAAATATATCTATCTTAGATACACTGGGTGGGATAGATATGTACATCCTTTTATAGTCTATGCATTAATGAGAAATAATAGCTAACTAATCCACTTCCCTTTATGCAAGGGAAGGATTCATTGTTCTTTAAGAGTCAAAGTAAAACTAGGAAACAAAACTGAACAATTAGAGAGGAGAATTCTAATTAGGACATTAGAACGAATAAACTCATCCAAGAAACATGGAAGGGGTTATTCTTGCTTAAACTAGTCTCAACATGATTCAATTGAGAGTAAGTACTTTGCCACTTGTTACATATCACTTATTGATGTCTTCTAGATCTTAACTTCATTTGTATGGAAGGAACAGGTTGTTGTTGGACACCTGACAATGACTATGTGCTTTGCTACAGGAGTTGGTCCTTTGGCTGCAGGAACTCTTTTAGCTTGGCTATGGGAACTTTACGACCTTTGCTACATGTTAGTGCTCTTTGTTGTAGGAAGGAGTTAGTCCCAGAGAAATCTCCAATCATAAAGATCATTGTAAACACACTTATTCACACTACATTATTTATGAAAACAACTATTTAACCATGAAACATCTATTAAAACATCATATAATTAATATAGTGCTTTATCCAAGTATTATATAAAGTCTTGGTTCAAAAAGGATAAAAGTGTCTATAGGAATGTATCTTAAAAATAGGAAAGACAAAGATTAAAAAGATAATTATAGGGCCCATCACCATCCACCTAATCCCATTTATCCACATCATCCTAATTCAAATCCAAATCCAACCTATTCCTAATCACCTCCAAATTATCCACCTTATCTTAATCATCCCAATCCAACTTCCTCTTAATCATCCCAATCTATCCTAATCCAATCTTGATCCATCATTTATGACCCTAATCCAAATCACTTAACCTAATCCAATCAAGGTCCTAACCCTAATCCATTATATCCACCTAATCCACTTCCTAATCACAATCATTATCCTAATTAATCCCATCATTGAGCGTAATCAAGTTCCCCATCATTCTAATCACTTCCTAATCAAATCCTTAGTCTATAATCATTCATCCATTATCATCCTTAATCCATATCCTAATCCAATTTCATCATCTATCGTAAACCTAATCAAATCTCATCCATTATCCATCCCCTAATCCTAATCATTCTATCCTTATCCTAATCCAATCCATTCTCCCTAATCATCTCATGCTAATAATGATCACCATCATCATCCTAATCCAGTCCCCTTATCCACTTAATCCCATTTCACCTTGCATCCTAACCTAATCCAATTATCCCTCATCCAAAATCAATCATCCATTATCCATCTATCCATTCCTAATCAACATCCCATCCAACATCCTTAATCAAAAATCATCCTTTAAAAATAAAAAATTGGTTGAGGACTTAACCCCTTCCAACCCCATCCAAATTTCATCCAAACCTAATCGTTTTCCCTCCAAATCATCATCTAGGGTCCTAGAACTAATCCCTAATCAATCCCCATCAAATTCAAGTTGTAACATCAAGTTGGAGGCCTTTTTTTTCATAAACAAGCACCTCTATAATCCCCCTTTTTCATGAAGAAGCACCTTTGTTCTACATGAGTGCCTCTATAATCCCCCTTTTCATGAACATGTGCCTTTGTTCTACATGAGTGCCTCTATAATATACAAGTGCATTTGTAAGCTATTGGGGCACCTTTGTCAAAACAAGGTAAATTATCCCAATCCCTCAAATCAAACATCAAAAGGGCCCTTGGCCTAATCAAATCCAATCTAATCCAACCATCAAAGGGCCTTAGGCCTAATCAAAATCAGCCTTGATCAATCCAAATCTAACCAAGATCAAGTGTTATATACCGTTGACCTTGATTCATCAAATCAAATCATCCAACCCAAGTATCAAGCATCATATATCGTTGACCTTGATTGATCCAAATAAATCCAAACCCTACTAATCCAAAATCTAAATCTAGGGTCATTTTGATATCAAAGCAAATCTTAAGTCCCAAACCTTAAAAAATCAAAATCATTAAGGTATCCTACATCACATCATCCCTAATCTAACTCATCAAAAATACAAGCCCAATCATGAATCCATTTTACAATTCTGATAATGATGATAGTCTTGTTGACCAAGATGAAATTGAAAACCTTGATGAAATCATCACAAGCAAGCTTGCCATAAATTACCCTCGTCCATCTATGCATATGCAAGCACCTTATGACCATGCATTGGCTAGCACAAGCTATGCCCCCATGCCTAAATGCATACCTTATGGTCATCCTAACGCTACCCTTGATAAGGGAAATTTATTCTATCCTCCATCCACATACCAACATCCATCCTTATACGAGGTGTTGGAATTAGACCGAACAACTAAGAGGGGGGGTGAATCAGTTGTCCCACAATAAAAACAGTGTCTGCTTTTAACCTTTTTTATTATGTTACTACCAGATTAATGGTGTAAACATTAAAGCATAGATCAACAACATAAGAGCAGAAACATAATCGACACACTTGACACCAAGATTTTGACATGGAAACCCAGTTAAGGGAAAAAACCACGGTGGGGGTTAACCCACAAGATTTGTACCCTGTTAAAAGTACTTTAGAAAAATAGAAGGCACATGCCTTCGAGCACACTTCCTAGAGCTCACTGCTCAAAAGAGAGGCTCATTGCCTACAGAATTTATTTAGAATAGAAAGAATTAATTGAGAAATAGCATCTACTTCATGCCTGATTCAGTTTCAATGAATGCTCAAGAACTTCTGCTTTGTCCCAAATTCTTCTTCTCACTCTATACTACTCTCGCTCTTTTTCTTCTCTACTCTGCTCCTGATCCTTTATTCAGATTTTATCTGATTTGCACTAGGATGCTTTTCAATAACTCTTTGACAAGTATTTATATGCTTCATCAACCTTGGAATGATCAACAAGGTTGGCTAAACTTGACGTGGATCATCACACTATCGGCCAAACACAACTGAGACTTGAATCTGCTTGTACAACCACTCCACACTTCATAAAAATGCTCTTAAAGCATCCGCAACATGCTAGGAACATCTGGTCAGCCAAGACTAGGAAGAACATCAACCTCAAAGAAGAAATCTTCAATCAACAAGCTCAAACTTCAATGCAGATCTCCAACATAGTAGTCACATGATCCAAAGACCTCCACAAACACATTGAAATCACCAATAACATTCACTCTAAACCATATTACCAGAAACATTTGAATCTTCCTCCAGAACCTCAAGAACACTCTCTATCATGACTATGAAACTAGAAGGATAGCTTGCAGACCTCCAAACCACGAACCACTGGAGTTGATGATACACACTAACTTCCCAAACATACATTCAGATTCGCAGACCAAGATATTTCACTGCGGAGCAATCCAGACCAACTTATTGTCACACTGTCTCTTCTGAATACTACAAAATCTAATTTTACTCAGATGGCCATAACTTCTTCAAATCTTTGTGTGGACTTCTCAATTCTTAACTGGAGCAACCTCTGACAATCCTCTACACAGCCATATGGTCCACATGCATTGATTGTTATTAATTTTCTCAATATCCTCAACAATCTGGTCTTCTATACAGACAGCAAAATAGGATACAATTGACACCAATGGCAACAAGAATATGTTGACATCAATGACAACACCACTTAGGCACATATTTGCAACCCCAGGTCCCTGTCACCTCCACCTCTTATCCACATCCTTCACCTTATCACTATAAGGTCCCTGTCACCTCCACCGCTTATCCATATCCTTCACCTTACCACTATAAGATACCCGTCACCTCCACCTCTTATCCAATCCTTCACCACCTTATCACAATAAGGTCCCCATCACCTCCACCTCTTATCCAACACCTTCATCCCCTTATCAACCAGATCTGTCATATCATTATCCACCAACCCCAATATCCACTTAACTATCCAATCCACCATCTAATTCTCCTACTAAATCCAAATCCCTCTTCTCATGTTTCCTCCAAGGACTCCCACCTAGGGATATTGAGCAAAACAACAAACATAAACTTGTGGATTAATCCCACCCCACTAATCCATATCCATCCAAATATGTTGTTGACAATGGTCTCGCCCACCTAACACCCATCAAAACCACACCATACTCCCCCAAATCCTTCCTATCCAAAATCTTTAAACACCAAACATCCCCTATTCCTCCATTTACCTAATCCAAAGAGACTATTCAAATGCCAAATGAAGTTACACACTCCTCCCCCATCGCACCATCCATGCAAACCTAGCTATGTCAAGAGCCTAGTCCAAAGCATGTCGAAACATCCAACCCCCATCCCAGTCAAGATCCAAGCATCCCAACTCATCCCTTTTCTGATCCTACACCATCTTCTATTGATCCCCCATCATCCCCTATTGATCCTTTACTATCTCCCATCCACCCTTCACCACCTCTTATCGACCCCATCCCAAATCCATCATCCTATCTTCTTGGTCCCAACACTTTCATCTGTGGTGGTTCTCTCATAGGAGAGGAACAACTTATATCCACCACCCATCCTCCCTCATCGAATAATGGACTTGTGTCTTGTTTCCAAAATAACAAACATCCCATTGCACATCACATGATCCAAAACATGAACTATCAAGGCAAATGCTTAGGCCTTCATGAACAAGGAATATTGGAGCCCATCCATGTCAAAACCAACATGCAATCACATGGCCTTGGTTATTTATCCCAAGGTAAACAATCCAAAAATGTTGGTACCACCTTCACGCCTCCTAAGGCAACTTCTTCCATTCCCAACATAGGTGCCTCCCATTGCACCTCCAAACCATTTGTCACTGTCCCCCTCCCTTATAATACAAATCCAAAAAGCATGCCATTATCCCTCCTCCATATTATTCTATCCATAAATCCAAACATCCTCCCATCCCTAAATCTACTCTTCCTCCCATCCTCCCAACCCCTAATACCCCCATCCTCAAATCCACTAATCCCTTTACCCTTAAATCCCCTCATCCTTCCATCCAAAAATCCCATATCCCTAAACACCCCAATTCCCCCAAAATCCCTAATAATGACCAATAAGTGCATACATCGTTTAACAACGAAGCTATCACAAAACCCATGGGATTCAAAAATAATATTTCCCCATAGGATGCCTCCACACAGAAAGCAAAAAAATCTACAAAAGCCTAAAAATTATCATGTCGTAGAGAATCAATACACAAAATTAAAGAAAAATCCATCTAATAGGCTACACAAGCCCACACCTCCAAAAGAAAAAACAAAAATGATGTGGGTCCCCAAGCAAAAAGCAATAACTCCAAGTGGTGCATCCAAATCCCAAAATCCCTATCCCCCATCCCGCACCCAATCAAAAAATTCTAAAAATCTTAACTCTATTTAGGTCCCTAAATCCCCAAATTGGCAATCCCACAATCCCCCATCCTGATCCCATAATCAATAATATACTATCCCCCCAAGTCCCAAATCCCCATTACTCCCCACTCCCCATAAAAAATTAATCTTCCAAATCCACCATAGTGTGTGCAAACATTGGTCTTGATTCCCCTTGGCCCCATGATATTCCCTCATACCTCCAAACTTTCCTCCTATATCACTCACCCCATCTATATTCCCCATCACATCCCTATGATCCATGCTTTTGCATAATCCATCCATCCTTCATCCATCTACACCATCCATTCCTTCTTCCTCCACACAATCAATGTGTCCATCAACCAACATCCATGCACATAATGACACTCGACACGGTCCATCTCCAACAACCACTCAGCATGGGCTATTATCACCTCATGGAAAGAAATGCTCAAGTCCAAGCCCTCCATCCAAAATCCACCCATCCCATCCAAATATCAAAAAATACGAAAAATTAAATTAAAATTAAAAAAATATAAAAGTAAAGAGAAAAAATCATCCAAGGTGCAAATGTTAAAGATTAAGCAAAGATATTGATTCTATAGAAATACAGTCAGAAAACATAGACACCAAGGACTGAGCACAAATGCCATAGGTTAGGTGTGAACACCAAAGGTCTAAGCACATATGCTAAACCTACAAAAAATAGTCAAAAAACACAAACGCTAAGGACTGAGCATAGATGCCATAGATCAGGTGCAAATGTCAAATATTTAAGCAAAGATGTTAAACCAATAGAAAATTAGTCAAAAAATATAGACGATAGGGACTAAGCATAGATACCACAAATTAGGTGTAGATGCTAAAGATCGAATGTAGACACCAAACCTATGAAACCCTAGTTAGAAAAATAGATGTCATAGATAAGGTGTAGATGAAATAGATCAAGTGCAAACACCACAAATGAAGACCAAGTGCAAACTTGATCTACGCCTTGTTTCTTGGTTTGCACTCTTTTCTTCCTCTCATTCTTCTTGCATCTTCGCTTGCTTACCAGCTTCTCTGCTTGAAGACTCCAAGATTCTATGTCTCCTTCATATGCCTCATTACTGTTGTCCATTTCTTCATCTTTCGTCAAGTGTGCATGCTTGGACAACTTTCCACACTGTTCAATTTCTTTATCCAACAAATCATACTCATCGCCAATAATCAAATCTACAACTTTCTCACACAAATTCTCATGGAATTGAAACTTTCCATGCATCCACCTTCATCTTGTTTAATCTACGTCATTTCATCATTCAATTCAAACAAATTAGAATCAAAATATGCATTATTTACCTCATTTGTCTTTGCTGTCCCAATTTCTTTGTCATCATTTATCGCTGCCATATCCATATCTTCATGGTCTTCTATCAAGCCTCCTTCCAGAAACTTGTTTATTTTCTCCATCTCCTCTTTCTATAGGAGATCATTATCTTCTTCATCCACTCGTTCATCATACCGAGGCTCGTCAAGCTTTGTCATCTCTATGTTTGCACTCGTTGCAAATTCTTTTTCTTCATCCTCCCAAGGATGTGTTATCGTTGCTGCAACTCCACACTTAACCTCTTCATTCATGTCTTCAAAAAGACATTCATATGCTACCATATCTTCTTTTTCACTCTTTTTTTCTCCATACATGTTGTGGTATCAACTAGTTCACGAGTTTCCTCTTTTTCCCATCGCTGTCTTGCACATTCCATATCCTCCAAAGGACCAAACATTGTTGTAATATCTCATTATGCCTTGTCAAAAAGACATGCTGCTGCTACATCTTCTTTTATCTTCCACTCTGCTTTCAGCTTTCTTTGTACACTTATAATTTAGCAACTCTGTTCTATCCAAACTATGTTCACCTTCACCTTCCAAGACAGTTATCCTTTGCTTATTTCTTGAACAATCACTCTTATAGGCCACTTTACCCTCTTTCTCATTGGCCAATGCCAAACATTTTCTTGAGATGCTTTCTCAAGACACTGTTGCAATACAAGCTCAATACGTTTTTCAAACTCTTCCATTGTCCTATCAAACTCTACAACTAGGCTTATCCTATTACCTTTCATCTTCCCCTTCTGAGTTTATTGCTGCATCTTTCTATCTCTTCTCTTTTCTTGGATTCTTCTTGTCTTCATGATACCTCACCTTAGGCCCCTTTCTTTTCCCCTGGCCTACTCTTTTGGTATCCAGGTTCTTCCTTCAACCTGTTAAAAAAAAGACAATACACAAACTCCCAAAACTTTCTTGCCCAAATATTTGGGCTCTGATACCAAAATGATGTAGATAAAGAACTCAAACAAGACTAACTTGACATATCCCAAACAGGGTTTCAATACAAATGATGCAAATGTCATTCTTGTTCATTCTTAGCAACTTGCTCTTAAAGCCTAAAACATGGGGGCAGCAATTCAGATCTTTTTGGTCATAAATTTTATTGTAGACCTGATATTAAAAATATAAGACCTATTTGGGATACCCTTTTGGCTCTTACTACACATATCTAAAAATAGGCTAGGGTTAATTTGTACATAATAGGTCAAAAATGGACTTTTATAGAACTGGGAACCCTAGCTAAGGTTTGGACTATTTTCACTAAAAATGCTATAACTTTTGCAAAACGTAATGAAATGACTCCAAAAAAAAAAAAGTTTTGTATTTCATAGATTCATCATTTCAATGCCTGCCTTTGGCCATACTAGGTTGTACAATCTGTACAGACGGGGGTTTTTCAAGTATAAAATAGTAAAAATATGTATATGGCAGGCACTATTTTGATCATAACTTCCACAAAGCATGATGAAAATAACTCAAACAAAAAGTATTAGGAAGATAACAACATTATCCAAAATTTCCAATAACTTTTAGGGTTGTACTATATAGTACAAGGTCGTACAATGCAGTTTACAGTAAGATTTCACAGAAAAATGCCCAAGAAACATGCAAAATTAAAGATTTTCATTCAAACTTGTCTTCCCCCACCTTGGGACATGTGCACATGCATTTGCAAATGAATTCCCATCCATTTAAAATGACCAAAATTGACCATTCACTTTCCCTAACCACAAATACAAGGTTTTTGACCTATTTTGTACTTTTTGCACTAAAATGACACTTTTTTTTACAATATTTTGCCCCTAAACATCAAAATTGGTCTTGATTGACCCCAAATGGTCTCACATGACCTTATTTTTACTCAAAACACATCAAAATGACCTTAAAACATAATTCAAGGTGAGGCTCCTGCATCATGCAGACACCATGCCATAGGTTACAAACATTGATCTGGGAAACAATAAAAAAACTTATGAATCTTACAAAATCAAGCTCAAAATTTTTTACAGAACCAAAATTTGTCAAGGATCAAGGGGTCCCACTAGGTGTGCTAGAATTTATAATGTTAGATCTAGAACAAATGTAAGAGATTAAAAACATGTTAAACCCTTATTCTAAATCAAGTAAATTACCTTCCGATTGAGCTTAAAGAATATCAAAACAAACAAATCTCACCTTCATTTACCAAGAAAGGGATCTCCTTTGTTGAGTGGATTTGCTCATGGATATGAGTGATGTAGTTGATCTTGGAGTCTTCAAGATCTTGGTATCATGTACCTTATTGAATGATATATTTCTCACATAAGCATATAAAGGTATCTTTTAGAAGGCATGAGGTGAGATGAATGGTTGAGGGTTATGTGGATGAAAAAATGACTCAAGGCAAATCATGGAAGATAATGCAATATAACTCAATACCTTCACCTTCAATCATACATTCACACTTGATAGAACGGAGTAGAGTGCACCCTAACTCTACTAGCTTTGTTCTTTTGATATATAATGCATGTGGACTACTCACAAAACTAGCATAACCTAGGTATGGCAATGGCAATAATGAAGGCAAATGATAATAATATGGATTTTGACAACATATACTTGCATATGGCTCATGTATTGTGATAATGATATGAGAGGCTCAATTTATAGGATGTTGAGTGATAGGATGGATGGCTAATATTAGGTGAGAGTATTATAGGACATGGATAAGGATTTCTAGAGCATTCTTTTATGTGAATGGTTGAGATTAAAACATGTAGTATGATAATGAATGGTTGAGATGAAAAGTTAATTTAATTTTGGATCAATCATTTAATAATTGTTGCAAGTGATAAGGATAAGGATATGTGAGAGGGTAAATTAATTACATAATAAAAATTTTAATTAATTTATGGAGAGGAAGTTGTTAGAAAATGATAATTAATTAAATAAATAGAATTTATTAATTAATTTAAGAGGAAATGGTAAATTAAATAAATAAATAAAATTTATTTATTTAATATTGGAAAAATGGATCAATGCAAGAGGGATAAATAGTAAATTAAATAAATAAATAAAACTTATTTATTTAATATGGGAAAATGAATTAATGAAAGAGGGAGAAATGGTAAATTAAATAAATAAATAAAATTTATTTATTTAATATGGGAAAATGGATTAATGAAAGAGGGATAAATTAATTAAATAATAAAATTATTTAATTAATTTAGAAGACATGTTAGGATGAAAAGATGGTGTTAGGACTATGTCGAAAATGATAGTGAACACATGGTCATTTTTAGGTGTCTACAGGTTGCATTTATAGGTGCTTGAATGAGGATGTGAATGGTTGAGATTAAATGATAGATGGATGGTGGAGATTCACTTGGGACATTGGATCATGTGTAAGGAGCCCTTTTTTAATTTAATTATTATGGATAGATGATGTGGACCTATTTATTTGAATTTTGGAGGGAGAACTTTATTTAAATTTTATTTATTTATTTTAAGTGAGTGGGAGTGGATTTATTTTAATTTATTTTAATAATGAGGTGGGAATGGGTTTAACTTATTTTAATTTAATAATGTGGTGGAAATTGATTTATTTTAATTAAGTTTAATAATGGGATGGAAATGGATTTAATTTTATTTAATTTAAATATAGGCTGGAAATGGATTGTTAATTTATTTTTTAATAATTAGTGATGTGGATTGGTGAGGTGAATGGATGAAATTAATTAATTAATACAATTAAATAATTATTTTAGATGTGGTGAATATTAGATGTCTACATCAAGTACCATTCACTGTGAGGTGTCATGAAAAGAAGCACCTAAGTCAATCAACCAGGAATCATCACCAACAACATTAGCAAATAGAAACATATCAATATTATATTCATCAATGTTAGAGGACTTATTAAAGGGATCGTCTATCTTCTTGGACTTACATTCTATCTTGATGTGATGCTTCTTGCCACAATTCTAACATTTTACTTTAGACTTACTTGAAGACTTAGACCTATCCTTACTTCTTTTCTCATGCCTTCTTCTTACCTTTCTTCTCCTTAGACCCACCCATTACCACAAGGGCATCATAAGAACTACCATCCATGGACCTGTTCCTAATTTTTTCACTTAACAAAATTCCAATTATATTTTCCAATTTTAGTGACACAACATTACCACTGATGGACATTACAAGTATTTCCCATCAATTTGGTAAGGAACAAACTAACATAATACATTTGTCCTCTTCATCCATCTTCTTAAAATCATATTAAAGTTATTCAAGTGATCAGTTACACTATCTCCCTCCCTCATTTTTAAAGAATATAACTTCTTTTTAAAACAAGTTTGTTAACCAAACTATTGGACTGATATGATGTACCTATCTTCTTCCATAATGAATTTGTCATTTTCTCCTTAGAAACATTCATCAATACAAAATCTAATAGACATAACCAAATTATCTTTCTTGCTTTCTTATCTAGTTTTAAATACCTAGTCTTCATCTGACATACCCAAGGGTTTAGTAGAAGAAGATACCATAGTTCACTAATCTCTTTCCACTAAAATATCATCCATCTTCAACTTCCACAATTTGAATTTTTACCCATGTTGAATTTCTCAATTTCAAACCTCAATGTGCTAGCCATAGATTTAATGTTGTTTTATCTTTTCACAAAATATTTCAAAGTCTTCATTCCTTTCTACTTATACATGAATTGCATTACACCAATTATTGTAGGGTTACACCACCGCACATACTAAGGTATGCACTCCAATGAAGTATTAACCACCGAAACAACCACCTTGTGCTCTAATACCAAATGTTGGGGATTTTAACCCCTATTGTTGTCAACTAATAGACTAGGATAAAGAAAACTTAAGATAACATATTCAGTTAACAGTCAACAATACTTGCAAAATATATTTAACACTGTTACCTTTTGAATCGCCATTATTTATTTATTGGTAATATTTCCTGAACAAGAGCCGGTTTGTTGTATTGTATTTTGGGTCATACCTTTGTTTCTGAAATCGGCTCTTGATCCTTCAAATTTGACCTGTTTATCGTCTTTGTAGACAAGGTTACTTAAGGTTTGAACCTTTGAACCTAAACCATTCTCAAAGTTCAAAGTTCAAATGGTTCTATATGTCTAAAGCGTCTCATAAAGCAAGCTATTATTCCATATGTCTTATGCATCTTTGAACTTCTGAGTTGAACTTGAACCTTTTCGTTAAAGGTTCAATGGTTCAACGGTCTAAAGTTCAACACTCATTGCCTTCTTATAAGTCGGGTCACGTAGTTACCTTGTGTAATTAATGAATCGTTGAACCTTCCGCTCGTACTCTATAGCGGGGTTCAATGGTTCAAGGTTCAACAGTTCACTGTTTCATAGTTGGAAGCCTTTTACCAAAGTCGCGTAATTGTTTGTTGGTCTACATAACCCTTGTGTCTTCGAACCTTCGTATTGAACCATATCTTTACAAGTTCAACGGTTCATGAGCTCAAGTTCCTATTTCCGTAAGTGAATCCTTTGCTCATCTATATGGTCCAATTGGTATGGTCGAACCACCGCATTGAACCACGGCATTGAACCACGTCCTAAAGGTTCAATGGTTCAATAGTTCAAAGATTTGGTATTTTGGTCCCGTTTGTTCCCACGGCTTTCTAAGTCAAATTTAGCAAGAAAGTTGGAGGAAAATATGTCAGAAACTCATTATGAAACCGAGAGTTCTAATTTGGGGGAGGTTACGAATAATCATTATACATCATGATGGCACGTGAATAATACTTGCTATTAATGAAGAGGTCAGAATTTATGTCTTTTCAAATATTTCCAGCACGTATTGCTCTGAGTGATAATTATTCAATCTGGTTAATGCCATTGTTAATTAAGAACAAGCCGGATTCAGTGAGTAAACAAACTATGCAACGCAGAGGAGAATAACACAAGAAGTATAAGGTTCTTATTACTCAAATTTCACAGTGAATTCAGATATCTTGAAGGTGAGTTCTGTTCCTCCTATGTGCTATTCCTATTTCTTAGCTGGAAAGAAGAATCTCTTGAGTCTCTGTCATTATTTCCAAAATTTGAAGTGTTTTTCATTGTAATCCTCCAAGTATGGCTTTAAAATCTACATGTTTGGGGAATGAACATGGTCCTGGTCTTATTTATTCTCACTCTAAATTTGGAGATACTACGTTGGTTCAATACGATTTAGAAGAATTCAAAGAAAGAACTAGAAACCCTGTTCAAACCCCTACGATGAAGAAAATTGTAGATAGCGGCTTAGTTGAAGCCGCAGCTTTTCCTCAAGCTATACTGTGCCCAGAATTGGTTCAAGAGTGTATGAATAGGTACGACCCCCAGGACAGGTGCATCAGAAATGCAAGCAGTGATGTGTTATTTCATGTCAACAGACAAACCCTCATGTCTATGATGAAGATACCGCCTAAAGAGGCGTATTCCGGCCTTGATATTACTTCCTCTTATGGGTATTTCTCGGAGAAGAAACCAACTTACAAAAATGTAATAGCGAAAAACTAGCTGCTGAAATTTCAGAAGGGCGGTTCAAGGTTGCCCAGGCCACTCACTAGGGATCATTTGATTAAAGAAGTAAGGGATATTGTGGTATTGTTACATAGACTAAGGGGTAGTCAGCATGCCTATTATTGGGAGGATTGGATGTACTTTTTCATACAAGTCATCCTTCAAGGGGAACAATATTTAGATTGAGCTGAAATAGTGGCTGACTGTCTACATCAGGGTTTGAGTAATTGTCTGGGAGACAGAGATTTCTATATGTCTTCGTACCTGTTCTATTGTCTGGCATCTACAAGAGAGTGGTTTGACCTACCCCATGCACCCATAGCTGAGAATAGTAAGATTTATGAATATTATTCACAGTTGTAGAGAAGGAATTGCTATGAAAATTATAAAAGGGTTAATGATGTCTTCACTAGGAAAATGACTTATGAATTGGCAGGAAATCTGGGTAAAAGAATGTCCAGTGAAGAAATGCAACTGATTAGCATCTATGGTAGCTTCTTCATTCAATTTTCTGAGTTCACTGACATCAGAGTTGGAGGATTTGATGGTGAACCTGTGAAGTTACCTAGATATGTGTTTGATCATTTCGTGCTGATGGAGGTATGTAGACAGCTGGCACATGTTGATAAGAAATCCTCATCAAAAAAGGGTTTTGGTATTTCTTTTCCCATTGAACTTGGGCATTATTCATGCCAATCAAAATTTGATGCCTTGAATTTGTAGGTGAACCTTAAAAGGTTTAATTTTCAGTTCTTCACTGCCAGGACTCAATTTGACAGTAAAGGATTTGTCAGAGATAACCTAGACCCTGGAACAGGGCTTTCACATATTCCTAAACTAGAGGACTACTGGGAAGACTGTCCAGATGAATTTGAGGTTAGGAGAAGGTTGTGGTGTAGGTTTTCTTTGGGGCAGATAATTACTCTCAATTTAAACATGGATGTTTCTGGAATTATTGATGATAAGGAACAGGTGGTTGACCCACAGTTTGAAAAGGTAGAACAATTACCTATTCCAGAAGTTGATTGGAGCAAAAAGGAGGAAGATAGAATTGAAGTTAAAACTCTTCCAGTGATAAGGAGAACTGAGAAATGGTTGATGGAAAAGAGACAGGAAGGTCTTCAGGATAAAAATACCCAACAAATCACTTCAATGATTGGATCATCACTTCCCATAGACTCTTCTAACCAACCTATTGCTATCTTTGGTGCAGGTGCTTCCAAGCCATCAACTGAAAGAAGCCCTACCACTAAGAGGTCCAGAAGAGTCCTCACAGATATCTTACCCTCTCGTGTTACCAGGTTGAGGACTAAAGGGAAAAGAAAGAAACAGGTTTCTGAAACAATAGTTGTTGATTTGAATTCAGAGGAAGATTCAGAAGAACCTATGGGTGACAAGGAGCTAAGTCCACACAGAACAGAGGAAGTTGACACCAGGTCACAGTCAAGGACTGTTCTAGAGACCCCTGAAATATTGATGATTTCAAATGTATCCTCTGATGGATTAAACCCTGAGAAGACAACCTCAGCCCCTGCACCAAAGTGGCTAGAGAGTTCTATCTCTGACAAGAAAAAGGTAATTCCTTTTGTTGTCCCTTTAGAGGACATGGTAAGCAAATGTTTGGGGAAAAACCCCAAGTCCAAGAAACTCAAGACGACATCCAGAATAAACATTGATCCAAACACTGGTAACTGGAGTGCTGAATAGCTAAGCCAATCACTGAGGAAGAAGTTCAAGATCCAACTGTGCACGATTTCACTGTGGAGAGAGTGGATCTCGGTGCTGCTTCTAGAGCTGCAGATGTCCACCACCTTGAAGCATCTACTAAGAGGATGGTTAGTCAAACCTGGAAAGATGAAAAGGACAAGAGGGAGTTAAAGCAAACTCTGTGTTCAATGGCAGAGTACATTGATGCTATTCACAACCCCAGCCGATCTCACAGCTTTCCCTATCTTTTGACCTGAAATCGCCTGTTAACCAGAAGCTATTGGATCAAGTTCATAGAAGCAAAATGGTGGCAAAAACATTTGACAGTTGGTTGGATAACATTGAACAAAAAGGAACTGAATACATTCATGAACTCAAGAGCATATATGACCTGACTGCTACCACCATTGAGGATCTTAAAGCACAGGTTGCTGTTTGGGTGAAAGATGAAGGTAAGTGGGCGAATGTAATAAACCAAATAGATGAAGTTCAGAAATATGGGCTGGCAAAGTTTTTGACAGAAAAAAGCCTGACTGGTTTGGACGAGGATTTGTTATATGTGAACAAGAAAAATATTGAATGGAGGAATTCCATATCCCAGCAAGGATGTTTTGAACTTTCAAAGTTAATTAAGGAGATAACAGAATTCACTCAATTGCTGCAACATGACTTGCAATGTATTGATGTTAAATACATTAAAGATGATGGAAAACCAGTGGAAGATGTCGAAGCAGTGGTCCAATCTTTCAAAGATAAAATCGGCTTCGTCAGAGAAAATGACAATATTTTAATTGAGGACTTCTCCAGGATTTCTAAAGTTGAGTCACTACTTTACCTCTACATCGATGCACTTCTAGAACACAAAGAAAAATTTGGGAAAATGCGAAGGGAAAAGGAAGTTTGGAAGTCAAGAATGAAACATATAGGTATTCCCAACTTCCTGAAGATTCAGGAATTCGTTGCAGCTTTTCAGAAGTGGAAGTCCCAACGTGCTTCCCAGGCCACCGATGACAAATTTGGAGATGCAAATCTGTTGTCCCAGTCATGATTTTGTTGGCTCACTTTCTTTATTTTTGTTCCTCTTTTATGTTATTTTTGGCAAATCTTGATCTTTAAAATCAGTTGTTATAAACTAAATCCCTTACGGGTCAGAGTTATGTTAAGTCTGGGTTTGATTTACTCAAAGACATGATTAAGACATTCATATATATAGGTTTTTAAAATCTTTGGAAGGAGATAGAAAGTTAGGAAAAAGAAAGAAGAAGGGGAATTTTAGCTAAACCGTTTTATAGTTTTACATTATGTGATAATTGTCTGAGAAATTTTTCATCTGTGAATGGGAAGAAGAAACAATTACTGCTTACTTGGATCTGTGCGTCTGAGTGTTTGGAGTTAGATTTTCTGTGTGAAATCTCCTTTCATCTGGTAATTGCTCTTTTATTGGACAATTCCTCATATGTGTTCTATTATTTATTGGTTCAGCAAATTCATATGTATGTGTTCATGTATTTGAATGTATCAAAAGTAGAATATGTGCATTCTATTACACACTGTTGTTGTATAAATTTACCGCATTCATAACATAGTTATGTATGAATGTCAGTTTGCCTTAAGCATTTTCTGGTTAAAAATGCATTTGGATAGTTGAATTGATTAAATTCATTGAAAATCTTAAAGGGCGTTGTACCTAAATTCAGAGGGGAACTAATTTAAAAAGTTCACCCATTTGTTGCCTAACTCGTTTGTTCTTCAAAGAGGGGTATAGAGTCAAAATAAACCATTTTCAGAATAAGGACAAATCTGTTAGCCAACAAACACATACAAAAGTAAATGGAACAATACACATCAACAAGATTACACAAGACACAAAGATTTTATGTGGGAAACCCTTTTGGGAGAAAATCCACCACCAAAAGATGTTCACAATTATATTAATTAGAATAAATACCAATTAAATACAATAAGGCATTTGGAAACGTTTTACATAGTCTTAATCTATAACATACCCTTCTTCTACAATCACTCTGATATTTATACACCAATAGTGCATAAATGTCTTCAATCTCCATCAAGTGAGTTTTTAACCTTGGCACATTCACAAAAACTAATATATAGATGTATTCATGGGAGACCCAACCATCCAACCATCCAACTAAACCTATGGAATACCAAGATTCATGTTATTATAATTAGACCATACGTGATTCCATCATACTACATAAACCACCAAGTATAACACCTCCACATGGATAATCACATTGTACAATTTGACACTATTGCATAATATGAGTCAATAGTTACAACCTTTACATTGTTGGTACACACATGTATGTTTCCAGTTAGCAACCATTACTAGTAGTAGCTCACACCAACATAACATTACTTCTAATTGCTTGTGATATCTTGTGCCATCTTCTAGAACATTATCTTGCTCTCAGATTTTACCACATGATTTCCAATTTTGCTACAAGTACTCCATCATCAATCATGCTCCACCAAAAACTAAACACATATGTGGTTGTGAATTATTTATCCAGATGGCTTGTGGTTGTTGTCATAGCACCACCTCATGTAGACAAACCATGTATGCTATACTACACTACCTGATAACTCATTGCATATCACCACAAATAAGTATGTAGTAAAACTCTTCCAATAAGAACTTTATGTAGGTGAATTATCACCCAAGTCCCAACAATTTGACATGGGCTTGTTTTCCTTTTAGTATAGTGGCAATTCCTATTGATGAGATAAATAACATTTGCATGGTTGAGCTCACAATTGATGTCAAAGAAGATGAAACTAAAATAACACCAAGACTGGAAATAAATCCTAAACTCATAAGAGAAGTAAATGAGATACATGTGAATGGCATTCCACCTAGTGACCTTGAGCCACTAAACATGAACTTGGAGGGACTTCAAGTTCAAGTTGAGATATTATAAAGATGGCCAAATGAATATGAGGTGAGTGAAGAAGAATTCTTTAGAATGTGAATGATCCATATGAAAAAATTGGAAAAATAAATCTACTAATCATATAGTTGTCAAGATAGTACAAAAAACCTACCCATGGACATACACCTCATATAAATGGGGACCTAAGGATCTAAATTGTTCTTAATGAACAATAAGAATAACACCATATCTAATATGAACTATGTACATTCTTACAATACACTCATTACCTTAGAAACACAAAAAAAACTTCACACAAAAGGCTAATCTTGTAAGATCACTTATCTAATGAAGGGTTATTATCAGATATCAATTCATCAACAATCCTTCGTAAGATTGAGAGAGGATCTAGTTTCATGAACTTCTTTATTTTTAAAGGACAAGAACTCAAAGGTATCTCCACATCCTATCAAATTAGGATACCTCATACTAAGGGTTGATAACATAATTGATAAGAGAGTAGGTAAAGTAAAAAAATAGACCTAATTGGATCAACCCATACCTTGTCAAGGAGGACATAGCGAATGGTGCTTTCCACCTTAAAAAGTATTACATAAAAAATAAAAAATAATCCACCTACATGTCATTATGTTTAGCCCATTGCATCATGTTATGTGTTTTCTCTTCTCTAATTGTTACTCTAGTAAGAGCCATAGGTTGTTAGTACACTTCTTTACTATGCTAGGTCATGAAATCCTTAATATTATATACCAATCATCCCTATATCCTAATAGGTTTTGAGAAAGGAAATTTTGAGCATCAAATTGATCCTAGTCTAAGCTAGTGTTACTTTCTAATTTCATTCCCAACAAATAGATAGTCCTATAATACTACCTAGAATATAACAATAAAGTCTTCCTAATTATCCTTAGTAAAGGGGAAAGTTTGAAAAGTCTTAGAAAGTGATGGATACCCATTTGGTTGTGTCTAGCCCCTCACCTTGCCTAATCATTGGTGATGATCCCTTACTTCATTTTGGTAGCATAGGGTTAGGTCAAAGGGGTACTATGTGTAGATGAGAAAAATACACTTCAACTAAGAAGTATTAGTCAAAGGAATTTTCCACTACAACTACACTCACGACTATTTTAGTTTTGTTGCCTACTAAGTTTCAATAGACTAACATTACTAGTCCCTTAATGTGCTAAGAAATGCAAATAGAAACTGTTATGGGACTTTTTCCCCGAGAAGTGAATTAAAGAAATAAACTTTGTAAAAACTTTATAGAGTAAAAATAAATATATATAAAAAAGAATACAAGAAAATAAGAAGGAATGTCAAAAAAAGAAGTTAATTTCGAGTTAAAATAAAGGTTAAAGAGCTTTATTTATAAGTACACTCATATTGGATTGTGTTTCACGAGAAGTTATAATTAAAAGGTTATTTGTGATATTATAAAAGGGTGTGATATTTGGAACCACCCTTTGGGTTATTATAAAAGAATGTTGATAAAATACCAAAAGCAAAAGATTGTAAACATAATCTTAAATTTCAAAGACAAAACAAAAAAGAGAAAATGAACAAGAACTTGTTATAAAATGGAGGAGCTCTCTGTTAGGGATGCCAACACGTTGTGAGGATATCTGTGCATCACGTTTTAGTCTAGGCCGTAGAAAAAACATGAAACCAGAGCTTTGTTACACATTACATCACCTATCCTGCCCAATACAAGCAGAAACATAGTGCTCGTAGCTTCGATATAATAGAAATGTGCTCAAATTGAAAGGAAATGAATAATACAATTCCAAAGGAACAAAAAGAATAATAGAAATGAAAAGATTTAAGGAGAGTGTTCACAAAACCATTGGAATGGCATGAAATTTCTCCCTCAAATCTAGAATCTACAAGAAAAAGGAAAAATGTTGGGGTTGTTTTGGGGGTTTGCCTTCAGGTCAAACCCCTGCTTTGTATTTCTACCTCCACAACAACCAAGATTGAAAATATGAAAATAAATGTGTGTGCTATTATTTTCTATGCGTGTCTAGAAGAAATAAGAGCAGTGACAAATAACTTACAAATGTAAAAGAAACTAATATACTCAAGCTTGAGAGAAAACTAGTGTGATTGTAAGAAGGAAAGAAAGGAAAATGGAGGTAACCCACATAAATTCAACAAACAAGTAATGGATTACTATACACAAATGAACAATAAAAGAGGGTAAATGGAACTCAATCACCTTGTAAACAAAAGATACAAAATGCTCAGTTGAAGATTAAGAACCCAACAAGCAATGGTCCCAAGAAACCCCACAAAGAAGCTACAAATCCTCAAGAAATCTTACATAAGCTTGTAGACAACAACACAACTATGAAAATCCTTGAGAATGTTAGATAGAAATCTACTTGTGAGCACAAAAATAGAAATGACTTCACATATTTTCCAAGAGTTACAGAAGAGAGCAAAGAGAGTTCAAAGAGTTGCTTGAGATTGAAGAGAATTGTTTCAAAACAAAAGAATTAGAGGGAAAGTAATGAAGGTAGGTGAAATAAGGTCATTCAGGAGTCTGGAGACATTACAAAGAATCTCTTTCATCATAGGAGGTGGTTAGTAACACCCAAAAAAATTCACTTGGCACCACATAAATGTGGGATGCTAGCACTATGAGTGAACTTCCATGCTAAGTGCTAGGGTCCAAGTGACTCCAGCTCTTGGTCACATGAAAAACCTTAGGATGACAAGAGAAACAAGGCATTAAAACATAATTTAACAAAAATAAGAACAAAGGCTAAAACAAAACACAAATGCACATGTGCATGGGTTAGGGAAAAAGGTTAAGGCAAGGCTAAAGTGATCCTAAAAACATACTAGGGGAGCAAACACCAAAATGAGTACAAAATGTAGCGTGAAATTGCAAGGGTATGCAATTTTTGATGTTATATTTAGCCCCCACTTTAATGGGCTTATGACCCTAGGTGATATGCTACGCTAAAGTACAAAAAGAAATAACATGATAAATATTACCTCAAAAAGGATACTATACAGGCCACAAAGAGTTCTTCAAGCGAAGGAATTAACCTGCAAAACTACAATATTAGACAACAAAAACTTGCATAAAAGGCAATGTCAGAACCACGTATATAAAATCTATATGGATAAGGATTAGATTGGATATAATTTGCCTAAAATTAATGTTGGCCAATCATATAATCTAATGCACATTCTACTAAAAGTCTACAATATTATAACACAAATCACACAAGAAAGCAAAAAAAAATAATGCAAAAGGGGCATTTCTAGCATTGTGTTGCTAGAAGGATGCCAAGTATGGTTTTAGGTCTAGTACACTATGAGAGATAGGAACCATACCAAATTCTTGTGGGTCATAAGGACTAACAAACTATGTTTTTAGGTGACTCATAAAGAGCACCAACAAGTAGCAAAATGGAGCACTATTAGCTAGCATTGTGTTGTGCTAGGTGGCTCAAATGTTAAATAATATTAGGAATTACATGGACTAGAATGGTTAGGTAATTCTAATAAAGGTGGTCAATCTAAGCAAGTGCATCTACTTAGGACCACAAGATACCAATGCTACAAAGAGTGAATACTTCGGCGAGTATGTCATCAATGTGATGTGTGTGAAAATGAAAAGTGTAAAAGTATGTCCCCACCTTAAAATAATTGCATAAAGCAACAATATGCAAAAAAATTCAAGGTAGAATAAGGGGAAGAGGTAATAGAGCTTTAGGAAATGTATAGAGGAGGATATTCTCCCAAAGCTACCTCAAGAAAAAGGTTAGCCCCAAAGAGAGGCAACAAAAGTGATGTTGCAGGCATGACACACAAAGGCTTGTGTAAGCATGGTATGACACTCAGCAATGCAAAGACATCACATAGAAAAAACAACATCATTAAAAACATAAAGGGATCTATGTGCGTTGGAGTCAGTAAGAATTTATAGGAGGGAAATCATCAAGGGACAAAAGACATAATCATAATCATCCCCAAGCACGTAGAAGTACAAGCACAAAGGAGGAATGTCACATGAAATCAAAATAAAAGTAAATTTTTGGGTCAACATGGAAGGAAGCTAGATTTTCCAATGCTTTGCATCATCCCCAAAATGTCAAAATAGTCAATGAGACAACATATAGAAGAAGGTAGAAAATAGATAGAAGAATGGGATAACATTTTCATTCTTCTTGTATCCATGTGTCTACAAGGGCATCATGGGTCCTCCAGGTAGAACTAACAAACATATAATAAATATTTTCATGGGGAAAACATAATAGGCAAGCATGAAAACACATAAATACACATGGAACGAAAATACAACCCTCATGGTTCAGGCATCATCAAATCATCCATGTCCTAATCTTGGCTATCATAAGGGGATAGAGGAAAAGCTGACAAAGGGACCACATTAAGAGTAGTACAAGAAGACTCCCCTGGAACCAAATGTAGAGGATCAGTAGTAGGAGCATGATCCTCTTGAGCATGTGTAGAGGCAATTGTCAATGATTGTGTGAAAATCATGGACAATAAGGGAATATCCGTAACAGACTCAAAGATTTACTCCACTAGGGAGGAATCATTTGAGTTACTATTTAAATATTGCCCAAGCATGGCTCATCAATGCTATCAGCAAAGATGCATGCATTAAGAGTCACAGGTGGAGAAGAACCCTCCACAGCTGGAAGAAGTGATGAAGAAGGGCTCGGAGGTGGAGGAGATGCTAATAGATGCTTTGGTTTGTGGAATGGCAGTGTAGGATAATGTTTAGGCTTTCATTTAGGTGGTGAGTGAGGTATGTCAATGTCCATGGTGGCAAGGCGGAGGATATTATGAAAGATCTCATGGTAGGTGCACTAAAAAGGAACAAGGGGTGTGAGAGTGGTGCTAGAAACAACACTAATGTTAAGAAGGTCTAAGGGCTCCAAAAATGGTGGCATATCAGGAATAGAAGAAAGGATGGGATCCTTAGTAGAAGGAGCCAAGACTACTTGAACCCTTTTAGGGTTACATTTGTCAATGTCCAACTGAGGAGAGGCAGGCGTTGGGGATGGGAGAAACTCGGGCTGGGAAGGAGAAGGCTGAGGCTCAAAGGGAGGAGCAATATTAGGAGGAAGTTGTTTGGGAGGAGGACACTCAATGAGAGACTGCACATCAGTAGCACTCTCTCAAGTTGTGGCATGTCGACAATGCTTGCGATCTCATTCAAGATTATTCTAACAAGTATGAGTTAGGACCTGTTGAAGGAGAAAGGAGGTTTTCTAACATGGGTTCCTTTTCTTCCCCTATCTCAAGGGAAAGAGGGGGAACAAAAGGAATGACTGAGGGTTTGGAAACCACGGGGAGAGGGGAAGGGTCTTGCAACATGGGTTGCTTTCCTCACACCATCAAAGAGGTAGGACGAATAGAAGCAACCATCAGAGGTCAAGGAAGCACAAGAGTAGAGGGAGGATCTTGTAACACAGATTGATTTCCTCATGCTACCAAAGAAGTGGGAGGAACAAAAGCAACCATCGAAGGCTAAGGAACCACAAGAATATGAGGCAAATGAGGTGATACTAGTTGTTGACCTCTAGGCCTCAAGTATAAGGTTAGAGGTGGAACTTCCAAGTATAGGCCAATTGCATGGGGATGAGGAGGTGCACTTTTTGTGAGTCAGTTTCCTTTAATTGCTTGTGGGGTAGTAAAAGGAATAGAAGAAACCATCAAAGGTGGAGAGACCGAGGGGGAACTAGTTGTAGGAGATGAAGAAGAAGGGCCACCATATAACTGTGCAATCTAACTAGCTTTGATCTTTTGATATGACAAGAATAAAAATTCATTGTGTGGTTGGAGATGCTCAATTGAGGTTGGCCAAAAGTAGTCCAAAGAAAAGTTGCCACACATGGAGAGAGGCTAGAATCCAAAATTGGTAGACTGTGTACACTACTCCATCATGTGGGAATTTCAAACACTTGTGAACCATAGAAGGAACCACTATCATAGAAGAGAGCCATGGATGGGCCAACTTTAGATGAAAATGGTCTGAGGTAGGAATGATCGAGAAGGGGACATCCAAGGTCTTAGGTCCAACCTAGATAGAAAGAATAAGTGAACCAATGGTAGGATGAGACAACCCATCATGTGACTGTATGTAGACTTTTGATTTCTCATATGTGTTTAAATATACAGTTCATGTATGTATAAGAATTCCTCTATTATAACATTTACCATGCATACAAGGTCAATTAGAACACCCCTTAAGGGTTTCCATTAACCTCGATGCCAATGTATAGAGGGTCATCGTATACATGCATAGGCGCATCGATGGGGGTGAAATAAATGGTAGGTTTATAACCAAAGTGCTCTTGAGAAGGATGAGGGTGAACATTGAACATCCCTATAATTTTAGTAAAGGGAGAAGAAGATGCATCAACAGTCTTATTGAGCACCAAAGATGAAGATGAAACCTGTCAATGAAATTTGAGGAGTGACAAGGCAACGAATTGGTGTATATTTGCAAGTTTTGGTTTGGAGGAGAAATAAATTTACTTTATCATTAACACCAGCTACCTGGATGAAATTTCAATCAATGTAGTCTTGCACAATATGTTTAAGAGGCAAACATCATTCAGTGTCATTCCCGGGAATACAATGAAACTGACAAAAAACCTTCGAGTCATATGAAGGCCATAAGGGTTTATGAGTATCCAAAGGGAGGATGTGTGGCAACTACACCAAATTTTTATTTAGGATTTACTACAGAATAGAATAGAGAGACTCATTGAGAGAAGTGAATTTACTATTTATTTGTTCTTTGGATGAAGAGAGGGCTAGAACAGCCTATGAAGGTGTTGTAGCCACTGCATTATTTATTATTGTTGAAGCATTATTCTTAAAGAATTTTCTATTCTTTTTATAATTAATAAAATATGAAGATGCATCAAACTATGCAATAGGATCCAATGAGGTGGGAACCTCAAATTGGCTGACAAACTATAAATAATTGCAAGGTGTTGTACATAAGTGTGCAAAAGAAAGGATATTTCATAAGCAAAATCTTATCCCTGATTAGAGGTTGCAGGTTACCAATGAAAACCCACTGCATGTCTAAATTCAACATGGCATAAGGGATTTGCAAAAATAATTCTTGATCATATCTACAAATAAAATTAGTGACCTTCTCGTGCATACCTTAACAACAATGGACGAGGTCAGTGAAAGTGACATGCAACCCAATGTTGGCCGGCAAGTGTTGGAAAAACTGATTGACAAGTTGCTCAAAAGAGGAAATAGAATGGTCAAGCAATGAAAAATAAATCCAACGCGATGTCTTTCAATAACCATGAAAATATTTTTGCTAATAAAGAATCCTAAAAAATAAAATCACTGCACAAGGCATTGAATGCAGATACATGCATTTGGGGGTCACCTATTCCAGAGAACTTTTCAAAACGTGGTGCCTTGAAGCCTTGGGGAAAAAGGGTAACAAGGATGTTGAGAAATAAAGGACTACGTCTACAATATGCGAGAATGAGGGGTTGTACAGATGATGTGGATAAAGTGGCAAGTTACTATTGCAAGGAACCAACATTCTGGAGGAGTGGTTGATGACAGGGTTTGTGGTGTGTATGGGTGTGGAAATAGGAGTAGAGGTAAGGGAAGGGACATCTATTGAGAGGCTCCCAGGGGACCACCAAGAAAAGTAATCTGTAAGGGATGAAAAGGTAGAACAAACCCATATTGTTTATGGGGTTCACAACCATTCTAGATGAGCTAGCACCTACATTTCCTTGTTGTGCAATGCTAATAGCAATATGTGAAGATGTGGTGCAGGAGCACCTAGAATATCATGTTTTCTTTTGTAATAAGGTCTATTTGACCAATGCATTTTCATTTCAGTTTGTATCTAGGTTCATTTTGTAAGTCCCAAGTGACTTAGGGGACATGTGTCAAATTGTAACCGCATAATGCCAAAATAGGGCAGTAGGGTAGTTGGAGGTTGTTTAGACGGTTGTCTCCCAGCCGCTTGGATTGATCTCCCAACCGCTTGGAGTTAGTTTGGTACTACTCAGGGTGAGTTGATAAATGTCCAGAGGAATAAACTAAATGATCATCGAATGTAATCAGATCAAAGAAGGGTGTGAATGTGATTGTATTGTGCTCGAAAGAAATAAAGCTATTCTGTTATGTCAATTCGATTTTCATTTCCTATAATTACAAATTGTTTAGTTATAGATTTCCATTCTCTTTGTGCTTTCCATTTTGTTGTTGTATGTCATCGTGAAGCATTCCACTAGTGAGATTTCTGTCGAAATCAGTGGAATGGCTTTGTTGTACAATATGTGTTTTTTGTTTCCTGTTTTGTTTTCCTATTCGACGGGGCAGGTATTCCAGATTGAGGAGTGTGCATAGTAGCATGTCGTAGCATCTCTATGTGCTAGGCGTAGGGTGTAGATTAGACTGTGTGAGAGTTGAAAACCCTAATGGTGGACCGCTGTGTTGGTTCATCGGTGCATCGGTAGAAGGACGGAAGTCTTGGTCAACAGAGTAAGTCTCGCCGAAGGAAGTCAGTTATCGGCATAAGTCAGACGACGGAGGGACTTTAGAAAGTTGTTCTGACCATTGTCATACCGATTGAGATGTATCGGCAGCCGTTTTGTTGAGTTTTGCCGACTATGAAGAATTAGGGCCCGATCTATGGTATCTGCTGTCGTTCTCGATCATATTAGTATCAGAGCCAGAAAAGATTTGGGCGGAAAGTCAAATTGCAGGAGTGTTGGCGTTTGGGTGTTGTCAGTGAATGTTTATGTTAGACAGAGATAGTGAGATAGAGGTGGAGAGGATGCCTCCCAAAAGTATGTCGTAGGACGCCGTTAAGAAGCTGATCGAGGAGATGCTTGAGTCCAAGTTGGGAGAATTCAAGCAGTCCAAAAGCAAAGATAAGGAAGATGAAAGTGATAGTGATGAAGGTGATACAGGAACTAAGGAAACCAATAAAAAGATAGAGGAGATACCAGCAGACCAGAGGGCATTTGTAAATGCATTGAAGTCAGTCAATAGGGACACCATAGATGGGTTACTTATGTATAGTGGAAGTATGGAAGCTAAAGAGGTGATTGATTGGATTAAGGCATTGAACAATCATTTCGAATACAAAGAAGTCCCTGATGATAAGAGGGTTAAGTTGGAAAAGGCAAGATTGAAGGGATCTGCTCTTGCATGGTGGAATTATGAACAAGGAGAGAGAGTCAAGGAGGGAAAGAATATGATAACCTCCTGGGAAAGGATGAAGACCAAAATCAAGGCACAATTCTTACCCCTGGACTATGATGTGCAGATGTATAAGAAATTGCAGAACCTCAGACAGAGAGACCTTGATGTGAATGCATATACACAAGAGTTTCATAAACTCAGTCTCAGATCAAAGAGACAAGAAGAAGAGTCAGAGAAAGTGGCCAAGTATTTGAATGGCCTAAGGATGAACATCCAAGATGAGATCAGTATCTTAGCACCAGAAATAGTGAACAAGTGTTTTCAAATGGCCTTAAGGGCTAAAGAGAAGATAAAAAGAAAGAGTGAGCAGAATAATAGAGGTAGAGGTGGAAGAAATTTCAGAGTCAGAGGCAGTTTTGGAGGAAGAAGTCCTAACCAGAGGCCTAGTGGTGAGTCTAGCCAAGAAGAGCAAGTTGGAGACTCCAGTAGCAGAGGAGGCTACCGAGGAAGAAGGCCTAATGGAAGAGGTGGGATAAGTGGATCAGGTAGAGGATCCAAATTCTCCAATATGAGATGTTATAATTACAATCAGATAGGGCACCCAACATACAAGTGTCTAGAGAAGGCCTCAACTTCTCATGGTAGTGAGAAGAGAACCACTTTGATTCAAGAAGATGCAAGGAGTGTGACATCTCCTTAAGTGAATCTAGAATCAGAAACGGGAGAGACTCTAATGCTCAAGAGGACGCTACTCAAGGAACCAGTGCAGACTGAACCATTGCAAAGAAGGGCTTTGTTTAGAATCAACTGCAAAATCCAAGGTAAGGTTTGTAAAGCTATTATTGACTCTAGTTCTACTGATAACATTATATCTTTGGAAGCAGTGAATAATTTGAAGTTAGAAAAGATACCCCATAGCAGTCCATATAAATTCACTTGGTTGAATAAGGGGCAGCACGTACTCATCAATGAACAAGCATGGGTAGAATTTAGTATTGGGGGGTATAGAGACAAGATTTTGTGTGACATCCTTCCAATGGATGATTGCCATCTTCTGCTGGGCAGACCATGGCAATTTGACAGGAAGGCCCATCACGATGGAGAAAGAATGCTTACTCATTCCAAAAGGATGGTATGACTTATGGGATATAGTCATTGGTAAAAGAGGATCCATGGCATGTAGGGTCTATTGTAATGCTGGTAGGAGAAAAAGAATTCATGGATACACTGAAGGAAGGAGATGGAGTAGGTTTTGCTTTGATTGTGAAGCCTAAGGGGGAAAAGAAGAAAAGTGTGAGAGAAGTAGGACCTAAGGAGGTCAGAGATTTTCTTGAGAGTTACAAAGGAGTGATTGCAAAGGATATACTTGATTCCCTACCACCTATCAGAGACATTATCCATTAGATAGATCTCATACCAGGAGCAGTACTTCCTAATAAGGTAGCATATAAGATGACACCTCAGCAGAATGAAGAGATAGCAAATTAGGTTCAAGAACTCCTAAACAAAGGACTAATAAGGAAGAGTCTTAGCCCATGTGCAGTACCTACTATTTTAGCCCCAAAGAAGGATGGGAAATGGAGATTGTGTATTGATTCTAGGGAAATAAATGGGATAACCATCAGGTATAAGTTTCCTATTCCTAGAATAGAAGATCTAATGGATTGTTTGGGAGGTGGTACCTATTTCTCTAAGATAGACTTGAAGAGTGGATACCATTAGATAAGGATAAGAGAAGGGGATGAGTTGAAGACAGCTTTCAAAACCAATGAAGGGTTGTATGAGTGGCTTGTGATGTCATTTGGTCTTTCAAATGCCCCTAGCACCTTTATGAGATTAATGAATGAGGTGTTGCAGGAATTCATAGGGAAATTTGTGGTAGTTACCTTGATGATATTTTGGTGTTCAGTAAGAGCAAGGAAGAACACTTCAAACATTTGGAGATCGTCTTGAAGAAGCTGCAAGATCAAAAGTTAATGATAAACTTGGAAAAGTGTGACTTCATGAAACAAGAACTAGTGTACCTAGGTTTTGTCATCTCTAAGGGTGATTTAAAAATGGATCCTTCCAAGGTAGAAGCTATTTTGAATTGGCCTACACCCAGGACAACAACAGAGGTCAGAAGCTTTCATGGCTTGGCCACATTTTACAGAAAATTTATTAAGAATTGCAGTGATATTTGTGCACCTATGTTAGAGACCATCAAGGGTGGTGGAAAGATGCAGTTTGAGTGGACAAAAGCAGTAGATTAGAGTTTTGAAAGTCTGAAACAGAAAGTTGCCAAGTATCCTATTTAGTACTTCCAGATTTCAATAAGGTTTTTACCATTGAATGTGATGCAAGTGGGTTGGCCATAGGAGCAGTGTTGAGTCAAGAAGGCACACCAGTAGCCTTCTTTAGTGAAAAGTTAAATAAAGCCAAGAGGAAATACTCCTCTTATGATTTAGAGTTGTATGCTATGGTACAAGCTCTGAAAAAATGGAGGCACTATTTGCTTCCTAAAGAATTTATTATATACACTGACAATCATGCTCTCAGTTTTTGGAAAGGACAGGAAAAGCTCAGTCATAGACACATGAAATGGGTGGAAAGCCTTCAAGCATACACCTTCATCATCAAGCATAAGAAGGGAATCACCAATAAGGTTGCTGATGCTCTAAGCAGAAGGGTGTTGATAGTGCAAGAAGTACAGCTACAAAGCATGGGTGTTGAGTCACTCAAAGGATTGTATGAAGAGGACCAAGATTTCAAGGAGATTTACAAGGTATGCGGTGAGTTTGCCAATGCTTTCCACAGTGAATTTTTAGATTATGCATTGCAAGATGGACTTTTGTTTAAAGGTAGTCAACTATGTATCCCTAAGTGTTCAATGAGGAATAATATCATGAAGGAGAAACATAGTGGTGGTTTCGGAGGACATTTTGGGCTCAATAAGACCTTAGATCTTGTAAAAAGGTTTTACTTTTGGCCAAGGATGGAATATGATATCAGAAGGTTTGTTGAGAGTTGTATGATTTGCCAAAGAGCAAAAGGAGTCTCAACTAATGCAAGACTGTACCAACCTTTGCCCATACCAAATAGACCTTGGGAAAGTTTGAGTATGGATTTTGTGATGGGATTGCCCAAGACAAGGATAGGTTATGACTGTGTGTTTGTTGTGGTAGACAGGTTCAGCAAGATAGCTCACTTTATTCCTTATAAGACCACCAATGATGCTAGTTACATTGCAGGTTTGTTCTTTAAAGAAATTGTCAGCATTCATGGGTTACCTTTGAGTATTGTATCTGACCGAGACAACACATTTGTGGGACATTTCTAGTGAACCTTATGGAAAAGATTGGGTACAAATTTGTCTTTTAGTTCAGCCTATCATCCTCAGACTGATGGCCAAACTGAGGTTGTTAATAGGTCATTAGGTAATCTATTGAGATGTTTGACATGAGAACATGGTAGTAGTTGGGATGTGGTACTCCCACAAGAAGAGTATGCCTATAATGATTCTACAAACAAAAGTACAGGTCTAAGTCCTTTTGAAGTTGTTTATGGTAGTCAACCTAGAGGTATTTTTGAATTGCGAGATGTTCAAGGGTTGGACAAAAGGAGTGGACATGCTGATACTTTTGCAGAGGCTATGAAAGAGATCCATCAACAAGTCAGAGATACTCTACACAAGAATAGTCAGAAGATCAAGGCTAGAGTGGATCAAAGGAGAAGGGATGTGCAGTACCAAATAGGAGATATGGTCATGGTTCATCTCAACAAGAACAGACTACCCACAGGAAACAACAGTAAGTTGATGAGAAAAATTGGACCTTGTCAAATTCTGGAAAAATATGGTCCTAATGCTTACAAAATTGAACTCCCTGATGATATTGCTATTTCACCTATATTCAATGTTGCTGATTTGACATTATATAGGAGTCCTGATATAGGTGAAGGTATAGCAGATTTTATCCAAGACAATGCAGAGTGGGTGCAACATTTACCACCTAAGGAACCACCGCAGATGGAGTGTATCTTGGATAGCAGGATAGCCAAGAAGACCAGAAATCAGACCTATTTTGAGCACTTAGTCAAATGGCAAGGACTTCCAGACTCAGAATCCACATGGATGCTAGAAGCAAACATCAAGAAGCAGGGTGGTGATTTGCAGCAGTTAGTCTCTGAGAGGACTTGAGACAACTTTCACCCGGGGAGTATGGTGTAGGAGCACCTAGAATATCATGTTTTATTTTGTAATAAGGTCTATTTGACCAATGCATTTTCATTTCAGTTTGTATCTAGGTTCATTTTATAAGTCCCAAGTGACTTAGGGCACATTTGTCAAAATTGTAACCGCATAATGCCAAAATAGGGCAGTAGGGTATTTGGAGGTTGTTTAGACAGTTGTCTCCCAGCCGCTTGGATTGATCTCCCAACCGCTTGGAGTCAATTCAGTACTACTCAGGGTGAGTTGATAAATGCCTAGAGGAATGAACTAAATGATCATCGAATGTAATCAGATCGAAGAAGGGTGTGAATGTGATTGTATTGTGCTCGAAAGAAATAAAGCTATTATGTTCTATCAATTCGATTTTCATTTCCTGTAATTACAAATTGTTTAGTTGTAAATTTCCATTCTCTTTGTGCTTTCCATTTTGTTGATGTATGTCATCGTGAAGCATTCCACTAGTGAGATTTCTGTTGAAATCAGTGGAATGGCTTCGTTGTACAATATGTGTTTTTTGTTTCCTGTTTTGTTTTCATGTTCGATGGGGCAAGTGTTCCAAACTGAGGAGTGTGCATAGTAGCATGCCCTAGCATCTCTATGTCCTAGGCGTAGGGTGTAGATCAGAATGTGTGAGAGTTGAAAACCCTAATGGCAGACCACTGTGTTGGTTCATCAGTGCATCGGCAGAAAGACAGAAGTCTTGGTCGACAGAGTAAGTCTCGCCAAAGGAAGTCAATTATCGGCGTAAGTTGGACGATGGAGGGACTTTAGAAAGTCATTCTGACCATTGTTGTCATACTGATCGAGATGTATCGGTGGCTATTTTGTTGAGTTTTGCCGACTGTGAAGAATTAGGGCTCGGTCTATGGTATCCGCTGTCACTCCCTATCAAGATGTATATGTTTGCATGGAAGAAGTAGGCATCAAAACTAAAAGTTGATTACCAATGATGTTAGAATGGGAGTCATGAGCTGCCTCGTGGTAGCTTTCTAATGGAGGTGCATCACTATGCACTATATGGGCAAGACCACAGAGGAAGTCAAGACCATTAGTATGATTAGTTAACATGGAGCGAAGAGCCTCAACTAGAGGAACAACAGTGTTGGGTAGGTTCTCATTAGCCAAATGATCCTAGTAGTTGGTCTAACTCTTGAATCTACTCTTGGGGAACACTACCTAGTGCGGCCTCATGGTCAAAGGCTACCTCAACATCATGAAAACTAGTCATCAGAAGAGTTGAAAGACAAGATAGAGATGGAAGAGTTGATATAGTAGGATCCTAAGAGAAGTTTGTAAAATTAAGTGTCGACCTAATATGTGTGTTAGAGGCATGAGAGTGAGCAATTGCAGCATGTTGCAAACTTGTACGAATGATATAACTTGAATTAGATGATTGGGTCATGAAGCTCATAAACTAGGTTCGGCCTCAAAACACAACCAGATGTGATGAAAAAGTTTGTTGTGTTAAATTTTTAAGAAAGTGTTTTTCAATGTTTAAGAGGCATCAAGTTCACCAAAATGTATAGTGAACCATAACAACAAAGAAAATGTTTAAGTGTGAGAAAGCATCGAGTTTACCAAATTGTAGATGAGGAAAAATTACACTTCAATTAAGAAGTATTAGTCAAAGGAATTTTCCACTACAATTACACTTAGGATTGTTTTAGTTTTTCTACCTACTAAGTTTCAATAGAATAACATTACTAGTCCTTTAATGTGCTAAGAAATACAACTACAAATTGTACTAATTGATTAAAATATAAAGGAATGTTGATAAAATACTGAAAGCAAAAGATAGTAAACAAAATCTTAAATTTTCAAAGATAGAATAGAAAAGAGAAAATGAATAGGAACTTGGTATCAGATGGAGAAGGTCTCTATTAGGGATGCAAGCACGTCATAGGGATGTTGGTACATTGTGCTATAGTCTGGTCCATACAGAAAATATGAAACTAGAGCTCTATTACACTTTATGTCACATGTCCTACCCAACACAAGAAGAAACACATTACTAGTAGCTTCTAGATAATAGAAATGTGCTAAACTTGGAAGGAAATGAACAATACGATCCCAAAGGAACAAAAGGAATAATGAAAACGGAAAGATTTAAGGAGAGAGTACACAAAACCAATGGAATGGAATGGAGCTTCTCCCTCAAATCTGGAACCTACAAGAAAAAGGAAAAATGTTGGGGTTGTTTTGGGGGTTTGCCTTCAAGTCAAACCCCTGCTTTGGTATTTCTACCTTCATAGCAGCCAAGATTGAAAATATGGAAATAAATGTGTGCTATTATTTTTTATGTGTGTCTAGTAGGAATAACAATAGTGACAAATAACTTACAAATGTAAAAGAAAATAATCTACTCAAGCTTGAAAGTAAACTAGTGTGATTGTATGAAGGAAAGAAAGGAAAATGGAGGTAACCCACACAAATGGAACAAGCAAGTAATGGATTACTCTACACAAATGAACAATAAAAGAGGGTAAATGGAACTCAATCACCTTGTAAACAAAAGATGCAAACTACTCATCGAAAGATGAAGAACCCAACAAGCAATGGTCTCAAGAAATCTCACAAAATCTTGTATACACTAGCACAACTATGTAAGTCCTTGAGAATGTTAGATAGAAAGCTAATTGTGAGCACAACAATAGCAATGACTTCACAGATTTTCCAAGAGTTTCTCGAGATTGAAGAAAATTATTTCAAAACACAAGAATTAAAGAGAAAATGAGGAAGGCAGGTCAAAGAAGGTCATTCAAGAGCACAAATGCATTACAAAGAATCTCTTTCATCACAGGACATGTCCAGTAACGCCTAGAAATGATCACTTGGTGCCACATAGACATGGGACGTTAGTGCTACATGTGAATGCCCATGCTAAGTGCTAGGGTCCAAGTGACTCCAACTCTTGGTCACATGAAACATCTTAGGATGACAAGAGAAATAAGGCACTAAAATAGAATTTAACAAAACAAGCACAAAGGCTACAACACAACACAAATGCACATGTGTGGGTTAGGGAAAAAGGCTAAGGCAAGGCCAAAGTGATTCTAAAAACATACTAGAGGAGTAGACTCCAAAATGACTGCAAAACATAGCATGAAATTGCAAGGGTATGCAATTTTCAATGTTACACTATGTAAGGCCCAAGTGTTTGTGCCTTTCTCTTCATTGTGTAGTTTTATATCGAATATTATGTACAATATTATAATATTGTTTTATATTTTTTAGTGATCACATATAGATATTGACATATTGATATATGACATATTATTTTATGATTAAACTTGTATGACTCATTCAACTTCACTATTTTCATTGATTATATGGTGCTAGTTGGTTTATTTTATTGGTTCAACATTAGTGATTTAATTAAGTATTAAATGTAGTTTATTTAATGTCACGTTTTTGTATTATCCTTATTATGCTTAATTAAAAGATAAATATTAAGATTTGATTATGATTGAAATGTATATGTACATTTCTTGATTTATGTTCATGTTGGTTATTGATATATTATGCTTCAACTATTACTATCATTTCATGGATGCACATGATGTTTGAATTGAGTGTGCAAGCACAAGGTTAAAAATACTAGTGGTTAATTTAGAGACAATCACATGGTTTGTTTGACTGTGTAAACCCATATTGCTCCATGTGGAGTAATAAGACATGAGATGTCTAAACTAATGAAACCCTATCTAACTCACTTGTGATTTAGGATCCATGTTTGTCCTAGACCGATAAAATGTGTTTGTTTCTTATGTGCTTTTAATTAATTCTCTTAATGCATCTATATTTTCTATGAGTGTGGAAATTAATTAGGGCATTAAGAAATGATAAAGCGCTTGAGAATAAAAGGGGGTCATTTGGATTTGCATTAATATTTTTTCATGTATTGGAAAATGTTATTTTTACATTATTGTTGCAAAATTAAAGTTGGTTATGTATATATGTCTTGGGAGTAATTGTGACTTGTTTAAAAGGTAAAAGTGACTTGGTATAGCAAGTTTACAAGTTATTATTAGATATTTTGTTGAAAATATATTATCTCCTTTTGAAAAGCTAGTTGTTGAAAATGTGAAAAGGGAAAGGATATAATTGTTTTAGGTATAAGGGAAAAAGTGTTTTTGTAACAAACAACCCCAACAAAAAAAATTCCAAAATATTGAACAATGAGAAATAATGTTAGCAGAACTAAAATACCTCCACACTTCTGATCCCCAAGATCCCAACTAGGTGAGGGGAGAGCATATTGTGCTTTGTTTTACAAATAAGCATTGTGCAACAAGAACTACATTCATCTGCAGTAAGCAAGCATCCACTATGCAGTGGGGATTTGCCACTTCAATGGGAATGAGTGCCAGAATTAAAATTACAAATCATCCACTTATTCAGTGGGTATTCTCCACTTATTTAGTGGGTAGGAAACAAGAAAGAAGGGTTCATTTCTCCACATTGGCAGTAAACCATCCAGGGGCCCTTATGTGATTTGCATAAGTAAGAAATATTACAATGAAATCAACGCAATAATAATCAAGTTGATTGATTAGGCATAATTTTGTCAACTAATTTGAAGAGCTTGGATCAAAGATCATACCCTGTATATCATCATTGTATTTGCAATTTTTGAATTGTCTGACTACCCAAATATGAACTGTAGCAAAAATTAGTCTTTCCTGAGTTGTACAGCTGCCCAGGCTATCATTAATTTCACATATAATCACACACAAAGATATCCATTTCAAACTTCACAGCAGAATACCACAAAACTGATATAAATCACTGCAGATGATAAATGTTCAAGGATATAACACTGCAAACTCAGAAATCCCCTGATTTTATGACTATACCATACGACTCATTTTGTATGGATATCCTCATAGCAGCAAAGAAACTCAATCAAATCACTACAAAATACTATAAAATTGATCACCCAATAACAACAAACAAATTACAATCAACAAAGGAAGCTAAGAATTACTTATTAATTTCTGATGTCAATTGATCCATTCCCAGTCTATATGGACATGGTTGTACAAAAACATTTACAGAAGTCTCAAACATGCATCAAATCCGTAGGAGATAGGCTTGAAACAATAGTCCATAGCAAACAATATTAACACATGCATCTTTGCTTACATAAACATCCACACTAATTTCTTGCACCAATCGTACCATTCAGAAATGTACAGCCCCCATGGTATGGACATCTCTAGCACACAACAAAAACATGAAATAACAATAACTCTTTCTTACACCATATTATCATAAGAAATCTCACACCAAACCAAAAACTATAAAGCATACAAAACTTCTCAAAAATCCATGAATCCAATGAAGCTCTGTGTAACTTCTATGTGAAGTCACCATACTCCAGCTAGGAAGGATATTGCACCATCAAAACTAGACATCTCCATGAGGGTTTTCATCCTCAAGAAGGGATAGCGAGTCATCTGGTTCAAAACCAGCAACATAACATTAACAAAATCCAAGCATAAAACCAACAATGATCTCTCAACCTCTTTATATAGGCACTTTAGGAGTTACAAAGGAAAAGAATTGTTTCTTGAAAATAATAACCTTTTCCCTCCGACTTAAATAATTTTTTTTTTCTCCACTTAAGGCTTCACTTTTTTAAGTGCCTAAATAAAAGAATATGTTTTCCCCTTTCTAATGAGCTATAACACTTAATAACTTTTTAATTATTTTCACCCTGAGGAACTTAAGTGAAAATAAAAATTAAATAGCTCATTAAATCACCCGACTTTGCGAAAAATCCCAAACTTAGGCTAACTGCAAAATAAATCATACCACTACCTTCTATGATGTTTGGGATGAAGAACAATGTCATCTGGGTGACTTACTATAATTAGACAACTCCTCCAAGAATCTTGGAGAGCAATCTGGGAGCTCGATTGGACTTCTGAAAACATCATTGTAACCCTGGACATCCACTGAGCTCAATGCCATAGAAAATTAATCCATTAACATAAGGGAAACCTATATAACTGATCTACGGACTGAACCAAGAACACTCCAAGAACTTTGGAGTTCATCCAAACATGTCAGATAGCTTTCAAGGGATTAGGAACAACCATAAAGTGCACAAAAATCTTATGTGCTAAAAAAGGGACATTATAGTCCTCCCCGCTCAAGATTGCTTGTCCTCTAGCAATGCATGCCATCCAACAGAGATACCTGCATGATTAGCAATAATATATCTGGATCCCAAGTTAACCTCAAGAATGTTCCACACTTCCGCTACACTACTTTGATATATCTGGCAACTGCACAGCTGACACTCTGTATAATACTCTGAAACATTCTACCAATCACCCAACCTTTTAGATCCCAAACATCTATATCATCATTAACCATGAAAGTGAAGACATCAATACAATTCATCCAACCTAAAACTACTACTGGGACCCAAAATCTAAAATGTTCCTCCAAGGAAGAACACAAATCAGCTTGAACACAAGCTGAAAGTAACTCCAAACAGCCATGAATCACTTGTTTTTCACCATTCAAAAGAGCAATATTAGTTGAAACACTTGTCCTTTTCAGCTGAATTATTCTATAACCTTCCCACCAAGGGATAAAATTGATTAAAAGATCAATTTCATGGCTGCAAAAATTAGAAATAACCTCATGACAATCTGATTTCAGTAATTTTATAACGGGACAACCATAACATGATTGAAATATTAGGAAAACAACAATAGACTTGGGCCATCTATAACCAAAATATATCCAAGTCATGATCAAAATTTCTCTCCAATCCATAAAAATGTATGCAATTGGTAACTTATGATGGCTAATATGAATAAGGACGGTAGCTTCATGACAGAAATTTGACTCCAAAATCATCAAAGAAACATTCTTACCGAAACCACTATCCTCCACAGAACCCTGAGGAAAGATTCCATTATGAAAATATGCCATCATTACACTTAACTCATTGCATACCTGAACCTTATGCCAAACAACTATTGATAACTTCAAGTTGATGAAGTTTTTGTACAAATTAACATCCCATGAGTGCACTTCACCAAGATCCCATATCCTATTACTATCATCCTCTGTGTTACTCACATTAGATTGGTCTTCATAATTCAACAAAAATAGAGGATTGTCAAAAGTTAACTCAACTTCCATATCAAAAAAGGATTATCAATTTATTGGAAGTTGTTTTCACTTGCATGATCTGAAAAATCTTCATATTGCTCCAATTCTGAATCTGCATACTTAGGAAGTTGTCCTAAGTCAAAATCCTCTTTGATCCAATCAAGCTCTTCAATCACCAGCTTGATTTCATTTGCTCTTTCGGCATTTTCTTGCTCCCTTAATTGATGTACAACCATAAGGTAATTTTCAACTTCTGAGAGAGCCTTTTGAGTATACTCCAAAGAAGTCATGGTTGACTTAAGCTCGAATGTGAGCTTATCAACTTCTACCTTTTTTTCCTTTCAATGCAACAGAGGTTCTTTCAGCAAACTTGATACATGATCTCTGTCAAAAATCAGATTCAAGTAATCTAATTTCAATGTTTCTAAAGCTCCTTTGACTTCATGCCAATCAACAAGTGAAGATCCTTCTTCCATAGCCTTTTGTCTCCTCACAACTTGTGTCTTCCAAATGTGATCTTCACCAAACTTATGTGTGATGTCCACATGTGTTAAAACTTGAACAATCTTATCTTCTGTGACTAACAACTGATTTTTAAAATCTAAATCAGCTGCACACAACAAATTTTTTGTTATATCCTTAAAGGAATGACTCTCAAAATCAGCTACTTTTAACTTGTCTTCTTCATGGCCACTTTGATCAAAATAAGTGGCATCACCAAAACCCAACAATAAGCTAACAATTGGGGCTAAATCAAGGCTTTCAACAAGATCCCTTTCATCATGCACAACAAATGACTCTTTTGAAAAAACAATTGGTCCTTTAGTTTGCATGAGAAATGAATTTTCCTCTTCTTCTTGACCATTAAGTCCCACGAAAATTGTCTCCTCTTCACTGTCACTTTGATCAAAAGTTATAGCATCTCCATACTCAAGCATAGAGTCATCATTAAGGGCTGATTTAACATCTTCAACAAACTCCACATCATCATGCTCTCCAACCAAACCTTCAATGAAATCAAATTGTTGCTTTGCATACATGGGAAATTCCCACTCCATATTCAAATTATCTTCATGGGAGTGATGTATATGCACATCACAAGTTGTTCTTGTAATTCCATCCAAGTCAAACTCTTCATGGGTAGTTGAAAATGTTCAAATAAGTCATCTTGGAACTCCTCTATGCATGCCTCTTGATTTGAGACATTGCCTTCATCATAACTAGATTCAAAACTAGTTTTTTTAGCTATGAGGTCTTCATCTTCTTTCCTCTTTGCTTCCATGTAAACTTCCAACTTTCCTTCACATTGGTTCACAACCATTTCAGAAAGCTCATTAGCTACTGATAGAGAATATTGATCTTCCCTTCTCAAGTTGTTCAATAATACTTTTATAAGAGGATGTGGAATACCATCTCTGTCATTAACCATCAATGCCATGATATTTTGCATGGCCAACATAATACTCATATCATTATCTTTTCTAACTTCATCAATGAAAATGCCAAACATTTGAAGTATGAGGTCTTCACACCCATAGTCTAGCATCATTACACAATCTTGAATCTTGGCCACCATTTTTAAAATTTTTACTCTTCTAGCAAAAGAATGACTATTGATGTCACCCAATCCTTGAAAGATTCCCACGAGAAATTTAAATATCTTCTTCATTTTTTCATCATCATAAGGAGATTCAGGAGCTGAAATTCTCATGACTTCACTGATACATGTGACAATTGCCAATTTTATATCCTTATCCGGATGCCTCAACAACTCCAGCTTACACAACAAAGTCCTTGAAGGAATCAATGCCATCCTCATTACCTCAGAAGGAGACTAAGGAACTTTAGACAAACACTTCTCAACTTCACCCATAGTACTAAGAATTCTCTCATCTAACCAGTGTAGAGATTTCAACTTCCATCCTGCATCAAACAACCTTCCACACATATTATCCTCCATGAGAGATGCCATGATCTCACATTAGCTAATCAAAATATTTCATCTACCCCACACTGAACACTCATGCATGTGCTAATCACCCACATGCAAGGTTAAAACTCTGTTACTCAACTTGAAGATCTGCAAAAAGATAGCTTCCCAAACAGGCTAGCAAGATCACCAACTCTGATACCACTGCAACAAACAAACCCCAATTTTTTTTTTCCAAAATATTGAACAGTGATAAACAATGTTAGCACAACTAAAATACCTCCACACTTCTAATCACCAAGACCCCAACTGGGTGAGGTGAGAGCATATTGTGCTTTGGTTTACAAATAAACATTATGTAACAAGAAATACATTCATCTACAGTAAGCAGGCATCCACTATGCAGTGGGGATTCACCACTTCAGTGGGTATGAGTGCAAGAATTAAAATTACAAATCATCCACTTATTCAGTGGGTATTCTCCACTTATTTAGTGGGTAGGAAACAAGAAAGAAGGGTTCATTTCTCCACACTGGCGGTAAACCATCCAGGGATCCTTATGTGATTTGCATAAGTAAGAAATATTACAATGAAATCAATGCAATAATAATCAAGTTGATTGATTAGGCATAATTTTGTCAACTAATTTGAAGAGCTTGGATCAAAGATCATACCCTGCATATCATCATTGAAATATACATCAATCCATTGTAATTTTTGAATTATCTGATTGCCCAATCTAAACTGTAGCAAAAATTAGTTTTTCCTGAGTTGTATGGTTGCCCAAGCTATCATTAATTTCACATATAATCACACTCGAAGATATCCATTTCAAACTTCACAGCAAAATACCACAAAACTGATATAAATCACTGTAGATGATAAATTTTCAAGGATGTAACACTGCAAACTCATAAATCCCCTGATTTTATGATTGTACCGTACAGCTCATTTTGTATGGATATCCTCATAGCAGAAAAGAAACTCAATCAAATCACTGCAAAATACTCTCAAATTGATCACCCAATAACAACAAACAAATTGCAATCAATAAAGGAAGCCAATAATTACTTATTAATTTCTGATGTCAATCAATCCATTCCCAGTTTGTATGGACATGGTTGTACGGAAACATTTATAGAAGTCTCAAACATGCATCAAATCCACAACAGATATACTTGAAAGAATAGTCCATAGCAAACAATATCAACACATGCAACTTTGCTTAGATAAACATCCACACTAATTTCTTGCACCAATTGTACCATTCAGAAATGTACGACCTCCATGGTACATACATCTCCAGCACATAACAAAAACATGAAATAACAATAACTCTTTATTACACCATACTATCATAAGAAATCTCACACCAAACCAAAAATTATAAATCATACAAAACTTCTCAAAAATCCATGAATCCAATGAAGCTCTATGTAAGTTCTGTGTGAAGTCACCATACTCTAGCTAGGAAGGATATTGCACCATTGAAACTGGACATCTCCATGAGGGTTTTCGTCCTCAAGAAGGGAAAGTGAATCATCTAGTTCAAAACTAGCAACATAACATTAACAAAATCCAAGCATAAAACCAACAATGAGCTCTCAACCTCTTTATATAGGCACTTTAGGAGTTACAAAGGAAAAGAATTATTTCTTGAAAATAATAATCTTTTCCCTCCGACTTAAATACTTTCTTTTTTCTCCACTTAAGGCTTCACTTTTTAAGTGCCTAAATAAAAGAATTTGTTTTCCCCTTTCTAATGAGCTATAACACTTAATAACTTTTTAATTATTTGCACCCTTAGGAACTTAAGTGAAAATAATAACTAAATAGTTCATTAAATCACCTGACTTTGCAAAAAATTCCAAACTTAGGTGAATTCCAAACTTAGGCGAACTGCAAAATAAATCATACCACTGCCTTCTATGATGTTTGGGATGAAGAACGATGTCATTCGGGTGACTTACTATAATTAGACGACTCCTCCAAGAATCTTGGAGAGCAATCCGGGAGCCCAATCAGACTTCTGAAAACATCACTGTAACCCTGGACATCCACTGAGCTCAATGCCAAAGAAAATTAATCCATTAACACAAGGGAAACCTATATAACTAATCTGTGGACTAAACCAAGAACACTCCAAGAAATTTGGAGTTCATCCAAACATGTCGGATAGCTTCCGAGGGATTAGGAACAAGAATAATGTGCACAAAAATCTTATGCGCCAAAAAAGGGACATTACAATTTTCATTTTTATGATTAATCTTTCCTTATGCAAATGTTGTGAGAAAAAGAGAGAAGTTAGTTGTATTTCAAAACCTTAGTGTACCCTATGAATTTGGAAAGAAATCTTGATTTGGAATAGGATTTGTTGCTTGTTTGGAAGGAGATTTTTTCTTGATTGCTTGTGGAGGGAAAAGCTACAACTCTTTGGCCTTGGGTGCACGAGCACAGGTATTCTCCTTGTGATTTGTTTTAAGTAGAGCAAAAGGATTGTTTGCATTGTGTATGTGAAGAAAAAGTGTTTTCTTGTATGATTATGTACACAAGAAACAAATTCTTGCATGTTTTCTTTTGGTGTGTGCAAGGAAAACAATTGTTTTTTATGCATTTTGTGTTTGTAAAGGAAATGAAAGATTTATGGCATGAATGGTGTGTATGTAAAGAAATGGGAGTTTATATGTATTTTTGTGTATGTAAGAAGGAAGATAAATTATTGTTGTAGTTGTAGGTTTAATTTTTCAATTTTTTGAAAAAGCATCATGAGACTATTAATGGAGGTCATGAGAGCTTTATGTGTTTTTTGAAAAGTTGAAAAGAGAGAATTAGAATTTGCATATTATTGTGAGGCCCAACCTCGTGCGACTGGATTGGTTGCACTAGTAGCCCATGTTGTTTGTTGCTTCACCCTTGTGAGGCCTACTTTTCTAACTCCTTTGTTTTTACTTCCATCGCATTTCAGTTTGATGACATTTAGACATTTGGCACTGTTGATCCTGCTATGCAGACTTCTGGACTCTATCCCTATATTTTGATTTGATTAGAGTAGTATGTGGTGGTGTGACTATATCTTGACTTTGATTTCCACTGACAAATCGTATGACATGTGATATGCATTTTGATGCCATTAGAGATATGGTTGTGAGATTTGTAAATGGAATTATTATGTGAGTTTAATCTTGAGTTTGTATTTAGAAATGCAGTAAAACTGTATATATGGTTAATGATGTTATGTGATTTTATTAATGTTTTAAAAGAATATGCAACATCGTGAGTGTATGCATTTCCTTGCTTCGGCTATGATGAACATGTTGAATTAATCTGTTTGTTCAAGTGCGCAGGTGATTTTCCATGCCACGAAAAATCAGAGATCATCCCACACATTCTGTGAATCTCATGTTGAACCGATCTAGTTCCAAGAGGAACCAAGATCAATTGTGTATTGCATGATGAATTTTCGTAATGTTTGTGTATGATGCCTTTTGGTTAGGTCTACCCATTTTCAGTTGATTTAATTATAGTGTTGTAAAAGTGTAATGTTTTAATTGACATATTTTTGTGTTTTATTTTTGTGACCCCTTTTCATGTGATTTTCTACATCCTAAGGTGCCAAATTTGGGTTAAAAGTGACCCTGGGTTGTACCCCTAGGGTCTAGGGCCCATTTGAGCATGCCTAACCCTAGGGTAACTCCCATATGGTCACTTAAACTTCACCCTGAAGTGAAGTGACGAAAATAGAAGTTTGGGGAGGAGTGGAAGGATGGGTCAAACCTTCAACCTTATCCACGCCTCATTCCAAGGCTTTGGGTACCATGCATTGAAGGCTTGGGGAGTCTTCAAGACCCCTAATTGTGGTGAACCCAACTCCAAGGCCCTCACACATGGGTGAGAGTACCTTGGAGTTTTGTGGGTTTTCATGGGAGGATAGGATATTGACACATATCATACCCTCATCCTTTTTTGGCTCCACCTTACTCTCACATGTGTAAGAGAGCACAAGTGGATGTGAGGAGGAAGGAGAAGGTGACATGTGTCACCTTCTCATTCCTCAAGGCTCATGAAGAGAGCCTATTTTAATCCCTCTTGAAGAGAGGGAGGGGGTTATTAGATTTTTTTTTACATCTTTTATTTTGATTGAGGTTTTGGGGAGAGTTGGAGAGTTTTGGAGGCACATTTTGGAGGAAGGACTTCGAGGTGGAGTTGGAAGGCTCTACTTCAACTATCTTCCATTGTTAGGCATATCAAGGTAAGATTCAAGGCTTGAAGCCTTTCCTTATGCCTTTACCTTATTTGTGTGTTTGTAATGTGGTTGTTTTACATTTTTTATGTTGTGGGGTTTTGAGGGAGTTTTGTAAGAGCCTCTCCATTTGGAGAAGATGCTCAACATGTGAGGGGTGGGAGAGGAGTGAACCTCCTCGAGGTCACTCTCTTGTTCTACTTGAGGTATTTTGGCCATTTGAGTATATTGGAGGTGTATGAGATTTTATTTGAAGGCAAGAGTGCCTTGAGAAGTTTGTGTTGAGATTATTTATTTGGGTTTAAGGTCTTGTTGTTCTTGAGATTCATGAGATTAGGTAATTTATGGTGTGCACCTCTTGAGTACAGAGTTGTCCACTCTCCTACCCCATTGAATCCATTTTCAATGGATTTCATTGTTTGTTAAGCCATGGGTTGGCTGTTCTATTTGCTTTGTGTGGTTGTTTTGTCGTGGAGTGAAAATCTTGTGTGTGGGTGATCTCCTAACTCGGGGGTGATCCCTTTTTGGATCTATGGTAGGGTGGAGAGCGTTTTGGTGGCTTGGAAGTTCCCCATTGTTGTTATTGCAGGTTATGGTGTTGAGTCTTTGAAGCTTGGATAAGAGTTATCATTTTTGGGTTGGGTATTGTATTTAGCTACTTGAGAGCCATGGCCAAAGAATAGCCTATTTGTATTTTGACAAAAAAAAGGAGAGATAATACTCTCTTATTGTGTATTGTTTCAAATAATATTTATTGTTGTTTTCCATTATACTTTGTGGTTGGAAAAATGAAATATATGATGTCGGTTTTACTTTTACGTTGTATTGTTGTAGTGGGGAAAAATATATTTGAAATTACATTTACAATGGTTTTGGAAGAAGGAAATGGGATTGTATTAATTGTGTGAGTATTCAAAAATAATTCTATACTGCTGTTAATATGTTACAGACTGTATAAAAGAAAACAAAAAAATATATGTATAGCATCACTAGTATGGTCTTGAAAAATTTAACATCCTATGTATTTGTCTTGTGATTAATTATTCTTACATTTCTGTGTATATAAATCTTTTAAAAAAAATAGGTATGTGTTGATTAAAAAAAGTCATTGCTATGTTTTTATACATATGTGTGCAAACATATATATATATATATATATATATATAACGGTTCCTTGCTGCCGGATATAATTATTTTCTTGCACAGAAGTCACATAATCTATATATATATATATATATGACACTTTACATATTTTAATTTCCAAAGAATTAATATTAAACAAATTGAGTAGATGGCTTTTAATATGGCGTTATTATTCCAGGTAGGGTTTCTTTCTGTGAATGAATGCAGATTTAAACAAAAAAAATATTTAAGTGCCACAGAGGACGACGGCCAAAGCCCTGTGGCTTTGAGTTCTTGCAATGGGGAGTGGGGGGATGAACCCCCACCCACACCATCATTGGTGGAGGGTGGGTGGGAGTTCGCCCACCCCCACATTTCTATTTTCGTCACTATGTGTGGCACCCTCAACTGATGCCCTCCTTATTCTGTTCGGCCTTTGGTCGCCAAACTCTGTGCTACTTTGCATCTTTCTTACCTACAATAAATGTTGGCATATAAACAAGTATATATATATATATATATATATATATATATATATATATATATATATATATATATATATATATATATATATATATATATATATATCTTGCTCTCTGGTGTTTTAAATACACAGAGATTTCTTCATCTGGGTTTTACTAGTTTCAAAAAAATAGAATATATATAATGTGTTTTGTGATATATACTTTTTAAAAAAAGCAAAAAAAAAAGGGAAATATATATATACTTCTCAGAAAAAATGGGGGTTAAACTAAAATATACATATTTTAATATTCACTAGTAGTCATGAACCATCATCATGAGAAAAGAGAAAAGAGAACAAAAAATGATAAATTGCAAACTTGAGACTAACTTAAAAAGAAAAGGGGAATGGTGTGATGTGGGAACCAAGAGGAGAAGAGTGGGATAGGGGTAGCCAATTACATCACAAGGCACAAATGAAGAGAAAAGAAAAAAAAGAAAAAAAATAAAATAAAAGATTGACAAAAGTGACTAGAAAACCTAAAGAAGTTAACCAAACTATTTAATGTGTAAAGACATCTCCTAAATTACATAAAATAAAGAAATTAGGTAAAGTGGGATAGAAGTATAGAAATCCTAATATATAAAAAAGAATGTATATATATAGGATGCATGCAATTAATTTAATAATTATGGACAATAGCTATGCAATTAGAAATTAATAGAAAGTAAGAACTTATAAATAATTAATAAAAAATAACGACAATAAGTAAATATGATAACAAGTGCAAAAAAACACAAAGAAAAGGAACCAAACTAATCCCAAAGCCTATATATATAAAGCTAAGAAAACTAAGGACACGGGCCAAAGTTAACATGGAGGAAACAAAACAAAGAAAAATATGAAGACAACAAAAAGAAACCACCTCCAAATTAAAAGAAAGTAATTTAAAAATTATAGTCAACCCTATGTAAAGGAAACGAGATATCAAAAACATGTGAAAAGACATGAGAAAAGAATAAAGGAAGAATATATATAAAAATCTAACTAAAGGCAATAAGCAAGCTAAACTAAATAAAAAACCTAAGAGACCTAAATACCCATAACAAAAATAAATAGAAAACAGAAGAAAAGAAAACAATAGAACACTAATATAGGAAGCATGGAAAGCAAAAAAAAACAAATTCAAAAAGAAAGGAATCAACAACATAGGAAAATTAAAAGATAAAACGCTGAAATAGAAGGATATAAAAGAATAAAATTAAATTAAAGTATATATTAAAATATATACCTATATATACATTTGGAATATATTTAATAAGTTATATAGGCACTATTTAGAAAACGGAGAAAACAAGTCAAAGACAAAAAAACAAATAAAATAAAAACAATGATAACAAAATATAAAGACCAAGCAACGAGAACCAAGAAACAAAGAAGCAAACAAATAACCACAACTCTATCATTAGATAGTGAAAGGTAAATGAGCTGAGATGAGACATGAAACCTCATTGAAACAAGAAAGGGAGAGGAATAAAAATGAGAAAGCTTATAGGAATGAGTCAGACCTAGGAAGTGGGAATATACATTTTATATTCACTGTTTATACCTCCTTAATAACGCTGTTGCCATGGTTGCCCCTAGAATATACCCTGCAGCAAACAAAATGTAGAAAGAAGAAAAGAAAAGAGAATAGATGAAACTGTATGCAGCAATATCAAATTTCTGAGTCTCCATCGATGGCTTCCCCTTACTTCAACCTGTAACAACAACAAAAAACAGATGAAGAAAATAGAAAAAAGAGAAAAGAAAATGGAATAGGGTTACGCTGTTTTTTTTAGAGAAAGAAAATAATAGAGCAATGAGATTAGGGTTGAGGAAAAATAGGGAAATGGAAATAGAAAAGATAATGAGTTTTATATTCTCACATGTGAACGTGACTTTCTCCCTCTCTTTCCCTTTTGGATTTTTACTTGTATTTTAAATGTCTTTTTCATTACCTATTGGATTTATTATGTAAGTGGGTTTAATTTTAAAAACATAACTAGGCTTTTATAATTATCTAGTGGATTAATATTTTAATGTTGGGACTTGGTGGGGTCCTATTTATTTGTAACATGGGATTATTTTAAATAATCATTCCTCACTTTTGTTATCAAGCTTATAGACTTAGTGTAGCTTTAATTTATTATTTTACTTTAGTTAATGCATTTGTTTTTTTTACCTTGGGTGTAGGAGGCTAATGGAAAATAAATAAATAAGTAAAGAATAGTTTTCTCCTTTTAAACTTGACTTTCCATTCCTATTCTTCTCCTTGAAACTTGGAGGCAAATGAGAGGCTTCTATTTTTTTTATGGCTTTTTAACTTTTTTATTGCCTTTTAAAATTAAATAAGGATAGTGTGATTAAAAAAAAAAAGAGTTAAGTTGATTTAGATTAACTCTAGGATTTTATTTATTTTTAGTGGGTTGTCTTAATAAGATTTTTGGTGTGAGGATTATTTGTTTTAAATGAAATAAAACTTTTTCACCCTTTCAAATTTGTTTTAACTAGTGCATAGTTAAATATGGTTTTGTTTAATTAATTGTTGTGTTTTGTTAATGCAATTAATTTTTATTAATTATATTGCCTTGGATAAATAAGGAAATGGTGGAGTAAATTAATTTAATGGTGTATTTAGTTTTTAATTTATACTTTATAAAAATATTGGAATATTAATTTAAATTTTGCTTTTAATTTTTTTGGGATAGTGCTATAGTTGCTTGAGTAGATTTAATTTACTTAATGTAATTAATTTTGAAAAGTACTTGAGGAATATTAATTTAAATTGTTATAATTTCTAAAAAAGGTATTTTTTTTTTATTATATTTTTTTAAATTAAATTATTTTTCCATGTTTAATGAGGTGGCTTTATGCTGTCGGATTTCTTCCAAAATTGGTAGTTGGGTAAATTAAGTATTTTATTTTATGTCTCTACTTTATCGCATGAATTATTATAGAGTAATTTAATTAAGTATTATGGATGTAATTTATCTTAGTTATGTTCTAGTTTCCTAAGTTAGATTTCGACACCTGTCGAAATCAGATCGCTCATTTAGGAAAACTTAGGTTTTGGATCAAATTGATTCTAACCCTAATGGCGATGCTTCTCGCGTCGCATAAACCCCCTTAGTAGGATTTCATCATGCAGGGGAATGTGGAAGGTATTCGCACTACCCTAAAGTTGGTTTGACATGTTTACACCTTATGCATATTGCCACCGAGCACGCTAACGTGTACGAGGGGGTTTCTGATAGGGAGGGACTCTAGAATGTCAATTCTATCTATCTTGAATCAATTCAAGACTCTGGACAACTCTAGCCTCTCTACCAATTCAAGTGCTCATGACATCTTTCTACACAAAAATGTCTGCTAAATTCCTCCATTCCTTGCAGAGATGGAAAATTCTATCACACTACTTGGTGTGGGACACATTCCTTGTCCTCACTACTTCCAAGATACTGCCTCAAGGGCACATAACTTTTCTGAGCCCGTTGTCCCCCTTCTCTCTCTGTTCAAGGGTCTTGACTGCTTGGTGCTCACTTTCTTCCTCTCTGTTTTCCACCCCTGCAAGTCTATTCTCCTACTTGTCTATCTAGTCGGACTCCTTACTGAGCTCGCCTAGAACAAGCATGCATTGCCTCTAGTCGACCATCTAACAATCCCACAAAAGAAAAACAAACAAACGGCATGGCTCTGCTTGATGGCCTCCATACTGTACAGAGGAACTTGAGGAACATCAATACAGAGTCATGGTTTGCAAAAGAGAACAAAATTGTAGAAAAAGAAATGACTAATCTACCTCAGAATAACAAACTGTAAACTGTACAAAAATACAATATTGGTCGAACTGCTGAATTAGATTTTTATTCAAAATTGTTCTTACATCAAAATGCTTCTCACATCAAAATCTTTCTGGGGGCCTTACAGAGAAAATTCTACATCTTATAGCTATCTCATGTCTGTTACAAGACGTTTAAGTTCTCAGACCGGTTCGTATTCTAACTGCCCCGGTTCAACTCTATATCCCCTTCGCTAGGTCCAAATAGGACCAAAATATATCCTTTCTTCATTATTGGCCAGACCACATTCTATCAGCATGACTAAATCTTCATTGGCCGATAGGCTGATACCACCCTTGTCTCCTTCTCGCATCTATCGGCATGCCTTCACCATCGGTGAAACTGAACAACCCTTCGGCCGATATACACCGATCCTACCGATAGTCAATCTTCACTTACCCTTTGGCAAGACTGCCTCTATCGGCAATGTTTCCGCATCTCTCTCTGACATTCATCTCACGCCGATATAACTATTATCAGCCAGACCTTAAGCATCGGTGTAGCTTTCTTTTCCCTCACCGATATCTATCTTCTCCCCGATGCATATAGTCCATCTCTCAGATTTACACCGTCAGTGTAACTTTTCTCTTTGTTCACCGATCTACAAACTCACGCCGAAATCCACATACAACAGCTCCATCGGCAAGACTGCCACTATCGGCAGTGTCTCCATTTCTCTCACCGTCACGCCGATACAACTGCTCCATCAGTGACACTTCTTGAATCTATTTCCGACGAACGATCTGCTTGCTTTCGCCAAGACTTCCTCTTTCGGCATAACATTTGCTCCTTCGATCCATAATGCTTCTCTCACCAATGGCTTAATACACCAACAAGCTGTCGGTCGGACTCTTCCCAATATGCTTTATATTGGTAACACTCTGCCTTTCGGTAAGACTCTTAAAGTCTTCCCTGATGGGCTCCCTCACGTTGATGACTTTGCACATTCAATTTTGACTTCCTACGTTGGTGACACAAATGTAACTTACGCTGATGTCTTCAAAACATACATTATTGACTTGTTTTCCACTTGGGCCGATAGGCCGATCAAAAAGTAAAGGCTTCTCCTGCCAATGCATTTTAAGAAAATCTAAAAAGCTCCTAAAATAAAACCACATGCTGCAAACCCAAAATTGACACAACAAATCAAAAAATGCTATGTACAGGCTGCATTTAGCCCTTGGTGCTCCTGCACCATACTCCCCCTGTGCGGAAAGAAGCTAGGTCACCTCCGGTGATAATGAGGCAAAATCAATGCCCCTCTTTTTAAATTCTGACTCTGCAACCCAGGTAGCTTCTGCCTCAAGCAACTACTTCCATTTGACCAAATGCTCCATGTAGATGCCATGTCTGGTTTGCTTCTGTACCCTAGAATAGTATTCTCTCTGCCTACAGTTTGGGTTTTAGTGGCAAAGTCACATCTTTGACTGTTTGTTCCTTCTTTGAAATGGATCCATTTGCTACTGACTAAGGACCCTTGTATTGCACCAGGTCTTGAACATTAAACACTGGTGAGATTGCCAAGTCTTCTGGCAATTCAATCCTGTATGCATTGTTACCATCCTTGTTCAGGATTCTACAAGGACCAATTCTTCGCATTTGCAGTTTGGTTGGCATTCCTTTCTACAGTCTGGCTTTGTTCAGGTGCACCATAACCAGATCACCAACTTCAAACTAGATGTCCTTCCTGTGGGCATCTACTCTATCCTTGATCTTCTGTGTGTTTTCTGTCAAGGTTTTCTTCACCTGTTCATGTACTTCTTTCATGGATTGTGCAAAATCCTCTGCATGACCACTTCTGTTCTCCATGTTTCCCATATTTCTGAGCTCACATACACCTCTAGGGTGCATTCCATAGACTATTTCAAATGGACTCTTACCAGTAGTCCTATTCACACTGTCATTATAGGCAAATTCTGCCTGATGAATGACTTGATCCCAGCTCTGCCCATATTCCTTGGTTATACATCTTAACAGGTTACCCAGTGTCCTATTTACCACCTCTGTCTGACCATCTATTTGTGGATGGTATGCTAAGTTGAAAGATAAATTTGTCCCTAATCTCTGCCACAACATTTTCCAGAAATGCCCCATGAACTTAGCATCTCTGTAAGACACAATGCTTGCTGGAAGTCCATGAATCCTTAGCACTTCTCTGAAAAATAAGTGTGCTATATGACTGGCATCATGAGTCACTTTACAGGGAATGAAATGACTCATCTTGCTAAATCTGTCCACAACTACATATATGTTATCATAACCAGTCTTAGTCTTAGGCAAACCAACCACAAAGTCCATACTTACACATTCCCATGGTCTGGAAGGAATGGGCAAAGGTTGGTACAGTCTTGCATTTGAAGTGGTTCCCTTGGCCTTCTGACATATGATACACTGCTCTACATACCTTCTGATGTCTCTGTGCATCCTCGACCAATAATAGAACCTTTGGACTAGCTTCAGTGTTTTGTTTAGACCAAAATGGCCACTCAGACTGCCATTGTGCTTCTCCTGTATGAGATTTTCTCTCATAGATCCCCTTGGCACACATAATTGTCCACCTTTGAATAGCAATCCCTGCTGCAAGGTGAAATCTGCAAACTCACTGTGAAAGTGATTCTCAAAATCTTGACATACCTTGTATGCCTCAGCAAAGTCTTCATCATCTCTATAGAGATCCTTGAAGTCTTCAACTCCAATGCTCTTCAACTGCACTTCCTGCACTGTGAGCAACCTCCTGCTCAAAGTATCTGCAACTTTGTTGAGCTGCCCCTTCTTATGCTTAATTATAAAAGTGTAGGATTGCAAGTACTCCATCCACTTGATATGTCTGCTGCTCAACTTATCCTATGAGTTTAGAAAACTCATGGCTTGGTTATCTGTGTAGACAACAAATTCCTTAGGTAGGAGATAATGTCTCCACTTCCTAAGTGCTTGGACTAGAGCATACAACTCTAAGTCATACGAAGAGTACTTACTCTTTGCTTCATTCAGCCTCTCACTGAAAAAGGCTACAAGTCTATTCTCCTGATTTAACACTGCTCCTACAGTTATGTTACTTGCATCACATTCAATAGTAAATAGCTTATCAAAACTAGGCAGCAATAGTACAGGTTGTGTTGCTACCTCTTTCTTCAACCGTTCAAAACTTCTATCTGCAGCTGGTGTCCACCTGAATTTTGCTTTCATTCCACCCTTAATTGTATTCAACATGGGTGCACATATCCCACTAAAATTTCTGATAAACTTATTGTAAAACTGGGCTAAGCCATGGAAACTTCTCACCTCTGTGGCTGCTCTGGGAGTAGGCCAGCTTAAGATTGCCTCTACCTTTGACTTGTCCATCTTCAATTCTCCCTGGGACACCACAAAACCAAGGTATACCAATTCCTGCTTCATGAATTCACACTTCTCCAGATTGATGGTTAGTTGTTCATCATGTAGTTTTTACAAAATAGTATTTACATGTTCTAGATGTTCTTCCTTAGTCTGACTAAAAATTAGAATATCATCTAGAAAAACAACTACGAATTTACCAATATAATCCTTTAGGACTTCATTCATGAGTCTCATAAAGGTGATGGGTGCATTTGATAGACCAAATGGCATAATAAGCCATTCATACAGTCCTTCTGTGGTCTTGAAGGTTGTCTTCCACTCATCACCTTCCTTGATTCTTATTTGGTGGTAACCACTCTTCAAGTCTATCTTAGTAAAGTACTTTTCTTTTCCAATACAGTCCATGAGATCTTCAATTCTAGGAATTGGAAATCTATACCTTATAGTTATCTTGTTTATGGCTCTGGCATCTATGCATAATCTCCATGATCCTCCTTTCTTCAGTGCCAACACTGTGGGCACTGCACAAGGACTAATACTCTTCCTGATCAATCCCTGATCGAGCAACTCTTGCACTTGTCTAGCAATTTCTTTGTGCTGGTCTGGAGTCATCTTGTAAGGAGCCTTGTTTGGCAAAGATGCTCCTGGAATCATATCTATCTGATGGCTTATTGCTCTCTGTGGAGGCAATGTGGCTGGTGTACCATCACTGATTATGCTCTTATACTTCTCTAGTATAGGTTGCATTTTCTTGGGAATCACTGTCTTCTTAGCCTGCTGCTCTTCTTTTGGTTTTACTATGATGGCATAACCAATATCATCCTCCTTAAGAGTATCCAAAAACTCTTTTCCACTCACAACCAAGATATTGGGGCTCTTTGTCTGAACTGCATCCTCATCCTCCAATGACTGAATCTTATAGGTGACACCATCCTTCTGAAAAGAATAGACATTCTTCTCACCATCATGTATTACCTTTCGATCATACTGCCATGGTCTGCCCAATAAGAGATGGCATGCATCCATGGGTAGTATATCACATAATACCTTATCCTTATAGCCACCTATACTAAACTCTACCCAACTTTGTTCATTTACTACCACATGTTGACCCTTGTTCAACCATGTGACTCTATATGGGTTTGCATGAGTTATTCTTTTCAAATTCAGTTTCTTAACTACTTCATCAGAAATAATATTATCAGTAGATCCTGAGTCTATGATAATTTTACATACCTTATTCAAAATCTTGCACTTGATTCTGAATAGTGCTCTCCTCTGGCTTGGTTCAAACTTTACTGGTTCCTTCATCAAGGTTCTCGTTATCATCAGGTTCTCTCCTTCTTCTGAGTTTAGACTGACCTCAAGTGACTGGCTGCTGGATGCATTATCTTGGACATAGTGATTTCTCTTATCACCTCCTTGAGAAGAGGATGTGGCCTTTTCTGGACACATATATGCTGGATGACCTAGATTACCACAGTTGTAACACTTCATGGTGGTGAAATAGGATCCTCTACCTAATCCTCCTGACCTTCCTCTGTTAGATCCTCTTCCTCTGTGGTTTCCTCTACCACTCAACTCCCCACTCTGCTCTGTGAGTTTGGATTCTGCTTGGGATCTATTTTCAGCATTCCTTCCACCAAAACTTCCTTTGTGTCCTCTGTTATCTCTGCCTCTTCCTCTTCCTCTGCTATTTGAGTCTTGTTTTCTCTTGCTCTTTTCCTCCACTTTCAGTGCTAGCTGATAGCATTTGTGCACTGTTGTAGGACACAGCAAACTGATCTCTTCTTGTATATTCCACTTCAGACCGTTAAGGTACCTTGCTACCTTTATGCTTTCATCCTCCATTACTTTAGACCTTAAGCATAGCTTTTGGAATTCTTCAGTGTATGCACTGACATCTAATTCCTTCTGTCTCTTCCTGTGCAGCTGTATTTCATAATCTTCTGGCATATATGCTTCTTTGATTTTAGCTACCATTCCCTTCCAAGTAGCTATGGGCTTCTTATCTTCTTTTGCTCTTTCAGTCTGCACAAATTTCCACCAGGTTAAGGCAGCTCCCCTGAGTCTGGATTTGGCCACCTTTACTTTTTGTGCCTCGCTTACACCATCACATTCAAAGTGATTTTCAAGTCCTTCTATCCACTCCATGACCAAATCTGGGTCCATTTTCCCACTGAAAAGTGGTACTCCTTCCAATGTTTTACCACTCATTGCTTTCAAAGCTTTCAAGAATGGTTCTTCTTCCATCTTAGGATCAGGTGTGGGCTCTTCATCTTCTATAGACACACCTTTTTCCTTGTTTACTTTCTGCCTGACTTCTTCAGTCTTCTCCATCATTACATCCAGTCTACTTTCCATTTCTGCCAATCTTTCCTTCAGAAATCTATTTTCTTCTTCCTGTTCGTCAACCTTCTTGGCCAATTCTGCATTGGTCACCATCTTTTTTATAGAATTCACAGATTCACTGGTTGATGACATACAACTCTTCTATTCCAATCTAAGAATAACCCAAATCTTACTGCTCTGATACCAATTTGATAGGGAGGGACTCTAGAATGTCAATTCTATCTATCTTGAATCAATTCAAGACTCTAGACAACTCTAGCCTCTCTACCAATTCAAGTGCTCATGACATCTTTCTACACAAAAATGTCTGCTAAATTCCTCCATTCTTTGCAGAGATGGAAAATTCTATCACACGACTTGGTGTGGGACACATTCCTTGTCCTCACTGCTTCCAAGATACTGCCTCAAGGGCACATAACTTTTCTGAGCCCGTTGTCCCCCTTCTCTCTATTCAAGGGTCTTGACTGCTTGGTGCTCACTTTCTTCCTCTCTGTTTTCCACCCCTGCAAGTCTATTCTCCTACTTGTCTATCTAGCCGGACTCCTTACTGAGCTCGCCTAGAACAAGCATGCATTGCCTCTAGTCGACCATCCAACAATCCCACAAAAGAAAAACAAACAAAAGGCATGGCTCTGCTTGATGGCCTCCATATTGTACAGAGGAACTTGAGGAACATCAATATAGAGTCATGGTTTGCAAAAGAGAACAAAATTGTAGAAAAAGAAACGACTAATCTACCTCAAAATAACAAACTGTAAACCGTACAAAAATACAATATTGGTCAAACTGCTGAATTGGATTTTTATTCAAGATTGTTCTTACATCAAAATGCTTCTCACATCAAAATCTTTTCGGGGGCCTTACAGAGAAAATTCTACATCTTATAGTTGTCTCATGTCCGTTACAGGACGTTTTAGTTCTCAGACCGGTTCGTATTCTAACTGCCCCAATTCAACTCTATATCCCCTTCGCTAGGTCCAAATAGGACCAAAATATATCCTTTCTTTGTTATCGGCCAGACCACATTCTATCGGTGCGACTAAATCTTCATTGGCCGATAGGCTGATACCACCATTGTCTCCTTCTTCTCACATCTATCGGCATGACTTCACCATCGGTGAAACTAAACAACCCTTCGGCTGATATACACCGATCCTACCGATAGTCAATCTTCACTTACCCTTCAGCAAGACTGCCTCTATCGGCAATGTTTCCACATCTCTCTCTGACATTCATCTCACGCCGATATAACTATTATCGGCCAGACCTTAAGCATCGGTTTAGCTTTCTTTTTGCTCATTGATATCTATCTTCTCCCCGATGCATATAGTCCATCACTCAGATTTACACCGTCAGTGTAACTTTTCTCTTTGTTCACCGATCTACAAACTCATGCCGAAATCAACATACAATGGCTTCATCGGCAAGACTGCCACTATCGGCAGTGTCTCCATTTCTCTTGTCGTCACGCCGATACAACTGCTCCATCAGTGACACTTCTCGAATCTCTTTCTGACGAATGATCCGCTTGCTTTCGCCAAGACTTCCTCTTTCGGCATAACATTTGCTCCTTCGACCGATAATGCTTCTCTCACTGATGGCTTAATACACCAATAAGCCGTCGGTCGGACTCTTCCCGATATGCTTTATATCGGTAACACTCTGCCTTTCAATAAGACTCTTAAAGTCTTCCCTGATGGGCTCCCTCACGTCGATGACTTTGCACATTCAATTTTGACTTCCTACGTCGGTGACACAAATGTAACTTACGCTGATGTCTTCAAAACATACATTATTGACTTGTTTTCCACTTGGGCCGATAGGCCGATCAAAAAGTAAAGGCTTCTCCCGCCAATGCATTTTAAGAAAAGCTAAAAAGCTCCTAAAACAAAACCACATGCTGCAAACCCAAAATTGACACAACAAATCAAAAAATGCTATGTATAGGCTGCATTTAGCCCTTGGTGCTCCTGCACCAATTTCTTGGGATACATGGAAAAGTTTTTGATATTTCGTGTCATGACCACATGACAAATGTGTACATGACATGTGTGTTGCATGTCATGACCACATGGGAAATGTGGGCATGACATTTGGTATCAGAGCCCATATTTCAAATATTGGGATCTTTGGGTGTGTATAATTGCCGAGTTGGGCTAGTAATAGGTCGTGCATACTTGTGTTGCATGTCTAACTCTAACTTGTGTAGCAACGAGTTCGTAAGACACCTTGCGTCGAAATAGCTTGTTTTCCCTCAATTTTTTTGCTTCCACTAACCCCCATGTACGACTTGGTGTCATAGGTACGTGGGGAGTGTATTCATGATGAATAGAGTAATTAAAGGACTATACAAGTCCTAAACTTGAAAGTTGGTCAGCACCTTGACCTAGTGCTATCCTAAGAGTATGGTATCGAATGAGTTTTGCTAAGTGTTGTTTCAAGCTTAGCCTCGCTTCCTATCCTAGTGTTGGTGCATTTCAATCCTTCTTTAAGGGTCATGATAACTTATGGTAAGTGCACCCTTGGACAAGTGTTATTATGATAAAGTTTTGTTCCTTTGGTTACCTGAAGGTTGCCCTGATGAATGTTGAGTTGTGCTGTTCTACCTTGTAGGAGGAAAGGGATGTATTGAGTGGTACACTATCTTAGGAAAAGACTCACATACCCTAATCATTTATTGGATCCACCTGGTGACATTTAGTTAACCTTGTATCTTGGGGTAAGATGTGCCTTGTTTAAATGCCCCTCTGGCTAGGATGCGACAGAGTTGTGAACCTTTAGTTGTCCTTCGCCTTGTTGTAGGATTAAGTCATCCTGATGAGTGTGGTGGTCACTCAAGGAGTGAGTAGATTGGTATATTCTCTTATAAGAGTCACTTGGTACCTTCATTTGGAGGATGGAGGAGTGGATGTTAAAAGAGCTTGGCATGTAAAGCCTTTATGACTAAATTCTTGGGTTTTGCTTCTTGAGTTTTTTTTTAATGCAAGGTTGAGTAGTGGCTTGAGGACCACTTCATGATTGTGAGTCTTGTGACTTTTGTTGTGCCACGTCAAGTAAATCTCCTTGCAACGTGATGGTGTCTAGTGGATAATTGGGCTATGTGCTGCCCACACATTAATTCGTAATGTACTTTGTGCATTAAGTATAATTACCTCATTGGTTGATGGTTAAAAGGGTGGTGTATGTGTTTGAGGCTGGGACACTTTATGACAGTCAGGGAGTAGGACCTAGTTGTAAGTGTGATTTCATATCTATAAATAAATAGTAATCTAAATTGCACCTTGATCCCTCCCTTGCTGCCTAATTTCATTGAAAATTGCTTACCTTTATGTCGTGATAGGGTGACTAGTTTCCCCTTGAAGATGTACAGAAGCTTTGGTGCTTGGAAGGATGTAGTGAAGCCTTGTGGTGGGTTGTAATAAAGAAAGTTAAGTTTAAGTTTTGGTTGTCCTATCGGGTAATGGGGAAACCCTCTAAGTGGTATATTCTTGAACTATAGATGTTGGGTTCTGGTGACTCTTGAGGTGAGTCCCTTGTACAACTGATTGCATGATTCCTCAAAGGAAATCCTAATGGTTATAAAGATATTATTTTTATGGATTACAATAAGACTAAGTGTTGAGTTGAATAAGGAATTACACACCTTACTTTAGGGTAATGGATGTGGTTTGTCCCTTGTAGGAGTATCTTGGAAACGTTGGGATTGTAAGGATGCGAGGGAAGATTAAGTCCGTGTTGAGGATAATAGTGAGTTGGTTGTGAAACTTTTGGGTGTTAGTGGTTGGGTGTTGTGATCAACCCATATGATTGACATAGATGCATCCAATGGGTTGTTTTCGGGCGATATAAGGCCATGTATGGAACTTGAAAGAAGTTTGTGAGTCACCTTGGAAAATTATTAGAATTTTGGAAGTTGGTAATTTCAGTTGGATTTTAGTAGTATCCATGAAGATGTGGTTGTGTGTTCCTTACTAGGAAGCACGAAGGAACCCACTTTGAAGATGACTCTTGGGATACATGACTTTTGGCAATCTTTTCCAAGCATGTCCTAGGTTGCCTGGAAGTTGTGGGTGTGTGTGAGCTTCCTTGGAAAATTATTAGAATTTTGGAAGTTGGTAATTTTAGTTGGATTTTAGTAGTATCTATGAAGATGTGGTTGTGTGTTCCTTACTAGGAAGCACGAAGGAACCCACTTCGAAGGTGACTCTTGGGATACGTGACTTTTGGCAATCTTTTCCAAGCATGTCCTAGGTTGCCTAGAAGTTGTGGGTGTGTGTGTAGTTGGGGTGTTTCATGACCTGGGTTAAGAGTGACCACTATCCCTCTCCTCTCATTTGTTACTATGTTATATACATATAATGTTGTAATGTGTAATTTTGGTTAAATTGTTGAAGTTGATTATCTACTTATTGATGAAATCCTATTGTTTTCAAAACCAGCGGTTTTGAGTCTATTTATTTGGGCTACTTAGCCAATTTACTTTCTTGTAGTCCTCTTACCTCAAGGACTTGTTTTATTGTACGTTGATTTAAATTTGTAATGTTGAATTTGGTGCCACTTTTGATATTGACTTATCTTTTAAATTTGAATAATCTTTTGGATCTTAATTCTTTTGAATTTTATTCATTAAACTTATTAAGACTTATCTTTTGTAAGCTTTTACTTTGAGGATCTTGTTATTGTCAGTATTGCTGGTACCTATGTAGTGTTGTGAACTATATAACCTACGCTACCCATAAGGGGTGTTTGGTGAGAGGAAGATGGAAATAGTCGGTCTTGGCTGACGTCGTAAGCTTGAAGTTGTTGGTGGATCGCTAGTGGTGATTTGACCTTGTGTCGTGTTGAGAAGTGTTTTGGTGCTATCCCATTTTGGGAGGCCAAGTCTTTATGATTCGAGAATGGGTGCTAGTAAGGTTCAAAGGAGTGGATAGGTTGGAAAACCTTCAGATCCTTCTGTTGTTGTGTAGATCTACTATCCATGTGATGTTGGCTCCCTTGTTTTAAGAGGTCTTGTGATTGCTTTGATAAACTAGAAGTTGGACCCACATGATTTGTAGTGGTATAGGTGTTTAGCTTCACCCCTTGATGCTAGGGACGATTGGACATGTTTAGTTCCTCCTTGTTTTGTAAGTCCAATTTAGGCAGTCTAGTAGGGACCAGTGGATTGATGGGGTAGCTGAGACTTGAGAGTCTCATACTTTTTGTTTGGGATCTTGTGTGTATAGCTTAGCAATGGCGGTAAGTTGAGTGATGCATGGTTGGGGCTTGAATGTTGGTTTTGGGGCTAGTTGGTTGGCCTAGCTTCCTTTTGGTTGCTCTATGCTAGTTAGGTTTCTGGAGGAATAAGAGAGACTCGAGGTATGAGTCAGTTAAGTTTTTGTTGAAGGCCTCTCCTAACGATAACCTTCTGGGTAGTCCCCACCATGCTTGACTTTGAATTACTTGGCGGTCTATCCTTGGGCATCTAATGCTCTTGTGTCTTTTTAGGTTCGTAAAGTGTTGGATTATGTGTCGTGTTAGATTCTTGACCCCTCCTAGTCAGAGGAGGGTATCCTTGAGATTATTACCATGCCATTACTATTTAAGTCCTTTTGGTTCCTTACTTTTATGTCGAGATCAATCTGATTCTGATGCCATTTAGGATTGACTTGTAGGTGGGTCACTCTACGATACTTTCATATTAACTTCCAAGAGGAAGTTTAGCTCTAGGGGAGGAAGATGTGAGGCCCAACCTCGTGCGACTAGATTGGTTGCACTGGTAGCCCATGTTGTTTGTTGCTTCACCCTTGTGAGGCCTACTTTTCTCACTCCTTTGTTTTTACTTCCATCTTATTTTAGTTTGATGACATTTAGACATTTGGGACTGTTGATCCCAATATGCAGACTTTTGGACTCTATCCCTATATTTTTATTTGATTAGAGTAGTATGTGGTGGTGTGACTATATCCTAACTTTGATTTCCACTGATAAATTGTATGACATGTTATATGCATTTTGATGCCATTAGAGATATGGTTGTGAGATTTGTAAATGGAATCATTATGCGAGTTTAATCTTGAGTTCGTATTTATAAATGTAATAAAACTATATATATGGTTAACGATGTTATGTGATTTTATTAATGTTTTAAATGAATATGCGATATCGTGAGTGTATGCATTTCTTTGCTTCAACTATGATGAACAAGTTGAATTAATCTATTTGTTCAAGTGTACAGGTGATTTTCCATGCCACGGAAAATCAGAGATCATCCCACACATTCTGTGAATCCCGTGTTGAATCAATCTAGTTCTAAGAGGAACCAATATCAATTGTGTATTGCATGATGAATTTTCATAATGTTTGTGTATGATGTCTTTTGGCTGGGTCTACCCATTTTCAGTTGATTTAATTATAGTGTTGTAAAAGTGTAATGTTTTAATTGACACATTTTTGTGTTTTATTTTTGTGACCCCTTTTCATGTGATTTTCTACATCCTAAGGTGCCAAATTTGGGTTAAAAGTGACCCTGGGTTGTACCCCTAGGGTCTAGGGCCCATTTGAGCATGCCTAACCCTAGGGTAACTCCCATATGGTCACTTAAACTTCATCCTGAAGTGAAGTTGTTGTCATATGGAGCCTAATCAGACTTGGAGGTTAAATTTACCCCACTTTTATCGGTGCGATTTCCCCCCAAATTCCTATGAGGTCAAGGGGCAGCGCCCCTTGTTGGGGTTTGGGGGCAGCACCCCTTGTGGGGTCCAGAGACAGTGCCCTTGGCATGCCCCTGAAACCTCACATGGTTTTTTATTATTTTATTAAGGCGTTGGGAGTTTTTTTTCATTGGCTGATATAAAAAAAACCCTATTTTGTAACCAACAAAAGTCGTGATAAAAATGGCTAAGGGTTAGGATTTTTGTTGATATTGTATTGTAGCATTTTGCAACGACATTGAGTTGCAAGGATTGCTCGTTGTATTCGGTTTGATTTACTAGATAATAATATTGGACTCTTTGTTGGTGGATGTAGCTCGAGTTGGGTGAACCACGTTAAAACTTGTCTCTCATTGTTATTATTTATGTGTATTTTTATTCCTCTGTTTAATCTTTATTTGCATTTAATTGATATCTTCTGTCGGCTAACCCTAACAAGTGGTATCAGAGCAGGTTATGTTCAATTATCATATGCAGGAAGGTCTCACAGTTGAGTGAGAGCAATGGCAGACGAGGGTAAATTGAAGGTCGATAAATTTATTGGGTAGAACTATCAGTTATGGAAGATGCAGATGGAGGATTACCTCTATTAGAAGGATCTATGGAGGTCGTTGGAAGGAGTATCCAAGAAATTGATAGGAATGACGAATGAGGATTGGGAACTTCTAAACATAAAGGCGCTAGGAACCATTCGGTTGTGCCTGGAACCATCTGTTGCATTCAATATAACAGAAGCAAAGACAACAAGTGAACTGATAAAAGCTTTGGCTAAATTGTATGAAAAAGCCTCAGCCTCAAATAAGGTATTTCTCATGAAGTGTTTGTTTAATCTGAAAATGATTGAAGGTGGATCTGTGACAGATCATTTAAATGACTTTAATATGATTGTCAGTCAGTTAACTTTCATAAAAGTGAAATTTGATGAAGAGGTGAGGGCTCTCTTAGTTTTATGTTCTTTGCCAGAAAGATGGAATAACTTGGTAATGGTTGTAAGTAATTTTGTCTCTGGTTCAAACACTTTGAAATTTGATGATGTTGTTAGTGTTATCCTTAGCGAGGAAATGTAATGAAAAATCTTGGGAGGGTCCACATTAGGTAGTGTTTTGAATGCAGAAAGCAAGGGCAGATCAAAGGAGAGAGGAAAAGGTTCTGGAGGTCAGGAGAAGTCACGAGGAAAATCAAAGGATAAGAGATCCCAATCCAGAGGATAGAAGAATTGCTAGTACTGTAGGAAACCAGGTCATATGAAGAAAGATTGTTGGTCTCGGAAGAATAAAGGAGACAAACAAGAAGGCAATAAAGAGGCAAATGTGGTAATAATAAATCTAAAGATGATGCTTTGATTCTTTCCCTAGATAATGCTGATGATTCATGGGTTTTAGATTCAGGGGCCTCATTTCATGCTACGCCCTATAGAAGTTATTTTCTTGATTATGTCCAAGGGGATTTTTAGCTGGTTTATTTGGGAGATAATGAACCCTATCAGATTGTTAGAAAGGGAGGAATTAAGATTAAGTTGTAGATTAGGAATCATTAGCTACTACAAGAGGTAAGGCACGTTTCAAGGCTCAGTAGGAATTTAATTTTAGCAGGGCAGCTAGTTGACGAAGGTTGCATTGTTACATTCACTGATAAAAATTGGAAGGTTTTAAACGATGCCTGAATAGTAGCAAAAGGTGTGAAAGTAGGCACCTTATATCTTTGTATAGGTCATACTGTTCCTTCTACTTTAGCTATTGTAGAGAAAAACAACAGATTCAGGAACAGTTGTTGTAGGTTCTGAGACAACACTGTGGCATAATAGACTTGGGCATATGGGTGAAAAAGGTATGAAGGTACTTCATTCTAAGAAATTTTTACCAAGTCTGAAATGTATTAATATGGATTTCTGTGAAAGTTGTGTGTATGGAAAACAAAAGAGAGTTAGTTTTCTCAAGGATGGGAAGCAAAAAAAAGATAAAAAGTCAGAGCTTGGGCATACAGATGTATGGGGACCAGCTCAAGTATCTTCTCTTGGTGGCTCTCAGTATTATGTTACATTCATAGATGATGCAACTAGGAAGGTTTAGATTTATTTTCTTAGATAGAAATCTAATGTGTTTGAAACATTTAAGAAATGGAGAAGCTTGGTTGAGAATGAGATGGGTAAAAGATTAAAATGTCTTAGATCTGATAATGGTGGTGAGTATTGTAGCAAAGAATTTAAGGATTATTGTTCCTTTAATGGAATCCATAGGGAGAAAACAATTCTAGGGACTCCATAGGAAAATGGAGTGGCTGAACGCATGAATAGGACAATAATGGAGTGTGCAAGGACCATGATATTGCATGTTGGGTCTTTAAACATGTGGGCAGAGGTCGTCAACACTGTTGTATATTTAATTAATAGAGATTCTTCAGTTCCTTTGGGTTGTGGTATTCTAGAAGAAGCATGGACAGGTAAGAAGGTGAGTTATTCTTTTCTCAAAACCTTTGGATGTGAAGCATTTGCACATGTAGATTTTGAAAATAGAACTAAGTTGGTTGCAAAATCAAAAAAATGTACTTTCATTAGATATGGCATTGATGAATTTGGTTATAGGCTTTGGGATTTTGAAAATTAGAAAATTGTGAGAAGCAGGGATGTTGTATTCAATGAGAAGGTGTTGTACAAAGATCAGTTGCAGCAGCATGAGAAAAAAGAAAAGGATTATGTGGTGCTGGATGATACTCCAAATAGTGATGTTCCAGTGGTTCCTCATGCTCAACAATAGCAACCAAAAATACCACAAACTCTGGTAAATGTTAGATGGTCAACAAGGCTAAGTAGACCTCCTGAAAGGTTTTCTCCCTCTTTGTATTCTATTTTGTTAACAGATGCTGGTGAACCAGAAGGGTATGAGGAAGCTATGTAGGTGGATACAAAGATACAGTGGGAGCATGCAATGAAAGAAGAAATGGACTCCTTGCTGAAAAATTAGACTTGAGAATTATGTAAGTTGCCTGCAGGTAAAAAGGCTTTACTAAACAAATGGGTTTATAGGCTGAAAGAAGAAGATAGAGGTAAGAAAACATTTAAAGTCAAGTTAGTTGCAAAATGATTTGCACAGAAAAAGGGCATTGAATTTGATGAGAGTTTTTCTCCGGTTGTTAAGATGACTTCTATTCGTACTGTTTTAAGTATTGTGGCTGCTGAAGATTTGCATTTAGAACAGCTAGATGTGAAAACTGCCTTTCTCCATGGTGATTTGGAGGAGATATACATGGAATAGCCCCAAGGATTTGAGGTCATAAGTAAGGAGAAACTAGTGTGCAGATTGAAGAAGAGTTTGTATGGCCTGAAACAAGCACCTCGATAATGGTATTTGAAATTTGATAGTTTTATGGCTGAGCAAGGCTACAGTCAGTGTAATTCTGACCATTGTATTTATTTTAAGAGGTTAGATAATAACAGATACATTATTTTATGTTTATAGGTTGATGACATGCTTGTAGCAGGGTCTAACATGGATCACATAAGAGAGTTAAAACAACAATTAGTACAATCATTTGCTATGAAGGATTTGGGGGCAGCAAAACAAATTCTTGGTATGAAAAATTGTAGAGATAGGAAGAATAGAAAATTGACTCTATCTCAGGTTGATTATGTTGAAAAGGTGTTGCAGAGATTCCATATGGAGAATGCAAAAGTTGTCAGCACACCTTTGCCCAGTCATTTGAAATTGACTAAGGAGATGTGTCCTAAGACACAATAGGAGGAAGAAAAAATGTCCAAGGTACCATATGTTTGAGCTGTAGGAAGTTTAATGTACGTCATGGTATGCACGAGACTAGATATTGCACATGTTGTAGGAGTCGTAAGCAGGTATATGAGTCATCCTGGATTGGAGCATTGGAATGTAGTAAAATGGATTCTCAGATATTTGAGAGGTACATTCAATAAATATCTATGTTTTGGGGGCTCTAATACTGATTTAGCAGGTTATGTAGACTCAGATTTGGCAGAGGATATTGATACCAGGCGGAGTACTACAAGTTGTGTCTTTACTGTAGGTGGAACAGTGGTGAGTTGGATCTCATAGTTGCAAAAGGTGGTTGCTTTATCGACCACGAAGGCAGAGTATGTAGCTGCAATAGAGGCAAGCAAGGAGATGATATGGCTGCAATCTTTCATTGAAGAATTGGGCAAACAATAGGCTAACAGTTATTTGTTTACAGATATCCAGAGTGCCATACATCTTGCAAAGAATTATGCTTTGCATTCAAAGACCAAACACATACAATTGAGGTATCACTTCATTCGATCAGTGTTGGATGATGGACAGTTTCCAGCTGGAAAAGATACATTCGGATGAAAATCTAGCGGATATGTTTATAAAGGCAGTAATAAGGGATAAGTTGAGCTCCTATTCAGCTTCGGTTGGTCTTCTAGACTAAAAACAACAACAACAGAATGACAGTCCAGGGTGCTTATTTCTAGTCGGAGCTACAGAGTCAGCAGTGTTATGATCAGTCTCTAAGTGGGAGATGATATGGTGTGGAGTCTGATCAGTTTCCAAGTGAGAGATTGTTGTCATATGGAGCTTGATCAAACTCGAAGGTTAAATTTACCCCACTTTTATCGGTGCGGTTTCCCCCCAAATTCCTACGGGGTCAAGGGGTAGCGCCCCTTGCGAGGGTTTGGGGGTAGCACCCCTTGTGGGGTCTAGTGGCAGCGCCCCTAGAGCGCCCCTGAAACCTCACATGGTTTTTTATTATTTTATTAAGGCGTTGGGAGTTATTTTTTTCATTGGCTGACATAAAAAAAAACCCTATTTTGTAACTGACAAAAGTCATGATAAAAATGGCTAAGGGTTAGGATTTTTGTTGATATTGTATTGTAGCATTTTGCAATGGTATTGAGTTGCAAGGATTGCTGGTTGTAATCGGTTTGATTTACTAGATAATAATATTGGACTCTCTGTTGGTGGATGTAGCCCGAGTTTGGGTGAACCATGTTAAAACTTGTCTCTCACTATTATTATTTTTGTGTATTTTCATTCCTCTGTTTAATCTTTATTTGCATTTAATTGATATCTTTTGTCTTCTAACCCTAACAGAAGTGACGAAAATAGAAGTTTGGGGAGGAGTGGAAGGACGGGTCAAACCTTCAACCTTATCCACACCTCATTCCAGGCTTTGGGTACCATGCATTGAAGGCTTGGGGAGTCTTCAAGACCCCTAATTTAGTGAACCCAATTCCAAGGCCCTCACACATGGGTGAGAGTACCTTGGAGCTTTGTGGGTTTTCATGGAAGGATAGGATATTGACACATGTCGTACCCTCATCCTTTTTGGGCTCCACCTTGCTCTCACACATGTATGAGAGAGAACAAGTGGATGTGAGGAGGAAGGAGAAGGTGACATGTGTCACCTTCTCATTCCTCAAGGCTCATGAAGAGAGCCTATTTTAATCCCTCTTGAAGAGAGGGAAGGGATTCTTGGATTTTTTTTTACATCTTTTAATTTGATTGAGGTTTTCGGGAGAGTCGGAGAGTTTTGGAGGCACATTTTGGAGGAGGGGCTTCAAGGTGGAGTTAGAAGGCTCTACTTCAACTATCTTCCATTATTGGGCATATCATGGTAGGATTCAAGGCTTGAAGCCTTTCCTTATTCATTTACCTTATTTGTGTGTTTGTAATGTGGTTGTTTTGCATTTTTTATGTTGTGGGGTTTTGAGGGAGTTTTGTAAGAGCCTCTCCATTTGGAGAAGATGCTCAACATGTGAGGGGTGGGAGAGGAGTGAATGTCCTCGAGGTCACTCTCTTGTTCTACTTGAGGTATTTTGGCCATTTGAGTATATTGGAGGTGTATGGGATTTTATTTGAAGGCAAGAGTGCCTTGAGAAGTTTGTGTTGAGATTATTTATTTGGGTTTGAGGCCTTGTTCTTGAGATTCATGAGATTGGGTAATTTGTGGTGTGCACCTCTTGAGTAGAGAGTTGTCCACTCTCCTACCCCATTAAATCTGTTTTTAATGTATTATTTTTTCTTTCTGAATCAGCAGAGGGTTTGCCAGTTCCAATGCACACGCAGATTCAGCGAACTAATACAGGAGGTTGCTTGAGCTACCTCCCCTTCACTTTTGGTTCTGCCGCACCAAGGGGGGTATCCCTATAGCTAAAGATGTAGCATTTGACTCACCTAATGACAGGAAGATTTATCTTTACAATAACAGGCAGAATACTCTCATGTTTGGACCAAGATATGCTTGATACATCACAAGTTTGGCAACCTTCTTGGGCATATTTAACTCGTTGAGGATGAGAGTATGCAGGGGTCCTAATTCTATTCCTACAAACTAACAGGTTGGAATTATGAAAAGATTTGTTTTTTATGTTTGGAGTTATGGGATTTTCCTAGACCCTTTGAATAGACAGATTCCCAGACGAGTGCCTTATCTGGGAAACAGAGTCAAATCTATGAATGTAAATGCTTCCCTATGACAACATGAATTCATAGCCAGAGGACTGAGGAAAAGTATTACTGCCTAACAACAATATATCCAAGAAAAGGTATTATCTATGATCATACTTAGCAAATCCTATGATGCAATCCATTTTCCTTTGTATCTGATCAAAAGCCTATTTAACCACTCCTTGAGCAGACACAAGAAATCAGACACACAATACAGCAAGTATATACTGACAAGCTTGGAAGCCCTTGACAACCTTGTTTGAAAGGAAAATAAGTAACATACAGGAGACAATCATAAACATCACACACATCAAGTGTTTCTCATTTAAATTCAATCTGCATAGAAGATCATCATACATGAATTTATCATTTACAAACAAGAAAGACTGACACACCAAACCAAGGACCAAATCTGCAACAAGAAAATGCCCTTTCAAAATGTGAACACCTTGTGTTTAGAGTCAGAGCAGAAAACCCAAAAACATCCAACCCCTGTAGGATGGCCAATGATTCCTCTTTAAGGAGAAAACAAGCTTCTAGCCACCTACCTTGATAGACTTCATCAATGCAAAGACCACTTCTCTCGATTTTTGATGCAACAATCATATCTTTCATCAATTCTGATCGCTGAAGCTATCAGATTCACCATAAAAGCCAGCGGTGCAAGCAACCTGGACCTCGAGCAAATAAATAGATGTGATGTTTTTTCCATCACTGTGCAGCATGGTAGTTGACCATGGAAATGGCGCGCAAAAAGGCACCAACAAATAGTCATTTGAAATGTTTATCCTCAGCTATAGGATCGGGCTCTATGCAAGCAAGATCGAAGGTTGCAAATTTTCAAATTTGTGAGATCTAATTATCCCACATTTGCCCTGCAGTGACCTTTTCAACACTTTATAAACTAGGTCATGAGCACATATGATGTCACACAATTTTACCTTCCGCGACCAATGAACCATCCGCCAAGACCCCATCATCATGACCCGCACCATCGGCGAACCTCCTGCTTGCTCACCCGATATGCAATATCACTCCGATGTGAAATATCACCCTCATCGATGAACTGTCATGCCGAAGACCATATGGTGCACCCTATCGAACTTAGATAACGTCATCATCATGTTGGCATAGGGTGATATTCGTAAGATGACTGATATTTAGAAATATGATCCCCCTCCTTTCAGAATATCAGGCTGGACTAAAAATTTGGAATATGACCCCCCGTAAGATGCATGAAATTGTTAGACAGGCGGATATTGACCCAGATGTAAAATTGATGTCCGCACCTTGCAGACCAAGTGATCATGAGGTGATAACACAATATCAGGGTGATATTTCACCATCAGGGTGATCCTCCGTAAGATAACTGATAATTGAAATATGACCCCCCTCTTTCAGAATATCAGGCCCGACCAAAAATTTGACTTAGAAAAACTTTTTGCTTGAAACCTGAACTTCATGTGGGCACCAACACTGGCTCTATCTGGGGACGCATGCCTCCTATAGGCATGGCGAGAACCATAGATCTCTAGGATGCAAACTAGTCCCTTGTCCATTGGGCACAAAGAAATGAAGCTGCACTGACCTGCATCACAAATCATACTTGGTGGTCCAGGGCCACCAAGAAAGAAAAAACCTGTATCTCCCTTTGTCAAATACCCTATTTTCATCTGATATCACTGGATCAAGCCTAAAGATACTACCATGATTTACCCACAAACAACCCTTTTCATTTACATATTCAAACATTTGATTGAGCTTGCACTTGTCAACCTTATGCAAACAACCATCAGCATCAAGAAACATGTGAATATCATATTTATCAAACAATGCATATTCATATAACATATATAGCTTATCATCATCTATATCAGCAATATGCATTGCAAAATGATCTCCTAGCTGGACTGAAAACTGAAAGCACTCAAAGTCCACCACAAAGCTAGGAGCATCAGGCCTCATTTTATCATAAGCTGGCATATCAAAGATAAAGCTTTCAAATCCATATTTGTGCACATCATGCACACAATCTTCAATTGCATCAAACAGGAAAGGCTTAGACTCTGGCACCTCTCTGCAATAACCCTCATGATATATGTTGGTCACTCTTTCATCAAGATGAAAATCAGAATCCATATCAATAACAGTGCCTTGATTTTCACCATACTCAAACAGATCCTCATCACTATATGTGTCAAAAAAGATTGATCCAAGTGTTTCAGCTTCATTACGGTATGCCACTGGTTCATGGGCAGCAGAACATGCATTTTCATTACCAATGAATTCCTTGTGTGGAGGAGTATGAGCCTGTGTGTCACAAACAAAACAATAATCAAACAAAGAACAATCATGCTCAGCACTACTACTTGTTTCAATCCCTGATTGCTCTTCATCATCTCCATGTGTCTGAATAAAAGGCAATGATTTAAACATGGAATTACTCCTCTGTTTTCTTATTTCTTCTCTATCCTGAGCACAATACTCACAATCATCTCCACAAATCCACTCAAACAAGTATTCATTGTTGTCCATAACCTCATCATTGTTTTCGAAACCAGATACCTCAACCCTGAAATGGGAGTCATCAATTATCCTTTCATTGGCATCCTTCACTAGTGAACAATCCATTTGAGAATTGTCATCAGCATTATGTTCAGACATAGCATCATTGTCAACTTCTATCTTTTCATTTGCACACTTGTCTCCAAATGATTCCATGACCACTTGGTCATTTGCAACTACACAACAGTTATTCATACCAAAGCGTGTGGACAGGGAATTCTGCATGTGTTCATTCCTCATTTTTTCTGTATTTTCTAAAAAATTGTATGCCATCTACATACTTGTTATCTTGAATTCCCTCAAAAATGCACTAGAGCCCTCTTCAAAAGCTTCAAAATATATGCCAATGCAGGTCGGAGTATCAGGTCTGAAGTCTTCAAGGATTTGTGAAAGGGCTACTACAAATCAATGACTAAAATCAACACTAGGCTCTTCATCTTGTCTTCTGATTTCCATTAACTTTACAACAAGATCAGCAGGTTCTCTTGCAAATTCTTCTCTAAAACAGTCAACAAGTTCATCCCAACAAGCAAGGGATCTCTTTGGGAAGCTCAAATACCAATCTTTAGTTCTAGCACCAATGGATCTAACAAAAAACCTCATCCACATATCCTCATCTCTAAATGAATTTTTCTCCATAAAGCTATGAAAGTTTTGGATATGTGCACCTCCATCACACACACTGTGTCCACTAAATCTAGGCATCTTATTATAAATCTGAGTAGGCATACTTTCAACTTCATAATCAACCCATGACAAATCTAGTTGGTCATACAAAGGATCAAAAGAGCTAACAAGAGGTTTAGCATTCTGACTAGCAGACACAACAGGGTTATTATTTAACTGAGCCTGCCTAGCCTCTAAGGATATCAACCTATTCTTTATCTCTTCAATTCTTTTACTCAACATTTCATCCCCTTCTTGATTGAGTATGGGTGAATACATACTTGGATTCATATAAATTTCACTCTTAGACATCCTATGTCTGCCTAAGACCTAAGGCTTCCCCTTGGCATCTAACTTATGCAATAAAACAACAAATATAAATGGGAAGGAGTTAGGTACCTTTTCTCATCCAAATGTTGAAATCTTGAAAAGAACATTCTTGGATCACAATAACATACATTAGCCTTTCATGTGCACTAAAACTTTTTTGAAGAGTCGCCACCTCTCCAAAGAGGATAAAATTTTCAAACAACTGAAAGATCATCAAATATTTTTCTGAGTTCATTCCACCAGCAGGGCACCACATTCACATGAAAGAACTGAATACATAGCAATAATTTCACACTATTTGACTCTTCTCCCCAGCAGAGTTGCCATTTTGTTGGTGACTCAGATGGGCACAAATTCACTCTTTCTCTTCACTCCCCAGCGGAGTCGCCATTTTGTTGGTTTTTCTTTCTGAATCAGCAGAGGGTTTGCCAGTTCCAATACACACGCAAATTCAGCCAACTAATATAGGAGGTTGCTTGAGCTGCCTCCCCTTCACTTCTGGTTCTGCCGCACCAAGGGGGGTATCCCTATAGCTAAAGCTGTAGCATTTGACTCACCTAATGATAGGAAGATTTATCTTTACAATAACATGCAGAATACTCTCATGTTTGGACCAAGATATGCATGATACATCACAAGTTTGGCAACCTTCTTGGGCATATTTAACTGGTTGAGGATGAGAGTATGCAGGGGTCCTAACCTATTCCTAAAACTAACAGCTTAGAATTATGAAAAGATTTGTTTTTTATGTTTGGAGTTATGGGATTTTCTTAGACCCTTTGAACAGATAGATTCCCAGACGAGTGCCTTATCTGGGTAACAGAGTCAAATCTATGAATGAAAATGCTTCCCTATGACAACATGAATTCATATCCAGAGGATTGAGGAAAAGTATTACTGCCTAACAACAATATATCCAAGAAAAGGTATTATCTATGATCATACTTAGCAGATCTTATGATGCAATCCATTTTCCTTTGTATCTGATCAAAAGCCTATTTAACCACTCCTTAAGTAGATGTAAGAAATCAGACACACAATACAACAAGTATATACTGACAAGCTTGGAAGCCCTTGACAACCTTGTTTGAAAGGAAAACAAGTAACATATAGGAGACAATCATAAACAACACACACATCAAGTGTTTCTCATTTAAATTCAATCTGCATAGAAGATCATCATACATGAATTTATCATTTACAAACAAGAAAGACTGACACACCAGACCAAGGACCAAATCTACAACAAGAAAATGCCCTTTCAAAATGTGAACACCTTGTGTTCAGAGTCAGAGTAGAAAACCCAAAAATATCCAACCCCTGTAGAATGGCCAATGATTCCTCTTTAAGGAGCAAACAAGCTTCTAGCCACCTACCCTGATAGACTTCATCAATGCAAAGACCACTTCTCTCAATTTTTGATGCAACAATCAGATCTTTCATCAATTTCGATCACTGAAGCTATCAAATTCACCATAAAAGCCAACGGCGCAAGTAACCTGGACCTCGAGCAAATAAATAGACGTGATGTTTTTTCCATCACTGTGCAACATGGTAGTTGACTGTGGAAATGGCACGTAAAAAGGTGCCAAAAGACAGTCATTTGAAACATTTATCCTCAGCCGTAGGATCAGGCTCCGTGCAAGCAAGATTGAAGGTTGCAAATTTTCAAATTTGTGAGATCTAATTATCTCGCATTTGCCCTGCAGTGACCTTTTCAACACCTTATAAACTAGGTCGTGAGCACATATGATGTCACGCAATTTTACCTTGCGCGACCAATGAACCATCCGCCAAGACCCCATCATCATGACCCGCGCCATCGGCGAACCTCCTACTTGCTCACCCGATATGCAATATCACCCCGATGTGAAATATCACCCTCATCGGCGAACTATCATGCCGAAGACCATATGGTGCATCCTATCGAACGTAGATGATGTCATCATCATGTTGGCATAGGGTGATATTCATAAGATGACTGATATTTAGAAATATGACGCCCCTCCTTTCGGAATATTAGGCTGGACTGAAAATTTAGAATATGCCCCCCGCAAGATGCATGAAATTGTTAGACAGGGGGATATCAACCCAAATGTAAAATTGACATCCGCACCTTGTGGACCAAGTGATCATGAGGTGATAACGCAATATTAGGGTGATATTTCACCATCAGGGTGATCCTCTGTAAGATGACTAATAATTGAAATGTGATCCCCCTCTGTCAGAATATTAGGCCCGACTAAAAATTTGACTTAGCAAAACTTTTTGCTTGAAACCTGAACTTGTGATGGCGCTAGCACTGTATGTGCTTTCAAAGATCAAAACTACTTAACTCATCTAGTATAGTGTCATAATTAAAATTACACAATGATAAAGAAAGTAATACCAATATTGTTGCTATGGGTACTTGCAATACAAGACTGTAACTAATGATTGTAAAGAAATGAACACTAGGGTTTAACTTGGTATTGATAATCTATCCTACACTCTACACTCCTAACATACACTCTACACTCCAGAGTACAACAAGTTGAACAACTAAAATATCTTGAAGAATCTAATGCATTTATGAATTGACTGTTATAACAAAGTAACATATAGGAAATGAAGTGAGGGACAGTTACCTTGAGTGGCCCTTGCTTAATTGACTATCTCCACTGATCTAACTCAAATCTAGTTTCTTAGATTGGCACAATCATACTAATTCCAATTCATTCATTGAACAATCCTTTAAATCACATAAGATCTTGCTGAAATATATTATTCATGAACTTATCATCAAAATAACATTATCTGCATATATCTAGAAAAAGATCTGGTAACTATATCTGTGATTGAACAATCTACTTCAAACTTGAAAACTTAAACTACCTCAACCACCGAGCCATACATATAGGCACGAGGGAGTTTATTGGACCAAGGTCTCTTAACTAAAATCACAAATCACCACTCTCTACATACATGAGCATGATAAATGCCAAATAACTAATAACTGAAAAAGAAAGAAAGAAGAGTCCTAATGAAATTGGAACTTCTTGCTGAAATAGAGGAACATGGACTAGTTGAATCAGTCACATTAGAATCCTAGCTATAACAAAATCCTTCTCCTTCAATCATCTTTATTAATTGTTATCACAATGCATAACTATCTTCATCAAGTTGCTCCATGTTGTAGTTGTTGCGTTCAATTTATCTTGGAACTTCCCCTGCTCTATTGTCTAGGAACTCTTTAGCTGCGGGCTGCACCTTGCAATTGTTGTGAGCTACAGTCCATCTCCAAGTCATCTATAAGAGTTAGTTCACAAAACATGCACACAATACTAAAAACCGTAGCTAAGCACATATATCCTTTACAATCCATACATATCCACACATAATCATGCAATAATCATCATATTATAACCATATTCCATATACTTAATAATCAGGTTCAAGACTGCATAATAAGCATAAAAGATATTAAAGTGTAGGAATATATATATAGGACAAATGTCTGAGAATGTTTGAGAACTTGCATAAAAACATAAGAAAACTAGCCAATAACTAGACCCAACACCAAGGGTGTTTGTAACTATCAAAAGGGGCATTTGTCCAAAAGAGGAAATTATACAATAGTGAGTTGTTGTGACTTTTTTTTAAAATCCTAAAGGAAAGTGTTGGCAAGAGATTGCTCTGATGAATGTTGAATGTTGTCATTGATGGAAACAAGGCAAAGGGTTTCTATCGGCATGGCAAAAAGACTTTACTCTGAAAGAATAAATGACTAACTATGGATAGTATACATTATACAAAGTAAGTGACAGTGTTTGAGATGGTATGCCTCCGCAGTTAAAGACATTTGTATATAGTTCAGGTATGTTGTCCATAACTAACTAGTGATCACACATTCCAATGTTCAAGTCCTGACTTCCTCCGGAAGTCATATGGTGAAATATCTAAGTCCAGGCAAACAAAGTTAAGTCACGAATAGTGCATAGTACCAGAATAAAAGGGTCTGCATTCCTCCGTTGTGGCATATTTTGTCTTGCAGTTATGAGGCAACAAAGATATATATCATGACTACCTAAATCTAGAGTTATAGCTTTTGAAGTTCCTTTGATCACATTCTACAAGTTGTTCTTTATTGGCTTCCAGTTTGACAGTATTTCACTGTGACAGAACAATAGTTCCAAGATCTGGATTTTGCTATAAAGGACTATTATGTACTATGGTTATGAAGGTATGTTAAGAGATCCATAATGAATGTTATCCATGATTTTGAAAGTCTCATATGGTCCGCATTGGAAGTTTTGGTATGACAGTTGAACTGGTCAAGTATGTAATTAAAAGATAAGTCAACAAGAAAGTTAGATCTATATGTGGTAAGGATATGTTATTTGAAGAATTTATCCAAGTGGTTGAGTGATTGATGCCGACCTATATGAAGACTATTGTATGTTTGTTTGGGTTTGCATTCTTGTTTGGGCACAAGATCAAGCTGACAAGGTACAACACTTGTATACATATTTCATGTCTGGGTTGTCGACCTGATTGTGAGATGAATCTTATTGTGGATATATATATTCAATAGATTTTAGTGTTGGATGGAGGGTTGTGTGTGAATAGAGTATGAATTCATTATGTGCATTATCTAAGGTAGTTTGTAGAGCATAAAAAGATACTAAGGGCAGAAAATAGAAGCATATGTGAAGCAAAGCAAAAAAGTAGGGCAAACAGTATGAAGTCCTTTGAATCTATATACTGAGCTAATTGGTACTGCACCTTAGCATTCTGTAGATGCACCTGTAGCAGTCATCTCTTGGCAGTGAGCCAATCCTTCTTCTATCTTCTCTTCTATTTGGCAGTGAGCCTTATGTAGTGAGTATTTATTTGGACAGTGAGTCCTTGGGCAGTGAGCCCTAAGGCAGCGATCCTTCATGTAATTCAGTATTTCTATCATAATATATTGTGAGCTAACACTCACCATGGTTTTTCCCTTTTTGGGTTTTCCACGTAAAATCCTGGTGTCTGTATGTTATGAATTTGTGGCTGCTCTTCTTGTGCTTACTTTGCTTTCATGTTATTGAATTTGGTAAATGGATTAATAAATGTATGAATGAAAAGTTTTTTAGAATATTGATTCACCCCCCCTCTCAGTATTCTTTATATTCAACAATTGGTATCAGAGCTAAGTTTCCTTGGAAGAAGCTTAACAGCTTGAGGAAGATCTGGAAAGGTGAACACATGGTAGCAAGAAGATATCTCGCTTCTTCATAAACAAGTTATCCAGGTAGCATTGATGAACAACTACAAGCTGCTCTTGATGATCTTGACAAGTCTGAGGCAGATATCAAAGATTTGGTGGAAAACATCAAAGAAGCTGATGATTGTATTATGAAACTAAAGGAGCAAGTCAAGAAGTCTTAGGATAGAAGGAAAGAGCTAAGTGAACAACTAAAAACAACAAATGAATCCATAGACAGTCTATCTATGCTAGTTGAAGAAAAAATGAAGGTCGAAGAACATCTAAATCAGCTTGCGAAGGATAAGTCTGAAGAATGTGAAAAACTAGGAAAAGAGGTGTTACTTTTGAAATATGATGTGGAAGCAACAAATAGCTATAAATAAAAATTCAAAATAAGCTCTACAAAGCTTGAGGAATTGATTGAAAGTCAAAAGAGTTCAGATGACAAGAAAGGATTAGGATTTGAAAAGGGGGAAAGTTCAAAATCAAGCCTAGCAAATACTGAGTTTAAGCAAAACAAAAGCAACCAGTTCTGAAATCAGAGGAGAACACCTCCGGTCAGGCAACCAAATGCTCAAAGATACCCATCTTTCAATGGCCATTGTTTTAATTGCAATAAGTTTGGTCATAAGGCTACTCAATGTAGCAGTAGAATGAATTAGAATGTTCCATCATTCTCTGGTCAATGTTTCAATTGCAAGAAAATTGGTCATAGATCAAATGAATCCAGAAGTTTGGTAAGGAATGGTTTTAACAATGCAAGGAATACTCAATTCTTCAATGGAAAGTGTTTTGCATGCAATAGATTTGGGCATATGGCTAACCAATGCAGAACAAGAATGAATCCAATCAACAGAAGGAATTGGGAACAGAGGAATGTGGTATGCTACAATTGCAATAAGTTTAGACATATTACAAAATTTTGCAGATACAAGAATGAGAAAAGAGACTATTCTGCAGAGAAGAGGAAAATAGAGCAAAGAGAAGATAAAGGTAAGAACAAGATTGATTCAATGGAAATCAAGAGGGAAATAAGCAAGGTCTAGATTAAGAAGGATGTTAATGGGGTTAGGGATGGATTTGCACCAAACTCAGGTGCAGATACTTCCTCCGGGAAGTAAATTCGAGCTCTGGCTCAGGGGGAATTATTTTGAAAATCTTAATCACCTAGCCAGATAATCAGTTCTGGGATCTGGCACGAAGATATGATGTGAAGCTTTAGATGACAAGTCTTTTGAAAGAAATTCTGGAAGAAAATGTTCTAGTACAGAGCATTGCAAAGGAAATCTAATTGATTGTGCTTGATAGAGAAGTGTTTGACAGCTATTTGAAAGATAGCATTTATGATGATTAAGTTTTGGCAAGTGAGGGTTAAGAGGGTTGTATCTGAAGGAAAAATCACTTTGCACTCAAGCTCTCAAGTCTCTAAGGCGAACTGAAGCAAAATTTCTAGCAACCACAGTGATTTCAAAAGCAACTCAAGGCAAGATCAAGCAAAACCCTAATTCAACAAAAGAGGTATTTTTCATATTCAAAACCCTACTGTGAATTTATTTGAATCTTTACGAAAATGGAAACACCACAAGTAATTGATATAACTGAGAGAGCCCAACCAAAATTCAAGAAGCATCCATTCAAATCAACCAAGGTCGATCCAAATGGTGCATTTTCAAAGATTCCATTCGGGGTGATGCATGCGGAAGATGTCAAGATTTATATTCATGTTGCCCTAGAGGAACATGAGGGTAGTCAACTCATAGACCTATATCTAAAACATCTAAATGGTGATACATTTGACCTGAAAGAAGAATACAAGGCATTGGAGGAAAAGAAACTCATTCAGTATATAGATTTTCCAATTTTTACAGAAAATGAATGGGTCTGGTATGTCTTAAACTAAATTCATGATGAGTTTATGTGGCTTAACTCTACATTCAAGATCACCAATGATGCCATAAGGGTGGTCATAGGACTAAACTCTACCGGTAGAGTGCCTATATTAAAGGCTGTAAAAATGATACAGTGATGAAAGCTACCGGAGCAAAATTTGATAAAAGGGCATTGACAATCAGTGATATTGAAGATCATGCAGTTAGGTTTGCATCCATGGTGATTGGCTACAAGGTCTGCTTTACAAACCATGAGAACTATGTCTTCGATACTGCTATATATATTGCCTATCAAATGGTTAAGGAAAATGTAGAGTATGACCTATTTGAACTGCTCCGATAGTAATTAATGGAGAACCTAAAGAAAACAAAAGAAAGCAAATATCCCTTCAAGTTTGGTATGTTTATTATGTGCTTGTTCTTCTACTTTATGCAAGAATTACCTAGCATGAAAAATCTATTTTAGACTAAAAACAAACTTGTTGCAGTGCAAATTAGAAATCACTTAAATAGTATTGGAAGTCATGATGCACAAACTATAGCTCTATGGGGCTATTTCATGAACTTCCATAGGGAAATGCAATCCAGGGAAAGAATCCCTAGGACAATTCTTGAAAAATACAAAAATGACATCTATTTTATTGTAAATAAAGATCAATACATGATGGAAGTTGTTGAGCCTAGAATAGTTTGGACCTTGCCAATGGGATATGAAGTGGATGCAAATGTGTAAGATGCTTATTCCAAGCTCATGTTAAGAATACCTAGGGATACCTCTGAGCCAAGATTTGGTACTTATGAAGAATTATCTGTAAAAGTCTATGTTAAACCAAGGAAACCAGAAACCTAGAAAAAGGTGAGGAAATGGGTGGAAGAATATGCCCAAAGCATAGGGATTACAAAAGAAGTTGCCAACACAAGGGCAAAAATAGCTAAAATTTTAAAGGAAACTAATAAAGCTCCAGAAGTTCATGATCTGCAAAAGAGGCACAAGCAGAAAGGGCTACAAAAGAGAAGAAAAAAAATGAACCGATCAAGGCTCTGGAAGAGCCTGAGGCAAAGGAAGAGGAACCTATTGTAACAAGGAAGAGGAAAAGAGGTTCAACCTCTATAGGAACTGCATCAAAAACCTTCAGCCTAACCTCATCTGTTAGTGCAGAGGCACCCACCAAGAAGCCCGCTGACAAAAGATTCAAAAGATAGAAAACCAAAGGCCATAGAATGTATGTCAGTATAGGAGTAGATGAGGAAGAGACATAATCAGATGAAGAAGTGAAGAAGATGAAAGATGAGGCCACCAAAGCTTCTAGGAGCAGCAAGATGAAACCCTCCGGTAAGGGTAAAACTAAGAAAAGGCCAAGGCAAGATGAGTCTCAGATAGGAGAAGCCACTATAAGTCATGAAGATGTCCTAAAGGTCATAACAGTTGATGGCAATTTAAAACCCATAGCCCAATTGTCTGATGAGTATAATGATCCAGACAAGAGGATCATTGAGACTGTTGTCATTAGATACTTAGACATCTACAACAAAGCACTTATTGAGATAATTACTGATCTCCCAGACAGCATGGGTAGTATCATGACTGCAAGAAAAGAAGTTGCTATGGTAAAGGACATTGAACTTAGAGAGCATACATTGATAACGTTATGTCCGGAGATCACCAATAAAGATAAAACAAAAATCTCCAAAGTGCTCAGCAAGGAGTTCAGAACAAAGAAAAGAATGAATACTCTCATGTCAGATGACATTGAGAAAGTAGTGAAGGAGACTGAGGAAATCACTTTGAGAGTGTTAAAGGAATATCATCTTCCAGCTATATATGATAGAGAAGAAACAAATACTGGAAATGATACATCTATTCCTGAGGTGAACATGGATCAAGGATTAGATAAAAATGATGAAGTGCCAAAGGAAAAAGAAGATCTAGTCCCTACTACTGGTTCGGATACTGCTGTTAAGGATCAATCCAAAACAAGTATTCCTCTAGAAAAACAAACTGATGACCTAATAGACAAGGAGAAGACTGAGGAACAAAACAAAGATGATAATCAAGAAGAGGAACAAGCTAAAGAGGACTCTATATCAGAACAAAAGGATGATGAAATGATACCATGGATTTAGATCCTCCGGAACAAAACCAAGAAGAAGACGTCTCTGGTTTAGCAAGAGACACTACAGAGTCTATCAAGGAATTCTTGGGAAGAGAAAAACAAGTCTTGGATAGGGCTAAATTTTTGCAAGGACCAATAAATTTGGACTCAATGTCTCCTGTACAAAAATTCAAACTGGTGTCAATTGTTCAAGCAAATGCATAGGAAGAGATGATGAAAAGACACATACAAGACAATGAGCTCATTGGTGCAACATCTAATGTACTAGAGAAGTTGATGCCTGAATACCAGAAAGATACATCATTATCATCAACTTTAAGGGAACATAGGTGATATGAGAAAAGTTGTCGCGAATGGAGCAACAACCCATTTGCCATGAGAGATCGCCACAATTTCTCGATGGCCAATGAATTTCTTTTTGATAGATTCAAGTGTTTGATTGTTAAACAACAACCCACTCTTGAGAACTTATGGACAGAAAGACCTTTCTTTGAATTCTCAGTAGAAGTTGAACCAGTAGATCCTGACATCGGCCATGTATTGCAAAACTGGTGTGGAGATTTTGTCCTACCAGTGAAATTCCTAAATCCTCAGGTCCTCAGACCAGACTGATGGTTAAATGAAGAAAAAGGCAAAGAACTTATAAGGGACATGTTTCAAGGCCCTTATCCTCCTACTGATGGAATGCGGTTTGATAATACTTCATCTTATACCAGTTGTATTTTTAAACTAACATTTGATTCACCTGTTGAAAATCTTATCAGCAGGTATCTCTATCAAATGTATGGACCAACTAGAGCCGGAACTATGTATCAACATTGGACTATTCCAAATACACTTCAGAGCCTACATTCAAACCAGACACCCATCTGGATACATACTAAAACTCACCGCATGGAAATGACTGATAGTGGAGCCATGGCACAAGGTATATACGAGCCATACAAGTTAAAAAAATGAGTATTATGTGGAAGGAACCAGATCCACATAATAGTCCTATCATTCCGCCCTATCCCATCACACTAAATAGAGCTGGATGCATTCCTCATGCTTCATACATGACTTGTGCTAATTGCAAGTACGATCCACTTAATGACCCTAGATGTGCAAATATGAGTGACTCTCGGCCTAGCACAAGCTAGTGAATGTGGCTTGTCATCCACTGAAAGAATATGTCCCTTCGTATGAAAAGATAGACGTGGCCTACACCACGGTAAAAGTGGAAAGCTTACGAGCCTTACAATAAGCATGAGATATGCCTCTTGTGATCAAAAAGCAAGTTTGTAAAAAGTTGATTCCATTAGGGTCTTGTCAGTCCCTCTTTATACCATGTTCACAAGTTATTGGGATCCACCAGAGGAATCTTATCCTTACTTGGATAACCCTACGGGTAAAGAGTTGCTACGTGTTGACTTGGTTGTTGATAACTGAGAGGGGGGGTGAATCAGTTATCCTAATTATTTCTGCTTTCTAAACTTTCTTAATAATTAATGTAGTATTAATTCAACAAGTAAACATAACCATGAAATGGAAATACACATGACACAATATTTTTGAGGTGGAAAACCTGTTAAGGGAGAAAACCACGAGGTGATTAACACAAGAATTATTCTCTGTTAGAAGAATAAGGAAAAACAAAATGGCACTTGCCAATTAGGGCTCACTGCCCGAGCACACTGCTCACAAGAGGCACACTGCCTACAAGAGACTCATTGTCTACAAAAAGAGTGTTATACAATACTTGAACTGATTGGGAGCATCTACATATGCTGGATTTTAGTTCTGATTAGGCTCAGTACACTGATCTGCTGCACTTCATCTTTCCTCTTCTCTTATGATGCTTTCCTTTCACATACCGGACCTTCCTTACTGCTTTCGCTCTACTCTTCTGCTTTTATTCACACATCACCAACAACCACAACACAACTCACAACTAAATCCATCTTATATATATATCCACACAAGTGAATTCATTACCTTTCAAGTCAGCATCCGAAATAGTTAATCTTTTCACAAACTTTGATCTGTCGGCTGAATCCTTGCTTACCAAGTATTATGGATCAAGGATATACTTGTGGAAATCATTAATCATGTCGGCCAAACATAATTCATGCCTTCATAACCTTTACCATCATTAGTAACACATCCGGAATAATGTCTAATGTTCTGCCAGTCAGTTCTTCCTCTGTTCATACTATCACTTAGGAACCCGGTACTCAAGTATCCATATCTTTTTCCTCATCTATCACCAGAGGCTAAATCCTTGGGATCTATCACTCAAGGTAGTCTTCTTGACTTCCCCAAATCCACACTTCACCAAGATACTTCCTCTAAGAGATCCAGACCTGTCTGTCAGACCTCGCCACATGCTCTATTCTTGTTTACCAGACCACAACATTCTTCACTCTGACTTCCAGTAGAGACACACCATGTCCTGCGAATGTATGGGATGAACTTTGTTGCCATCAATGACAACAATTATGAATCCATATAGTGTCTCTTGCCAACAATCTCCCCCTTTGGCATTGATGGCAACACTTAGTGAAAAATGACTAAGTGTTTACACTATGCTCCCCCTTGGCTGATGCTCTGTTTTTATATACATTTCCCGGAGATCCCCCTTAGTTGGATTCCTCATTTTTCACTGCTCATCACTCCCCCTTTGACATCAATGGCCAAGGGTAGGGTTTGCATACCAAAATTTTCAAAAATTTTACTAAACTTAACCACATTAAGTATATACATATGGAATACTTACATATACTGCAGTATGTCTGCAAAAGTTGTTTTCAGTTGAATGAATTCTATAGCCCAACTTTGCTTCATTCTGTCCAAAATTGATATATGACCGCTCAATAGAAATGCAAACGCATCTGCCCTTTTTAGATCTATTGGATCATTTGTCTGGGCTGTGATTTAAGCTTCTTTTATGGCCTCATGCATGGCCTCTAACTTAGGGACAATTATCCCTCTGAGCTCACTCAACCTGCTTATTCTGTTTTTCTTCTCTTTTTCAAGCTTCTTAATCTCATTCAAAACTGCAACCGTTTGACATTCTTGATTTAATATTGATGTCATAAGTGGATCAAAATTTTGAGAAAGTTTTATCAGTTTATCCTCCTGTTCTTTCATTTTCTTCTCAATCTCCACTATTGCATTGGACCAGGAAATACAAAAATTGTATACTTCACCGCCATCTTTAAGAGCATTTTCTAAGCTCTTTATCCCAATATTCATATTTCTCCTATCATTAATTATCAACCCTTGTACCTCTGATAATCTTTTTGCAAGAAATTCCTTCCAGACTTTATCTTCTGCTGACTTCTCTAGGGAATCAAAATGTGTGCTAACACTATTGACTAGAGTTTTGAGATTACCAGATTAGGAGGCTATGGGATCCTTCTGAAATGATGGCAAAATCTTTTCCAGCACTCCGGAAGCAGCTTCTATCAACTCACAGTCTTCCATGTGAGACTTTAGGAGTTTTTCTTTAGCCTTTGCATTAGCAAATGAGGCTATCTTCATTGTCTATACTGGAGAAAGAGAATCAAAATAAAATGGTCCTTATAGAAGCTCCGGTTCATCAATCTCCATTGTTTCTTTGTTTAGGAATTCTTGGACAGTTTTTGCAGTGTCTCTTGCTGGAGAAAGATGTTTCTTCTCTTCTGCATTCTTAGAGCTGTCCCTTGGAGCTTTCTCTCCTTCTACATTCTTACCACTAGCACTTGTGGTCTTCTCTGTTGAGGTCTTCTCTCCCTCTACAATCTTGGTACTGTCAACTTCTTTTTCCTTCACTCCTGCTTCTTTCTCCTGTGTTCTATCTTCTCCTTTAGATCCGGAAGCTGTTGGGGAAACCAAAGGAGAGATATTTGTTTGTTCATGAGCCACCTCTTCCGGAATAGAGGATTTTGAGCCCTTGTCTTTACCAGAGTCCTTTGTGATGGGAATGTTAAACTTTTTGAGAGCATTTCAGAGGATCTCTTCAGTCTCTTTTGCCACTTTGTCGGTTTCACCAAGCATGAGCTGATTCATCCTGGCTTTGCTCCAGAACTCATCCTTGCACTCTTTAAAGATCATATTCATTTGCTGCAGAGTGATTGAGGGGAAGAGCTGAATGGCGACCTATTCCCGGATCTCGAGATCTTCTGCTCGAGCATTGTTCTTCCTCATTTCAAGCTTTTTCTCTAAGTTTTTGGGAATTAGAGGGATAATTTCAATAAAAGCTTTGTTGTAAGTGTTCAAAAACTGAACAGTGGCTTCCTCCAGAATCTTTTTATCTACTTCATTATATTCATCATAGAATTCTATCAAGGGTTGCAGGTTCCCATCCACAGTGACTTCTTTCACTACAACATCTAAGGATAGAGTGGGTTTTTTAGCAAATTCCTCTTCCTTCTCTTCTTCTACTTGACCAGTAGAGTGTTCACCGGATGATTTCTTCTTCTTCTTCAGTTTCTTTATCTCCTCATCTGATTCGGTTTCCTCTTCATCTCTTTGACTGGCATAAGCCCTTGTGGCTTTTGTCTTTGATCTTTTCTCTCCTTTGTCAGATGTCTAGACTTCTGATTTTGATGATCTTGAGCTTTTGGCTATGACAGGTGCAGATCTCTTTGATGATCTGGTTTGGGTTGAGGTTTCTACCGGAGCACTTTCCTTGCTTTCCTTTTCTACCTTTTTCTTCTCTTCCTCAGCCTTTTGCCTCTTTTCCCTGTTGGCATCAAGTGCCTCCTTTGAGATGCCAAAACCTTTTGCAACTTCTTCAACTTCTTTTCTTACCTTCCTTTTGATCTCTGGCTGCCTTAGCTCAGTGTGAATTTTCACACTTAGTTCTTCAAAGTTTCCAAATCTTTCTGCTTTTGGGTCCTTTGGCTGACTAAGCATGTGTTGAACATGCAGCTCTACAATTTGTTCATCAACTTCATACCCCATAGGCATGATCCAGACTGTCCTTGGCTCTACTGCCTCCATTAGGCATTGATCAGTGTCTACCATGAAGCACACTGTATCCTTATATTTCTCAACTACTAATTTGGGGACTCTCTGATTTGCATTGTATTTTGAAAGTGCTTGAAGTAACCCCAAAGAGTTGTATTCCTTGCCTTAGCATCCCCAAGTTCATGTAAGTAATCTTTGATCTGAATTGCTACCGGTTTATCATTTTGCCACGCCCATCCATTTGATCCGGGCAGCTCATTCATGAAGTAGAAAAATAAACATAATATTAGTGCACCATATTTAAAAGAGTTTTTCTTGTCCTTTTTGATCTTTTGTATGTTTTCCATTAATTGGCTCAAAAGAACTTCACAGAGATCATATTCTGCATTCTTTCTCAGCATCTCATAGGTAGTATATACTGCAGTTCTAGATACTGAATTCTCCCTACTGGAGTGATATATCTTGTATCCTATTATCATAGATGCAAACTTGATATCCGGGTCAATAATATCTTCAATGGTCATTGCCCTCTTATCAAATTTTGATCTGGTGGCCTCAGTTACAATGTTGTTTTTGACAGATTTGAGGACAGGTATCCCTCCGGAAGAGTATAAACCAGTTACTACCCTAATTGCCTCCTTTGTGATCTTGCAAGGTCTATTCAGCCATAGGAAGTTATCATGCACCCTACTCAATACATACCAGACCCATTCATCTTCTTCAAAGCAGGGGAAATGAATGAATTGATCAAAATGTTTCTCCTGATACCCTTATATTCTAGTTTAAGCTCAAAAGCATCGTCTATCAGTTGTTTGTGATAGATATCTCTTAGTTTGAATTCTCCAAACTCTTCAATATTTGCATGTATATAAACCCTAATGTCTTCTGTGTGCAAAACGCCATGCGGAACACTAGAGAATGCTCCTAAGGGATCTACCTCCAATGATTTGTAAGGATGTTTCTTAAATTCAGGGCGGTGCCTATCAGAGATCTTTACTATATTCGGAGTATCCATCTTTCAAAAGATTTGCAGTGAGATATTGAAAATGGAAAATACCTTTTGCGCCTTTCGGTTTCACGGAGTTGGTCGGATTGATTTCTGGATGAATTAACTTCTGCAAATGATCTTTGATGAACTTGAAGAATTTTGTTGCAGAGCTTCACTTTTCGTTTCTTCTTGAATGTAGAATGAACAAGTGATTAGTGAGAAAACCCTTATATTGCTCCGCAAACCCTAATGTCAAGTTGCAATAAATGCTCGACCTAAATTATTCTGGTTTGCCTTATTTGGATGACTTGCAGAACCAGATCAATCCTGATCTTTAAACATCTTGCGGATCCTCCAAATCTTAACCACAGTTTGTTTGGATGCTTCCCTTATGACTCCTTCAATCCGCAACTCTTCTTGTGCCAGTTCCGGCACCAATTGATTGGCTGGGGGAACAAGGTTTTCTTTGTATCTCCCCCTGAGCCAGAGCTCACTTTTTAATTTCTGGAAGAAATATCAACACCAGAGTCTGGTGTGGATCCAACCTCTACATTCTCTATACTTTTCTTCACCCAAATCTTGTTCATCTCACTTTTAATTTCATCCGCATTCACTTTTTGTTTACCCTTATCTTGATTCTAATTATGACATACCGGACCTCTTTTGTCCTGATTCTTGCTTCTACAGAATTTTGCACTGTGACCGGATCTATTGCAGATTTGGCAAACAACATTTCTTTGCATATTTGACTGATATCCTCTTGATCTACATTGATTAGCCATATGACCTATTCTATTGCATGCAAAGCATCTACCATTGAATGATTTCTTCATTTGTATATTTCTGCATTCATGAGATTTGTGACCATACCTTTTGCAGTTAAAACACTATCTGGAGAAGGATGAATTAGTCTGATTCATTCTCTTTCTGCACTGATTGGCTTTGTGACCAAAGTTATTGCAGTTGTGGCAGTATCCATTGAAGGATGGATATCTTTGAGCATTAGGCTGTCTTACCGGAGGTCTTCTAGGCCTATTCCTTGGATTTTCTGATCCAAAATTCTTCTGACCAGATCCGGAGCTTTCTCCTTTCTCATATCCCAAACCACACTTGTCATCTACCTTCTTTTGACTTCCAAGAAGAACTTCAAGCTGGGCAAAACTTATCTTGAATTTCTCTTTATATCCATTTGCTGTTTGAAGATCCCTCTTGAGAGAGACAATTTAATCCTCAAGTTTTTCTTCATTATCTTTAGCATCTTCAAGATCAGATTCAAAATGTCTGATAATTCTATCCATCTGGTGGCAATCTTCTGATTTCTCCTTGAGAGATTGTCTTAGATTATCTTCAGTTTTTCTTTTCTCTTCAACTTCTTGGGTAAACTTCATAACTCCTGATTCCATTTGATGTCTAACCATAATGATTTCTTTTGATAACTTTTCACATAACTTGGTTTTCTCATTCAGCTCTTCATTTGCATCATTTGATTCACCTTGTCTTGCTAATTGCTAAAGTAGCTCCTTTCTCTTTTTCATATAGAGACTTAATTTGTCTTTAAGTTCTCTCATGAAATCATCAGCCTATTTGAGTCTTTCCTTTAATTCATTGACTTCAGAGTTTGACTATTCAAGATCATCAAGGGTAGTCTTGAGTTGCTCCCTTAAACCATATGCATCCATTTGAATTCCCAGATCTTCCTCAAGCTGTTAGACTTTGTTCAGAGGAACTTAGCTCTGATACCAATTGTTGATAACTGAGAGGGGGGGTGAATCAGTTATCCTAATTATTTCTGCTTTCTAAACTTTCTTAATAATTAATGCAGTATTAATTCAACAAGTAAACATAACCATGAAATGGAAATACACATGACACAATATTTTTGACATGGAAACCCTGTTAAGGGAGAAAACCACAGGGTGATTAACCCAAGAATTATTCTTTGTTAGAAGAATAAGGAAAAACAAAATGGCACTTGCCAATTAGGGCTCACTGCCCGAGCACACTGCTCACAAGAGGCACACTGCCTACAAGAGACTCACTGTCTACAAAAAGAGTGTTATACAATACTTGAACTGATTGGGAGCATCTACATATGCTGGAGTTCAGTTCTGATTAGGCTCAGTACACTTATCTGCTGCACTTCATCTTTCCTCTTCTTTTATGTTGCTTTCCTTTCACATACCGGACCTTCCTTACTGCTTTCGCTCTGCTCTTCTACTTTTCTTCGTACATCACCAACAACCAAAACACAACTCACAACTAAATCCATCTTATATATATCCACACAAGTGATTTCATCACCTTTCAAGTCAGCATCCAGAATAGTCAATCTTTTCACAAACTCTAATCTGTCGGCTGAATCCTTGCTTACCAAGTATTGTGGATCAAGGATATACTTGTGGAAATCATTAATCATGTCGGCCAAACATAATTCATGCCTTCATAACCTTTACCATCATTAGTAACACATCTGAAATAATGTCTGATGTTCTGCCAGTCAGTTCTTCTTCTGTTCATACTGTCACTCAGGAACCCGGTACTCAAGTATCCATATCTTTTTCCTCATCTATCACCAGAGGCTAAATCCTTGGGATCTATCACTCAAGGTAGTCCTCTTGACTTCCCCAAATCTGCACTTCACCAAGATACTTCCTTTGAGAGATCCAGACCTATCTATCGGACCTCACCACATGCTCTGTTCTTGTTTACCGGACCACAACATTCTTCACTCTGACTTCCGGTAAAGACACACCATGTCCTACGGATGTATGGGATGAACTTTGTTGCCATCAATGACAACAATCATGAATCCATATAGTGTCTCTTGCCAACATTGGTATGGTCAGATTTCAAACTCGGACTTAATGAGAATAGGTTAAAGATCTGCCTTGCCTTCCTATATAAAGGACGTAAGGCCGCCTCTTTCCTCATTCGAGTCTTGAGCAAGTAAGTCCTCATAGCAAGCTAAGAGTCTTAGCATCTTAGATTTTAGTCTTGAGTTCTAAGTCTTAGGAAGCTCTAAGGATCAAAGTAGTATGCTCTTTTTGCTCTACAGAAATTAGAAACTTAGAAGTCCTGATGAGATAAGTTTGTAAGTCATTTGGTAATATAGCAAGCATTGTATGAGATGAATGTAATCCTATTATTCTGATATAATGAAAAAATCTTCCGCAGTCTATTATCTTCATTTGTCTCTTGCAGCTATTGTCAAAGTTGGTATCAAAGCCATATAAAAAGAAATTAATCTTATGTTTCATTCCTAGTTACAGTCTTTGTTTGACTATATCTATTCATGAGTTTAGAAGTTATGTTTATCCATATCGGTCTCTGTAATGCTCCTCATAATGCTCTTACCATCATTTTTGTGTCGTAAGTCCTCCGTAAGTCCCGTTGGTATGTCATTGTAAGGCTTTGTTAGGGCAGCTGAGGCAGTAATCTGGTAATTCAAGTGCGGGTTTGAGCGCAGATTTGAGCACAAAATGGATAAAGCTTCTACCTCTGGATCAGGCATGGGACTCGAAGACCACACTAAGGATCACAACAACGAGGTTAGTTTCACAAACTTCTTTGTTGATAGTGAAAATACTTTTTCTATGCTAGAAGAATCTGGTAATTCTTTGGATGATGTTTCTCAAAATAGGTTTTTGAATGAAGAATTTAAGGTACCTAGAATTAAACCATCTAAAATTTACAGTGACATTCCCAGTAGTTTAGTTAATATGTTCAACAAGTCTAAGGGACTAAAAAACTTCTTTGGGTATAAGTCTTGGCAAAAGTGTCATGTTGCCACATTGCAACATACTGTTACAGGTGGTAGTGAAGGAAGGTTAAAACTATTTAATGACATAGAAATTGGCAAGTTTCAGAGTCAAGCAAAGGCCAGTCCAGACAATCCCTAGTATATGCATCTGTCATATGTTCGTATAGGCATCACAGGCCACTATAGGAAGGGTCTTCCTATCATAATTTTCATGATGCTGAAAGATGCAAGGTTTTACAAATTATCCCATGCTTTACTAGGATGTGCCTGCGATTCCATGGCTAAAGGTTCATTGTATATTGACTGTTTGTTGGATTTCACTGTAAGTCTAAAAGATGGAAACCTTAATGATGTGCTCACCTACTAGTTTAAAATGATGAATCTGTATATGAAGGACATGTCCATTGATCATTCCTTGGTCTTCCTGGTTCATTACTGTCTATACAACAAAGTTATTCCATTAATGATGAATCCCATTAGAGCTCAAGGTATAGAAGGTTTATCCACTATATGGAAATCCACCAGTGAGCACACTCAGTTGACTGCACCCAAAATAGTGCGTCATAGGGATATACAACTTCCTAAAGAATGGGCTTTAGATCTTTGGGATAAGGATTGTCAACCACCTCCACAGAAGCTTCCTCAGTTATGTGGAGTAACCCTGGAAGAGATAGATGACCAGGCTGTTATTAGGTTCTCTTCAGGCCCAGTGCCTTCCATGAGAACAGAAAAAACTTTTAATTATAATAACCATGTGCCATTTGTGTTGCTAAGATCGCAAAGTGTTCGTTTGTAGCCTTCTAAAGGCTTTGAAAATCTATTTAAATTACCTACTGTTAATAAACCAGCTGCTAGTAGTTCAGGTGCTTGTTCCTCTAATGCACCTCCGCCATGTCCACATGATCAATATTCTGCATTAGATAATGGATTTTATAAATGTGAAAAATGTTCATTTGTTTTTCATCCACCTGTTGGCCATATTAGAATGTTTTCCACCAGACCTGCATCCATTCCTGAACAAGAAATCAAAGAGGCCAATGAATAGGCTATATCTACACCTTCAAGTCCTTGTTTAGTTCCAGGTACCATCCCTCCTTTTTGGGATTTTATGTTGTATGACCTGACAGGTAAATTCCAGGTAGATTTTTGGCCATTGCATGTAACCCTTGTCGGCGAAACCCAAGGGTCTAGCCAAAGTAAGCTGGTAAATTAGAGAAACCTCTGTCTAAGAAAAAACCTCCTTCTCCTCCATGATAGGAAAACCTGGGAGGAAGTCCAAGCCCTTAGAACTGAAAAACAATTGTTAAGTGTCCAAGAGAATCTGCATACTATTGTTGCATCTCTTGATCGGCTTGAAAAGGATCTACTTAAGCAACTTCAAGAGGAAATCATTGCATTACGCCAGTCTTATGAGCAATTTAAGTCACATGCAGAAACGTGGTGGGTCACTCAACAAAGATCAGCTAAACAACACAGAGAAATGCTACAAAAAGTTAGAGCTGAAAATAAACTAGACTGTGATGTCATAAGTTCTCAGTTATCAAATTGTAATATAGACATTAAACATACTGAGGCCAAAATAGACATAATGCAGCAGGACATTCAACATGTGTCTAATTCCCATATGCTGCTGAAAGATTCCATTACTCAGGAATCATTAGACATACAGTCAATAATTTTAACACTCAAACAGTCACAGCCACAAACTGTGAAAACATTGAATTTGCCTTCAAGTACGAAAGGATACTTACAGGCTCAATATGAGGGTCCTAAGCTCTCTACTTCTGTCAAACAACCTGTAATATAGAAAGTGTATGATCCCTCTACTGGCAACCTGTGAGAGACCACAGATGATGAAAAGGCCAAAGGCAAGTTCCAAATGGCCCGTGGAAATGGAACTAATCCCAACGGTTCCAACCTAATAGACCCATTCAAAAATATCCAGTCTTATAAGGCTGACACTCCTCCTCTAGTAAATTTTGATAATTTTGAGGATGTAGAGAATTTGAGGGGCATTGACACCATGCGAGCATGGATCACTAATTATATGGCTACAAATGCCAAAGCTGATGAAGCCTAGGTAATAAAGCAAGCCCTTAATTCAATGACTGGTGTAGCACACAATGTGTGGGATTGTCTTGAAGACACTTTCAGAGAAAACCTGATTCTAGAGGCACTGATCAAGTTTGTGGATAGTTAACCTGTCTTTTCATAGGAAGAACAGATACAAGAGAGAAACTTGCCTATAATAAGTTCATCAGAGGCAAATGCAAAGATTTAAAATATTTCAAGGAATACTGCGAAGAGTAGTATAAAAACTTTTATCAATCAGGCCGTGAACAAAACCATGAGTTTATGTTCACTACATTTCTGAAAAGCTTTGGCGATGTGGTTAGAGAATTCTACCACAAAAAGGTTCTTGAAAATTTGGTAATTGAAAATATAGAAATGAAGGAACTAACATTCCCTCAACTGGTGCAATTTCTGATAGAAATAAATGAGGAAATCTGCCAAGTATCAAAAACAAGGAAAGATATGAAAAGGGTAAAACCTTTACTTTCTGCATCTACTTGTTACCAAATCATGCCATCTAATCAGTTTCCTGAAAAGGGTAAATCTTCTTGTCACTCATGTTCCAAATCAGATAAATTTGATAAGTCTTATTACAAGAAGAAAAAGAAGAAATATAGTAAATAGCCTAAAAGAAAAGGATATTTTAGGAAACGTGACAAAAGAAGTTCTGGAAAAAAATGGGAACCTACTTGTTACATCTACAAAGGTAAACACTATGCAAACAAGTGTCCAAAATGCAATAAGAAAAGAAACAAAGGCAAAGTCTGAGCTGCTAGAGCTGCAGGACTAGATGACAATGATGAATTTGAATTCATTGATAAATATCCATTAGATTCAGAGGACATCATCCTCTCAGAGACAAAAGCAGAATCTGATAATGAAGAATATTTGTCTGCTCCAGAGCAGGCAATGATAAACTAGACTAAAGGTCAAGAAGAATCAGAATCCTCAAGTGATTCTAAAAATTCATTCTTTTGTAGAATGTTAAGAAGAGATACTAGAGCAGACCTGGACAAAGTTATAGAAGAAATTGTTCAAATTGAAGCTCGTCTGCATCAAATGGATATGGGCCAAGAAACATGGAAAAAACTAACTAGTAAACTGGAGCAGCTTACAGCTAAGAAGCATTTTCTCCTCAGAGAGAATGACAGGTCCATCAAACTTCCTGCTAGAAGAACACCGGTGCTCAATTATTCACAACCAGCCACTCCTTCAGAATTAACAGCACCAATTGCACAGAGAAGTTTGGCAGCAGCCCTAGCTGCAGGAAGCATGGCAAGAAGGTTATGGCATAGACAAAGGAAAACCTTCTTAGAAAAAGTCATTCAATAAGCACAAGCTGGAATGAATGAGATTGAAGATGAAGAAAACTTACAGCTTGTTGATGAAATGGAAAGATCACAGGAACTGGATAAATATGTTAACTAGTTTAATTCTTCTAGTTCATTCTAGCTGCCTAAACAAACTACAATGCAAGAAGAGCAGCTTTTCTGTGAAGAAAAACCACACAGTCCTCTGATTCAACAAGGAGAGGACATTGAAAGAAGTCTTGTGCTGATCCAGAATCTGACACCTTACCTTAAAGAAGGCGAAAGCAGTCAACACCAGGTCAGAGTATATCAAAGAAATAAGGTAACTACCACCTACCCTGGAGTTATTCTTACTATCCATATTCCAGGAATCAAGGCTTATCCATTAGCCTTCCTTTGGTATACTGGCGTTGATGTCAATGTAGTTAGGTATAATTGTTTTCCAAAAGATCTTTGGCTCGAAGGCTCTACTGAGTTAATTTTTGGTAAAGGAAATTTTGAATCTAAGTTAGTATGCAAAGTTCCTATCCAATTAAGTAATGGATATATTGATGAGCTAACTTTTGTCCATTATGAAGTTGATGGCTATGATGGAGTGATAGGTAGCAACGCTATACAGCATTGGGAGCCAACCACTATTGACTCAACTTTTATCACTCTGCAAGGTACTTTTCAAGTCCCTCGACTTCATCAGGATTTAGCCTTTACCACTAAAATAGAAATTCCAAAGAAAAAGAAAGAAAATAGGGTATGGATAGCCAGACAGATTGAAGCTGCTCAAGAACCATTGGAAAAGATTAAATCATAATTTACACTTATTGTGCTCACTAAGGACCTGAAAAAGCAGAAATGGAACTTGTTCTGTAGCCTACCACTGAAAAGAGATGCAGAGGGTAATGAAATAATTCCTAAAGCAAAAGCAAACTATTTTTTTAATGAGTATGAAAGAAACTAAAGTTTGCAGAGAAGAAATTGAGGAACTACGCAAAATGGATTTGATAAGAGTTTCCAGCTCACCATTTTGTTGCCATGCAATGTATGTTCCTAAATATGATGAAAATGGAAATGAGCTTCCTAAGAAATGGCTAGTCGTAAACTATAAGCCGTTGAATGAATGTCTGATAGATAACCAGCATCCATTGCCAAGTAAGGATCATATATGGCAAACCATTCAGGGAAGTCATATATATTCTAAATTTGATCTAACAAAAGGGTTTTGGCAGATTGCTATGAAAATTGAGGACTATTATAAAATAGTATTCTCAGTTCCACAAGGGTTATTTGAATGGAAGGTTCTTCCATTTGGAATCAAAACAGCTCCATCTATCTTCCAACAGAAGATGGATCTTATTTTTCAACCCTATGCTAAATTTATTCTGCCATACATTGATGACATTCTTGTGTTTAGTTAGGACATGAAACAACATCGTGCTCATCTACAATAGTTTCTGTAGATTTGCCAAGAGCATGGCCTTACCATCAATCCCACCAAATCATACTTTGTGCAGGAATAGATCATTTTTATTGGCATCAAGCTTCTTCCGGGGAGGAAAATGGAAGCCCAAGCACACATTTTGACTTGAATCTAGAATCTGCAGGTAACAACCGTGAAAGAACTCCAATGGTTTCTGGGTTTAGTAAATTATATTGTTGGATTCTATCATAAGTTTGCTGAAGACAAGCTTGAATTAAATAAATTATTAGGAAAGAATCCTCCTCCTTGGTCAGATATTCATGATGCCATGATCAATAGAATCAAGGTTAAATGTGCTAACCTGCCACCTTTGAGATTACCAGGTGATGGTCCAAAAATCATTGAAACAGACACCAGTGAAGCAACATGGGCAGGAATATTAAAAGAAAAGACACCTCAAGGGTGAGAAGAAATTGTCAGATATATTTCTGGCAGTTTTAAGAACAATGAGTTGAATTATCATAGCACTCATAAGGAGATACTTGTTATTAATACTCTAAAGGCTTTTCATATGTTTGTGGTCGACAAAAGATTCCTGATCAGAAGTGACCTCCAAAATCTGCAAGGATTTTTCAAGAAAGAATCCAAAGATAAAGTTATTAGGGGAAGATTATTAAGATGGGCACAATTTCTAAAGACATTTGATTTTGATATTGTTCATCTTCCTGGAACTGATAATATTTTTGTAGATTTCTTATCTAGAGAAGGTCACATCATAGCTAAAATGGAGCATGATCTTCCTGCTGAAGGACCACCTAAAATTATTGGTAAAGTTAATGTCATAATTAGCAATCATTTTGAATCCTTTGAAAAATCTGTAGAAACAAAAGTTAGAAAAGAGTTTGATGAGATAAGATTAGTTGAGTTAAAGACCCTGTTGATCAATGATAAAACTTCATTAGACAATGGAATAAGAGGTATGCAGAACACCATAAAAGAAGCTTGTGATTTGTACAAATTTTGTTTATCATGGCTAGAAGCTACAGAGGAGTTAGAGGAAAAGATCAACAATCTAAAACTATAGCTAACAAATATTTCTAATTCATTTGATTCGGTAGTTGAGTTAGTAAGCAACGAAGAGATACAAGTGATCAATATCCATAATGAGTTAAGTAATTTGGTGACTAAGAGGGATCAAATGAAAAACAGAATGTGTCAATTGAGAGGACTAATAATTCCCAAGCTAGACTCAATGTCAAATCTTGCAGCAGAAGCACTGCAGGTAAGTGCACTAATTGACACACCTTCTGATATACAAAAAGTAGATAAATTAGTCTTCCTAATAAGTGGCCATATTCAAATTTTGGACAATGCTAAGAAGAGTTTGGATAGAGAGTTACTTCAAATCAAGAACATTTTCAATGACATTCTACAACCCACAACAAATTAAGTTGAAGATTGTATCTGTACATATGCGGCAAAGTATAATAGTTTTTACAGTTTTTATAGTTTTAACACAATTTTGACTTTTGTACATACACAATTTCCATTGATGTCAAAGGAGGAGAAGAAAACCAGTGAAAAATGGGCAAACACCTAAGGGGAGCAAAAAAATAGAGTTCATATAGTAAGGGGGAGCAAATGAACATTTTTCACTAAGTGTTGGGCCACCAATGCCAAAGGGGGAGATTGTTGGCAAGAGACATTGCTCTGATGAATGTTGAATGTTGTCATTGATAGAAAAAAGGCAAAGGGTTTCTACCGGCATGGCAATAAGACTTTACTCTGGAAGAATAAATGACTATAGATAGTATTTATTATACAAAGTAAGTGACAGTGTTTGAGATGGTATTCCTCCACAGTTAAAGACATTTGTATATAGTTGAGGTATGTTGTCCATTACTACCTAGTGATCACATGTTCTAGTGTTCAAGTCCTGACTTCCTTCGGAAGTCATATGGTGAAATATCTTTAAGTCTGGGTAAACAAAGTTAAGTCAGGAATAGTGCAAAGTACCAAAGTAAAAGGGTTCGCATTCCTCCACTGTGGCATATTTTGTCTTGTAGTTCTAAGGAAACAAAGATACATATCATGACTACCTAAATCCAGAGTTATAGCTTCTGAAGTTCCTTTGATCACATTCTACAAGTTGTTCTTTATCGGCTTCCAGTTTGATAGTATTTCACTGTGATAGATCAACAGTTCCAAGATCTGCATTTTGCTATAAAGGACTATTATGTCCTGCGGTTCTGAAGGTATGTTAAGAGATCCATAATGAATGTTATTCATGATTTTGAAAGTCTCATATGGTCCGCATTGGAAGTTTTGGTATGACAGTTGAACTGGTCAAGTATGTAATTAAAAGATAAGCCGACAGGAAAGTTAGATCTATATGCGGTAAAGATATATTGTTTGAAAAATTTATCCAAGTTGTTGAGTGATTGATGCCAACCTACATGAAGACTATTATATGTTTGTTTGGGTCTGCATTCTTGTTTGGGTACAAGATCAAGCCAACAAGGTACAACACTTGTATACACGTTTCATGTCTGGGTTGCCGACCTGATTATGAGATGAATCTTATTGCGGATATATATATTCAATGGATTTTGGTGGTGGATGGAGGGTTGTGTATGAATAGAGTACAAATTCAATATGTGCATGATCTAAGGTGGTTTGTAGAGTAGAAAAATATAATAAGGGCAGAAAACAAAAGCATATGTGGAGTAGAGCAGAAAAGCAAGGCAGATAGTATGAAGTCCTTTGAATTTGTATACTGATCTAATTGGTATTGTACCTCAGCATTCTTTAGATTCACGTATAGTAGTCATCTCTTAGTAGTGATCCAATCCTTCTTCTATCTTCTCTTCTATTTGGCAGTGAGCCTTATGCAGTGAGCATTTCTTTGGACAGTGAGTCCTTGGGCAGTGAGCCTTCATGTAATTCAATATTGCTATCATAATATATTGTGAGCTAACACTCACCGTGATTTTCCCTTTTTGGGTTTTCCACGTAAAATCCTAGTGTCTATGTGTTATGAATTTGTGGTTGCTCTTCTTGTGCTTACTTTGCTTTCATGTTATTGAATTTGTTAAATGGATTAATAAATGTATGAATGAAAAGTTTTTTAGAATATTAATTCACCCCCCCCCTCTTAATATTCTTTATATTCAACATAAAGATGATCCTAAGGGTTTGTGTTTCCACCTCTTATGTTTGGTTGTATGTGATCATTTGTTCCTAAGTGTAATTTACCTATTTTATGTTGTACTTGTGCTCTTCAATAGAATTGATAGTCTCCTACAAGACCTAGGTGAGTTATCAAACCTCACTAATGATCATCCACTTAGCCATGTGTTTTTGAGTATTTAGATTAATGTAATCCTTTTCAGTCTTGATGTGTGTATGTGAGTTTGAATGAGATGAAGTATGACCTTATGCTTGTGTGTTTCTTCTTTACGTATATGTATCTCCTTCCTTTTAGTTATTTCTTTTCATGTGAAGTGATAATAGGTGACAAGTACCTTATTATTGCTATTAGGAAGACTCTATCTCCTTTATTATTCATCATGATGATGTCATGTCATAATGGTTGTAAAAGTCTTCCACTTGTATAGTCACACATTAGGTAATGTTGCTTTGTGAATTAGTTTGGTGTTGTCTTATTTGGTGACATCATAGTGAGTGAGTGTGCATTGTAACATGTTTATGTTGTAATTATATCACAAAAAAATTATTAGTCCATTCCTTGCCTCCTAATGTCCTAATGTAAAAGTTGGGACATTACATTCTACGCTCCAAAAAACCATCACACACACACATAAAGTTAGAGAGCAATTGACCAAGACCTTCAACTAAAATGAGGAATAAGTAGGGAGAGATTGGGTCTCCTTATATTAGGCCTTTGGAATAAATAGACTAGTAGGGGAGCTATTGATGATAATAGGGAAGGAAGCTAAATAATAACAACAATGGATCCATGCAACCCAATCATGATGGAAGCCAAAATTCAACATCATATTCTAAAGAAAGTCCCATTCAACCCTATCTAGCTGAATAAGCATCCCCTTATACTTGAAATGATACATATAATGAATAACTTCTTGGGAAATCACAATGCCATCTATAATTTTCCTTCCCTTAACAAAATCCCCTTGTTCTTTGGATATAATGACATCAAGGCAAGGTTTCAACCTTTCCATCATAAGTTTTGTGATTATTTTATAGACCACATTGCAAAGAGAAATAAATTAACTCAAAGCTTTGGGGTTCTCCATCTTAGGAATAAGAGCAAGAATATTATTATTTAAAAACTAAATCATCTTCTTAGAAGTTTTGGATTCCTCGACAACTCTACATAAATCAATCTTAATGATGCTCCAAAATTCTTGAAAAAATTCATTAGGAAATCCATTTGGGACTGTAGCCTTCCCCCTCTACAAAGAAAAAACCATTCTCCCCACTTCTTGAATTTTAAGGGGAGCAAAGAGGTTTTCATTCTACTTTGGATTTATCAAATTAGGGATATTTTGTAGCACTCTCTAATGAGTAGCACCATTAGTTTTAGATTTATTAAATAAGAAGGCATAAAATCCCATGGAAAGCTTCTACATTTTAGGCAAGGAAGTAATTAATTTTTGGTTCTCATCTTCTAGGGCCTTAATAAAATTTGACTTCTATGAGTAGCAAAAAATTTGTGAAAGAAAGAAGTGTTGTGGTCCCTCTCTTTTAGCCAATACGCTCTAACCTTCTTCTTCTAAAAGAGCTCTTCCATTTGATTAAGCAAGAGTAGGTCTTTAGATAAGCGATGCTCTCTTATGTCAATTGCTATAACACATTTATATTTTATTCTCTCATTTGGTGTTTTTAGAGCAATGTTGTTGAGATTATGTTGTCCTTGATGACATCTTTATCCATTGTTGTTGATGTGGGCACTAGAAGAAATAAAGTCAACTTGACAACATAAAAATAATTTCCAAAAAAAAAAACTTTGATGTAGAAAAAGAATTTTTAGAATTTGTAAATAGAAAAGTAAAGTTTGTGTTTTGATACCACTAACTTTTCAAAACTTGTTATCAATAGTAAATACTAAATAATCAAGAGATATAGTTACCCAAATTCTTATTGATGGAAAAAGACAAGAGATGTAATTACCCAAATTCAAGGAGAAAAGAAACCTACACTAGAAAATAACACATGTTCAACATCCAATGACTAAGATCACTTTATAAAATTTACAAACAAGATTGATTTAATGGTAGTCCTTTCGATCTTGTTTGTTCAAACACAACTATAATTGTACTTCTCCAAATACTTCCCATAGGACCCAGTGGTCATACACCCTAACTTCGCACCTCACAAACTCATATGTAGTGATTTCAAATAACTCTTAATTTTTTATAGTAGCTTACCTAGCAAGTTTACTATTGAAACCTAAGGTTTTAGGTCCACGTCATCAAATATGATACCACATCAATATGATTTTGTTGAGGTGTCATAAAATATAAAGAAAAAAGTTGGTCCAATAGTTGTAGATTAAATAATGTATTTTCGGTGCATTCATGTGATATTACATGAATTTTTTATGTAACTTGTTTTAATGAATTCATTTCATTTAATTATTATTAATAATAATAGTCACTACTATAAACTTTAAAATCACAACTACTAATACTATAATATTTTTAACATAAAGGGAAAAAAATATTAAAACAACTAATTACAAAGTAGGTTTGCTAGTCTTAAAAAGGCTCACGACACACCAATTCCAAAAAAATCAAGAAAATCTAAATGGACTAAAGATAGTTAATCATGAAAAACATTTAATTCAAGAAAACTCTATTAATATGGCGGATGGCTCTACGGGAATGCTAGTGTTGCGTGGCCTAGGGCATGCCCATGTGTGACCCTAGCCATGAATTTGCTGCTTGAGAGTTCGTGGTGAGGATTGTAGCTTGTTCTCTGGATGCAGTGGAGTAGTTTTTATGCCTATGGGGAGTTTTTTGAGATTTCAGGGGGGTTTTTTAAAGTTTGGGTTTGGGTTTGTTGTTCGCATTTCATGGAGGTGGTTTCTTGTGGTGTGATGTTGTTGTGGTGTTGGGGAGGTGCTATTGTTGTTGTTTCTTGTTCTCTGCCTCCATGGGGTAGCTTTTGGATATTCCTTTTTGGTTGGGGTTTGGGCTTGGTTGCCCCGAAGCCATGGGGCTTACCTCGAGTACGTTTGAAGGACCTAAGGTTTCATTCAGAGAGGTTCTTAATAGAGAGGAACCCTCTTCGTCAATGTCATCTCTGGAGTTGGTCAGTGAATGTGTAGTTTCATTCGGTGCCCCCCGAGTTTCCAAGTTGAATGGATGTCTTGAGAGGAGCCAGGAAATGTTGATTTTGGTGATTCAGTTGGATTCCATCGAGGAGGATGTGTCTTACCTGGTAAATCATGCCTTAATCCGTAATTTTATGGGGATTCATGTTTCTTTTCCCTTCATCGAATCTTAGATGAGAAGTACCTAGAATCCTGAAGATGATATGGAGGTAATGCTAGCAGCAAATAATTATTTTCTGGCGGTGTTCTCAAATTTGGCAGACTGCAATAAGGCCTTTGAGGGGGCCTTGTACTTCCATAATTAGATTGGGCTTTTTATTAAGCCTTGGCATGTAGGATTTAATCTGACGGAGGAGATCCCTTGCAGGATCTCGGTGTGGGTTTGGCTTCCTCGGTTCTCGCTGGAATTCTGGAGAAATGATATTCTTCATATGGTTGCGATGTTGCTAGGCAAGTTAGTGGGACCTTCACAACAGATGTTGGATAAAAAGGTAATTTATTTTGCATGCATTTGTGTTGAAATTGATTTAAACAATCCTTTACCAAATTCTCTAGAAATACGATTAGGAACTTCCTCCTTGACTCAACAATTGGATTATAAGGCTCTCCCTTTTCAGTGTTGTATCTATCATGAGTATAGGCATTTGCAAAAGAAGTGCTCTAGAATTAACCATGCACGGACTCAGTTTGATAAGACTTCTAGGCCTGCTCCTAGGATGGATAAGGGGAAAGCCCCTACTATAGTAGGTGAGACAAATAAGGAGGGGTTTATTTCAGTAAAGCCCCATAATAAATGTAGTGGCTAGAAGAGGACTCTTAAAGATAGGTAGACTAATGGATTGTACAATCATTTTGATGTCTTATATATGAATGATTAGTAGGGGATGATCGCATAGGAGTTGCAAGAAGGGATAGGCCCCATGGGGATGGATCATGAAGGCTTAAAGGAGGTTGACTCTTGTGATAACATTCAGGAAGTGGTTACAGGTTCTCAGATGGTAACAGATTAGGTTCCGATGGTAACAGATTAGGGGTTGAACAACATCCCTAGACAAAAGGTTGTTCGTGAGTTGATTCGTGTTCATTCTCCTGATTTGGTTTTCATTCAGGAATCAAAGTTGTCAGTGGAAGGTATGTCCAACATAGCTTCTAGTTTATGGGTTAGAGGTTAGTGGTAGTGTATTGGGGCCCAGGGCAGTGCAAGTGGATTTGTTTTCTTATGGGACCTGCATAAGATTTCTCCTCTCTGGTGGATCTCTAGTATATTCTCTATGTCAGTGGTTGCAACTAGTTATGAATCAGGTGAAGCTATTCTTTTCACCAATGTTTATGCTCTAGTTGATGCTCATGGAAAGTCTTCTCTCTGGTCTCGTATTTGGTATGTTAGGTCTTTAGCCCCTTTCTTTCCTTGGATTATGGCTAGGGATATTAATGCAATTGTTAGTTTAGATGAGAAGGGGGTTTAGATAGATTGGATTCTTCTTCTACAATGTTTAGAGATAATATTTTTGGCCTTGATCTTTTGGATGTAAAGCCCTCCGATGGATTATTTACTTTGAGTACTAGAAATGGGGTAGATTGTATCTCAGAAAGGATGGATAGGTTTTTGGTTACTAGTTTTTGGATTGGCAGCAATTGGGCTATGAGTTCAAAGATTCTCGACTGGTGGTGTTCAGACCATTGGCCTATTAAACTTTCAACCTCCTTGTTTGGATCAACTAAGAATCCTTCCTTTAAGTTTTAGTTGATGTGGCTCAGGGACCCTTCTCTTCAGGATTTTATGGTTGGTTGGTGGAATGAAGGAAATCCAACTTATGGTACTGCTATGTACTCTTTTGTTAAAAGGTTGCAGTATGTGAAGTTTCAACTGAAGAAGTGGAATAGACAATATTTTGGTAACATCTTTTAGGCTAAGGCAGATGCTCAATCCTAGGTGGATCTTATTACCTGCCAAGTTAGGGGTTTGGGTATCACTATGGAGAGACTCCTAGAGGAAACAAAAGCCTTGAAGGAGTTGGAGGAATGGGAATTGCGTGAGGAATTTTTTTGGAAGCAAAAGGCAAGGATTGACTGGCTCTAGGAAGGAGATAGAAATACCTCTTTCTTCCATAATATTGTCAAAGATAGGAGACATGGGAATGGGATTTCTTCCTTGGAGTCTTCCCAAGGGGTTCTATTGTCCTCTGGCTGGGAGATTTCTACAGAGGCTTCTCGGTTCTTCTTGGCTTTTTTTACAGAGGACTCTCCCTCAATAGTTATTGAGGAGAATAAGGTTCTAGAGTGTATTCCTTCTTTGGTGACTAATGAGATGAATGAGGCTTTCTTTAGTCCCATACCCATGATTGAGATGGAGAGGGTTGTGTTTCAGATGAAAAAGGGAAGACCCCTGGGCTGGGTGGCTTTCCAATTGAGTTTTTTCAAGAGTTTTGGGAGATAATCAAATTTTATCTTCTTGAGGTGGTTAGAGAGTCATAGAGGAGCAAACAAATGCTAAAATCTTTGAATGCTACTTTCTTGGTTCTTATTCCTAAGATTGTTGGATCTAACTCACTGAATCACTTTAGGCCTATAGCCCTATGTAATGTTGTTTATAAGATTCTCACAAAGCTGATTGTAGAATGGCTTGAACATTGGCTCAATAGGCTGATCTCAGAGGGGCAGGGTGGATTTGTGGTCAAAAGGAAAATTCTTGATGGGGTTGTTCTGGCAACAAAGGTTTTCATTCCATGGTGGTTTCCAAGGAGAAAGCAATGTTCATTAAGTTGGATATGGCCAAAGCTTATGATAGATTCAAATGGACTTTCCTTCATAAAGTTTTGTTGGCATTTGGTTTTGGGAATGATTCGATTTATTGGGTTATGAGTTGTGTTACATCTGTATATGCCTAAAATGACACGATTCATTCTAAATAAATATTCTTAATATTTATTCCCTTCTTATTTCTTCTATCAATTAAATAAATATTCTAAGTTTATTTGATTGGTTCATTATCCCATAATTAAATAAAATCAATTTATTTAATTAAATTCCCTAAATTCTTCTAATGTCTCACATAATTAAATAATCCTACATTATTTAATTAATCCTAAATCCCTCTATCCTAAGTCCTAATTTCATAATTCCACCTCATCTTTCCACCTCACCTTTTCCACCTCACCATGTTGCACATGTAATTAAATATTTTAAATATTTAATTAGCTAATATTCCCTCACCCACATGTCCTATTTATCCTCTAGTCAAAATTAGTTAATTGATCAATCAATTCTGTCAGCTCCTCAATCTACCCAGTTAACTGATCAATCAATTCAGTTAACTCCCCAATCAATTCACTTAACTGATTGGTCTATTTTGTTAACTCTTCAATCAATTTTGTTAACTCCCCTGTTGCATGACGGAAGTAGGACACTTGTCCTCTTCCTATTCGTTGCACGTTCTTCAACCATTCTCAACCATTGATCTTCTTATTTTGTCTCAACCGTTGATCTTCATCCTCCCAAGTCTATAAATGAAACCTCATTCTTCCATTCTATTCATCCAGGCTATTCATATTGTTACTCTACAGAAATTCACCAGCGCGCCTTTGGCACCCCAATACAATTTGCTTGAGATCACCCAAAGCTTTGAAGCTCCTCTTCATTGCACATTTATCACCATAGCCATTCACTATCGACATTCTTGAAAACAGCAAAAGGAGTGCACTCTCTAAGGGCCTACTTCATACAAAACAAGGATGATCTTGATAGGCAACAATAGAAGTTTCGATTCAAGGAAGGTTTGCATTGTTTTGATTCATTGCTTCATTTCATTCAATCTTCTTAGTTTCACTATTCTATTGAGTTATGGGTATTTGATTGTTTATCATTGCATATTCATTATTGATCCTATTTTACCCTAACAACATCAATTTATTTCTATGTTCTTATTAATAGTGAGCCTACTGTGTTGTTTGGTGGTACTAGGGGCCTTAGGCAGGGGGACCCTCTGTTGCTCTACTTATTTATCCTATTGGCTGAGGGATTGGGAAGACTCATAAAATCTCATGTGGTTCAGGGATTGATTCATGGCTAGACCTGGGGTAACAGTTTGCCTCCTCACTATCATTTACAATTTGTTGATGACGCGGCTTTGATGGGTTTAGCTAAGGTCAATGAGGCAGTTAACTTTAGGAAAGCTCTGGATACTTATATGGCAGCCTTAGGTCAGAGGATTAATGAATACAAATCCTCTATCTTCTTCTTTAATACTCCTCATCTTATTCATAACAAGATTGCTAGGATTCTTAGATTCCAGATTGAGGCCTCCCTCTTGTTTATCTTGGTAGCCCCATCAATGTTGGCTCCTTGTCTAGGGGATTTTTGTAGGATATTTTAGACATGTTTTAGAAACAGGTTACTCATTGGACTTGCAGATGGATGTCCTCAGTTGGGAGAGTGACTTTATTAAAGTCTGTGATTCAAGATCTTCCCATTTATTGGTGCTTTCTCCAGAGGGCTCCCTCTAGCTTTATTAACAAATTTGAATCTCTTTCCAAACAATTCTTATGGGCTGGTAATTTGGAGTCTTCTAAGTGGAGCCTTGTCAAGTGGGAATCAGTTTGTAGGTCTAAATAAGAAGAGAGCCTTGGTCTTCAATAGGCTAATCTTGCTGGTCAGTGCTAAGTTGTATTGGAGGTGGTGTACTTGTTAGGATCAGGATTGGGCCAAGATTCTTAACTATAAATATTTGGGAGGGGGGGTGGAAAATGTTGATGTTCTAAGAATCTGCCTCTTTGGTAAGGGATCTATGATATGGAGTACTCTTAAAAGGGGAGACAATTTAATTAAGCAGGGGTTCTTTTGGATTTGTAACAGGGGGTTTGACGCCCTATTTTGGTATGATTCTTGGGATGGGCACCCACCTATCTTGTCTATGTATCCGTACTTACAATATGTGTGCAACATCTTTCTTGATGCAGGGTGGTGTTGTGTGGAGCATTTCAAATTGGTTCAATATGTGGGTCAAGTGGAGGTGTGCAAATGGAAAGCTTTGTCTAAGTGGTCGCTTGGGGGTTACTGGTGGATCAGGAGGAGTTAGCTAAGATTCTTGATGGTAGAGTTTGTAGTTCTCTAGGGGAGAGAGATTCCCTTACCTAGAGTCCTAATCTAAAAGGTGTGTATTTAGTTGCCTCTAGATATCATGAGTTGGACATGCAAAAGTTTGTGGAGATAGATTCTCCTTGGTGGAAGTTTGTGTGGAATAAATTTGGATGGCCAAAATTTAATTACTTCCTTTGGTTAGTTGCTCAGAATCGTTGCCTCACTTGGGATAACCTATAGAAAAGTGGTTTTCAAGGTCCTTCTATTTGTTTCCTTTGCAATGGTGGGGAGGAGTGTTAGGCCCACTTGTTCTTTTAGTGTCTCCTAGCCTGCGAGATTTGGCATCTTTGGTAGGGTGCTTGGAAGTAGGCCTATGTGCACGCCTCTTCTGTGGTTGATTTCTGGAAAAGTTTGGGCAAGCCCTTGACTAAGGCTCTTCTTTTTTATAGATGGCTTGGAATATTGGTCCTTTTATTTTGTGGCAGCTTTGGTTGGAAAGGAATTGAAGGATTTTTTAGGGGAGGAAGTTGGAGGTTCAACAAGTGTAGAAGAGGATTTTTAGTATGCTTCAGGAGACCTTAGCAACTAAGTGTGATCTCTCTACTAAGTTGGACATTGGGGAGTTGCAAGTGGCACAAAATTTGAATTTAGTTGTTGAAGGCTCATGCTCCTCCTGGTCCAAGAAAAGGAGCATTTCGAAGAGTAAGGTTCAGAGAGATGGAAGGTGGTCCCCCTGCCTCCAAGTATTTTTAAGATTAATATGAATGGCTCTTCCAAGGGGAATCTTGGTCATGTTGGGATTGGGGTTTAGGAAGGGATAGCTTTGGTGTTGTCCTTTTTTTCTTCTCTATCTATAAGGGGCAACAAACTAATTATTTTACAAAGGCTCTAGCTATTCTTTGTGCTTTGAAAAAGGGTGTGCTTTAGGATGACGTAGGGTTATCTGTGAGTCTGATTCCTAGATTGTGATTAATCTGTTGAGTGAGCGAGTGGTGGTTGGTGTGCAATGGTAGTTGGCATCAGTGGTTCGACAAATTCTTCGGTTGAGTCACTCGATGGACTTTGTTTATTTTGTCCATGTCCCTTGGGAATGGAATCGTGTAGCTGATTACTTGGCTAAGTGGGCTTAAGAGCAAGTGGGGGATTGGAATGTTAGTGGCTAGGATAGGTTGTCCTAGGATGGTGTTCAAATGTTGGAAAGGTTGATTTCAGAGGATATGGATGGATAGCTAAGGTCTCTGCTTGGGGCTTTGGGGTTGGGGATGTTTCCCTGGTTTTGCTTTAGATGGTTGTTGTGATGGTGTTATTTACTGGCCTTCTGTTGTTTCTGGGGGTGGTTACCCTCCTAATTTTGTACTTGCAGATTCTTTATTAATAAATTTTTACCCCTCTTTTAAAAAAAAAAAGATAGTTAATCAACAAGAGAGGAGGAACCTTCCAAACCCCATAAACATGGCATAAGCACTTGTTCCCCTAAAGATTATACATGCTCCAAGTATCAAAAGTAATGTTTATCTTTATGTTAAAAAAATCATACCAATAGGAAAAACATTTAAAAATAGTAATAATAGAGTTAGCCACAGGGGAATAAATAGGAAGAACACCACAAGAACCTGCACACCAACAAGAATCAAGAATCCATAGAGGCACTATAGTCAGCATTCACAAATCACTAAAGTCTCTACTCAAGTCCCAGATAGAGAAATCCTGATTATTTCCAGTATCAACCTTAATTTCATTCCAATTAGAAGTTGATTTAGCCAAGAAATCAACAACCTAATTTCCTTCCCTTTTATGGTTCCATTTAACAACATTGAAACCATGAATGAGGATGTTGATGTATTTCTTCCATTCATTTAATTACCACTATTGGAAGTGAGGAAGACTTTCTTTTGAAATGATCAACCAAGATTTTAGAGTCAGATTCTAGAATAATATTGATAAAATGCTTAAGCTTAGCTTCTAAAAGAGCTTGGTGAATGGTTATAGCCTTGGAAAAATTATTAGAACCAACACCAATACTACCAACAAACTAGAACTTGACCCTACCTTTATGGTCATGACAAACACCTCCCATGCTAGCATTTCCAATATTGTCTTTTAAAGCTTCATCAACATTAATTTTAACCAATCCTAGAGGAGAACATTCCCATTTAGTAAGTTGATATTCCTAAGGGTTATTATTGAAAGAGGCAGAAGAGGGAGAAGCCACAGAAATACCAAGTCTCATTAGAACTATGAATTCCCACCAAGAAGTTGCTTAATAGTCTTGAACCGAAACTTGACAGGTTTCTTCTAGATTGGCTATTATTCCACCCCAAACTTGACTTATATGCCTAGTTGTACGATTAAAAATCCTCTAATTGCATTCCCACCAAATATTCTAGCAAATCAAACAAGGACCAATATCATGAAACAAATTAAGGGATTTTAGCTTCAAATAAAGTCATGGTTGATTCACAAGAGAGTCTTAGATAGACTCATAATTGTTTCATGAAATTTTAAAATCACACCATAAACAAACGAAGGAAAGTGGAAAAGGGGCAAGCTAAAAGAAGATGTCTTCTAGACTCCATCTTAAAGGCAAAGGATACATCTATTTGGACCAACAACCCCTTGTTTTTGAAGATTCTCATGATGAAGAAATTTATCTAAAGATGCAAGCCACATTAAAGTACTAACCTTAGGCCAACATTTAGGATGCTAGACATTTTTCCAAAGTTTAGAGTTCTTGACTTCCAGGCTTTCTACCAAAAGAGTTTTATAACCAATTTGCATTGTGTCGATCCTAGAACCTTTCAAACCCATCCAAGGAATTCTGAATGTTTATCTAAAAAGACCTTTCAGGATGCTAAAATATGAGCTAATTAGTTAATGAGAAGAGGGAATTGTTGACCTGGAGCTAAAGATCTTTAGGTTTCCATTCCAAATCCTCACACCATCTTGCATGACTGCATACTGAAAATAAAAAACATGACACCAACCAACTTCAACACATTTATATTTTAATGCCAGGAGATTAGGGAATTCCACACAAAGAGGGCTACATTGTCCCATGCATCATCCCAAAAAGGCCAACAATATTATGATATTAGAATACATAATCTTTCATTATCTCTATATAGTACTAAATATTAAATCCCTAAAAATATCATCTCAGAATACGTAAATTATTTTATTAATAATTTAAATAACTCAATAAAAAGATAAAACAAAGTCTAGAGGCTAAGTTGATTGGTTAATAAGGGACATTAAAGCCTTAAAATGGTTGACCTCAAAGGTAGAAAAAAACATAAACACAAAGGCCATCCAAACTTAGGCTTTAACTCTTTAAAAGTTGAAAATGTGTGCCATGTTAAGGGAGAGGAGCCAGTTGCCACCCATGCCCCAATAACCGCTATGTTTTTGTGCACTTGACCCCCGAATAATTTTTTTAAAAATAACCAATACATGTAAAATACCAACCTAGTAAATTACCACAAATGTACCAATACATGTTCACAACTCCATGTGTAGTTTACCATTGAAAAAAACTAACACACATGCTCTTCCACTTGCATTTACAAGGCAATTTGATGCAAATTAGAGAAGTTCCAATTTAAATATACACTTTATTGATTTTATTACAATGGGTAATGTTTATAAAAACCACCCATTTGGACATTAAATAAAGTCAAACTGGTCATATTGACATACTTTTGTGCACAGCTATTGGTACCTGAGCTACCATAAACACACAACACTCCAATCCCAAATGCATGTCAATCATACATTCTCTCATACTTGCTATCACATCCCCCCCTCTTGTTATCACATTCTCACATACTTGCTATCACATTCACTTGCACCAACTCCTTTTAGAATAAGTACCTATCCATTTACATTAAGCACCTGCACAAACACAAAATGGTGTTAGGCCCCCCAACCAGACATAAATTAAATGAAAAACAAAATTAAACCAATTTAATTATAAAATCATACGAAAAACCATGAGATTTATAAATCACATCATCGAATACAATAGCTTCTACACATTTAATCAAATTCAAACTCAACAACCAAATTCAATTATGCGTATCATATCATCGAATACAATAGCTTCTATGCATTTATTCAAATTAAAACTCAACAACCAAATTCAATGCATTCATTTTTCAAATTTGAATCCATTACAAGATGAACATTATGCATCGTAGAGAATGTTTTTAGCATAAATTTCCTGAAGGAGCACTACAAACCCTGTCTACTGCCAAGATGAATTTTGCAAACTTCTAAAATTAGGTTCAGGTTGGTACATCACCTTCTTATATTCCTTTCTCTTTATGCTATGTTTCCTTTATTTTTTTGTGTCTTTTACTTCCTCTTTATGCTATGTTTCCTTTATTTTTTGTGTCTTTTACTTCCTCTTTATGCATATGTTTCTGTTCATGTTAAATCTATATTAATGTTCATGCATATGTTTGTGTTCATGTTTATTTTCTTTGTCTTTTACTTCCTCTTTATGCATGTGTCATCTATATTAATGTTAAATCTGTTCATATGAAGAATGTAATAGCTATTCATATGCCATCATTAAATATGTTAATATGAAGTAAATGTATCTATTAATATTAATGTTAAATCTATAACTTGAAATTGTCAATATGAAATAAATGTATCTGTTAATATTAATGTTAAATCTATTCAAATGCCATTTATCTATATCTGAACATTATATATATATATATATATATATATATATATATATATATATATATATATATATATATATATATATATATATATATATATATGTTTAAAATATAAACCAAGGGTTTCCAGATATATATTTATATTTTATGATCCTTCAATTTATACTTACTGCACTATACACATCTACGATAAAATTAAACCTATATATTAGAATTGTCAACATACTAATCAAGAGTAATATTAATATAGAGTTTACATTTCTCTATGTGTTTAAAAATATATTAAGGCTTTGAGTATATATATATATATAGCTTCAACCCCTCTATATATTTTTAACCCCATACAGAAATATATTAATATTACTATTGATTAATTTAGTGAAACCAAAAATATATAGGTTTATTTTTTAGTGTAGGTGTATATACTGCATTAAATATATTCTGAGACATTTTCAGCAACATTAGAAACAATTTCAACAGCATTAGGAATCGGTTTGACTATATATTATGAAACAGTTTGAGTATATATATAGCTTCAAGCCCTCTATATATTTATAACCCCATACAAAAATATATTAATATTACAGTTGATTAATTTAGTGAATCCAAAAAAATATAATCTAAAAACTGCAATATATATTTTTTAGTGTAGGTGTATATACTGCATTATATATTTATTTATTTCTCAGTTATTGTGACAGAAAGCCTTAGTGTAGATGTCTACATAGGTTTAAACTTTAGTGTAGATGTCTAATTAGGTTCAATGTACTAAGATTCTCAAAGACCACATTGTCCAAGATAAAGATTTGCTTTCCAGAATATATATTCTCACACCCTCCAAAATATGGACTTGACATTTCACTGTCTTTTTTGATATTAGGTTTCTTGAAAAATTGATGGTCCCTCTTTACTAAGTCTGCTTGCATTAGAAAATGTGTCTTAAGAATTTTCAGATATTCATATATTCTAGGTATACAAAACCTTATTACACCAGATTTTTTAGATATTCTCACCCAAGAAGATCATCCTATAAACATTGTCCTCAGAGATTTTCTGATAATCTCATGCCAATTGAATTGGAGCCCGTGAACCAACTGATTATCCCTCCTATAAAATCCCTTAGACAGGATAAACTCTCCAAACTTACAAATCAATGGAGGTGGCCAGTGGATGTGGTTGCTTGCAAGAAGATCACGAGACCCAAATCAAGTGGTTGTTCAATGCTGGTTCAGACCAATTGGTCACTGTAATCCAGCAAGTTGTAGGAATGCAACACTTCCAGGGAGACCATATATGCGAATATGTGATCTATGAAGAATTCTTCTCCATGGTTGTTCAAATCCTATGCAACAAAAGTCACAGAAATAACCTGGCCAACAAGTTCGTGAAGGAGGAACACAAAGACACTGTGACCAATGCAATCTCCTATTTCGATGAGTTTCCAGAAAAAAGGTATGATTGGAGGTGTGTTTGAAGTTGAGGCTGCCAAAAAAACAATGTGACAATAATAGCTCTGTAACTATTCTAGGAAGGAATACTCATAAACAATTTGGAAACATTTCAATTTTATTTGAGTAATTATGGTGACTTCCTCTCTCCTGCACACATTGAGAGAGCAAGTGAAGTGGCTCAAGGCCTTCAGGTATTGATCCACTGGAAGCCATAGTGAAAGTCTAGGGTGGTCAATCTTCAGCATTGCATTTTTGTATTATTTGACTAGCAGTGCTATAATATGATAAAAAAACTATATATAAAGACTTTTATTTTATGCAAATGTTGCTACATACAAACATATATCTATTTACAGTATGTATCTCCTACATTAACATACATGATTTAAAAAAAAATTATTGGAAACAGATATCATTTCTCCCTGTGATTTTAGCACTACTTTCATTCCATTCTATTGGTTTCATATGATGTTGTTTATACAATCATTATACAGTCGTTTACCTTCGTGTTTGTCTCATACAACCCATGAGTTGAGTACTAGTATGTAATTTTGTTATTCACGTCCGAATACATATTCATCAGAGCAAAATATTCCATGAGTAGTGGTGTGTTAACAAACACAAATGCATAGTACAATTTGTTAACCAGTGATGTAAGTAAAGTCTTATAAGACTTTACCTTCATGGAGTGCTCGCAATGCAAGGTGCTCTACAAACCTCTCACATGCCTGCAATCATAGAAATCATATGCCAGGTAGTCATCCGGGTAGAAACAAAAAAATATCAAATCATCCAAATAAATTCAAGCTGTACATGTAAATCCATCTTAAGACATTCACATAATAGAAAAAAAAAATGTAATAGAATCGATGTGCAATGATACAACTATATATTGCACACACATATAGTGATACATATACATATATGTATACATAATAAAAATATACATGTATCCATATATATTTATATATCATCTATATCCACTCTTCCACTAAAAAAGTAACACACTTGATCCCTTTTGTAGTTAGGGTAGGTTTAAAATATGTTTATTAACACCCCACCATAAATCAAGTTGGTGGGGCGTTGGAACTTACCCACCCCTTTCCTAAACTTGGTGACACCCCTCTGATGTGTTTAATTACATCTTTGCAAATTAAACAAACAACTTTTTATTTAGTTCATCCATGATAAGGTGAATGTGGTGGCATGGACGACAAACATAACGTGTTCCAATTTATATAATTAAGGCACACACATATAGAAATACATGTATAATATATACATGTATTCAGATAAATTTGTATGTATATATATATTAAATATGATGACATATGTATCCATTTTCAAGGGTACATTATAAACGTTTGAGGGTTTCATCATTTTGTAGCAAACAACTCAAAAAGATGTAGCAAAGTTCAGCAAACAAATTGGACTAAAATTCCCTACAGACTTTGAATTGGAGATGTATATTATTGTAAAATGCTGAAATGTGAAATACCAAACTAAAATTTTAACATTGTCTATGTTGCATATGTCTATAGATATACATGTGTATATATATACATAGATATATAGATATGTATAGATAGATATATAGATATGTATAGATAGATATACATATGTACAGATAGATATACATATGTACATATAGATATACATATATGTATAGATATACACATATGCATATAGATATACATATATGTATAGATATACACATATGTATATAGATATACACATATATATAGATAGACATGTATACATAGATATAAATATATATACAGTACATTGACAGACATGATTTAATCAATTGAATGAAGGTCCAAAGTGTAGTTCAAACAAATTGGACTAAAATTGAATATAGATGTATGCAATTGTAAAATTCTGAAATGTTAAGTACTAGCCTAAAATGTTAACATTCTATACGCTGCATAATGGCGTTCCTCTTATAATGGATCCAAATTTGAAAAAGGAATGCATTGAATTTGGTTGTTGAGCTTGAATTTGAACAAATGCGTAGAAGCTATTGTATTCGATGATATGATATGTAGAATTGAATTTGGTTGTTGAGTTTGAATGCTGAAATGTTAAGTACCAGCCTGAAATGTTAACACTGTCTAGGCTACATATGTCTATAGATATACATATGTCAATAGATATATATATATGTATATAGATATACAAATATGTATATAGGTATACATGTATAACACACACATATATACATATACATATATATATAGTACATTAACAGACATGATTTAATCCATTAAGTGAAGCTGCCCATTATATGTTAAGTGCCAACATGAAATGTTAATAGATATGCAATTGTTATATAGACATTAGTAGATGTTGAAATGTTAAGTGCCAACCTGATATGGTTGTCTTAGACAGAATAGGTAAGAATACCATTGTAAAATAAATACCCTTAAAAATAAATGAAACCATTCGAATTTATAAGCTTTTTATTACGCCAAGAGGCGTTCTACACTCACAGCAAGGGCTAAAAGATTCAGATTCCCGTAAACAATTAAGATTCTGATTCCCAAGTAAACTAAATTCATTAAATGTGTAAAAATATAAATTCATGGAAGAAAAACTTAGACAGTTATGGAGTGAAATCTTTATAACGTTAAATAATAAATAATTAAATTCGTGGAAGCCAAATGGATAGAAAAATAGAAAAACTTGGGTAGTTATGGAGTGAAATCTTTATTACGTTTAAAGAATATGAAAAGTCTCGCAACATAGTCTCTTTAAAATAACTCATGTGAGCATATCAAATATTCTAACTGCAAGTAATTTATAAATGCCAATAAATTGGAAGATATCTCTCAGCGTATTGTAGATATATTTTTTTAAATATAAATATACTAGTATAAACCTGGAATAGATTATATAAAATGAAACCCTCAATATATTATATTAAAACATAGGAAAACAATTGTAAATATTTAATGTAACAATAATTAAAAAATAGTGTTCAGTCAAAACTAGGAAGAATCCGACTGTAAAATTATTACGGAGACAAATCCGTAGGATTCAAAACATTTGAAGCCCTGATATAATGAAACCCTTAATCATTGACAATGATATGATGAATCCCTGCAATGATGAAACCCTTAACCATTAACAATGATATGATGAAACCATTCTATGATGAAACCCTTAACCATTGACAATGAACCCTTGAAAATATATACCCTTAAAAATATAATAACCCATTTGTATGTATATACTTTTTATATAAACCCTGTATAGATTATATAAAATGAAACCCTCAAACTATATTATGTTAAAACATAGGAAAACAATTATAAATATTTAATGTAACAATAATTAAAAAATAGTATTCGGTCAAAACTGGGAAGAATCCAATTGTAAAATTATTACGGAGACAAAGCCGTAGGATTCAAAACATTTAAAACCCTGATATAATGAAACCCTTAACCATTGACAATGATATAATAAAACCCTTAACTGTTGACAATGAATCGTCAAAAATATATACCCTTAAAATATATGAACCCATTTGTATATATTAAAAAAACCCTCATTATATAGCAATATATTCTTCTGTACAGTGAAAAAATCACAACACAAGGGTTCTCTCAGACAAAATAGGTAAAAATCCAAAAGTAAATTACATGCCAGTACTCAAATCACAGGTTGTTTGAGACAAAAATGAAGGTAAATGATTGTATAGTGATTAGAACCTTCTCTAAAATGATTAGGCATTTGGTGTGTAGTTGAATATGTATTCAGACGTGAAAAATTACATACCAGTACTCAAATCACGGGTTACATGAGACAAACACAAAGGTAAGTGACTATATAATGATTGTATAAACAACACTATATGAAACCAAAAGAATGGAATGAAAGCAGTGCTGAAATCACATGGAGAAATGATATCTGTTGTTACTTGCATGGAGGGCGACAACCGGAGGACACGGAGAAACCCTCAAGAATCCATCGCACCATCAAGAACATTCATTAATGTGTAGTTGAATATGTATTCAAACCCGAAGTAAAATAAATTGGAACACATAGTGTTTCCCATCCACACCACCGCATTCACCTTATCATGGATGAGTGAAATAAAAAGGTGTTGGTTTAATTTGCAAATATGTCATTAAATGCATAAAGGGATGTCAGTAGGTTTAGGAAAGGGGCGGGTAAGTTTCAAGGCCCCACCAACTTGATTTATGGTGGGTGTTAATAAACATATTTTAAACCTACCCTAACTACAAAAGGGATCAAGTGTGTTACTTTTTTAGTGGAGGGGTGTTTTTTTTGGGGGGTACATGGCGAGCGATTACCGGCACATCGGTGTGCATGTATGGGGCAACATGTTGAAATGACCATTTTTCAACCCATGTGCATATAACACGTCCTACAATGAAATGTATAAGTGCCCACAAGCTGAAAGAATAGCTTTAAGATCTTCGGTCGCATACGGAGAAACCCAAAACAAATCATTGAAATTCGATATGTCTAGCTATGTGCTTGACATGCGCGAAGTTAGGGTGGGTGGTTATTGGCTCCTCTCCCTTATCTACTTACATTATTCTTAAAAGTGCGCAAGGTATTTGTGTAATATTAAAATCAAGTGGCATATGTTATTATTACTAACATGCCACCTAAGCTATACTTGAAGCTTGACCATTAAAAGTAGATGCACATATTATATTTCTTGGTGGTGTTGCTTATTTAAACATGTCTTTAGCTCATTGGCTTTGGGGATTAGTAGAAGACAATCAACATGCAAAATACTGGTACTAGTAAAATGGGGCATGTTTGTGTCACAATTGCATCACAAAAAAAATGTGTGTTCATTCTTTGACCATTAACATCTTGGGCAAAAAACTCTTGGGGCATTACACATTAGGCCTTTGGGAGAATTAAACAAACCAAAAGGGGAGTCATTGATGAGAACAAGGAAGGAAGCTAAAGAATAACAGTGGATCCATGCAACCCAATCATGATGGAAGTCAAAAGTAGACATCATCTTTTTAAGAAATTCTCATCAACCCTATTAAAAGATTTAGCCATAGCTAGCTAAATAAGCATCCCCTTATTCTTAGAATGATGCATGGAATGCATAGCTTCTTGGGCAATCGCAATGCCATCCAAAACTTGTCTTCCCTTAATAAAAGCCCTTATTCTTTGGATATATTGCCATTAAGACAAGGTTTCAACCTTTTTGTCATAAGTTGTTTTGATGATTTTATATACCACATTGCAAAGAGCAATAGGACAAAATTGGCTTAGCTCTTTGGTATTCTTCATCTTAGGTGTAAAGTGTGGAAGTCTCCCATACTAAAAATAGTATTCCAAAAAGCAATGCTCATTCCAAATAAGGAAAGTAAAACATATACAATAATCAAATATCCATAAGTTTGCGTAAAATAGCAAGTTTCCCATAATGAAGTACATGTTCCATACACTATAAAGTGTTATATTTCCAGTTACATACACCAAATAGGGTGTTATAATACATCTGTTTCAATATTACAAGTACAACTGATTGCATCTATTACATGAATGAAAAAGATTACATTTTATAAATTGGCTATACTAGCCATAAAAGAATAATACAATGGAGTAAATATCCATAATGAATCATATAACATAGAATCTTTGATCCCGACCACCGTGACCCCACTAGTCTTCCACAAGCCGAGGTCAATAGTGTGGCTAAGGTGCTTTTTCCACCCAACCACGAAGTACTAGACTTCCCCAAGTTTCTTCCTAACTCGAAGAAAGCACTGACCCTGCACGAGGAGCCTAGCAACCTAGAACGGTATAAGCAGGAGGAAATCTCTCGATGCGTGCATGTTGCATGTATGCATTCCTAACCTAGAATGACATCAACTCTTGCAAGCAGGATGTGGTAGAGACATATATAGCATAAATCTAGGGTTTTTCTTAATCCATCTATTTCAATGGTACAGTAACTTGGCCCAGCAATAACAAAAAGTGATAGTTTTAGAAAAAGTAAAACTATTGTCTCTGGGAGCCCACATTTGACGTCCTATCCCGAAAGGACATTACTTTACCAAATATATACAAGAATAGTTTGTCTAATATTAAATATTCATCATCAAATGTCCATTCTAGAAAACAAATACAGTCCACATCAACCAATTCACTATTCTAGTTTGCATGTTATCTAAGTTTTCAATTTTCGGTTGTTTATATCGATCTTTCATATAAAGAGATTTTCTAAGTTTGATATGAAATATCTGTTTGAACCTAAAAAAAAATGAATCTTCTAGTTTTTCCTTGTTGCTAGTTGAAATTTCATTTCAACGGTTTCTGTATAAATTTTTCAGGATAATATTTGGTTTTGATAACAAAAATCAAGAATCATAGCAATAGATATATTTTCCCATCTTTGTTTGGTTATAATAGAAACTGATATACTCATATTAAAATTACAAGTTTTAAATCCATATAGTTATCTACTCATGTTGGATACCATAGCCCCAAATTACTAGCAGCATATATATATTACAAAACCTATTATTCAACAATAATAGAGCATTTTGATTGATATACATAAATTGTTTTATATATATATATCAACTTCATCCCTAAGCGCCTGGCGACTGCTATGGTATCGCACAACAAGAAAATACATTGCATTCTCCAGTAACGGGTATATGTAAGGATTATAAATATTAATGAACGGACATGCCAATGAATAACATCGGCAGCAATTAACCAAAAGCAATTTTCAACGGACTTCATACTAGACATCGATTGACATATAATAGATCTTATTGATTTTTAGAATTAAAGTAAAGGTTAATAAAGCTCATATACAAAAAACTATGGCCGTCGGCCTCCATAAGGGTCACACAACATATATAACTTATAACTTATATTTCCCATTGAACTTTCATATCAAGGAGACATTACTATGAAACTTGCATAGGATTTAAGAAACGATGTTTCCAGCTTAAGGAAGATAAATAAGAAATGTAAGAAGAGAGACGGCCCCATATAGAACAACACTCATGCAATTGGGAAAAATAATTCATACACAGTACTTCACATGAAAATCCTTCCAAAATAGTAAGTTTAAGGTTTTAAGGCATTTACTAGGCATTCCAAGAAGGTTAGTGGTTTCCCTATGGGTGCCGCAGTCCCTTTGGGGACTGTGACCTCCATATGGGGGTTGCCTCTAAGGCAATAACCAACAATTGGTATCTGCAGTGTACTATTATAAATAGTTTTAAAAATAATTAAAAACTATATCAGTAGGTATTGCATTGTATACACAGCAAGATAGTAAAAATACATTGAATATATTATGGCATTTTCTAAAGTGTAAGCATAGAGTATATATATATATATACAAAAAATGATGATACCTACAGTATTAGATTCTAGGCATTCAGTCGGCATATTAATTTAAGATAGCAATACTAATATAATATCATTCACAGCATCACAGACATAATGATACTTCTATATACATACCGGCGATATTAAAAATAATGATAACAAATTACAATAATGGCTACAATTGATAAATCAAATACAGTAATTTCATTCACCCACACAATCTGAAACATTAAGGATTTGATAAATAACCTAGATAATAAGCTCTTTGATGATGGAATCCCTTCCAATTACCACTCTTCTTCTTGATCCTCAAAAGCTTTCTTGCCCAAATCTGAAAACTTCTTCCTTTCACTTTGCCAAACCCCAAGTTCTTATGTCTTTGTTTTTATTTTTCAGATTTGAAAGTTGTGAATGAATGTTGTGTCCTAAAAATGAGAATTCGTTCTTTTTTATTATTTTCTTCTTCTTTTCTTCTATTTTTATTTTTCTTTGTTTTTGTGTTTTATTTTCTAAATTTAAGTCTCTTTTTCTAATTTTCTATTGTTTTATTATTTTCTTTCTCATTGTTTTGTTTCTAAAATCTTGCTTTCTTTTCTAATTTTATTCTCTAATTTATCACAACTAATATTAAATAATAAGCATGATTATCTCAATTATCTATAAAACAATTAATAATAATATTTTCAATCTTCAAATAAAATTAAAATAAATAATTTAAACCATTTAATCTATATTTCTATGAACATATAATATTAAATGCCAATTAATTAAATAATCTAACTCTAACATAATAAAATAAGAGCCATATAATAAAATCAATTAATGCAATCCTAATGCATCTACATGATTCTAAGTGTTGTGTGTGAGAGAGAAATCCCTCCATCTTAACCCTGCCAAGCTGCTAACCTTCTCTACCTTAACACACCCTTGTCTTCAACAACCTGCAACTCATGATAAACTCAAATTTCCCATTAATAAGTTAGTAACCCAATAGCTGATGCATAGCCGAAGCATCAAAATTAATCATTCCAAAATAACATGAAAATAATATTCATTTCATTTCATCTTTTACATATTAAAATAATCATTCATCTTTCATAATAACATATTATTTATCTAACCACACATAATTGTTCATGAAATATTTCCACATAAAGTAATTCCTGAAAGCTTCAAAGTCTGAGACGTGACATTAGGAATAAGAGCAAGCATAGTATTATTTAAAAAGTGAAGCATCTTCTTAGAAGTTCTAGACTCCTCGACAAATCTACATAAATCAGGCTTAATGATGCTCCAAAATTCTTAAACAAATTCAATAGGAAACTTGACTGGGCCTTGAGCCTTCCCCCTCTGCAAAGAAAAAACACTTTATTCACTTTTTCAATTTTGACAAGAGCACAATGGTTGTTATTCTACTCTGGAGCTATCAAATTAGAGATAGTTTGTAGCACTTTATGTTGACTATCAACACCAGTTTCATATTTGTTAAACAATGAGGCATAAAATCCGATGGCAAGCTTCTACATTTTAAGCAAGGAGGTAACTAAGTTTTAGTTCTCATCTTTCAAAGCCTTGATAAAATTTTGACTTCTACAAGGGGTAGTAGATTTGTGAAATAAAAGAAGTGTTTTGGTTCCCCTCTTTTGGCCAATACACTCTAGCCTTCTACTTCCAAAAGAGCTCTTCCTAAAACTCGAGATCTTTCATTTGATTAAGCATGGTAGTTTCTTCTAAAAGTAGGTCTCTAGATAGGCCGTGATCTCTTTCTCAATTGCTATAACACAATTATATTTTATTCTCTTATTTGATACTTTTAGAGCAATGCCTATTGTCCTCAATGCCATCTTTATTCATTGTTGTATTATGTGGCCACTAGAAGGGGGATAAAGATACCCTGACAAACTAATAATAATTTCCAAAAAGAAATACTTTGATCCAACGATTTTTTTTATAGAAATTGTCTAGCTAAATAGTAAAAGTAAAGTTTGTTAAGATATAGTGAAAAGTGTAAATAGAAAAGTAAAGTTTGTGTTTTGATGTCATTAAAACTTTTCAAAACTTGTTATGCCAAGAGGCATTATACAATTGGAGCAGTTGTATGTACATTTTTATGGCCCCGATTTAAATTGATGTCTTCTAACCTATCAATGACAATACAAAGGAATAAAACTTGCCCCACTCTCCAATGCCTTCCATATTCTAGGAGGGAATATGGGGAAGTGACCCCTCCCATAATGCCATTTTAATTAGTCGACATACAAATTGTTTTATGTGCTTCAAACAAAGGCGATGTTGATGCCTGGTTCATTGCATGGGGAGGCGAACAAGAAAACTTTTGCCTACACACCACATAAATATGAAGCCGCCCTTGGCCTGCAAATAAAAATCCCTTTCACTAATTTGGGTATTGTCTAAAATTCAACTTTGAGGGAAAACTTTGATTAGATAAATCAGAAAACTTTGAAAATTCTACAGTGTGTTCCAAATTCATATGCTAACACATACATGTTCAAGACACACAAGCACCCATTGAATGCACCCCTTTTATTGGCATTGTTGTCACATATATCTCCATATTTTCTTTACCATATAGCCATGTGCCAATTCTATTTGTATCTTGCTTTTCTTGCATATTAGAAAAAATGGGAGGCCTTGAGTGGATTAAGGTCGTACAGTAGCATCAGGGATGGAGGTTCATTACGTGTATTTGGCTACATGCAGGAGTGGTTCATCTACATTCCATTCATTGGAATTCATCTTGAGCAGGAGTTTGGCTTCTGTAAGTTGTAAAAGGCATGCATTGTCATAGAATTTAGCATTGTATTCGATATGCTTGGTCCTTAGTTAATGAATTTTAGATATAATTTCCTTTGTTCTAGTGATGGTAATCTTTGTTTTTTTGTTGAAATTGTTTTCTTCTTTATGCAATTTATTTGCTTCACACAAGTTTTGTTGTGGATCCAGAGAAGAAGATAGACTGAAATTGGTAGAGATTAAGCATGCCTGCCTTGCAATGGTGGCCTTTCTTATATTCAAGCTTTAGGCATTGTACACCAACAAGGGCCCTCTCACTCTCTTCGTTGAGCTCTTAGGGAAGAAATAAGTCTCCTCTTTAGTTGTAGAAATGTATCAATGTAAAGGCACCAAGGAGTAAATTGGGAATTGTCTCATTTCATTCAATTCATTGTGATGGCTTAATTTAGCTTCATCACCTTTACTTAGTGGATTTTTTTTTTTATTAACCTAGATTGTACTCTATTCTAAAATTTTTAATTTTTCTTTCATATGAATCTATAATTTGTCTTTCCTCTTAAAAAGATAATAAGTTTATATTTAAACTTACCTAAGTGTTAAGAATTTTTTATCTGCTATATGGAAGTCAGCTACCAACATGATGGAAACTATCCAACAAAATTATATTCCTTACACTTCACAATAACACATGCATCAGTATTTGACACACTTCATGGAAAGCAAATGCACCAACATTTGCCACTTGATGAGGAAGCCTTTTACAATCTTAACTATTTCATAAATTTATTTTATCTTCTAATTACATTCTAGCATATATGGGAGAGGATTCAGTAGATGAGTGTGTGTCAATAGTTGTTATGGTATCTTACTATTTACTAAAATAATTATTGGTTCAAAATATATATTGATAGGTGTAACCATTAAGATGATGCAAAAGCATATCAACAATGCAATGTATGAGTTGTTATATGGAGCCTAATCAAACTCAGAGGTTAAATTTTCCCCTTTTATCGGTGCAGTTTTCCCCCAAATTATTTAACAGGGGTTTGGAGGTAGCGCCCCCAAGATGGGGTCAAGGAGTAGTGCCCCTTGCGGGGTCCAGGGGCAGTACCCCTGGCACACTCCCTGTCGTGATACAGGGCGGGGTCAAGGGGCAGCGCCCTCGAAACCTCAAATGACTTTTATTATTTTATAAAGGCATCTGGAGTTATTTTTTCTATTGGTCGACATAAAAAAACCCTATTTTGTAACTGACATAAGTCTTGATAAAATGACTAAGGGTTAGGGTTTCCATTGATATTGTATTATAGCATTTGCAATGGTATTGAGTTGCAAGGATTGCTGGTTGTAATCGGTTTGATTTGTTGGATAATAATATTGGACTCTTTGTTGGTGGATGTAGCCTGAGTTTGGGTGAACCACGTTAAAAATTGTCTCTCACTGTTATTATTTCTATGTATTTTTCATTCCTCTGTTTAATCTTTATTTGCATTTAGTTGATATCTTCTGCATGAAATTCCTAACATGAGTTCCTAAGGTAGTGCAAGATAAATAAATAAATTGCAACCATAATACTTTAATGATAATAAATAAATAAATTGCATGTTCAAAAAAGTATTATAAGACTATTATCATTCAAATTCATTCATAATAGAAGTAGCAATATCAATATTTATTATGTTGTCATTTGATTCATATTTGTGAGCTTGAACCAAGATAAATGTTACCATTTAAAAACATCTAAATTTCAATAATTTGTATTTTATAAAAATAGTGAGACCAAATAAAAATAGCTTTGAAAGAAATTCCTCCACAAAAAGGCACTTAAAAGTAGGACCATTACAAATACTTAGTAAAATGTAAGGAAGAGGAGCTTATTGGATTTTATTCCTTTTATCCATTTTTAAATGAATAATTAAATGCTTTTTATTCATAATAAAATAGATTCTCAACAAAATATTCAAAAATAAATATAGAGAGTTATAGATAGTTAATTATTATTATTTTATTATAACTAACAATATTAAAATTATAACTAACAATATTAAAATTTTATTATATTATACTTCAAAAAAGTTTCACAATGCAGCGCCTGCACGACTCTTCAGAGGCTAAGGTTTCTGCTGGTAGGCATGGCTTGCAGTGCTCAGATGATTATCGTTCTGAAAAGAAGGATTCTCCCATCAATGACACAAACTCTAGCACCTTGGACCAGAAGTGAACGATAACATAGAAAAAGATCTCTTACAATGGCACAGGGCAGGGTCTCCTTAGATTGGTGAGCTCAGGTTTGGATGGTGCAAACCCTTTAGCGTCCATTGTTCCTATAGTGCCCTCGGTGCAAACTCCAGTGTGCTTCCTGGTGGCTGGTGAAATTCTCAAAACCATGTTGGGGGTCAAATTCATGGGCTTAAATCCACGGGAATCGCCCCAAAATCTACTGTGTCGTTCCCTAGTTCAGCTAGGGTTCCTAATTTTTGGTGCTCTAAAGATTCCACTTTTGGCAAATCAATTTCTCACTGCCCTATTACTGTGTCTCAAGGATCTATGGATGCAAAGTCAGGGAAAAGCCTTACCTTCGGGGATATTATTGTTGGTACGAATCAAGGAAAAAAATTCAAATCCATGGATTGGGATGCTCGGCCACTAAAGGACAATTCGACATCTAATGCGAGTGAGACCTCTAAGAATTGTCCAAAAACCCTCATAAAAAAGGCATCATCTTCTCATGTTCTAGTCTTTTCGGAGAAGCTCAAAAAAGAGGTGGATGCTGGGGAGCAGTATTTTTCTTCTAATGGTTTAATTAGTCAATTCAATCACCTTTGGCGAAATTTACCAAATCTGCATGACTAGATTTCAAGGGCATGGCAACCTACACTCAAAGGTAATGTAGAAGTCATCCTGTGTGCTCAGGGGTTTTTTATTGTGGTATTTGATTGTATTCAGGACATGAATGCGATTTTGCAAGAGAAATGGTGTTGGGGGCAAAGTTTGCTCCTCAAACTGTGGTTCCCAAATTTTAACCCTGCTACTGCATGTTTCTCCATCAAACCTATTTGGATTTGTCTACTGAACCTTCCAGTGCAATTTTGCTTGCAGATTGCTTTCAAGTGATTGGTGATTCTTTGGGTTGCTTCCTGGCAATAGATTCAGACACAACTAATTTCATCCACACAAACTTTGCTCGCATCCTTGTAGACATGGATATCACAAGAGATCTTCCTACAGACATCACCTTCAAATTTGCTAATCGCAGCTAGACACAACCTCTAGATTATGTTCAGGTTTACCCTTCTGATGCAGGAAGTGTTTTGAAACTGGCCACATGGCCAATTCCTACTCCAAAATCATTAAAAATTATGTTCAACAGTCTTGGTGGGATGATGCTATGCCCCATCATTACTCAATCAAATCTCTAACAAAGGTGAAGGAGGAAAAGTTAGAACCTTCTTAGAAGCACAGTCCCCCTCTAGATTTTGTGGTTGGGAAAGATAAGGCACATCAAGCTACGAAACCTCCAATAGAAGGGAGTCTGGCTCAAAAGCAACCTCAACAATCAGTCATGGAGAAGATAAATTCACCAAAAGATGATCCTCATACCTCAGTTTTGAATCTAATTACCAAATCCTTAGTAATAAGCGATAGATCTCCAGCACTAGGTGGTGTTCAAGTATTTCACAGGCTGTTTGTCAATTTGTGGACTTAATTAAAATGCAAAAGAATGAGGTTGGGGATGAATGGCAAGAAGTACAGAACAGGAAAAAGAAAATTCTAAAGTTAGAGCTGAATCAGATCAAGATGCAATTGCAACCTCACACCAAATCTGGTGTCCAGAATATAACTTAAACTAAATAGTTGTGTTGTATTCTTCTTTGATGCAAATTTTGCATGCCTACTATGGCTGGCCATTTTTGTAATTTTTCATTTTAATCAATAAAATCTCTCTTACAAATAAAAAATAATTATTATTATTTTATTTATTTTGTATGATCACTATTAAAAAGAAAATATAATCTCGATCTAACTAGAAATACTAGCATATAATAGATTTAGGGTTAGGGTTATGCACACAAGCAAAACATGATAATGTAAATGAAGTTGGATTGTGAAGGAAATATATATACCAACATATATACCACTATGAGGATAACCATGATTTTGAATAAGTTGAGGAACAAGATTACATTAAAGTGTTAGAGAGAGGGGAGCAAAGAAGTGGAGAGACAGAAGTGGGGAGGGACGTGGGGTGAGAGAGAAAGAGGGGGGATTAGAATTAGGGTTAGGGTTATAATTAGAATTAGGGTTAGGGTTAAGGATATAATTAGGGTTATTGATAAATTACAGTTAGGGATAGAATTAGAGTTAGGGGGAATAGAGAAAGAGGGATAGAGGTAGAGATAAGAGATAGAGAAAGAGAGATAAAAGAGAGGAATAGAGAGACAAAGACAAAGGAAGAGAGAGGGAGGGAGGGAGAAAGCACAAGAGATATAGAGAGTGCAAAAGATATAGATAGGAGAGAAGAGGCAAAGAGAGATAATTAGAGCAAATATACAACCAAAAAACATATGGTTCATATTAGGGTTACAATTACAGTTATGGTTAGGGTCAGGGATAGAATTAGGATTAGGGATAGAATTAGAGTCAAGGTTACAATTAAGGAAAATATTTATAACCAAAAAAATGGGTTAGACTTGGAATTACGGTTGGGGTTAGGGATAAAATTGTGATTAGGGTTAGAACTAGGGTTATAGATAAAAATAGGGTCAATGTTAGAATTAGGTTTAGGGTTATAATTAGAATTAGGGTTAGGGTCAATGTTATAATTAGTGTTAGGGTTACAAGTACAATTAGGGTTAGGGTTAGGGATAGAATTAGGGTTAGGCATAGAATTAGAGTTAGGGTTATAACTAGGGTAAACATTTTTAACCAAAAAAACTTGTTATGGTTAGAGTTGGAATTACAGTTGGGGCTAGGGAAAAAATTATGATTAGGGTTAGAATTAGGGTTAGGGTTAGTGCTACAATTAGGGTTAGGGTTATGATTAGAATTAGGGTTACAATTAGGGAAAATATATATAACCAAAAAAGTTAGCTAAGTACGTGCAATGAAATAAATAACCAAAAACTTTAGGGTTACATTTAGGCTTTCACTTAGAATAAAGATTAGGGTTAGGGATAGAATTAGGGATATCATTACAATCATGGTCAAAATTAGGGTTATAGATATAATTAGGATAAGGTTTGGAAATTTAGTTAGGGTTAGGGGTTATAAAATGATAATTATGGTTAGGGTTTAAAATAAGTAGGGTTAGGCTGTAAAATGATCATTGGGGTTAGGGTTTAAAATAAGTAGGGTTAGGGTTTAAAATGATCATTATGGTTAGAGTTTAAAATAAATAGGGTTTAATTAATTAGGGTTTAAAATAATTATGATTTAAAATAATTGGGGTTTATAATAATTACGATTTAAAATATAGAGAGTTATAGATAGTTAATTATTATTATTTTATTCATTTTGTATGATCACTATTAAAGAGAAAATATAATATAAATCTAACCAGAAATACTAACATATAATAGATTTAGGGTTATGTACACAAGAAAAACATGATAATGTAAATGAACTTGGATTGTGAAGGAAATATATATACCACTATGAGGATAGCCATGAGTTTGAATGGGTTGAGGAACAAGATTACATTAAAGTGTTAGAGAGAGGGAACAAAGAAGTGGAGAGAAGTGGGGAGGGACAAGGAGTGGAGAGACAAAAGTGGGGAGGGATGTGGGGCGAGAGAGAGAGGGGGGGAATAGAGAAAGTGGGGGGGTTAGAATTAGGATTAGAACTAGTGTTACAATTAGAATTAGGGTTAGAGTTATAATTAGAATTAGGCTTAAGGTTAAGGATATAATTACGGTTAATGATAAATTATGGTTAGGGATAGGATTAGAGTTAGGGGGGAATAGAGGAAGAGGGATAGAACTAGAGATATGAGATAGGGAAAGAGAGATAAAAAGAGAGGAAGAGAGAGAGAAATACAAAGGAAGAGAGACAAAGACAAAGAGAGGGAGGGAGGGAGAAAGCATGAGAGATATAGAGAGTGCAAAAGATAGAGATATAGATAGGAGAGAAAGAGGCAAAGAGAGATAATTAGAGCAAATATATATAACCAAAAAACATATGGTTAAGATTAGGGTTACAATTACAATTAGGGTTAGGGTCAGGGATAGAATTAGGGTTAGGGATAGAATTAGAGTCAAGGTTACAATTAGGGAAAATATTTATAACAAAAAAAATGGGTTAGACTTGGAATTATGGTTGGGGTTAGGGATAAAATTATGATTAGGGTTAGAATTAGGGTTATAGATAAAAATAGGGTCAATGTTAGAATTAGGTTTAGGGTTATAATTAGAATTAGGGTAAGGATTAGAATTAGGGTTAGGGTCAATGTTACAATTAGTGTTAGGGTTACAAGTACAATTAGGGTTAGGGTTAGTGATAGAAAATTAGAGTTAGGGTTACAACTAGGGTAAATATTTTTAACCAAAAAAAAATGTTAGGGTTAGAGTTGGAATTACAGTTGGGGCTAGGGAAAAAATTATGATTAGGGTTAGAATTAGGGTTAGGGTTAGGGTTATGATTAGAATTAGGGTTACAACTAGGGAAAATATATATAACCAAAAAAGTTAGCTAAGTATGTGCAAGGAAATAAATAACTAAAAATGTTAGGGTTACAATTAGGCTTTCAATTAGAATTAAGATTAGGGTTAGGGATAGAATTAGGGATATCATTACAATCAGGGTCAAAATTAGGATTATAGATATAATTAGGGTAAGGTTTGGAAATTTAGTTAGGGTTAGGGGTTATAAAATGATAATTATGGTTAGGGTTTAAAATAAGTAGGGTTAGGTTGTAAAACGATCATTAGGGTTAGGGTTTAAAATAAGTAGGGTTAGGGTTTAAAATGATCATTAGGGTTAGAGTTTAAAATAATAGGGTTTAATTAATCAAGGTTTAAAATAATTATGATTTAAAACAATTAGGGTTTATAATAATTATGATTTAAAATATAGAGAATTATAGATAGTTAATTATTATTATTTTATTTATTTTGTATGATCACTATTAAAGAGAAAATATAATATAAATCTAAGTAGAAATACTAGCATATAATAGATTTAGGGTTAGGGTTATGTTGTGAAGGAAATATATATACCAACATATATACCACTATGAGGATAGCCATGAGTTTGAATAGGTTGAGGAAGAAATTTACATTAAAGAGTTAGAGAGAGGGGAACAAAGAATTAGAGAGATAGAAGTGGGGAGGGACGTGGAGTGAGAGAGAGAGGGGAAATAGAGAAAGAGGGATAAAGCTAGATATAAGAGATATAAAGGGAAATAGAGATAAAAAGAGAGGAAGAGAGAGACAAAGACAAAGAGAGGAATAGAGCGACAAAGACAAAGAGAGGAAGAGAGAGGGAGGGAGAAACCATGAGAGATATAGAGAGTGCAAAAGATACAAATATAGATAGGAGAAAAAGAAGCAAAGAGAGATAATTAGAGCAAATATATATAACAAAAAAACATATGGTTAAGATTAGGGTTACAATTACAATTAGGGTTAGGGTCAGGGATATAATTAGGGTCAGGGAATGAATTAGAGTTAGGGTTACAATTAGGGAAAATATTTATAACCGAAAACATTGTTAGGGTTAGAGTTGGAGTTACAGCTGGGGTTAGGGATAAAATTATGATTAGGGTTAGAATTAGGGTTATAAATAAAAATAGGGTAAATGTTAGAATTAGGTTTAGGGTAAAGATTAGAATTAGGGTTAGGGTCAATGCTATAATTAGTTTTAGGGTTACAAGTACAATTAGGGTTAGGGTTAGGGTTAGGGTTAGGTTTAGGGAAAGAATTAGTGTTTACTTATAATTAGGGTTAGGATTAGAATTAGAATTCAGATCAGAAGTAGGGTTAGGGTTACAATTAGAATTAGGCTTATAAATTTTAGAATTATGGTTATAAACATTCTCTATAATAATGTAATAATTTTATAATAATATAATAAAATAAATATAATGTTATTATATTTAATAATGTTATACGATATATTTATATATTAATAATTAACGTTTTATAATAATGTAATAATAATATAAATTTAATATTATTATATTTAATAATGGTATGCTATATAATTTTGATTTAAAATAATTAGGGTTTTTAATAATTACTCCTATAAAATAGTTAAGGTTTATAATAATTAATATTATATTAGTAATAATTTTTTTAGATAAATAGCTGCTAAGGGGCAGCACCCATTATATTGATAAGCAAAAAGATTACATTGGAGTTTTTACAATGACCATCCAGTATCAAGCTTCCAAGCTATCAAGTCTATCCCGATTATTTACTTCCCACCTAACCAACCACTAAACCAATCCTTGAAACATTTAGGGGCCTTTCATTACAAAATGGACCAAAATAGAAACATAGTATAGAAAGCTATAAACATAGAAATATAACCCAAAACTTGCTGGATAGAGTAGCTTCCTTGCTTAGGCACCTTCTTCCTCATAGGCTAGTCTTGCCACCACAGCTCTAGCAATCACTGGGCACTCAGAATCGCAGGCATGATGCGTCAGGCTGTCTATAACTTCATCTGGAGCTTGTCCATTGTTCTTCACCCAGTCTTCCCCTTCACCCAATCTCCAGTTTTGGTTATCCCCAGTGTTGTCATCCAAAGCCAGTCCTTCAAGTTCCATATACCTTCTAAACCAGCCAACTCCATTTACATGCACGATTCCAGCCATCTTCCCCAAATAGTGAATGCTTCTTTCAATTTCCCCCACCACTTTTCCAGCTCTCCCGGCCTCAGTGTTTGCACAACATGATATTTTCTCATTGTCGCACCTTGAGCCTTTGTCATGTAGTAGTTTTGCGCCAACTAAGAGAGGAGGTTGGTGTCCATGTTGTCCAGGGTCGCATCAATCTCCCACAAAAGTGAGTGCAAGAAAAGCTTTTGGCACAAGATTTTTGCCTTGGCTTTGCCAACTCTCATGTAAAGCAGCATCACCAAGAAGATCGCAACGATATTCGTGTTGACTCTATAGCGATGAAAAGCATGAAGAAATTCACCTCCCAGCACCTTCTTTACCGCCCAAAGCACAAGAGGATGGTCATACACAAGAATTGCTTTGAGCCTTTTATCTGAGACCTCCCTACGAAACACCATCTGCTGCTTTGTGGATTCCAAACAAATTGGTGTGTCCATGGTTTCACACTCCGTTAGCTCACTAGACCAAAGAGAGTTGTTATCTCTCTGCCCCAGTCTCTATTTGTAAGCCCTCGCATAGATTCATGATGTTTATTCTGGAAAGGGTGTACCTTCTACATGAAACCACATATATCAAGATCATGTAACTATCAAAATTTTGATTTTTAACATCCCAACTTCGTGCCTAGCTGCTAGTAGTGACATATCTCAAGAGTGCTTTCATCATTTTACAAATTATTTCCCAACAAGCTATATCATTCTCACACTTACCATAACTAAATTTTCTAGCTCAATTAATGAGCACATGTTATCATCGAATGGTTGTTTAATTATGGGGGTACTTCTGCCGTCACCTTTGCCAACTCATCTGCAGTTGTATTGCCTTCTCTAAACACATGGCTTAACCTAAAGTCTTTGAACCCGTCCAATAGTTGTCTAATGGGGTGAAGCCATTGGCCTAGGCTCCAGTTTGGTGTGAAGTTTAACCTGATTGCATTAATAGTGTTGAGTGAGTCTGTCTCCAGATGGATGCGCTTGACTCCTAATTCATTCCCCTATTGAAGACCCAATAGAGCCGCTCTGAACTCTGCTAAATTGTTTGTTGTCTCACCCAAACCAAGGAACTTCTTTGCCAATATGTTGCCATGCTCATCTCGAACCACACAGCCTACACCACTCAGCCTTGGATTGCCTTTCAAGGCTCCATCAAAGTTTACCTTTATCCAGCCTGGCTCTGGAGGTTCCCATTTCACCTCTAATCTCTTCAACCTTCCTACTTCCCCTTCTCTGCTCATAGTGGGAATTTTTAGGCCAGGAAAGACTTTAGTGATTCCATCATCCGAGCATGTGAAGTTCTTCTTCTTGTTCGATCCCTTGCAGGAGTCTTCGTTAACTAGCTCTGTTATGAGGTCTTCCGCTTTCTTAAAAGGTGCTCAAAGTTCATTTCCTTATCCTGGAACATGTGCCTGTTTCACTCTTTCCAAATTTCCCAAATGAGGGACGAAGGCAAAATGTTCCAGATAGTCCCAAAAATTGCCTTTCGATGAATTTCTGGCCACATGTTGAACCACATTTCAATATCCTGGGGCAAAGGGCTCTAAAAATTTAGCTTTTTCATGAAGAACTGCTAGCAATCTAATGCATAAGGACAAGTTAGGAGGATATGGTTGGCACTTTCACTGCTATTTTTGTAGAGAACACATCTCCCCGGCCCAGCTATATCAAATCTTGCCAATCTATCCTTAGTAAAGATCCTCTTTTGTATCGCCAGCCAAGAGAAAACCCCAACTTTCGGGAGGCTATTCTTGTTGGACAGATCAGCCTTGTAGGCCAATTTTGTTTGGTTATTGCTGCTTCCTTAACTTTGTATCCACACTTAACCCTGTAGGACCCTATGTTTGAGACACACCATCTGATTGTGTCCATTTGAACTGAAGGGGCAAAGGATATGTTCTTCAAGATCATGGCAAGCTCTCTTTTATGTTCTTGGGGAGCTTCAATCTCTTCCAAGGATTTCCATTCCCAAGTGGGAACCCCATCTTGAACCTTTATTCTTCCGTAGTTGTACACCTTATTTCCCTAGACTCTCAGGGTTTCATTTTTTATTTCCACAAGGTTGGGAAAATTGGCCAACGTTTCACCTCCACCCCAAGAGTCATTCCAGAATGCTGCTCTTTGGCCATTTCTAATCTCCCAGGTGACATGCTTTGATATTATGTCCCTACATTCAAGTATATAATTTCAAATTATGGATCCCCTTGGTGGATCTACAACAGTTAGAATTCTTGTGGCTTTTGGAATTAGTCTGGACAACTGAGAGGGGGGGTGAATCAATTGTCACACAATTTAAACTTTTCTGCCTTTAATCTTCTTTTACAGCTTACAATCAAATAAATAATAAAGCACGAATCAATTACACATGGGCAGAAGCATAAGTAACACACTTGACACCAAGATTTTTAGCGTGGAAACCTGGTTAAGGGAAAAACCACAGTTGGGGTTAACCCACAAAAAATAATACCCTGTTAAAAGTATTTTTACAAATGAGAATCCACATGCATTCGGGCTCACTACCCAGAGCTCACTGCTCAAATAGAGACTCACTGCCGACAAATGTTTACAAGAGAATAACAGAGATTTTAAATTGATGAGAAGCATCTACTAATGCATGAATTCAGTTCCGGTTAAGCACAAAACACTGATCTTACACATTTCATCTTCACTCTGCCCTGCTTACAGCTCTGTCTTCATCTAAATCTTAGATCTCTACTCTTTTCACCTTTACTCCATATTCACAACACACACACACCAAAATCATTCAAATCCATCGGGTATATATATCCGCATCCTGATCTTCAATCACTTTGCAATCGGCTTCAAGAACATTTGGAACTTTATTGAATACTCTACTCTATCGACTAGATCCGTGCATAATTTGAGACGCAGACCAAAACTTGCACTCACAAGTCACCAATCAGGTTAGCCACTATCACTGGTCATCACTAATTACCCAATCAACAACTTCCATACATCCGAAACCAAGATTATTTACAAGGTCAGCTTGTTCTTCTTTTGTCTGCTCTGTCAAACTGTTAACCTGATACTCAGGAGCTAATAACTTTTGAATCCTTCATCACCGGAGGCCAAAACTCTGGATTTAGATTATTCTGACAATGCTATGACTCCCTCAGATCCGCAACAAACTATGATCTACCATTGGAGAGATCCGGACCAAGATACCGAACCTTGTCACACACTCTGTTCTTGACTTCCCTGACTTAGACAAATCTTCAACCTGATTTCTGATATGGGCAAATTATGCAATGTGGATGTGTAGTAGAGACATAGTTTCCATCAATGACAACACTTATTATGCATAGCAGTGTCTCTTGCCAGCAATATCCCCCTTTGGCATTGATGGCAACACTTAGTGAAAAATGACTAAGTGTTGGAATAACTCCCCCTTTGCTTGTGCTCCATACTATTGTTCACACTACTTTCTAGTGCTCCCCCTTTGCTGGATTCCTCATTTTTCACTGCTCTTCACTCCCCCTTTTGACATCAATGGTAAAGGGTGGGATCCGCAATCACTAATGATGCAAAAACTCCGTATATATGACAACATATGTACAAACAGTCCATATGTTATATTTACATATACTTAAGGATATCTACAAAAGTACTCTTTAACTGTACAAATTTGGTGGCCCAACTTCTCTTTATACCATCCAAAACTGAAATGTGTCCACTCAGTAGAAATGCATATGCTTCTACTTTCCTTTGATCTGAGGGATCGCTTGTCCGGGCAGTACTTTGGGCCTCTGACAAAGTATTAAACATTGTTTCCAACTTAGGGGTAATCAGTACGCGGAGCTCACCCATTCTTTCCATAATGTTCTTCTTTTCCTTGATAAGTTTCTTTATTTCATTTGTTAGGCTAATTGCTTGACATTCTTGGCTCATCGAAGATACTGTTAAAGGATCAAAACTTTGAGATAGGTCTAGCAGCTCTTTCTCCTACTCCTTTATCTTTTTCTCAATATCCTCTACTATTTTGGGCCATGGTAAACAAAACTTATATACATCACCACCATCCTTGAGAGCATTGTCAATACTCTTTATACCAATTTTGAGTGTTTTTCTATCATTATCTATAAGACCTTTTAGTAAACTAAACCTCTTATCCAAAAATTCTTTCCGGGCCTTTATTGCTGCTGACTTCTCAAAAGACTCAAAATTTGTATTTATAGAATGCACAAGATTTTTCAAATTACCAGAAGGAGAATCAAATGTATTTTTCTAATATGTGGGCATGATCTTCTCCAGTGTTCCAAATGCTAGGCTTATCAACTCACTATCTTCTATGTGAGACTTCAATAATTTCTCCCTTGTCTTGGCCTGTGTGAATGATGATATCTTTAGTATTTGATCCAAAGACAGAGTGTCATAATTGATTGGTCCTTGTATTAGTTCCATCTCATCTAACTCTAGCATCTCCTTGCTGAGAAAACTCTGCACTGTATTCATAGTGTCTCTTGCCACACTTGCTATTTTAGATTCCTTCCCTAGTGCTTTGTCAGTGGCAGCAACCAGATTGTTTTGCTTTGGTGCATTAGCACCATCCCCTTCTGCTAGTTCTTCTTTTCCCTTTCCCTCTTCCTCTTCCTTCTCTTTCTCTTTTTCTTCTTCTTTCTCTTTGTCCTTTCCGGAGTCATCTGTAGCAAGAGGATCCGGAAGATCATGGCCAACATTTGCTTCTTCTATCAATACTTCCTCTTCTTCCTTTTGCACTTCCTCTTCCGGAACATAGAAATCTAGAGTTTCAGTTTGTTGCTTATTTTCCTTTAATCCTTCAACATCCATGTCTAAGGACTCAATCTCTACATTTACCTCCTCTACAAAAGGAAAATTGTGCTTTTTCAATGCACACCAAAGAATCTCTTTGGTTTCTTCTGCAATCTTGTCTGTCTCCCCTAGCATAAACTTATTCATTCACTTTTTACTTCAGAACTCATCCTTGGCTTCTTTGAATATCAAATTCATTTGCTTTAGAGTAATTTGGGGGCATAATTGTATTAATATTTGTTCTCAGATCTCAATATCCTTGCTTTTTGCATTGTCTTTTCTCAGTTCCAAAATTTTCTCAAGGCTTTTTGGTATTAATGAACATATCTCAATAAGAGCCTTGTTGTAGATATTCAAATATCTTACCATTGCTTCCTCAAGTATTCTTTTGTCAGCATCACTATAGTCATCATAGAATTCTGTCATTGGAGCCAAGTTTCCATCCACAGTAACTGATTTAATAATGTCATCTAATGAAAGGGTAGGCTTCTCTACATATTCCTCTGTCTTTTGCCTCTTGCTTTCCCTTTTGCTTCCAGAGGGTATCTCCTTGGATATCTTGGCCGCTTTTGTGCATGTGGCTTTTAGTTCTTTGATCTCAATGTCAAAATCAGTATCTTCTTTTTCTTCTCTTGTGCTTTCATAGGTCCAGGATGCTTTTGTTTTCTTCCTTCTCTCCCCTTTTCTAGATGATTTTTCTTCTGATTTTTCAGTCTTAGGAGGAACAGGGGCAACAACAGAGCTCCTATTAGTTTTTGAATTGGAAGAGGGTTCCATTGGAGCACTTGTTTGTTTCTTATCTTGTTTCTCTTTCTCAGCCTTTTCAGTTCTTTCTCTAAATTTCCTCACAGCCTCCTTAGTTAGGCCTAGATTTTTAGCCAACTTCTCAACTTCTTTTCTTACTTTCCTATTGGTTTCAGGTTCTCTGAGCTCAGTATGTAGTTTTAAACTCAGCTCCTCATATGTTCCAAATCTTTCAACCGTTGTGTCTTTAGGCTTGCTTAGAAGATGTTGAGCATACATATTCAAGATTTTTTTCATCTACTTCATATCCCATGGGCATGATCCAAACAGTTCTGGGTTCCATTGATTCCATTAGACACTGATCAGTGTCAACCATGAAGCAAATTTCATTTTTGTACTTCTCAACAATTGATTTACGGATCCTTTCCCTTAAATGCATCATACTTTGAAAATTCTTGAAGTAACCCCATATTGTAGTTTTCTAAACTTTGAAATCACCAATGCTGCGAAGATGATCTCTGATCTGAATGGCAACTGGCTCATCCTTGGTCCAGTGAACACCCTTTACTCCGAGCACTTCATTCATATAGTAGAAAAACAAGCACATAACTAATGTACCATATTTAAAAGTGTTTTTCTTATCTCTTTTGATTTTGTTCAAGTTTTCAATCAACTAGTTCTGTAATAGCTCACAAAGGTCATAATCTACATTCTCCTTTAACATTTGATATGATGCATATATGGCAGTTCCGGAGACAAAATTCTCCCTGCTGGAGTGATATACCTTGTAGCTAATCACCATGGAAGCAAACTTCACATCCAGTTCTATAATGTCATTTATAGTCGTAGCCCTCCTATCGAATTTGGCACTGGTTGCATCGGTAACAATTTGGTTTTTCACATATTTTAACATGGGTAATCCACTAGTTGAGTTTAACTTAGTCACGATTCTAATAACATCTTTGGTAATCTTGAATGGTTTTAACAACCAAATGAATTCATCATGCATCTGACTCAAAACATATCAGACCCATTCGTCTTCATCAAATGTTGGAAACCCCATAAGCTGAATAAAGTGTTTATCATGTAGTGCCTTATACTCAGGTTTAAGATCGTGATTTTCATCCCTGAGATGACTCTCAAACAGGTCTACATACCTTGAATCACCAAATTCATCTATGTTTGCATGAATATAAATCCTAATGTCTTCAACATGCAGCACACCATACAGAACACTTGAAAAAGCACCTAATGGGTCGACTTCTATTGATTTGTGAGGATGCTTCTTAAATTTGGGTCGAGGCCTTTTAGTAATGTCAATAACATGAAGAGAAGGCATCTCAACAGATTTTAGATTTAAATCTTTTACAGAGAAGTACCTTTTTCTTCAGCGGGTTTAGGGGTGATCAATTTCTGGTTGAATTCGCTCTTCGTTCTTCAATCTCTGGATTTGCCGCTCAGAAGCTCTTCTATTTGTTCGAAATGCAAAGTGGTTCAAATGCATGATTAAGTGACCTTTTATCCTTCACAAAACCTAATTTCACTTTGTAATAAATCGCTGCCCTAACTTCATCCGGTTACTCTGTTTCTTGAACTGTTCTTCATGAATTACTCCACAATTTTCCATATCAACATCTTTTCTTCCAGAAATCCTTTCAAAAGTTTTGAAACAATTCAAAATATCTTCTCTCATTTTGCTATATATAGGCACCCACTTACTGACTGGGGGAATTTGATATTCAATGTAGCTCCCCTTGAGCCAAAACTCCTGATTTAATTCCTAAAGGAATTGTCAGCACCAAATTCTGGTGCAGATGCATCACCATTGTTCATTATATCTTTCTTTACCCAAATCTTGTTCATTTCACTCCATATTTCATTCACATTAATTTTTCTTTTTCCTTTGTCTTGTCTCTACTCATCCAGTTGTCTGTTTACCGGACCTCTTCTTCCATTGATCCTACTTCTGCAGAATCTTGTAATATGACCAGATTTATTGCAATTAAAGCACACAACATTTTCTTGCTTATAAACTTGATTTCCTCTTGATTTGCACTAATTAGCTATGTGTCCAAATCCATTGCAAGAAAAATAGTAACCATTGAAAGAATTACCAGTTCCTCTATTGTTGGAATTATTCATTATCATACTTCTGCATTCATTTGATCTATGACCATACCTCTTACAATTGAAGCATTGACCGGAGAAGGATGGACCATTTTGATTTACTCTACTTTTGCACTGAGTAGCTCTATGACCAAATTTATTGCAATTGAAACAATTTCCATTGAATGATGGATATCTTTGAGCATTAGGTTGTCTTACTGGAGGTTTTCTAGTTCTGTTTCTCCCATTCCTTGGTTGAAAATTTCTCTGTCCGGATTCAAAGCTTTTGTCTTTCTCATATCGAAGATCATACTTGTCATCATCCTTTTTTTGTCCTTCTATCAATGCTCCAAGTTTAGTTGAGATTATCTTGAACTTCTCCTTATATTCATTTGCAACTTCTAGGTCATGTTTGAGAGTAATAATTTGTCTCTCAAATTCTCTCTCATTTTCTCTGCTTACTTGTAGATTAGATTCTAGGAGACCAGCTATTCCATCCAATCTACAGCATTCTTCAGTTCTATCTTTCAGATTTTGATTCATCTCTTTTTTAGTTTTCTTCCTCTCTTCAATTTCCTTGGTTAGTCTCATCACCCCAGATTCCATCTCATGTTTTAGGACAACAACTTCTTTAGCTAACTTTTCACATTCCTTTGTCTTCTCTTTCAGGGCCTTGTCTTCGTGATGATTTCCCAGTTGAGGAGGTTGCTCCTTCTCCTTTTCATTGGATTTGCTCAATTTTCTTTTTAAAATCTCAATGAAGTCTTCAGCCTTTTTGAGATTTTCTTGCAGCTCTTGGACTTCTGCTCTGGACTGCTCAAGATCTTCTAGGGCGAGATTAAGTTGCCCTTGAAGGTTATATTCATCCATTTTACTGTCTTCCCAGATCTTCCTTAAGCTGTTAAACTTTTTCAAAGGAACCTTGCTTTGATACCAATTGTTGGAATTAGTCCGGACAACTGACACAGGGGGTGAATCAGTTGTCACACAATTTAAACTTTTATGCCTTTAATCTTCTTTTAAAACTTACAATCAAATAAATAATAAATCATGAATCAATTACACATGGGCAGAAGTATAAGTAACACACTTGACACCAAGAGTTTTAGCATGGAATCCTGTTTAAGGGAAAAACCACGGTGGGGGTTAACCCACAAAAATTAATACCCTGTTAAAAGTATTTTTACAAATGAGAATGCACATGCATTCGGGCTCACTGCTCAAATAGAGGCTCACTACCTACAAATGTTTACAAGAGAATAACAGAGATTTTGAACTGATGAGAAGCATCTACTAATGCATGAATTTAGTTCCGGTTAAGCACAAAACACTGATCTTACACATTTCATCTTCACTCTGCCCTGCTTACTACTCTGTCTTCATCTGAATCTTAGATCTCTGCTCTTTTCGCCTTTACTCCATATTCAAAACACACACACACACCAAAATCATTCAAATCCATCGGGTATATATATCCGCATCCTGATCTTCACTCACTTTTCAATCAGCTTCAAGAACATTTGGAACTTTATTGAATACTCTACTCTGTCAGCTAGATCCGTGCATAATTTGAGACACAGACCAAAACTTGCACTCACAAGTCATCAATCAAGTCGGCCACTATCACTGGTCATCACTAATTGCCCAATCAACAACTTCCATACATCCAAAACCAAGATTATTTACAAGGTCAGCCTGTTCTTCTTTTGTCTGCTCTGTCAAACTGTTAACCTGATACTCAGGAGCTCATAACTTTTAAATCCTTCATCATCGGAGGCCAAAACTCTAGATTTAGATTATTCTGAGAATGCTTATGACTGCCTCAAATCCGCAGCAAACTATGATCTACCATTGGAGAGATCCAAACCAAATACTAGACCCTATCACACACTCTATTCTTGACTTCCCGGACTTAGACAAATCTTTAATCTGATTTTCGGTATGGGCAAATTATGCAATGCAGATGTGTAGTAGAGACATAGTTGCCATCAATGAGAACACTTATTATGCCTAGCAGTGTCTCTTGCCAACAGTGCCCTCGTCTGAGTCCAAATACTTCCTTTTGAGAATTCTTACCCATTTCTGATCTCCTTTGTCATAGAGATTCCAGACTAGTTTGGCTCCCATGGCTAGGTTCATTATTGCAAGTTGCCTTATACCTATACCTCCTGCCTCCTTTGGGGTGCATACTTTATTCTAGGTTACCAGTGGTAGTTTCTGGAGATCCCCAATCCCATTCCAAAAAAATTTGCTAAGTATCTGAGAGATGACATCCTCCACTGCTTTGGGGATTTTCAAGCATGCCATCAAATAGACCAGGATGGCGGACAGAACCAATTTCACCATTAGGAGCATCCCTACAGAGGAAAGCCACTTTCCAATCCAAGTTCCCATCTTGTTCTTGCAGCTGTTTACCAAATTCTCCCAATAGCTCTTTTTGTTGGCTCTTGCAAAAAGAGGAGTTCCCAAGTAATGCCCAGGGAAGTTGGCTACCCATAGGTTTAGAATTCTTTCTAGGTCCCTTTGGAGACTGGGTTGTGTATTCAGAAAAAGACCTCCGATTTCCTCCAGTTGACACTTTGTCCAGAAGCTAGACAATACTCATCCATAAAAGTTTGAATGGTTCTTGCTTCTCTTCTGCATGCCTCACCAGAGAGAATGGTATCGTCTGCAAATTGCTGGTGAGTCACATTCTCCACTCCATTTTCTACTGTGATACCTTTCCATTTTCCTTCTCTTCTGAGCGCATTGATCCCTCTCCCTAGAGCCTCTGCCATAATGACGAATAGGAAGGGGGAAAGAGGATCTCCCTGTCTGAGGCCTCTTGTGGAGGTGAAGAAGCCATGTGCAGCACCATTGACTAGGATTGAGAATTTTGGTGTCAAAATGCAGCTATTGTCCCACTTCCTCCAGTTGCTACTGAATCCAAATCTTTCTAGAACTTCCATTAGGAAATCCCTGTCCACTAGGTCATATGCTTTTAGAATGTCTAGCTTGAGGATCATGTAGGCCTCCTGGGATTTTCTAGCCAAATGAATTGCTTCATGGGCAATAATGATTCCTTCCACAATAGATTTCCCTGGGGTGAAACCACTCTATTCTTCCGAGATGACAGAGTCCAAGACATCTCTAAGTCTATTAGCTATGATTTTAGTTACTATCTTGTATACTGTATTGCATAGAGCAATCAGTCTGAAGTCTCCCATCTCTTGGGGGTTCTTTTTCTTAGGGATCAAAGCCAAGAAAGTGTGGTTGAAGGACCCTAGCATAGTCATCTTCTTCCTTGATTCCTCTATTGCTTTAGTTAGATCATCCCCTACTATCTCCTAGAATTTCTGAAAGAAGTTGGCCGTGAATCCATCTGGGCCCGGGGCCTTGTCCGGGTTGAGGAGAAAGGTGGTAGTTCTCACTTCCTCTTTCCCAATTTGTTTGAAAAGGGCCTGATTCTATTCTTCAAAGATCACAAATGGGATTGAAGCTAGAATTTTGTCCCTAGTTGCTCTTTGAGTAGGGGCTTCCTTGTTCAAAATTGACTCAAAGAAAGTCACTACCTCCTTATTAACCTCATCTGTAGAGTGTGTCAAGCTTCCATCCAGTCTTTTGATGTCCGTTATTCTATTTCTGCTCCTATTGGCCACTGTTGTTCTATGAAAAAATTAGTGTTCCTGTCTTTTTCTTTTAACTAGGTCTCCCTGGATTTTTGCCGCCAGTAACTTTCCTCTCTTTTTTGGAGTTTTGCCCATTCCTCCTTTAGTGCCTTTTCTCTCTCAAACTCCTCCTCTCTCACACCGTTTATGATTATGTGTTCGTTCAAAGTGGCCATTTCCTTTTCTACTCTTTCCTTTTCTTGAAAAATGTTCTTGAAGTGTGTTATGTTCCATTCTTTTAGTTTGGACTTTACAAACCCCAACTTCTTGCTTAAATTGAAGAAATTAGATTGATTTACTATTCTAATTTCATCCCACCAACTTGCCATCAGCTCCGGCAAAGAATCATCTCTCAACCACATGCTCTCAAATTTGAAAGGATTATTCTTGGGGGGTTCACCTGGAAGGATTGTTAGCTGGATCAGGAAGCGATCTGAACCTGAAAATGGTAGAATGACTACTTCTGTTAGGTTTGCTTGGCCTTCCCAGTCCCTAGCCAACAGGAATCTATCTAATCTCTCCGCTATGTTTGTGAACCTTTTCCGCCTATTTGTCCAGGTGAAGATTCCATTCCTTGTTTGCACATCTTTGAGTTGGTTATTGTCAATGAAATCCTAAAAATCTAGCTGCACATTCGGTGTTCTGAGTAGCCCACCTCTCTTCTAATCATTGTTTATAGTCACATTGAAATCACCTGCTATGATTCTTTTCTCTCCCCTGAGATTTGTTAATTTACTAGAGATTTGCTGCCACAGTAGTCTCTTGTCTAGAGTAGCTATTGGCCCATACACATTGTTATGTAGAATTTTTCATTTTTTTGCAGCAACCTACATCTCAACATTATCCACCTCCTATCTACCTCCACAATTTGCCCTTCTACTGCGAGTGGATTCCAAATGATTCCTAGACCCCCTGAGGCACCTTTAGTGTCACAGAAGTGGCCTTTCCACTATCTCCAACCCCTAAGTCTCCCATCACTTTCCTCCCTCCCCAATTTTGTCTCTTGAAGGAAAAAAATGTCTGCTCTTGATTGGTCAATTTGGTGTTTGACCAAATGCCATTTGTTAGGGGCATTAATGCCCCTAACATTCCATGTTATTACCCTCATTTCTCCTCGGGAACAAATACATCCTTCCCTGATTTGAGTTTCATTTGCCTTGCTACATTAGCTACAATTTCTAGCTTTGCACGGTTAGTCTTCGGTCCCCTCTTGTTAATCTTCTTGATGTTTGGTTTTCGTCTCTTTGATTATGATTGCTCCAACATTCTTTCTTCCAGAAGTATTTCTTCTTCTCCTGCCAGTCCACCCTCATCTTCGTAGTCTAAATCTTCTTCACTCTCCTCCACTCCAGAGGGGATTTCTGCCTGTCCCATACTCCTAGACTCTGAAATCGCCTCTGCATTGTGTTGTCTGTTGTATCTCCTAGATTTTCTTGAGGATTTTCTTGTCTTACTTTTATGATTAGATCCTCCTCCTTTCCTGACTCTTCCTAAGAGCCTATCACCATCTTCTCAATATCCAAGGGATTGTATACTACTATTTCCCAGGACTTTGTCTTGCCATAAATTTTTGAAAAAGTGGGGCTGGTATTTTTCTTTTCAAACCCTGGCTCCCCTTTACCCATAAGAATGCCATTTCTCAGACCGTCTACTGTTGGATCTTCAATCTTCTACGGAGTTTCCTGACTAGGGTTTTGGGTCCTTTGGCCCTTTGACCTTTCCCCTATTTGTAGAAGATCCCAATTGTACATGTCATCTTTATCTGGCTTCACCAAAATTTTGCACTCTAGATTCCCATGATCTCTCAATTTATAGATTGGACATAATTTCAATTGGTCTTCTCTTAGTATTGATTGAATCCAAGTTCTTCCCTCTGCAAAAATCTCTATCTCTTGAGGCAGGACTTGGTGTGGTTTCAAACCTATGCAGATTCTCACATAGGCACCTTGGTATCTGTCTATCACCATTTTGTCAATTGAGATGAGTGGTCCCAGGCTTCTCCCAATCTCCTTGAAAAAGTCCTCAACCTAGTATTCTGCCGGGAGGTTATACAATTGAATCCATACCGGACCCTCATCAAATTTATGCTTCCATGGGTCAAGGTTAGGGTACCACTCAACCAGACACATTCTGGCTCCATCTAGGAAATACGACCCACTATTGAGTGCTTTCCATTTTTCTGTGTGTGAAGGGAATTCAAGAAGGAAGAATGCATTTGGAATTGCCATGATTTGAACTAGGTTTCCCCACATACCCCAACACCATTTTTGTATTCTTTCTATCTCAGTCCAACCCCCACCCCATTTAGCCATAACCGCACATTCCTCGAGTCTTCCTATGGATTTCTCAATTTGTTTTTTTATCCAAATTAACATATGGCTAAAGCAAATTAGGGTTTGGGTTCTTACCTTTTGAATCTTTGTGGTTATGTGAGAGTTCTTCCTCATTCAACACTCTTTCTTTTCCTTTCCAGGAGGTCTTCATCCGATCACTCTAAGCTATTGCCCCTTTACTGTCTTCCTTGATTCGCCGATTTTCTGCAGCATATGTAGCATCCATGTTCTAAAAACATAGTAAAAACCGAAAGTTCACCATAAAGTAAATTTACAAGGTAAAAATGAGACAGAAATTTTTTCTTTTATTCAACATATAGTCGAGTAACTACAATTACAAGATATCTCATTACAAAAACAATCAACCTTATTGTCTTTCTCAAGTACAATGTTTACAAAAGTAAATCAATTATAAATACCTGAATCAGATAATATTTTACTTAGTCTCAATAAACACAAGTCTCAGAGATATACTGCATCCGAAAATCTGACACCTTTATCGCAAGCCTCGGCATGTCTTCTGCTAGAGAGAGAGAGTATCTTTCCAGTGATTTACCTCCAACCACAGACCGTCGGTCTCCCGCACTCTTTCCTAACCGGAAGTGGCCCTTCCCTTCACGAGAAGTATAGACCAAGGTGACCAGTGGTAATTTGCCTTTCCGAGTACATAGTGTTGTATCTTACACAACTCTATCTATCATACAACCCTAGATACCCTCTAGCTAAGTATGATTCCCGATAGGATGTGCAATCCAGATACAGTGAACCGACAATGCATGCAGAGACATATGCATTACTATGGCCATAGTTTCATTATAAATTGACGTTCACAAAGAACGATGTCGTATTGTTCACCCACTCCAACTCGACTTGGATACTATCATATTCCTACAGTTTGACTTGGTCATCTTTGTTTAACTTAAGAAGTATGAGGTTTGAACAATTGAGTCTTCCCGACCCATACATGTTTTCTTACACTGTCTAAAATCCATAGACCTGTTCAACTTTCTTTCTTTATGAGGACTCTCATTGCTTCATCGCAATTCTTGAGGTCCACGACTTATTGTCTCAATAAAAATATAGATAGATTAATTACGACTAAGATGATAACCTTACCCAGGTTAAGCAATATAGTCTAGGAATCTAAATCACTTCTTGCAAGTAAGAATAATTATGCATAGTAAGGGCACTTGACCCTTTAATCACGATCTAAAAAAAATGATCTCAATGCCTTACTATAAAAATCACCATATCTAGGTTAAGTTAAGGATTAACTAAAGAGTTTTATCCAACTCCAATCTAGTCTTTCTAACTTAGGTGAATTCTCACGACACCGTCATTGCTCTATTAATTATTATGGATTGACTATCCATTCTTAGATATCTCTCAATGCATCTTTGCAACATTTGAGACTCATCCCTTATCGACAAGTGATAGCTAAGAGAAGTTGTGTCCAATAAGGTGTAATGCACTTAATGGTTGACTATCCAATAATAGTACCTCTTGCTTACTTGCAAAACTCGAGGCTTATGACTTGTATTTCAAGATGACTTGTATCCCAACAAAAAGTTTTCCCCTACCTAACGTTAAACATTATCGTCTATAACAAATCTCTTTCAAAAAGACAAGAGATTCATTACTAAACAGAGTTCTCGACCTCTATTATCTACCCTCATAAAATAGTTTTAAACGGGTTATAACCACGAAGGTGTCTTCAAATAATCTTTAACCCTTCTGGTTAAACTAGGGTTTTGTTTAATCTATCCCAATACCATGGAATAACAAGCATATTTATTTTAGGAAGAAGACTATCCTATGGAAGAGATTATTCCCTAGTCTTCCTTGACTACGAGGGTATTAAATCTCTCGAACTAAGATAGTTCATTAAACAAATTTATATACCTTGATTTATCTCCCAAGGCTTATAACCTATCTAAATTTTGACATGGTATAGTTGGACTCTACATTATGATGGACTAAATCCATTATTATCCATAAGAGAAACCAATCTATGCTTCTCTCTTTTTCCTCAAATTAGCTATAACAAAGCTTAACATGCAGGTGTTCTAGTCTCGAACTGCTTCAGAGAATTCATCCCACCTTGAAGCATCATTAGAAACAAAGTAAACTTCTTTAAGGTAAAGCTTGTTACCTAGAACTTAAAGCATTCTTCCTATTAGAAAGAAACTATCACTGAAGCTTATCCTAAACTTTTAAACTAGTTTTCAACATAAAACATTCCCAATCATTACGAGATCGATCGGTCTTTAACCACAAGGTTGATCTCCTTTATAATGATAGTCTTGTTTAGATTTAGCTTTATGACTCTAAAGAGAATAAGGTGTCGTCTAAGATCAATTTTCATTAAAGAATGAAATCAGACTGAGATAAGAAACCATTATCTCATTTCTACGTCCTGAGGAGTTTATCACAAAAAGTAGTCTCACACGTAAAATTGAAGTCGACTGTCTCTTATCTAATACAAAACTAGGAGGTCATTTAAGCGATGAGTCTTAAATTACATAAACTCGTTTTGATTCTCTAAACCCTAAATCGGCGACGTCGTTTATACTGAGATGTAATGTGTGTGATTTCCGCTAGAGAGGAGTATATCCATTTATATCATTAGAGATATTAACAATATGTAACTCATAACCTTCTTACAATGTTAAGCTATTTCGTAAAAGTTTGAGAAGTAGATGAAACTGTGTCCTTCTCAAGAACTTCCCTAATAACTATATATATTTTAACACATATATCTGCCATAAAAGATGGCATCGACCATACTTATTTCTGCCATAGTTGATGGCGTGGGCTATAAAGAACACTTAAACTACTACTATCCAAGAGAAACATGGAAGTAAGAAGCTAGTTTTATACACAAAGCAAGCATAATGACTAAGAAAGAACCTCTTGTGTTTCTCCTGGTTCTAGGTAGAGCGTGGTTGTAGAATATTCCACTGACCATTACCACTGCCTCTCTCCCTTTTGTTATCACCTTCTGTCAGCAATTATTTTCTCCCCCTTATAGGAGAATGGTTCCCCCATCTAATATTATCGTTCCACGAGTCCCTTCGGATTCCACTATCGTTCATCCATAACAGAAAACCCTCCTCTCTGCTGTCTTTTCTTGTTTCTCAACAGCAACCGTCTTTTCCTTACTGTTATCACGTAATGAGGAAAAAGGTTCGTCGGCTATCCTGAGAATAAACTCTCCACGGCGGATCTAAGGACTTCTGCCCTCTTCTTCTCAGCAGTCCGCCCTTCTATCTAGAACTTCAACGTCTTTCTTACCTCCTCTCACTGCGTAGATCTCCCCTCCAGACCGCGCACAGGATGATGGAGTCTCCCACATTTAACTCGTCGTTTCCAACTACCAGACTCCCGTCTCTCTCTCTGCGTAGATCTCTCCTCCCGCAACTCAAGCTCCCATCAGAGGTTCCAGGATTACATTGATAGGAACAACCGTTCTCATGGAAAAACATCTTTCACGTGGAGTCAATCCTAAGAGCTCCGATGTTTTCCCCCCTACACAGCGAAGAAGAATAATATTCCTCCCCGCACAGCGAAGAAGAAAATAGCATTCCTCCCTACCGTCGTTACATGCCTAAACACAAGGATATCCGTTTTTGCATGCAACACGCCCCCTCACTTTTAGCGTCCACTTTGCATATTGGAGATCCTTTGGCGACGTGGCAGTTGGGGAATATAACAACCCCATCCACTACTCGACCCTAAAGGCTTTTAAACCTTTGAATCAGCAACTAATAACCGAAAGGTGGCGTTTAAACTCTTGCAAGGCGGTGGATTTATAAATACATATAGCGACTCCAAGGTCGAAAAAGAGAAAGCATAAAGGCCGACTTAATGAAGCAAAAATAGGTTAGTTTAATGATAACTCAAAGTCTTAAGCTTGAAGGAAAAGGATGCATTCGCAATGGAAGATGTCCCAACTGACAGAGCTTGGGCAAAAACCACTTGACTCGACTAGAAGCTGACATCAAGCAAACTGCCGAAAAACTACATCCCGTTAGCCGAATTACGACTAAACGATTTTGGAATATCCTTCCAAATGACGACCAAAACAGTTATAGCATAAATCGACTTCACATTCGACTTCCATCGATTTACAAAAGGGAATAAATTCACAACACATGATTAACGCGTTTTGACGGCAATCACGACGGATTGGATGTAACGCAACACAAGTTTTCTAAATCGTTTGACGCACAAAACGACTTCTCGCATCTTTCGACTACGAGACGCGATCCACAAATCCGCCACAAAATAGGTTCATCTGTTGACATTAAACGTCGACAATAATAGCGTCATCTGACTTGATGGGAACATCTTGACGTTTAAGAGGTGACAATAAAACCTCAAGCGACACAAGAAGATTAACGCAACCATTTTGCGGCTATGACATTGTTAACTTAACAAACGACTATGTCGACTCACCATCGACTTGACTAGATGATAATCAAGATATCGACTTCCCGCCGAAGTAGGTTCAAAAGTAACTTACAAGACAGGACTTACCTCATACGACTCATTGGTTCACATTATTGTTTAACACTAGACTCGTTTGGCAAATTGACCACTCGTAATCCAAGGTCTATCTCTCTCTTCTCGAAAGAGACTCTCTCTCTCTCTTCTCTGAGAGTCGATACCCTGTAATCCTGTTTCACTTGTCATCGAACAATAAGAGATCAGTGCATCTTTATTCGATAAATTCAACTAATAAATCAAATCTTATAATACAGTTATTAAATCGACCATAACATAATTATTTCCATGATTTCATAATTGATATTTAATACAATTCCATGTCATATCCTGTCTTAAGTCTATAACATCTCAACACATTTACTTATGCCCAAGTAAAAAGTAAAAGTAAAGCAAGTTAGAAAATAGGGATGTAACAGCATCTGCTTTGGAGAATTTCTTTTCCCTGAACCACCCATGACTTCCTTGCGTGGACTTCCTCCACGGAGATGGACTCCCTTTGCCCTTCCTTTGCCAATAATCCCTTTGTCCTCGGGTGTTGTGATTCATGTATTTTTGCCCATTCTGTCTCCTTGGTTGCATCCATGGCTGGCCTCTCTATAAGCCCCATGCCTTCCACCTGAAGCGTGCATCCTGTACACGGTTACCTGGATTTTTTAGCTCATTTGATCTGTAGCCCGAATAACATTTATCCACCCATCACCCTCCTGAGAAGACCCATTGCGGAATGTGCTTCCATTCTGAGATTCGTCTTCCTGCTGGATTTTCGTCCCTTGATCGCTTGTCTTCTTCGATATTGCCCCATGCTTTCCCACCCAGGTAACCTGCTTTTTTTTTGTCTTCGTCACCCATTGCAACCACCCTGTCGTATTTTAATTTGTTGTGTTTATTTTATTAGTAATATTATTAATATATAATATAATATATGATAATATTATATTATATTATATTATATTATATATTATTATAATGTAATAATATAAATAAATATTATTATATTTGATAATGTTATACGATATAATTATATAGATATTATTCTCTATGCGCCTAATTTTAATATTAATCGATTTCTTGAAAAAAGTGTAGTAGGCCCTCTATTAGGATATCTCTTGCAGTATTTTATATATATTATTATTTTATATATATATATAAACTAGTTATCAATAGTAAATTCTAAATAGTAAGAGATGTAGTTACCTAAATTTAAGGAGAAAAGAAACCTACACTAGAAACATGTTCAACATCTAATAACTAAGATCACTTTATAAAATTTACAAACAAGATTGATTTAATGGTGGTCCTTTCAATCTTGTCTCTTCAAACACAACTATAATCGTATTTCTCTAAATACTTCCCCATAAGATCTAGTAATGTCTCCTGACTTCACACCTCTCAAACTAATATGTGGTGATTTGGAATGATTATCAAATTTTTATAATAGCTAACTTGCCAAGTTCACCCTTGAAACCAAAGAAAAAAGTTGGTCCAATCCTTGTAGATTCAATCATATATTTTGATATATTCATGTGAACATCACATGATCTATTATTTTTTTAGATATGACTTTCAAAAACACATCTAGTAATATTAAAATACATAATCTTGTAGAGACATCATCCAATAATAATTTATGATAACTTAATTTAAAAGATAAAACAAAGTCTAGAGGCTAAGTTGATTGGTTAAAAAACCTTAAAACGGTTGACCTCAAGGGTAGGTAAAAACACACAGGCCATCCAAACTTACATCCACCTACATTCTTCTTATTCTTAGAAGTGCATTAGGTACCTAGATATTTGTGTAATACTAAAATCAAGTGGCATATGTTATTTATTACTGACAGGCCACCTCAGCCATAGTTAAAGTCTCACCATTAAAAGCAGCTGCACATACTATATTGTTTGGTGGTGCTGCTTACTTGAACGTGTCTGTAGCCCGTTAGCTTTGGGGATTAGCGGATGACAGACGGCATGCAAAATACTAGTAAAATGGAATGTATTTCAGTCTGACTGAGCGTGTCCAGAAGATCCCACAAAAGTCCCATCGCTGGACACAACACCAATTTCGTAAATCCGTTACCTCGATTACCGAGCATAAAATGGTAAAATAATAATGTCGCATTCAGAGTCATATTCAACTAAGTTGCATTAATATTCTCAGATTCATCATTAAACACGTATTACTTTTCTCTGTCTTTTCGGACAGAAGGCCCGAGTTTCATACTTTTTGATGAAATTTAGTGGCCTGAAGATGAAACAGTGAGAGCATTTGGAAGGACTTGTCAGGAATGGTGGCCATAAGGAGGCCTCGTTCTTCTCTTCGAAATCAGTGCCTCACAAGAGTAACAGTTGTTTGGTTTCTGTGTGTACTCTTCATTCTCCTGGCATTCAGTACAACATGGCTTCTGGTTTTAGATAAGGTTAGTTTGGCTTTTTTTGAATTTCTCGTTTCAGAAACTGTGCTTTGATTCATCTTGTGATTGACGGCTTTTGTGGTACTGTGATTTCTGGATGTTTCAGATTCTGAAGGCTTTTTTTGGGAGTTGATATGAAGTTTTTTATTTTCTGCATTTGTTGTGATTTCTGTATGTTTTAAATCTGAAGATTTTACTTTTTGTGTGAATTAGGAGCTTATTTGTGATTTCTGAGGCGTTATTCTAGCTGCCTGTGACGGAGATCTCTTGTGGGTATTATGATATATGTATGTTTCAAATCCTAAAATACGTTTTGTGGGGGTGAATTTGGAATTTCCTATGCTATTTCGAGGACATGATGTGGCTGCTTTTTGATGGAGATCTGCTGTGGGTATTGTGATCTCTGTATGTATCAAATTCTAAATGCATTTTGTTGGGGCGATTTTGGAGCTTCTGATCCTTTTTAAGGTTATATTGTTGTTATTTTTTTATGGAGATCTGCTGTGTATAATGTGATTTATTTATTCTTCAAATTCAAAATACATTTTTCTTAGGGTGAATTTGAAGTTTGTTATCTTTTTTGGGGGGATTCCGTTTTTTTCGAGCTTACTTTTGATGGCATTGTTATTTCTATATATATCAAATTCTAAATGCAATTTTCTTTTGCGTATGCGGAGTTTCTTATCTCGTTCTTAGGACTTATTCTAGCCGTCTTTTGGTGGAGATCTGTTGTGTGCTTTTTGATTTCTCTATGTTTTAGTTTGGAAATGTATTTTTTGGGGTCAATTTGGAGTTTCTTATCCTTTTATGAGGGCTTTTTATAGCTGTCTTCTGATGGTGATTTTTATGGGTATTTGATTTCTGTATGTTTTGAATTTTTAATGCAGTTCAAAGCTTTATCTGAAACGAAGACAATAGCCGGAGACAATCTAAGTCCCACTCCATGGCACCCATTTCCAACCAAAACATTTCCGTCAGATGGCAAGTATACACGAGCGTCGCAGATTTTCCAGTGCTCCTACCTGACCTGTGCTTCACCCTTGAGGTTCATCCGCTCATACATGAATAAGAATGAGCTGGTTCACAATACAACTCATTCCTGCCCTGCGTTTTTCCAGTGGATTCACGAAGATCTTGCTCAGTGGAGAGTCTCTGGAATCACAGAAAACAACATTAGGGCTGCCAAGGAATTTGCTGCCTTTCGGGTGGTCATTGTGGGTGGTCGGCTGTATGTGGATCTGTATTATGCCTGTGTGCAGAGCAGAATGATGTTTACAATTTGGGGATTGTTGCAGCTCTTGGAACGGTATCCTGGGTTGGTGCCTGATGTTGATATCATGTTTGATTGTATGGATAGGCCAAAGATCCAGAGAGCAAAATATAGACGATCCAAATTCTCACCACCTCCTCTGTTTCGATACTGCAGCAACAGAGATCATCTTGACATTCCTTTTCCAGATTGGTCATTCTGGGGATGGTAAGCACCCCTACCAAATTCAATCCTTTTTTATTTTTATATTTTTAATGCATAATTGTTAATGGAAGACTATTTGGCCCAGAGTAGCATAACTGACCATCAAACAGCACCACATCATACGAATTAACATCATTGGATCAAATTCATTCCTGCAAGTAGGGTACGAGAACCGTACATCACATCAACCATGCAAACTAATTCCGATAAGTATGAGCAAAGCTGCACTCTCGGCGCAGTGCAGTTCAACACCAGTTATCTTAACCCTGTTTTTCCCTTATCTTGATTGTATGGATATATCAAGATTAAGAATAATCAAACTACCCAAATTGATGCTTCCGTGCTTTTTGGAAACCACAGTAATAAATACAAAATTCAAGCTTGTGTCGGGGTGCAAATTAGCGGATGGGAAGAGCATGTGCCACAGAGTAGGATTACTGGCCATCGAACTGCACTGCATCAACCTACATCTGAACATCACCCTACACCACATCATTGTTGCACATTCATTCCTACATGAATGGAAAAAGCAACCGACGGGAAATCAACGGTGCAAATGCAATTATATACGTATGGAGCAAACCTGCACTCTAGATGCAGTGGAGCTTGAGTGTTAGGTATCTTATTCCTGTTTGCTCCTTGTCTTGATTGTATGGAATCTGGATAACCAAAAGAGTTAGAAACCAAAAGACTGAAAACCCAAATCATGTTTGAGTGCCAGATTTCTTAATCTCATTTACACCTATCTTGATTGTGTGAATAACTCATGATATAAGATACTGGCAACCAGAATCACCCTTGTCTCCTTTGTTGGGCACTGCAGAAACAGAGTTCATTTTAGATTTTGCTTAGAGATGCCAATGGTGCAAGTATGAGATTAAACATAAATAATGGAAGTAACTGTAGTTTTTTCTTCTACCGAAGTAGTTACTTCAGACTTTGATTTCCAAATATCCTGGGGCTTCAACTTCTAAAAGACTGCTAGGGAACCCTAAGATGTATAGACTTGTTGCAGAATTTTGCACTATATAACTAAGTACTTGTTCCCAAGATTGCAAAATATAATTGGCTGTTTAGAATCAGTAAGCTAAATTGAAAGGTTATTGGAATTAAAAACATAGAGCAAAAGCTGCATGAGTGGAACCTGTCTTGGAACAGTTCAAGGGTTGAAACACCAACGTTGAATTGCAGAAAAAATCCTTAAGTTAAAATGGGGAAACCCTCTGCATTTGAATTAGGTAACTTTTGTGATGCATTTCTTGAGCTGGCTGACTTTCCTTTAACCCCTCCTTAGTGGCCATGCTTTCTTGGAGGTCTAGCATTCAGTGTTCACGATGTTTGAGGATGGCTTCTTACATATTCTGAGAATATCTCTACTTTCCAAATTCTCTTTCACCACATTGAAGTCCAGATAAAGAGTTTAATATTTTCTTTGATGTTGTTGAGGTCTGTAAATATCTTTTTGCTCTATTTAAAAAAAAGGCTAAGAATATCTATGCATAGGAATAGAGAGGGATACAGAGAAAAAATATTATGAGCTTCAACAAACTATTCAGAGTAGGGTACACTCGAATAAAAAATATTGTTTTGAAAATTCAAAAATTATTAGTTGTTGCATTCCAATTCTGTGCTTCAAAATCTCTATCTTAGTTACCAGGTTTGAAAAATTAGATTCGTTTCAGGAGTCAAAAGATTTTGGAAAGTAAATTTTCTATACGAATTGAAAATTCTGGACCAAGTTGGACAAATCTGTCCATTCTAAAAAAATATGGATCACTCCAGATTTGGTTCAAAAGATCCAAATTTGGTAACTAGGATCTCTATGGTGGTCCTTAGGATTAATGCTTTCTGCTCTGAAGTGGCAACTGGAAACACGTTGGTAGGATTGATAGTTCTTAAAATTTCACCAAAGGTGAAATCTTCCATAAATTTGTTATGGTATGGTCAATGGTGTATATTTTGTTTTTTTGGAATATAACTGGCAATAGCAACCTGAGTGCATTTGATTATGATATTAATATATATTAAATTTTTTAAAGCAAAATATGCTTTTATTTTGTGCTAAAACTTCATGGGTATTGAAACACTTTAGCATGGTAATATATCTGTAAATAAAATCAATAGATCGCACTTCCACAAGAGAATATACCAAATAAGAAATAGCAATAATTTTCAGACCAAAGGAGCAATTAACTGATAAAAATGTTATGCCACCATTGGTGTAAATAAATTCTTTTTATCACAATTGTTTTTGCTTTATCTTGATTCCTTCTAAGAATGAGCAAACGTAGTTGGCAACCAATGAGAACAGGAAATGGAGAGAGAGAGGAGACATTAGAGTTTGGTGACAATACAAATTTATCTCAGACATTATTAAATGAAGATGAATATATACATATTGCTTTGCTAACTACCAAATGTGACTGTAGAACATCCTAAACTTCCAATGTAATTTATTAATCCTATGACCTTTGAGGGTTCAAGGATTAAGGTCCCTAGGAATACTGTATTTAATTGTTTTTACTCCCTATTAATTCTTACAGTAGCAAGAACACTCGACAGAAATGTGTTAATATCTTGTTTGGGATGATGAGCTGTTAGAAAACCAAATTCGAACTTGGCAAGCACAACATAAAGGACATAAGCTATATAAATGAGGTCAGCGTGCAATACAGTCCCAGTCAATCTTAGGGTGTATTACTCTTTCAAACTATACCAATAGAGAAAGGATTATGACCATCCCAAACCTTGATTAAGAGCCCCACTCCTATGGTCAATGCCACATTTGTTCCTTGTCATTTCATGTCCAACAATGGATCACCCATGACTCATCATAATTCCATGCGATTGTGATAATTGTTCTTAGTGCCTTTGAATGACCTTATAATGCCAAACATAAACAAATACCTAACCAAACACTATCATGCCAAATTGGGGAAGTGACTATTCTCCTTAATGCCTTTAAACACCCTTGTTAAATGAAAGAATACATAATGTCAAGATAGACAATGCAATGTCAAATTGAGCACAGCATGGTAAGTACCAACCTAAGCATGATTATCCATGAGCTCTAGCAAGATTTGGCACTTACACATTCAACCCTCGTATACCTCCCATATACACACTTTGTCCTTGCTTTTGCCTATAGTATTGCTAATTAATCTCCCATTCCTCTTCATAAAAAATATCCTAAAACTAATTTTTTTATTGGTTTTTCCTAAGATGCTCTTACTGGGAATTTATTCAAAACTAAATAATTACCATAAATTTCCCTCTAGGTGAATACCTGACAAGAAAGTGTAAGACACACAAAAGAGATTTATTGCTCTTCCCTTGATGCAAACTGAAATGTAACTCAAGTTTTGCAAGCCAAATTTTGAGCTTGTCCAAATCCATTTCACCTTAATATGGTTGGATCTCCAAGTTGGCTTCTGCTTTGGAGGGTGGTCGGTTTGGCTTATCATTTGGGATGCTAAGAGCTATGTGGTTGGTCCTTCTCTTTGCTTTTGAATAGCTCTTCTCTTGCCTCCTAATCAATCTCAGGTATCTCAGATGAAATCCTGAACTTTTCAATGAGTGCTTCCTTTCACTTTTCTGTCTTGTCAAGCTCACCCATGTTTTCAGTTATGCTTTCACATCAACCACCAACTTCATGAACCTCTCTTCAGTAGAGTCTTCCAACTCTTGGTACATGCTGTCTTCATCATGTTGAGCTATGCTCGATTTCACTTGTTGATTTCACCTCCTTGTGGATGTCTCTTGTTGCAAGCAAAGCAATTCACCTTCACCTCTTGCTCCTGCTTATCTTTTCAAGGGCATAACACTGTAAAACTGATCACACCACATTTTTCACACAAACAAAGGTCCACTAGAAAGCTCTAATATCAATCTGATCTGTGAGTAGGAGGGTTCCGTTATACCATTCCTTAATTCATGAATACAGATTCTAGCATAAATATTACTGAATTGATTTATGTTTGCTGCTGTAAATCAAGGACTATACCTAAGAATAACTTTATAATAGAATTGGAAAGCTTGCTTAAGTGCTGGAAATCAAGATAATGGCCATAAAATGGAAAGTTGAGCAATCAAACAACACAACAAGATTGACACAAGGATGAAATGATGATCACAAAGCACCAAAATCACTCCACAAACAAGGGCGAACAGGTCTGATCTGTTACTGTTCCAAAATCTGAATATTCTTTCAAACCCTAACAGCAAACAAACACCAAAAATCACCGTCCAAAGCTGGTCGCTCTCTCCCTAGAAGGTGGCTCTCAAATCCTAGGGTAAAACCCTAGCCAATACGCAACAAATCTTGCCAAATGATGTCTCCTTCGAACCTGATCTGCAAATCTGATGTAGAATTCTGCTCTTCTTCTCCAACAATCAACAATGAAGCACAAATAGATCCCCGTCACAGAATCTCCAATTGATGAGCTAGGTTTTCGTCCAACTCACCTTGAAATGCAAGGGTTTTCGTCCTTGATTTCGTAGCTCAACTTCCGTTGCAGACAAAGAGAAAATCTCCAATATCAAATGATAAATACAACAACATGAAAATTGTCTTTTAAATGTCCTTTAATAACCCACAAGTTGGGCGCCCAAATTCTCCTTAATTTATTTTGCTTACAAGTCCACCTCCATAACAAAATAATATTTTATTTTAATTTTGCCTTTTCCACTTGGGATGTCAAACTCTAATAATAAAATGTTATTTTAATTTTATTTTATTCCTTCATTTTTCCAAGTGGGACGCCACCCTTGGAATAAAATATTATTTTAATATTGTCATTTTATTTTCCTTTTTATTTTTCCCACAAATGGGTCGCTCCACTTCGAGTCAAATTATTTTATTATTTTTGACTTCACCATAATTATCACAAAAATACTCCAAGTCATAATCCAACTCCGTTTTGCCATAAGGAAAAAATAGTTATTTCCAACTTTCCAAATATCTAGGTCATTTTGCAATATTGGCTCTAAAGGGGACATTACAAATACCCATGATTATCTCCTCAAATGAATTAAACAAAGATCATACCAACAAAGGCAAATGAAACCACAAGATCACACCTACCCAAATCACTCAACCATAAAGATCCCCCCTAGCAAAATATGATGATGGCACTTTATACTTAGTGCAATTATAGTTGTCACTTGCCAAATCAATGAAGTGGTCTTGATCTCAACGTATTACAAAAGCCAATTTAGGCCACAATGTTGAAAGTACAATTTTGTGACAAAATGGATAAATCAAACTACAATGAAAAGTACACGAAGTTATGCATTTAAAAAAAAATGCACCCAAAAATGTTACCACATGAGCTCAACGGAGCCTACTAAGCATCACCTGTGAGAATTTGCAATTTCTAGAAAATCCAAACACCCAAATCAAAACCCATCTACACCATTGCAAAACTCTTGAAAAATTAGTCCAGATCAAAAAACAATGCTGCAAAAAAGGAGCCAATATGACTAAGAATAAAGCCTTTGAATTTTAGGTATCAAAGTCAAAATTACAATGGAGTGAGAGTAGGTTGGGGGTGAAGAGATGATGACATTAGTATGATGTCATATGACATCACTTGATGGAATATACCCTGCAGGTATTGAAATTGTCATCGATCTTCCAAAAAATCATCTTCTTACTGTAAAATCACTGCTAGAAAGTTGAAAACTACCTTTGAACAAGCACAAAACCACTTATGGGTACAGAAGGCCAATTTCACTATTGGATGGGTTGGATGGAGGTGGCACCATCGATTATTGCTATTGTAGTGGAAAGGGGGCTGCCAGTGGTGGCAGAGAGTATAGCCTCCACTTGTTGTAGTGGGCAACATCGATGGTAGTGGCTACTGTGGTGGCCACTAGTGAACAACAACCAGGGTTTAAACCCCACCATTCAACACTAACACTAATACTATCACTATAGGTGTATGGGTCAACGGTGGTACCCGCTACTAATAGGTTTGCACAGGGTACTAATAATAGCCTATCCACAAAGTATTATTTCTTTTTTATTTTTAAATTTTGAAAAAATTATTTAAAAATAGAATTATATTTATACCTCCAAATGGTGATTGCACAAATACTCATGCAAGGCCTACAAAATATTCTGTTGTGTAGTATGGTACAATATGGATAATAGAGGGGAAAATTTTCCCTAATGGTCTTGAGACAAAGTTGTCCAATTTGGGGGATTTGACAATCAATCCATAGGTTTTCATGTGTTCAAGACACGATGGCTAGGTTAGATTTGACCTAAAGTGCTCCAAAAGATTAGGTACTTGATAAATTTGACAAGCGCCTCCCACAAGAAAACCATTGCAGATCTAGCCTCTTGTGTCTGATTTAGACACAACAAAAAGCAAAACTAACTTCCTCATATATTCTAAACTCAATGGTGAGCTCAGATTTGCTCCAAGAATCTACGAAAGAAACATGCAATACAAAGCCACAAAAGGAACCCCCCAGAATCCGGTATTTCTATCAAGATTTTTAATTCTCCAAATCATCATTCAATATAAGAGAAGAACATACTCAACTTTTCAAAAGAAAAGAAGATCTGCAACATAGATCTCCAAAAAGGCTAATAAGAAGCAATCCCACAAGATTTGATACCATGTAAAATTTGGTTATGGAGATAGCCACCTAAGATCAAGGTGTTTCAATGAAAGCACAAAAGAGGCCCAAAATGAGAGAATAATTCTATTCTATTAAAGGTTGCAAATATACAATAATGGGAGATTAAATTGGATTGGATTGGATTGCTCTTATGAGAGCTACAAGTTGATAGTTATAGGAAACACCACTAAGATATGTGAATGTACAATCAATGTGGGATAATAAGATGTAGAGTGTGCACAACATCGCCACCAAACTAGAAAGTACAAGTCACATGATGCAAGTACAACCTACTTAAATAAATACTTACCTAAGCAAGCTTATCCTATCCTAGGTGCATAATATGCAATAAAGTAATAAACTAAATGCGAAAATAAAATAATGCACCAACAAAGCTAAAGTGCCAATATCTAAGATAACTTTATTTTCACATTTCATAGAAGTCATAAATAAAAATATGGTGGGTCTTTGTGAATTGAGACCTGTTAGTGTAGGTTTTTATTTCCTTTTCCTAAGGTTTTTTCCACACTTTTATTAAGCTCGCTTAGGTTAATAAAGTGATTTTAATTAGGTGAGTGGATAGTTGAGGTGTTACCATCCTACAAAGGAGTTACATTTGTTATTTTTAGCCCGCTTGGTGGTCACTCCCTATTGGCTAGTTTTGCCACCTTCACTCTCTCCTTGGTTTATATAAATTCACTACCTAGCTTATAAAAATATGGTGGGTCTTTGTGAATTGAGACCTGTTAGTGTAGGTTTTTATTTCCTTTTCCTAAGGTTTTTTCCACACTTTTATTAAGCTTGCTTAGGTTAATAAAGTGATTTTAATTAGGTGAGTGGATAGTTGAGGTGTTACCATCCTACAAGGGAGTTACATTTGTTATTTTTAGCCCACTTGGTGGTCACTACCTATTGGCTAGTTTTGCCACCTCCACTCTCTCCTTGGTTTATATAAATTCACTACCTGGCTTGTATTTGGTAATATTTTTCCATCAACATCTCTTTGTGAGCTCTTAATGCAATCTTGTCATCTTGATATTCACATCTCTCAGAATCTTTGGTCTGTTTTTGTATTTATGCATTTACAGTTTTATAGCTTGAAATCTCTCTTAAAAAGTTCTTGGGTTATTCATCTATTTTAGATTTCTAATATGGTATTAGAGCTTTTGTTTTGAGAATTTTAAGTACTAAGTTTACTTTTATAAGATCTTGTAAAATCTCGTATGCTCTTTTGCGATTTTGAATGATTTGGTGACTTAGAAAGAATTTATGAAGATCTAATAACCTCTATATTTTGCATGTGTTCTATGAGATTTAAGTGATTGTAGCTTTTTTGGTTATACTGGCAGCATTTCCAATTATTCCAATGCATCTGGGAGGCTCGAGAAAGTTAGGATTGGCTTTCGTTTCACTAGTTTTGGAGATCGTATGACAGTAGCAAATGAGGGTTTGAAGCTCAAGGTCTGGCAAACAACTATTTTCTAGCGCATTTTCAAGCCAAAAGAACCTCACCATTGCATCCAAAAGGCCCAAAAACCCTAAGATTGACTGTTCATTCATCAAATCTGGGCTTAAGCATTTTGGGGGTAAATTTTTTAGCATAGGAGTTGTACAGCCCTTGTGCAAGCCATATCGTATGACATTTGTCTAAAAATAATAATAATAAAATATTTTGGGCCGAAGGCCCTTCGTGGACTCGCTGTTTAATTTCAGGCCCTACGGACAAAGATCCGACCCAGAAATTGGCCCGAACTGGCCCTTTCTTGGCTGCTACCGACCCAAGTGTCCTACCTCTTGGGCAACACCCCAGTTCATCGCCTTGCGCCTCCTGAGCCACCCTTGTGGCTTCTGCACCACTAAGGCGCCACCACTTGCTCCACCCCTGATGGGTCAAAACCACCTAGTGCAGTCGAAAGTGGTTTCTTGCCTTCAAAATGGTGGTTTTGGATTGAAAACAACGGTTTCAAAGTCAAACGACAGTTTTGTGGTTTTTCGTGAGCAATTTTGGGACCCTGGCAACCCCTGGGAATATTTTGGGGAATCTTTGGTTTTCTAGCGTTGACATCGTCGTGACATCACATTTTCTACCCTCTAGTCCTACCCCCTCACAGATGCAATTTTGGTTTTTGATGTCCAACTTCAAAGGCTTCTTTCTTGGCCATATGAGCTCCGTTTTTCAAGAATTTTTTTATTTGGGTAATTTTTCGTGCTCTACACACTGGTGCAAGTATTTTCTAATTTTGATGCATGGTTTGACTAGAATTTGTAGATTCTTATAAGTGACACTGCACAATTCTCGTTTTGGGAACTTCAAAGGCTCCATTCAGGCACATACAAAAACCTTCTTTGGTGCAAGTTTTTTGAAAGTGCATGATTTTTTGTGTACTTCTTAGTGGTATTGTTTGTTTCACTTGATTTTATTCCAATATTTTCTAATTTTGATGCATGGTTTGACTAGAATTTGTAGATTCTCATAAGTGACACTACACAATTCTTGTTTTGGGAACTTCAAAGGCTCCATTCAGGCACATACAAAAACCTTCTTTGGTGCAAGTTTTTTGAAAGTGCATGATTTTTTGTGTACTTCTTAGTGGTATTGTTTGTTTCACTTGGTTTTATTCCAGAATTGTACTTTCAACATATAGCCTTTTTGAGCATTTGTAAAGCATTGGAATCAAGTCCACTTTGCATTTCTTGCTAGTGGCAATTGTACTCACACTACATATAAAGTGCCAAATCATTTTTGTTGGGGAGTGATTTTTTAGACTAGTGAAAAGGGGGGGGGGTGTCTTGTGTGCCTTCTTTCTTGCATTCTCTTTTTTGCACAACAACAATAACTACAATCTACTTTTCTGCACTAAAATGGATCAATTAACAGTTCTTGTACTCGCACCCTACAACTACTTTGAATGGAAGTCCAAAATGACTATCTTAAGAAGCAAGGGCTGCATTGGGTAACAATGGGGCTTGAAATAGAGCCAACTTTACTTGCAGAAAAGCCAAAATGGTTCAACAAATGTGATGAAGCATATGGTACTCTTTGTATGTTTGTGTCTTCTGACCTACTTTTTCATATTGAATCTGCTACTACTCCAAATGAGGTCTGGACAACTTTGAAAAATCTCTTTGGTAAACAAGATGAATTAAGGGGTCATCAACTAGAGAATGAACTCTTAGGGTTAAATCCATATAATCTTGATACAATTCAAGACTTCTTCACAAAGATAAAAACCATTAGGTTGCAATTAAAACAGTGTGGGATAGAAAAGAAAGACACACAATTGATTTTAAGTATTCTCTCTAAACTTGGTCCAAACTATTCAATTTTTGTTTCTACATTTCATGCCCCTAGGTTCTACCTACAAAATGCCCTCTCTTGATGATTTTGTTGTTGAACTCACTAAGGAGAAGAACAAATTAGTTCACATGGGTACATTCAAACCTTCTAAGTCTTATGCCTTGGCTGCAAATCAAGGCACCACAGATCATAACGGGTCTGGCAAGCAAAATAAGAAACGGAAGAACCAAGGAGAGAAGAAACAAGATCCAAAACCAATTGCCTCTAATGTAGCTAATGAGTCCTCTTCTTCCAAAGGTGACAAACCTAAGAAGGAAAAGGCAAAGTGTGCATATTGTAAGAAGCCTAGACATGATGAACACAAGTGTTCAAAGAAGCAGATTGATCACCTTTCACACCTTCTTGAAAAGAACAACATCAAGGTGCCTGACTTAGTCAAATAGGAATCATCTCAGGGATCTTCTAAGGACACAAATAATAGTAAGGGGAAAGAAAAGGGCAAGGCCCTAGTTGTTGCTTTACAACCCGATACTTGGATCATTAGCTTGGGTGCTTCTCACCACATGGCTTCGTCATAGGATGGTTTTGCCTCCTTAGAGCCATGTTCTATGCTAGCCATACTAATGGTTGATGACACTCCTATTGAAGTGCATGGGCGAAGGAACATTTCAGGATGTTCTCTGCATTCCATCTTTGTCAACTAATCTCCTTTTTGTTTATCAAATTACTTATATTGGTTCTAACAAGCAGGTTGAGTTCACACCAGACATAGTGGTAATCGGTGAGTTGACAATGGGTCTACAATTGCCATGGAGAAAGTTGATCATCAGTCCAGATTGTATCACTTTTCTCATTTTGTTCCTAATTCTCCTTCGATTGCATTGCTCACTCACTTCGATGAGGTGAGTTGTTTGTGGCATCAACGGTTTGGCTACTTGAACTACCGCTACTTGCAATAGCTCAGTCAACATGACATGGTTTCAGGGTTGCCTTTTCAATTTTCTGAAGAAGTTTGCTAGGGGTGCATTCTTGGTAAGCATCTTGAGGAGAAATATGACAAAGGCAAAGCATGGAGGGCCGCACAACTTCTGGAGTTAGTACACAATGACTTGGCAGAGCCATTTCCTCATCTATCTTTCAACAAGGCTCAATATGTCTTGATCTTCATTGATGATCTTTTCATATACACTTGGGTATATTTTCTCAAACAAAAGTCTAAGGTCTTTGAGTCTTTTCAGGACTTCAAAGCTTTTGTAGAGAAACTATCAGGGAAGGCCATTAAGATTCTGTGCACAAACAATGGGGGGGAATATGTTAACCATTAGTTTGAGTAGTTTTGTGCTTCAAAGGGTATTGACTTGCAGCATACAATTCCCTATAATCCTCAGCAGAATGGCGTCACAGAATGCAAGAACAAGTCCTTGAAAGAGATGGCCAATTGTATGATTCACTCTAGGTCATTGGCACCTCAATATTGCGCGGAAGCCATCAACTATACATGTTATATCCAGAACCAAGTACCCCACCAAGTTGTGAAGGGGGTACCTCCTTTTCAAGCTTGGACCGGTCGGAAACCCATAGTAAAGCACATCCAAGTGTTTGGTTCTCCTACATGGGCCCACATTCCTACAGAAAAACACAAGGCTATGGATCTGTAGAGCAAGCCTTGCATATTTGTTGGGTACTCGGACAATGTCAAAGGCTATAGGCTTTTTCACCCCACCACTCATGAGCTATTCATTGAGAGGAGTGTTCATTTTGAGGATGCTTCCAGTTCTTCTCCTACCACTTCTCCATCTACCATCACATTGGAGACACTGCGACATGATGATAGTTGATAGACATCAAATTTCCACAATCCATAATGCTTGTAGTTCAGTATTTTAGGATTTGACTGTGTGCAAGTTTGTTTTCCTCAATGTTTTGGATCACACTCCGTGATCCATCATCAGGAGAATTAGCAAGAGAAGATACATCACGGAGTGTGATCCGAAACGTTGAGGAAAACAAACTTGCACACAGTCAAATCCTGAAATACTGAACTACAAATGATGATAGTTCTTTAGAGGATCTTAATCCTCCTAGTCTTGATGAGGAGTCTTCCTCCACTTCAGATGGTGACGATGATGATGAGGATTCATCTTCCTCCTCCCTTAGTCATCATCCAGAAGATGATGATTCTCCTCCAGATTCTCTAGACTCTCCAGCCACTAGGCCTCTTTGTGCTCATTAGACATTGCAGTCAACAAGTGATTGGGTTGCTGATCCTTTAAGCACCGGAAGAACAAGGTCACAGTTTCAGTAGTCTCCACATCTCTTCATTGCTTCAGCTTCCAATTCAAAATCCTTTCAGGAAGCTTCTGGTGTCCCTGAGTGGGATGCTACTATCCATAAAGAGTTTGGTTCCTTGGAGAGGAACCATACTTGGGATTTAGTCCCCCTTCCTAAGGGAAGAAAGCTTGTTCGATGCAAGTGGATCTATTGAACAAAATTTTCCGTAGATGGGTTAGTTGATAAGCGTAAGGCTCGCCTGGTCATCAAAGGATTCTCCCAAGTTCTTGGGATTGACTACTCTGAGACTTTTGCGCCAGTTGCCAAAATGAATTCCATTCGACTTGTCCTTGCTATTACTGCAACCCACTGTTGGAAAGTTCATCAAATGGATGTGAAGAGTGGTTTTCTTCACAGTGACCTTCAGGAGGAAATCTACATGGAGTAGCCACAGGGGTTCATATAGGATCCTTCACTTGTTTGCCATCTTCGAAAGTCTCTCTATGGTCTCAAATAGGTCCCTTGGGCCTGATATGCCAAGATGGACTCATTCCTTTTGTCAGCTGGGTTCACTCGGTGCCATTCTAATCCGAACGTATACATTCTGTAATAGGATGATACTCTCACATTTTTGGTTCTCTTTGTTGACATGTTGATCACATGGGGTCACTCATCCACCATTCAGGTAGTGAAAACTACCCTTCATGATTGTTTCTTAATGTCAGACTTGGGCCTTCTGCACTACTTCTTAGGGATTGAGATCACTTAGTCTTTTTTAGGTATCTTCATTGCACAACCCAAGTATGCTCTTGATATGCTCTCCAGATTTTGCATGGCTGACTATAAGCCTGCATCGACTCCATTTCTGTCAGGGGTCAAACTTGAGGTTCACTATTCTTCACCATTGGTGGATGCTACTTTGTATTGCCAATTAGTGGGGAGTTTCATATACTTGACTCACATGAGGCTTGACCTTTCATATGCCATGGGCTTGGTCTCCCAATTCATGCAGGAGCCTCATGAATTTCATTAGAAAGCAACCAGGAGGATACTCCACTATGTGCAGTGCACTCACAGTTATGGGATTCAGTATGCAACAAGTGTGCATATTGACTTGGTGGGAAACATAGATTCAGATTTAGTGAGCGATTCTTAGGATCGCAAGTCTACTTTAGGGTATTGGTTCTCACTTGGTTCTGGTCTGTTGATGGTTGTTTTTCAACAAGTCAACAATAGGGTGAAATACTAGGTATCTGACCCTCTCTTGAGCAAAGCCTCTCGGATGCTGAACTAAGTGATCAAACGAGATAACTCCAAGGTTCCTTCTTATAATGTTTAATTTCGGTAAGAGACAGCTCAATGATTCAAGTATGATTCTGCTGTTAATCAACAAAGGGACTTACACAATTGTTCATGTAACTTGTTGTTTCAAAGACTCTGGAAGTGAACACTAGGGAATCTAAGTACTGCAACTAACGCGTAAGATTTAGCAATGGACGTTCTGATCCTAAATCTAACTGATTGGTAAAAAAAAGGCAAAAGATATAGGGTTGAGAAATACTAATCTAATCCTAAATGGAAGGACGTTTACTGCTTAGAGTGAAGTCGAACCAAATCTTGTTTTGCCAAGATAAAACAACTACACAAGAGAGGTGCTATCTTCAAAGGTATGCAAGATGTTTAAATCAATTATGCTCATGAAAATTCAACAGGCATAAAGATCAAATTGACGCTCAATTGTAAAGACTTCACTACAAGGCGATAAAACAACCTTTCACTAACTAACTTATACTTAAAAGAAAACTTGTAACTTAACTTAATATTCGTGTGAAAATTGAAACCATGCAAACACTCAGAAATATAAATAGAATCACCAAATCAATGAGTCCTTTATAATCTCAGAGAGCTCTTACAACAATTTCAGAATTTCCAACCGTTACAAATGAGAGCAATGAGAGCTCTTTTATAGTCCTCAAAGGAGAGAAGGGTCAAGATCGATCGGCGAAATCAGCGGATCAGATCAAGCCACATCACAAGTAGTTACAACAAACTATACTTTATTAAATGAATGAGGTTAACTTTATTAAATATAGGAGGTTACTCATATTAAATGAAAGAAGTCATGAAAGAGAGAACAAAGGCACGCTTTCCAAGAGGATAAGGAAGCCACATCATCAAGGTGAGTACTATGTAGTAGTACTATGAGATACAATGAATCTGGACACAATTTGAATAATATCTTCCATTGGTACACTTGTCGCTGCCTTAATGGATCCTTCTGCCACTGCTACATCTGCCTCATAGACGCCAAGTGTCTTCTCCCAGTCGTTTATCCAAGACTTATTTTCCCCAAGACGATATGCAAGTGTGAATATACTATCTAGTTGACTTTCATCAAGTCCATCATATTGAAAGTAGAATGCCTTAACTTGTTGCTTCATGTTCTCAATAGTAACATTTCCATAAGGATTACAAATCTTTGTCAAAGCAGTATATATATGATTTTCTGTTCTTAGAAGAACACTTCTTATCCTGGACATATCTACTTCAATCTTATCAACTAGTTGCCCCTTGTTGTAAAAAGAGAAATACCAAGTGACAAAGTCATGTGGAGTATCTCTGTCAATCACTTTATCATGTATTAAGTCTTCTACTGGAGCTTCCATTAAACTTTTGAGTTGTGGCATATATTGCTCTTTGATTGGTTTGAACTCAGCACAACTTTCCAATAAAGCTTGGACTTGACCTTGGAGCTTAATGACTCTGTCATACACTTGCACAATTTCTTCAAGGTAAATATAGGCCTTGTCTTCTGTCTTTTCTATCCATCTCTTCATCATCTGAGATGAAGTTCTCATGTCCTCAACTTGGGATACTGTTTCCTGTGGAAGAATGGAAGGAGGAATTGCAGTAGCTTCCTTCTGTTGAATAGGTTGCATGACCTGTTGGATGTAATGCTTCAATGTACTAAAATCCTGTTCAACTTTCATCCTTGCTTCTCTTTCTTGTTTCAACATGCTTCTCACATTATTCACTGCATCTTGTAGTTCCTCATCGACTTGTTCCTTTGTGATTGGACCCATGCCAATAGTAGTCATATTGTAATCCTCAGGTGCCATGTTTTCTAACTCCTTGTCATTTCTAGGAACAACTATGTGTATCTCTCTGTTTCCAGCAGAATCTTGAGTGATTTTAGAAAGGATTGTTGCTTTCTTCTTCTGATTACTCTTTTGTACATTTACAAGCAATTCCTCAACTGCAGTAGGCTGATAAGTCTCTACAATTGTACTTTCTTCAATCCTTTGTCTCAACCAAGGTGGGAAAGTAGAAAGATCTCGTTGTCCATGATCTTGATTATGTTGAACATGAGCTACTTCTTCATCAGATTCAGCTTGTCCTACTTCATCCTGACCAAGATCATCATTCTCTTCTATTATGACAGTGGGGCTTGATTGGATCTCTTCTGATGGAATCAAAGCAACTTCTTCTATTACTTCTATCTCTTGTATTGGATTTTGAACAATTGAAACACCTTCTTGTGGATTAGATGAAGTAGATGGATTACTCTTTTTCTGAGGTCTTCGGCTTGATTCCCCTTGATCTTGACTAGGTCTTTTCCTCTTTCTAGCTGAATTATTGCTTTGATCATTCCCACTATGTTGTGGTTGGCTATGTGTACTATGCTGCTTTGGTTCTCCTTCATCCATCTTATTGTAAGTGAGAACTTGACTTTCAGCACCCATTTCCTGCAATAGTTGATTGATACACACTTGTGTCATGGCTAAGACCGGCTTTATCAAATCTTCTTCGGATGCATCTCTCTTTGACCAATCAATTGTGTAAGGCAAATCCTTTATCTTGTCAAATTCATCTATTAGCAAAGTATCATCCTCGGTGAACTGGTCTGGAATCCTAAATACTTTGGTGGCTCTGACTAAATCCCAGTCGAGTCTCGAACTTTGAAGAGTTCGGAGATCATCTTCATCTTGGGCACTGGCCCAGTGGTCTTCCAACTGCTTGATATGTTTGAATTCTCTGTTGTATTTCCAGCAAACTTGGAAAGGGTCAAAGTTAGGCCTCTTGGTGCCATGAGTTTGCAAATGGTAAGCCTGTAGCTCTATTTCAGAATACTCAGCTGCTGATAAGGATGGACATTCCAGATTTTGTCCAAGACGAAGTGGAAATTGGATTCCTCCTTTCTTTTTCAACTTCTGCAACCTGATGAGTTCTAGGAGTTGTCTTGTAACCTCTAACATCACCATCCTGTTAGTTGGATACCTTGGTAATCTGTATGGATATGATGTGAATCCTTGGATCCTTAGGTAAGTGTACCTTTCATGTTGAGTATACCAGTGTCCATATGCTGAAATGAATTCTCTCGCTGCATTAGACAATCTTTTATGAAATTCTCCCCTCAGTTTCTTCATTATGAACATAGCAAATGCATCATTGAACCTTGTATAATGATTAATACTCTTGAGGTGCAACTGAGGATAGCATTGATGTGACAAGTATTTGTTAGGTCCAATGCCGACTTCTCCTTTTTTGGTTAATCCTGAGTAGACTTCATTTCTGGCAAGAAGATACACTATATAGGAACTCATATGACAAGTCTTAGTCTTAGCAAAATTGAGGAACTGCTCATGTATACTCTGACTGATAAGTCCAGCCCAATCAATCATTTTCCCTTTGAGAACTGACTTGATGAAAGAGTACATCCAAGGCTGAAAGGTAGCAGATTGAGGCATTCCTGTCATTCTGTTTAGAAACATGATTAGATATCCAATTTCGGGATGAAAATCTGACTTATGGAACTGTGGAGGATTATTCATATTGAACTTCATGGCCGGATTGGCCATCCACTCTCTCCTTATCTCTTGTAACTTGATCTTGGTGTCAATATCATATTCCTGCTGACCTTGTTGTATTGAGATGCTGATCATCCTCTCTTTGGTTGGAATGTTGAAAGTCTCCTCAACTGCTTCCCTTCGCAAATAGGCTAGTATCGTTCCATCCTTGGCTATAATTTGTCTTGTATTTACATCATACTTTTTGACACATTCGATGATCATCTCCGGACATGGCAAAGCTGGCGGAAAACAAGCAGCTTCAATGGCTCCACTCCTCATGATGGCTCGAGCGAGGCTTCCTCCGTTGGGTTCTTCAAGGACTGACTTGATATCTTCCAAGTTGCTACTTCCCATATTTGTATCGCTTACATTTGTCCACCTTGAGACGAGCTTTGATTCAGGAATCTTCCCTTTAGCATCCATCCGGATCTTGGCTTGCCGCTCCTTGGAAGTCATTGCCATTATTCTGCAGACTTGACGCGAATAAGTGATTGCAAACAAAATCTAGATTTTACTTCAGCAACTTCAGCGGATTAAACTATGAAATTTTCCTCTATAATTATGAAATATCACTATTAAATTCAAAGAATCTATGAAAAATCATAAAAATCCACTTATCCTTTTAGAATTTTATCAATATTTAAACAATTTCAAGGCATCTAATGAAAGAAAAATAAGAAAATCAGATCAGAAAAAACTCAGATCAGACTTACTTGATGAGCTGTTTTGTATTTGATACCTTGCAATTTGATCCACCACTTGGCAAAATTTGATAAAAATCAAAAAAAAACTTCTAAAAAAAAACTTCTTGTTGCTGCTCCTTGAAGAAAATTCTGCTGTTGGAGAATAAATCTGCTCTTGAAAATAAATCAAATGAAAAAGAAATGAGGCATATATATATAATTTACTTTACAAAAACTTTTCCTTTTCTCTAGGCCGACCTCATGCACAAATATTTAATTTAGTTTTGATCTTTATTAAATGAATGTATTTTCACGTTTTCCGAAGGCAACAACCATTAAATGCTTGTAACTTCGCATTGGATGCATTGGATAAAGTCTTGATGATCTTCTTGTTGTTGGACGTATTTCTTCTTCTCTCCTCCAAGCGCATGGGATGAGGAATTCGAATCCTCTTGGCATTTCGCATTAGTTGAGGTCTTCGAGGCCTTCCTTGGCAATTCGCATTGGATGATACTTAGTTTTACTTGCTCAATGAGGTGGCGCATTGGATGGAGGGTAGAGAGTCTTCTCAAGGTTTTCGTATTAGATGAAGTTTGTAATTCCTCTTCATATTTCGCCTTAGATGGCATAATGGAGTCTCCTTCTTTGGAATGTCATGATCTTCTTTAGAATCCTTTTATCTTGCTGTCTTGAAACTCTAACACTTGCTTTCAGCATTTCGCACTAGAAAACTCCGTTCTTTCCCTTTGGATATGGCGGACTAGTTGAAGGATTGGGATCCTCACGAGTTTGGCGCATTGGATGGGTAGCAAGACTTCCTTAAAGGAGTGGCGCAATGGATGCCAATTTCGTTTTCTTCTTGTTTGGCGCTTGGATAAGGAACTTGGAAGACAGCGCATTGCTTGACCCTTTTAAAATCTTCAAACTTGGACGAATGTAAATGACCTTTGTCTTTGGCGCATTGGTTAAGCTTGTAGGATTCTCTTAGAATGTATCTTACTTTACCTTGGTGTTGCATATTGGATAGTTTTGCCATGGGCGCAAGGGTTCGAGTTTCCAAATCCTATGAATAGAGCATTGGTTAAGCTTGTAGGACTCTTGTAGAGTTTTCCCTCAAAAATCGCATTAGATCAAATATAACGAATCCTCTAGAGTGTGGGCGCACTAGATGAAGGTGTAGGATCCTGTGGAGTTCTCACTTTCCCTTAGAAGAGACCTCATGATGTTGGCGCATCACTTAGACACTTTAGATTCCCTGGACTCTAGCGCATTGGATAGCCTTGGAAAATGATCTTTGGAGTCACTTGAGCGCATTACTTCATGTTTTAGAATCCCCTGAACTTGTCTCTCTAGGAAGTCACATTAGATAAGGTCTTAAGACTCCTCTGAACTTGAAATTTGGTGAAGGGACTAACACTTATGTTGAACATTGATGAAGCGCATTAGTTGAAAGGAAAAGATTTTTTTTTTAGTTTTGGCGCATTGCTTCACCTTTTGGGATTCCTCTCAAGTCAAAACCCTTACATTTCCCTCTTCTTTCTTGGTGGCGCTTCACTTCAAGGGTTGAAATCCTCTGACATTTTCATTAAAATTCGCTCCAAGATTTGCTTTAAACTTACTTTTTCTCTTTCGCACTAGTTGAAGGTATTGAAATCTCCATTTTTTCCTCCGAAATGACCTTTTAGTTTGAGCGCACTAGATAGAAGATCGAAATCCTCTGATATTTTCGCATTGGACCGAGGTGTATAAGGGCGCATTAGATCGAGTTTTCAAATCCTCTGGCTCAAGTGTCTTCTCCTTCGTGATTTTGCGTCCAGATTAGCGCCATCTAAGTGTCCAGTCGCATTAGATCAGGATTTTGAATCCTCTGACTTCGTCAAGTATTTTCAGGATCGCGCGAGTAAAGGTATATTGAAAAATATATTTAAGTATAAGTTTAGAGATTGAATTTCTTATACTTTAAATATTTTTCAATATACCTTTCAGGATGTTTGAGATAGGTCCCGAATCCACCGGATTTAAGATGCAAAATATAGAATTTGGAGGATTCACCAGATTTCAGACTTAGCCATTTTTCAGGATTTTCAGGATTTCAGGCTCCAGTCTTAGTCTTTTCAGGGTCTCAAACATTCTGAAGGATTAACCTCAAAACTCGATATCTAAATAGGATTTGATCACAATACTTCATTATTACAAGTTCATCTATCCTTAATCGTGAACCAAAGATCATAGGCAAGGAAATTGTTACCGAGCCGGCAAAGGAAAACGAGTCAGGACATCATTAAAATCTCAGCAAAACTCATTGAAAACTCATTGGAAACTCACTGAAAAGCTCAGAGCTCAAAAAAAAGGGGGGTCCCTATTCCTAATGGGGTGATGTGTGATTTGGTCACAACATGGTCCAGTTTGTTGGTTGAGCAAGAAGCAGTCTGCAATTGCTCTTTCATCTACAGAGGCTAAGTATTGAGGGGTAGTTAATGCCGCCACTAAGGCCATTTGGCTTTAGAATATTCTCACTAAGTTTGGCATTCCATTCCGAAAGTCTACAATCATCTTTTGTGACAACTGAAGTGCGATACAGATCTCAAACAATCTAGTCCATCACCATCAGACCAAACACATTGAGATCCACGTGCACTATATCTGAGAGCTAATTCATGAGCACATCATTGATCTTCAGTATTGTCTGACATCAGAGTAGATCGTAGACATCTTCACCAAACACTTCATTGAAAGTAGGTTCATTTGCGAGCTTTGTTGGGGGTGCAGTAGGTGTCCACTTTGGGGAGGCTTCTTAGTCCTATTTCTCTCTCTATTTTGGGGGGTATTTTCTCTCTCTATTTGGGGGGGGGGGGGGGTTATTCCTTTTATTGGGGCCAAGGGGGGGCTTCTTCTCTTTGGGGGGGAAATCTTTATACATGGGTACCTCATCAGGCTTCATTTTTCGAGACCCATCTTTTCACCTACCTAAGCTATGCTTAAGGGGGGTGTTGGTGTAGGTTTTTATTTCCTTTTCGTAAGGTTTTTCCTACACTTTTATTAAGCTTGTTTAAGTTAATAAAGTGAGTTTAATTAGGTGAGTGGGTAGTTGAGGTGTCGCCATCCTACAAGGGAGTTTTCCATTTGTTATTTTTAGCTCACTTGATGGTCACTCCCTATTGGTTGGTTTTGCCACCTCCACCCTCTCCCTGGTCCATATAAACTCACTACCTAGCTTGTTTTTGGTAATCTTTTTCCAACAGCTTCTCTTTGTGAACTCTTAATGCAATCTTATCATCTTGACATTTGCATCTCTCAGAATCTCTAGTCTGTTTTTGTGTTTATGCATTTACAGTTTTTTAGCTTGAAATCTCTCTTAAAAAGTTCTTGGGTTATTCATCTGTTTCAGATTTCTAACAAGACCATCACCAAGTTATGTTCAATGGACAAATATCCCTTGATTTTCATCGCTATAAGGTATTACTGATTTTAGACCATAGTAGCATTCCATCTACATGGCACTGGGAAAGTAGAAATGGAATTCAATTGCTTGGATTTAAAATGGTAAACCCCACAAAAAATCGGGAACTAAATTACAATGTACGAATTGTAAAAATAGAGAAAAACGAATTTTGTTATTTCATGTCAAATATAATGTGTATAGATAAAAACCAACTTTATACATTTTTAAAAATGCTGATTATAAAAAATGGCATAGGGCTCTTAAAAAATCTATTTTTCTTTCATCCAAGAGGGTTTACATAAAAAGCATATGTTGGCTCTTAAACAGTAGGTTGTTCTATTATGAAGTACGATCTACTATTTTAGGGGCAGCTTTGTCTTTTCTACCTAAACCCTCATTAGGTTATAAATTAAAAGGAAAACCCTCATTGTGGTGTAAAATTTAACTTCTAAAAGAGATCTATTCAAATTTCAATGTATAACTTAAAGAAAATTTAAAATACCCTAACCCTATATCAAAAATGTTGAATCTGCCTTTGCTTTGTATTTTTGTTTCTTGAGTGTAAAAATGAGTCAAAAGACTTACATATATAAAAAAATCAAAACTACTTTTTGAAAAACTCAAGAAACAGCACTGCAAATGCAGTAGATCATGATTGATTGGGGTTAATTGCAGGTTTTTCAAGTGTAATGCTATAATGTTTAAGACTGTGACCAACTCTTACTCCATCACCTAGTCAAATAAAATAGAAAAGAAAATAGGTCATGTCTCCACAAAGAACAGTTCATTTAATTCAACCATTCATTCATTTTTAACAAAGATTATAAATCTTTTGCAAATGTGCAAGTAACTTATATTCAAATAGCATGGGTTTTCCACTGTCGTGGGCAATAAATATCCAATTGACATTGATATTTCATTTATCATGGACAATAGATACCCAACTAATATGGGTCATGCACTTATTATGGGTAATAGTTATCCAGCAAATGTGGATATTCAGCTGTTATGGGCAATTGATCTGTAAACTAGGGTGGATATTCCACATGCTTAATCATCAACATACGGATTAACAATCTAGACCTCTTAATTCCCCTTAACTTCACAAATTGCCATGTACAATGGACTTCGACATTCAAGAGGCATGTTTTAACAACATAAAACAGAGATCTAAAGACATACAATGTAGAATCAAACACACAATTACCACTGGAGAAACCCTCAACTGGGTAGAGATCCAAGAAGAGTGAGTTTAACTCCTCATTCCATTAATTTACAGCTGTTACAAATGTTTTCATTATTGTTTGGCTTTACAAGAGCATCTTTATGCCAACTGCCAGCTCCCTACACTTGCATTTTATATTAGCATCACTAAGACTCTGCGATAACCCATGCTATAGACTTAAGAATGGATTACATCCATCAAAATATGGAAAACATACAATCAGACCTGCAACATACACTTGCATAGTCCCCCCAAAATGGCTTTACACGCCATGAATTGATTGCTTGTCTTCAGCCAACCAACTTTTATATGCATCTATTCTCTACTACCCTAAAATCCCCATGTTGGCTGCTAGTGGAAGCTTAACCGTTTTGGGATGGCAACGGTTGGCCTTGTGTGACTGCTCAACCATCCAAACACCATCATGGGACTCCAAATGTCCTTCAAACCAGCTCCTAGGGCTGCCAGCAAAGCAAGCAAAGTTATTAACACCTGCCAAATGGACGTAAACTGCCATGGCTCCATTGTAATGTCCCCAATTTCTTGGTTGTCAAAAGCTGTTCTAATTCCCAACTTCCACTCTAGAAATTTAAAATATCCTGCAAAACATGTTAGAGCAAATTTACAACAATGTCTTTTTATTACAATTAGCATATTTAGATGAATAAAATCTAGTTACCCAAGAAACTCAATCATAAGAGAGGTGAGGGAAATGGCTTTGGTAGGGTGTCCCGGATCCTCTACCCAAGGCCCAAGAGTGGATATACCATCCCCCTTGGCCTCATGTGGCGCATGCCATCCATATGAAGTGGTGTACCTAATGAGGAGTCCGTTGTTCCGTTCCCCTCCCTTCTTATCATCCCCTTTCCTTTCTTTATAATTGGATCCTTGAAGTTGAGTATTTATGATAGGAAGATGGAGTCACAAAGGGTGCCCCGAAAGCTATCTCTCCTAAGCCCAAGGGCGATTTTCCATTATACCCCCTTGGCCCCAATGGGATTTATTAATCCCCCCTTAAGGGGTGGTGTACTTAGAAGGAAGCCCCATCGCCGTTCCCCTCTTGTAACACATCCTATTATCATATAACTCTTATTTATATATTTATTCAATATATTCAATTGTATATAACTACTCATGTTAATCATTTTAGTTTAGTATGTGAGATTATTCACAGTATTCATACTAAGTAAAATCTTACTAATGACAGACATTAATACTTAGATTAAATAATTAGCATGGGACTCAAGTAACAAGCATAGTGAATTGCATATTGAAGCATTAGATCCTACCGATCTAATATTAACTATCACTGATACCTCTGTGCTGCGGACTGAGTGAGTCGAATATACAGATCCGTAAACAATCCCTGTCAGATTCTTTGTTGTGGTGCCGATGCCTCTTTTGCTCACCATTCGCTCTCTATTTATAACCCTCGATTGCTTGAATGGGTGCGATCCTTCTTTAGTGACGTCTTTCCCTTGTGAGGGATCGCGTCCCTTCTAACCTTAGTTTGATATTTGTTATCACTGCTACCTTTCGGGAGATAGTGCTAGGAGGTAGTTAATATTGGGTTTTGATATCATATTCAATATTAATAGTATTGAATTAAATATATTTATATATGTATATTTCCTAATAATGATAATCAGGTTTATATTAATATTTGATAGAGAATGTCTTTATTCCATCTTATAATGACAATTGTTTGCAATAATCATTATTATTCAGATTGATGTATAATATCATCTATAATTATGAAAATAAGGTTGCAAATATTTATGATTTTTTCTCTATAATTATGGGGGCATTACATCCATGGAGAGGTGAAAAGTTGCAGCTTTGAAGGAAAAAACAGCCCACCGAGAATGATGTTTACTGCCATAACACCACCCAACACAAGAAAACAACAAACACAACCCATTATGAATTCAAACAAGTACCTCAAAAGAACAAAACCACCCTTGTCACATTCCTTTGTTTCATTCTAGCACAAAGACTACTTTCACAACAAAGGGTGTCATGCAGTCAATAGAAATACTTACACAACAAAGACATCTAATTGTACAACAACAATGCCCTTGCACAGCAACTAAGATCCCCTTGCACAAGAACTAAGCCTTTGCACAGCAACTGAGATCCTCTTGCACAGCAACTAAGATACACTTGTGCAGCATTCTGCAAGCTAGAATGACATGATGACCCCAAGGGCCCAAATGTCAACTTCATCTGTATTTTTAGATCTGCAATGTACAGGGATCTTTCTCTTATCATGGGCAATAGATATCCAAGTAACATGGTTCTTCCACTTATACAGGCAATAGGTTCATCCCTTCCAGGCACTTGGCAATAACATTCAGTCAGAGTCAAACCCAGGAGTATAATATTGATTGATTTGAATTACATTAAACATGTCAAAATTAAGTATACAAGGTTCTCATACTTTTTGGAGAAGTCATCACATCATTTTAATAGCTTGGTCAAAACTGAAAATATGATGCTGTCCTCCTGTAAAACTTCTCTTGCATCAAAGTTGATGTGGCTACATATGGTAAATGTTGCAATTTCTGTTCAAACTTATGCCAGCAATTCAAATTGCAGCAAATTTCTTCAGATTTCACCTGAAGGTGCCTTGGACGCTAACTGTTACTATGTTATCAGATATGCCCAATCAGCACAACTCAACTCAGGTACGTGTTCAGACCTGGATATGCGCAAAAACAATAGTGATCCATAGTAAATACAGCCTGAATATGGTCATAAGCCGTACTGGATATGGTCAGTTGCAGTATAGAATCATGCTGTAACCAATGAAATAAAGAAGAAAAAAGAAGTAAAAACACATGCCTGCCAGACATAAGTAAGAAATTTATTCCAAAATTCTTAGCCAGCTTTCACATTCATAATTTACCTTCACAGTCCTTTAATGTATTCAATGCCATCAGCAGGTAAAGGCAAGCATGCAATGAATCCTGACACCATGACGAATAGATTGACAAGAAGCATCTATTTTGAAGATGATATTTTCATATGCTATAGCCTATTAATTATAACATCTATACAGCATTTTTGAGAGATGTTCTTATATCAATTGGAATATTCTTACTGTAATGTCTTTTCAAAATATCATGCTAAAAGTTAAGATTGTTGTTTTTAGATTTGTTTCACAGCATTTACATTGTGGATGCTTCTTCAGGTCTGAAACTAATTTGGCACCCTGGGAAGAAGAATTCAACAACATTAAACTAGGCTCTAAAGCTGTGAAGTGGATAGATAGAAAACCCACAGCATACTGGAAAGGAAATCCTGATGTGAGTTCTCCCATAAGGACCAAATTGCTGGAATGCAATAGTTCCAGCATGTGGGGGGCTGAAATTTTGCGGCAAGTAAGTTTCAACCAAAATGCCTCTCTTGATGAACATGCACACAGTCATGCAGCAAAATAGTTCCACTCATCTGTAAGCTTGTATAGATTAAATGCGAAGTTATAATAAATTTATCTCTCTTGCAGAATTGGTTTGAAGAAGCAAATGCAGGCTATGAGCAGTCTAAACTTGCAAATCAATGTAGGAATAGGTAAGTATCTAAAGTTTGGGGCAAATGCATGCCTATGCTTGGTGTCTAGGGCCACTTTTGCCCTAGTCCTTTGCTATTGTACCTGCTGTATGTTTCAGTCCATTTGATCTACTTTGGTCATTCATGGTCTTAATAAAATTTCTCTCTTTTTCTTTCTTACCTTGTAATTCTTGTAGTACCTGTTGATTGCAGTATACCTTTTATGCCTGTTCTTAGCGACTGTATGCATGCTTGATTACTGAAGAATCTTTGCTTTGTTTTGGTTTGTTGTACCCAGGTATAAAATTTATACAGAAGGCTTTGCCTGGTCTGTAAGTTTCAAGTATATATTATCCTGCAATTCACCTGTGCTTGTTGCAACACCTGAGTACTATGATTTCTTTACTCGTGGACTCATGCCAGGAGAAAACTATTGGCCAGTGAGACATACAAAACTTTGCTCATCCATTAAGTTTGCAGTTGACTGGGGTAACAGTCATCTGGCAGAGGTACTTGTTGGTCCTCCCTACTTTTTTTATTTGTGCATATCTCTATGTGCACACACCTTTTCGATAGTACAAATGGGACATACTTTGTGCATAAATTATTTGCAAACCTAAATTTCTATATCGAATCAGTTGTAGTGAGTGCATACATACAACATCTAGACAACATATTTCCCAATTTAGCAAAGGAACATTCCATTTGATAGAAATTCATGCTTGCTCAAGAATTCCAAACATGCGAATTACTGGGCATATATGCATACTGAAGAATGCTTATATTCAGAACATTGATTAATACTGATATCTATTCTCTGGCACACCCTTGATAGACTGCCTTAAGAATTAAAATCTTTTTCATAGCAAGGAATTCTCTACATTAAACCTGCTTCGTTTTCTCTTATTCTTTGGCTACTTTTACCTATTACAGAGCTAAGCTGAGAATTCTTAAATTAAAACTTCCATAATTTAGATGCATTTATAATTATATGCTGGTGCACTATTTTTCTATGGTCAACTTTAATCCTTTGCCTTTTCCTTCTGTTTTTGCGAAGTCTTTTCCTATGGAAAGCCTATTTGTTCAATGATTCGTCAAGCTGATATGAGACGTGTGTGGGCATTAAGATAAATATACTTTTTATTCCCTTATTTTAAGAAAGAAAGGCATAAAAACTGTGTATTAAAATCATTTGAAAATTACAGTAAATATTCAATTTTGCCCCTGGATCTTGAAGATTTCCAGATACAGAAGGCAGGCAAACTTAATAACCATATACATCCATATGGTCTGTACAATCTCCCATCCAGACCGGAATACAATAAAGTCTCCACCATCTACTTCTATCAGGATAACAAATAGAACTCATACTATCAGTCAGTTTAATTTGATAATGCATAATGAAAAAGATAAAATCCCTGACAGCTGAACTGGGCAGATTACTGATATGAACACAATTGCAAACAAGAAAGGACACAAAGGAATTAGTCACAACTGTACTTGTGCTGTGCATTCTATTGCATGAGGTGTTTATAGAGCACAATGGTATACAAAGTAACTTAAAAATAGAAGGAAACTTCTAGACAAAAGGAAGCTTAAAGAGGAAAGACGCTTTAAAGAGATTAAATATGTGCATAGAGATATGTACAACATTTAAGATATACAATAAGCCAATTTGACCATGTAAAAGATTCAATGAAATACGCTAGCCCATGTGGCTATGTCTCATCATTTCCTCCCTGCTTAGACAAAATTGTCCCCTGTCGACAGGGTACAAAAACTGCTTAATACCTTCCAAAGCGAGCCATGAGAAAATCAAATCTGGGTGGAAAATGAAGTCACCAAATAGATAGAATTCAAATGTTGAATGAGAGGAGCTGAAACGCATAGGGATGAAATATCTTGGAGGATGAAATGGTTTTTAAGTTTTTTGATGCCAAAAGGATCTTCAGATGCGGATTTGAGCTTCAAAAATCTAACTTGCCAGTTTGGGTTTGACAGTTCACTGATTTTTTTCCCAGGTTTGATATGATTGGGTTCATGTGTACAATCTATATCTATATTTATATCAATATCCATATCTATATCTATCTATCTGTCTATTTGTCTATCTATTAAAAATATATAAAAATAATAATAATTTGAACAAAACATACAAAATGATTACAAAATACAGATGATAAATTGATAATTGATAGTTCAAGGTCAACCATGAAATGTTAAAGATAAATCAAAATGGTTAGTAATTTAGAAGTCAATCTTTAGAGTTAGGGTTTTTATCCTTTTTCATTAAAAAAAGTGACATTTTTATGTTTGGAGGGTGGTTTCTACTTGGTTCATCCAGGATTCTGCCCAGGCCCATGGCATCAATTTTTTACCATGATACAAAATTTGCTCAAAATCCAGCCCATGCTCTCACCAGCTTGAACCTGGTACAGATCCCAGTCTGAGTAAGACTAGGTTTGCCCAAGGTTCTTGCCAGCCCATGGCTTCCCCAATCCCCCGGTTACATCTAAGGCATACTCGGAGGCGGGGGAATCCACAAGCCAGGAAGAACCTTGGGAAAACCTAGCCTGTACTCAGACTGAGATCCTAACGCTGTATCATTGTCAAAAATTGATAATCTGTATGGAAAAAGATTTTAATATTGGAAAGATGGTGTGGGAGTTGTATGGATTTTCAATCCATAGCATAAAACTCAACCATAGAAATCATTGAATTAGAAGTTTTTGGGTGTCCTCCCTGCTTAAGAGGTGAGCCTATAGTAGGCATTGAAATGACAGGAAATGATGCCCATACTGAAGTTGCTAAAAGGCCACCTTGGTTTGAGGAAGCTTGCCTGGAATCAAGATCTGTTGTCCTCTAAGGAAAGGGGATGAGCACTATTGAGGAAGCTTGTACTTGCTATTCCACCATTGTGTATGATACACCTGATGAATATCTGCAACTTTCTTGCTATTTTCACTACAAGAAAGATTAAGAGAGGCATTCATTGTGAAGGGTTATGTGCTTTATTTCTTAAACCAGGAATGAACTTTAGCTACTCCATTGGTTTATCTTCTTAATGAAGTTATTTATCACAAGTTTCTTTCATCTTAATCACAACATATCATTCATCCTGTCCACAAATCTGGAGATATTCTTGATCCAAACAATTATTGTACCATCATCATTGGGCACATTTTTCCAGGCTTTAAGCCAAGGTGATTAATATGTATTTATCTCAACATTTTAAAGAGAGAGCAGAGCTAGGGGTTGAGCGGGTTCATGAAAAACTACTAGATTATCGATCATAGCTTCACATTATGTGCTGTCACTAAGGAAGCTAGCAAAAATAATTTTGAGGTATCTTGTTACTTTGTGGATTTAAAAAAGGCATTTGAGTCAGCTCCAATACATTTGTGTTTTGAAAGATTGCAAGATGTTTCTCAAACTTTTATTGTGGCAGTTATGAGGCTCTATGAATCTGTTGTTGATTGGCTTCGAACATCCAATGGTTTCATTGATTATTTTCATAACGTTATAGGGGTTATGCAATGTTCTCCACTTCCACCGACATTATTTGGGATCTACATTGACGAGCTTGAACAGTTTCTAAGTGAGAAAACACATGCTAATGTTGGATGTACCCTAGACCACATTTTTACATCTCTGCTTTTATCTTTGGATAATGTGGTTCTAATGGCTTCTGGACATACTGGTCTTCAATGACAACTTGATTCCTTCGCCCACTTTTGTAACCTTTCACAATTGATGGTTAACCTTGTTAAGAAAAAGGTTATGGTTTTCAATACAACCAAAAATGTTATGGTTCAGCCAGATTTCTCTTTCAAAGGGGAATCTATTGAGATCACAAAAGCTTACATAGCTGTCCGATTTTTTGGGCCATCCTTTGTCTTGAAAACAGTTTATCAGTCATGCCTATGCCAAGGTTATGCTTTATTGGCTGTTCTTGAGAGGCAATGCTTTCAACTTCATTTTCAAGACATCATTTCCAAAATCAAATACTTTGACTCTCAAGTACATAGATCAAAGAATTGGGGTCCTTAATTGAAGGAGGCTGAGTGGCCTCATATTGAGAGAGTTCAAACTCTCATGCTTCAATAAATGATTCAGCGTAATCGGACAATTCCATAGATTATTGTATAGGCTTAAATTTGGTGTCACACACTTTGGTTATATATGATCTTCAAGATTACATCTTACCTTCACAAACTTTGTTCTCTCGGTCATTCAGTCTCTAGACAAGAGAGACGTCTTTATATGGCTATTTGCTCTTTGTAGGAGGTTGCCTCACATCCTTCCCAATAGAGTGGAAAAAGGTGTTGGTATATAGAGTTATCTACACACTACAATCTATTGGGACTTTTACTATGGGCCAGTTTGAGTTTGGTGGTTCACTGTTTTTTTCATTGGGTTTGGTAAAGTTGGGTTTGTCCATACAACTCTTCATTGAGAGCATCGACATCATCAACTGGTTTGTTGGAGCCACAAGCAATGCCAAGGTCACTTCCACTAGCTGCACCATGCAAGTGACCTTGTGTGGCAGCCTTGTGATCCTCATGTTGATGTGTTTGTCATTGATGTCAAATGTTTGTTGTTGATGTCAAAAGTGATGTCAAGTTGATGTTGGTTCATGCTTTCGTGATATGGATGCTTCACTTCAGGATGCCTTCAGGTATGGTGTTCATGATCAGGATCATTACAAGGTTATTGATGGTGTTTGTTTGTTGATTTCACAGGTGGTGACTTGGTGTTTTGGTGGCACAATCTTGATGGTGTTTGTTTGTTGATGATGTTGATCATCTCTTGTTGCATACTCATCTCTATGTGTGTTGATGCAAAGAGTGAAAGATTGATGCCAAAGATACTTGGTTTGTCAGTGATCTCAAAGGTTGTTGGATCAGAGGTTTGATTGTTTGTCTCAGATGCAGATGGTCAAGTAGCCTCAGATGCAAGTGGATAGTAGCTAGTGAGTCTCAAATGCAAGTGGACTGTCAGTCATTGATGTCAATGATGTTTAAAGATGGTGTCTCTGCACTATATTCACTTGTTGAAGGGTTGGAAAGTTGCACATATGTTTTTACAGTAAGTACAAGGTCTTAGTTGCAATGGTGTTCTAAAGTCCTAATGCCTTCCTATGTCCTAAAACCCTAATGCCTATACCTTGTCAAAGTTTTCCTTTATGTTCATCTCATGATGTACATTGTATACAATTGAAAAAGTTTTGGTGACTGGCAAAGATCTAATATTAATCACAGGTGTTCAATCTATTGAGATCTTGAAAATGTTTAGGGTTTATACTTTGTGAAGAGATCCTAGAACAATCAAAAACCCTAAGTCTAAAGGTTTAAACCGTAAGAATCTTAAAGCAAAGTTCTTTTATTGACGGGGAGTTACTTTTGTTATGTTTTAGTGTTGACTTGTTCTAGCCGGTGATGAGTCACTTAAGTGACTACATAAAGGGTTCTTATACATTGATGACCAGCCCTTTCTACCTAGGGAGCCCGGTTCTAACCAGTCACTTGTATTAAGTTGGGTGATATCTAATGGTCTCCATTCAATATAATGTGGGCGCGAAGTTAGAGATCAAGGGTCATAGGTTAAACTTGATTCAAACCCCAACGGTCTGTTCTTTGCACTAAAGTTGACGGGCATTTGATAGTTTTTACTGAATGAGCAGTTTTGTGGTTGTTTTTGGTAACTGTTTTTTTCTTTTCTCCGTTGTTGTGGAAGACAAAACCAAAAAGTGGTTCTGCTGGAATGTCATTGGGTGTGCATATGATGTGCTTGAGCGTATGCAGAGAAATTCACAACCTTTAGTTATGTATGCAGAAAGCAAGTTATATAATGCAGAAGGATCTTCATGAAGTGTTTTTTTGTTGGATCCTGTTGATGATGTTTTCTTGACAACAACATTAGAATAAAACACCAAGTGCTCTATCCTCTCTTGAACAAAGCGTCTCGAATGCTAAACTACGTGATCAAACAAGAACGCTCCAAGGTTCCTTGTACGTGATTTGCAACAGATAGCCTCGGTGGTATGATGTGATAATGTTGTTTACACAAAGGGACTTATGCAGAATTTATTCATCACTCCATTCAAATATGTACTCTTTCCTTGTGAAATGGAACTTCTTCTAATCAACTACAAAAAGAAAAGGCAAAAGGCAAGGGTTAAGAGGGCTAATCTAAGGACAATGATATAATGCACATGCTATGATAGACAAATTCCCTTCCACAACCTAGCTCCGCTTCACCATGAGAACCAACAATTACACGGAGTAAGTGCAATCTCCTAAGGTAATCATATGATTTTCATGTTGTGAACTTCCATCCAAACACCCACAGCTGGCGCAGTTTGAACGGGCATCCACAACCGAACTTATGCAAACAAGGTTCAGGCTAATTTTTCAAAGTGAGTTACCTTCAGCAATCCATCAAAAGTATGAACCAAAAGGGATTCATCAAATATCTTCACATAAGAAACATTATATCAATGAACTTCTAATCTATCAACTAAGCTACTTTGGAAACAATTCTTAACCATCTTGGAGACAATGAAGACCATGCTAACATTCCAAAATCACAAGATCACCATGAAACATTCAACAATGAGCTTGCATTAATCTTGAAGTGTATCTTTACAACAATCTCTCAATATCTCTTCAATGACTTCGAAGAGTCTCTACTCTACTCCTTTCTAATCTAATGTATACCATCTAATGTATCTATTACAAATGAGAAGAATGAGTCTTTTATAGACTCCAGAAATTACATGAAGGGCCAAGATTGAGACAACAAGGCAGTTTGTTACAAAATTTGCTATTTTTAAAACATGAAAGAGGCAATGAAGGCACGTCTCCCAATGTGATAAGCATCTTTGGAGCATCTTTATGGTGGGCCCTCTTTATCCACTTGCTTGTTAGAGACGACCTGGACTTGAATGAATGACATGGCAAAATGTGATTGGCTTGACGATGTGTACATGCCATCTCAGCATCTTTAAATGAACTAGTTTGGTTAACCTCATGTTCACTATACTTAGAATATTTTCTTGTTGTCTTGATGTAACTCATGGATCGCTTTGATGATCATGCTCATCTCTCATCTTGTGACGTTCTTGTGCTTGTGCAGGATTATGCCTCTGGACAGATGCATGAAGTAGAAGATATGTTGTGTACGAGTCCTTGGAGTAGATTACATGACGATTGTCCTTTTAGCGCGTGGAATGAATCACTGGAAGATGACTCCCTCTCATGTGTGGCGTTGATGTCTTCCTCATCTAGACATACGAAGTCTTCAAAGTAAGATGAACTTGATGTAGGAGCTCCTCCGTGTGGTGATGATGACAAATTTGAGCAGCTTTCCTCCACCTTCCAAACTTCTCATGTATGAGCTCTTGCCATTCACCTCCTTGGATCCTCCATCACCTACAAAAGAAACACATCAAATTAAGACTTGATATAAAGGATTTTCAATAACAAATTACATTCATCTTATGCATGTGGGATCAAAAAATGACATTTCAAAACATACCCTTTCGCGTGCAATCCATGCCTAACTGCCTAGGCGGGTTTAGAGGGGTAGTATGGATTGATATGTGTGAAATTCCTTGTCTCAGTGCCTAGGCTGACCTAGCCAGGCGGGTTTGAAGGACCTGTGAGGAATGTGTGATGAATATCCAAGGGTCATGGTCTAGGCCACCCAGGCTGGGTGGGTTGGAAGAGGGTGTGAGGATTTTTATACTTAGGCAATTCTTGCTTCATTTTCATGATCTTTTCCTTCCTCCTTAACATGACTCAGTGTTCTCTTCATGTTTTTCATGAAAATTACCTTCATTTGAGTGAAGTCAAGAAGTGATCTGAATGGCATTTGAGGTATTCTCCATGTGCAATGGTGGAGACCGCCTATGATGAGCAACCTTGAAGGTGATGTGTGGATTTGACTCCAATACTTGTGATTTTCAATGATTTTCACCTCCTTATCGGATTTGCATGTGTGTGAAGCAAAATGGCAGATTTGGAAGGTCAAAATGGAGTGATTTGAGTGCTTAGACACTGGATTCCATGCTCACCTCTCTAGGCCGCCCAGGTAGGGCGGGGTTGAGAGTGACCCTTGGATTATTACACTTAGAAAACTTTTCATCCTTCTAGACTTGCTCACCTCATCCTCCAAGTGTTCATCTTCATCATTCTCATTGATTCTACTAGCAAACTGTGTTGTTTTCATCCTTGGGCGGTTTTGGATGGGTTGTGTGGAGAGGTTTGTGTGGGACATGAAAGAGTCCAAGACTTCCTCTTGAGGCCGCCTAGGTAGGGCGGGTTGGGAAGTGACTCTTGGATTTCACCTTGTAATGCCTTAGATTCCTTCAAACTCATGAACTTTCCTTGGAATTTTATCATCTCTTTGTCCTCACAACCTTACAAACTTGAAAATTCTCTTCCTTGGGCGGAGTGGGAGGCAGTGTGTGGAGAGATTCTCCTGGCGAAGATGACATTGTCCATGACTACCTTGTGAGGCCTCCAGGCTAGGGCGGGTTTGGGTGTGAGGTCTGGATTTTGTTCAAAAGGTGTTTTCTTCTTCCACATTTGCTTGAAACTAGACTTGTTCATCATCCTTTCTTCACTCTTCAATTGGCAAACGTTTCTTGATTTTCTCCCCAGGCGGGTTTGGAGTAGGTGCATGGAGATACTCTCATGGACAAGACATAATCCAAGCCCAGATGTTATTCCCGCCCAGACTGGGCGGGTTTGGTAGGTGTGCTTGGAACTTCGCACTTAGACAACTTTTCAGTCTCTGAAATTCAAGTATATTTCAAAATATATTTAAGTATATGATATTTTGAAATATACTGTTAGGATGTTTGAGATAGGTCTCGGATCCATAGGATTTGACATGCAAATTCTAGATTTTTAAGGATCCACCAGATTTCAGACTTAGACATTTCTTCAGGTTTTCAGGATATCAGACTTAGTCGATTTCAGGACCTCAAACATGTGTTAGGATTGATCTCAAGACCTCATTCACACCCACTTAATCCATCTCAAGCTACCTGGGAGAAAGAGTCATTGTCCAACTTGTGGAGGAGAGATGATTGCATGACACTTCCTACGGACTTCTACAAGCTCAAAATTGCAAAAAAAGGGCGTCCCCATTTACAATGGGGCGATGTGTGATTAGGTCACAACAGACCTAGAGTTGAAAAGGAATGATGTATGAAGGAATATGAAGTACACAATGATGGTATCTGTGAGAGGTACACAAAATCAGTTTGAAAAGGAATATGATCTAATAGAGTGTGTGATGCAGATATAAACATCTTACAGGGAGCAAAATGAAATGACTTCATGAATCTGTTTGTGAGAAACAAGAAGATGACAAAGATAAAAGGTGCAGAGGACTATAATAAGTTTGACAAAGTATAAGACAAGGTATGCAGAGTGAGTTTTTGCAAATTGATGACAGAATCTGATGATTGTTCATTTTATTGTTTTGTTGGAATTGGTTTCATACAGATGTTAAGCAGTGATGTATACTTTGTTCATGAAGATGTAAACATGATTCATTATTCATTGTTCATATCTGTTTGATCATAGTGTTTGTTGAGGAGTCTTGTGAAGAATCTTGTATGCAAAGAAGAAGGTGTTCAATATGGATGTGAATGTGCCTTGAATTCAGGTGTTTCTATGTAGTGCATTGTCCTATGATGTCAATTGAATGTATGGAGGTCCTGAAGAGTTATTCTTTTGTGCCAATCTAGGACAGATAAGGTGTTTGTACAAGAGTTATAGAACTCATCTATAACCATTGATATCATTGTAAACAGAGTAGTACTCTATGTTTATCTTCTTGTTTTGTGATTGGAGTTGATGTGATCAATGAGATTGCCAGTGAGGCTTGTATGTGATCAGTGAAATCCTAGCCAGTGAGGCATTGTAACCAGTGAGGCTTAATACAATTCATTTTCATAGTGGTTTTTTACCCTTCTAGGGTTTTCCACTCAAACACCTGTGTTATGTGATATATCTTTTTGTTTGTGGATTTATGTCCTGATGTTCTTGTTTTGAATTCTATGATCAGTCATATATGGTGTACTGTTTTGGTGCTATTGAGTGAAGAGTTATCTTGTTAAAAGATTTGTTTTGTTGACCACTGATTCAGCCCCCCTCTCAGTGGTCTGAAGTATTCAACACCTCATCCTCGATTGAGACTAAGGAAAATTGTTAGGAGTTTTTTTCTTTTCTTTTTCATTAAAAAATGACTTTTTTGGGTCCTAGGTGGGTTCTCCCTAGGTATGCCCCTAGTCATCCAAGGTCCTGCTACAAGCCTCTAGATTCAAGCCGAGTATGTCTTAATGTAATTGGGCCAAATCCTATGTTACCCCAAGTTTCCAGGACGGGGATGGCAGGGGATGAGGGGACTCGTTTCGGGGACGACGATGGCAGGGGGGCCATTTTTTATGGGACGACAAGGGACGACTATTAAGAAAATAGGGAAAATTTTAAAAATATAGAAAATTTCAAATATTCATATGATAGCATTGATAAGGTAATCATCATATACATCATAGAACCTTAACACATCATATTTGAGTTCAATTGAGATTTCATAAGAGAGCCACAAACAAATTAACAAAATTTAATTACATTCATTGACAATGTGCATATATATTATATAAAAATTACATCAAAATGCCTAAAGGCTACAAGTTTCAACTACAAAATGACAAAAATATAGAAAATATAAATATGCAAATGTCCCTAATCAACATCTCGTAACACTGCATCAAAATTGGAATCTGAGTCGCTATCACTATGAGAGGTTGCCTCATCCAATGGAACCCCAAGACATACATCTTGTGCATCCTCGTCATCAACCTGTGTAGTATCTTTGGGATCAACATCCCAACATGCAACTGGAGTTTGACGATACTCAGGAGTCTGTCGATCCTGAAGCCGCAAGGCACTATGCACAACCACCAGCTTCTCTAATCATCTATAGGTAAGTCTATTCCTCTTGACTGACTAGATGAAGCTATATGTAGACCAATTCCTCTCTGCAACAGAGGAACTAGCAACCTGTGAAAGGAGATGAGTGGCAAGTATCCTCAACTTAGGTGCATTCTTGCCATCCAGAATAGTCGTTTTGAGCTAATGTAGCTCTATCCATCCTTGCCTCTGGTCTACTGAATTTTGGGCCACAAAGATTCACAAAGGCTAGCAATTGTGCTCTAAGTATGCTAGACTCCTCACTATACATTTTTGCAAGGGCCTTCATGAACCCTTTTTTCACCTCTTCATCATCAGATGGAGGAGAGTGTCTTGGTGCATACCATCTGGGATTTAGAGCATAGGCTACCATATGAAGCGGGGTGTTCATAGTGTTCCACTACTGCATCACAATGGGTCTAATATACTCATAAAATCCCAAATTGGGGTCCTTGCTACGAACGGCTTGCTTCATCTACCAAAGCATGCTGTCAAATGTCTCATAAATCTCTCCAAGGCTAGGAGAGTTTGTATTAGTATATTTTATGACTCGCACAACAGGTGAGACAATGGAGCAAACATATCTACAAAGAATGAAAATAATTTAGTAAATATACAAGTTAGAAACAATAAAATCAGAAATTTAATAATAAAATCAGCAACTTATTAATTTAATATTAATAATAAAATGAAAACCATAAATTCAATACTAAAATCAGCAATTTACTAGTTAATAATAAAATCAGAAATTTAATACTAAAATCAGTAATTAATTAAAAAACAACAATTTCTTACCTCACTCTGGACCACCAATCATCGTCAAGGATTTTTTGTTTGACACTTTTGGCTTCAATTGTGCTTACCTTTGCCTATCTAGCCCACTCTGAATTAACCACCATTAATTGTAGAGGCTCCTGCACCTCAGTCATCCTCTCCAACAAAACAATGTAGCTAGCATATCTGGTATCCATGGGGTTGAGGAATTCCTTCCTCAAAAAAGTCCTAAACAAAGAAAGTGATGTGTGATGATTGCAAATGAACATCTGAATGGCTCTAGCTTCTAACATCACTACCTTCACCCAATCTATCTTCTCAATGTCTTTCAATGCATTGTTCAATGCATGAACACAACATGGGGTCCAAAAATGTGCTTGTAAGCACCCTCCATCATCAAGCCAACTAACTTGCATACACGGGCCGAATCAGTCACTACTTGCACAACATTAGAGGGCCCAACCTCTTCTATGAAATCATTTAAAATTTGAAATTGGAAGCTTGCATCCTTCCTCTTCCCCGAACAATCAATAGCTCTAAGAAAATAAGAGCCTGTTGGACATGTGACAATAACATTGATGAATGGCCGATGTCTAATATCACTCCACCCATCCATAATGATAGAACATCCATCCCTTATCCAAACTTGTCTCAACTCCATCACTATACTCACGTTGGAATACTCCTTATCAAGGAGGGAGGTGCATAGCTTATGATCTCTAGGGGGGACATATAAAGGACCTGTTGTGACCAAAACACCCCATCGCCCTATTGAAAATAGGGACCCCTCTTTTTTGACTTAGGTTAGATTGGGTCTTTCAGAGTTTTGCTTTTGATCTTATTTTGAGTTGTGAAGGGGGTTGCATGATGCATCTTTCTCTTTTGAGAGGTCCTTGATTCCTGATTTAAATAGCTTCATCTGATTGAATCATCGCTTGATGAATTTGAAATAGAATTGAAAACCTTCAGGGTGATTCCTCTGTGAGTTTTTTTTAATCTGATATTATGAGGTGTTGTCATTGGAACGGGGCTTAAGTCTTCAAGATGAAGTCAAAACCTTCAGTCCAATGTGCCACCTTATAATGAGGTTGGATTTAAGAAGATTGGCTTAGAGTGAGTCTTGTAAAGGAGAGTGGGGAAATGCAACTGATTTGAAGGAATATCAGGATTTCAATCTGCTGCGCTAATCAAAGACTAAAACTTTAACCCATGCGCCAATACTATGAAGAGCTTGGGATCTCAATCTAATGCGCTATTGTAAAGATGGAAAAGTTAGGAATATTTCAAGAGGAACTCACCATTCTTAACTAGTGCGCCCAAGGAAGGTGATCTTTCTTTGATGATCAAGATACAATTTAAGATAAGGATTCAAAACCTTCAAGTGATGCGCCATTCTCACAAAAGATTTATAAAAAGGAAGATGCATGCTGATCCATTTCAAAGACCCTCATCTGCTGATTCAATATATGAAGAAGTCAAAACCTCAATGTAATGCACCAGAGCCATGAAGAACTCAAACTTTCAATCCAATGCATCATGATGAGTCTTTCAAGGCAGAGTTTGTGGTGAGGAGGATATCAAACACTTTGATTTTTGCGCCATGTCCAAGCATTAAACATATTTTAAAGCAGGGATCAAATTGATGATCTAGTGCGCTGCTACAATGAAGGATGTTAAGAATGTTTCAAGGGTTTAAAGAAGGATCCAAACTCCCTATCCCATGCGTCCTTTCAAGGTTGGAATGTATGCTGTATAAAAACAAGTTTTAAAATCATTTAAGAAGGACCCTCAAACCTGATCTAATGCGCTGTCCTAATGACTCTTGAAGAGAGGATTGATTTCTTGATCTAATGCGGTACATGTGAGGAAGGTGCTGATTGGCTTTGATTCACTTTCAAGAGGATTCGAAATCTTTAACCACAGCGCCTTTGCAATAAACAATTCAATTGGAGTTTGCCTTTGCAATAAACAATTCAATTGGAGTTTAAGACATAGAAGTGATGCACCCAAAGCCCAAGGAGTTATGAATTGGAGATCAAGCTGTCTAAAATGCCACTAATCTCAAGAAGATCCTAAGATCATCATCTGCTGCGATGGCTTTAGAGGATTCAGGAGTTTAATCTAATGAGCTCATTACAAAGAGAACCTAAAAGTCTCAAGTGATGCGCCAAGGGTTATGTGGAGCCTTTCAAGGGAAGATTTAAGGTCAATCTAATGCATCACCTTCCAAGCATGATTACAAGGAGAGCCTAAAGTTTCAACCAATACACTCATCACAAGAAGATCCCAATATCCTGATCCAATGCGCTTAAATGAGATGAGGATTCCAAACCTTCAACTGCTGCGCCAAGGGTAATGTGTAGTTTTTTCAAGTGAAATGAGAGTTCAAAATCATCAAGTGCTGCGCCATCTTGGGGAAGTTGATTTAAGTTTAAGTTTTTAAGCTTTAAAGAAGAACTCAAAGTTCCAATCCAATGCACCAATTCAAAAGGGGAATATTGCAAGTGTTTTGAAGTTTCTACAAGAAGATCTTAACATCACTAACTAATGCGCCCATGTAGTATGAGGAAAATTTTAAGTTTTAAGTGTGATTTTGGATGAGGATCCAAATTTCCCATCTGCTGCGCCACCCTTATAGAAGAATATCAAGAAGAATTAGAAGTATAATCCATGGAGTTCATTCTATAAGGAACCTAAGACCTGATCTAATGCGCTTCAAGTCTTTCAAGAGAGATGAGGATCTAAGATCAAGTAATGTGCCAACTCTAAAAAGAGTAGGATGCAAACTTTAGAAATCTTTAGACAAGAGGATCCTATATCTTTATCTAATGCGCCATAAGGAAGGGTGAAGGGGAAGTTGTCATGATGTTTAAAAGGCAAGAGAATTCAAACTTTTGAACCAGTGCGCTATCATTTGGTAAGTTTTAATCTATTTCAAGGAGGATTCAAAATCTCAATCCAATACGCCACATATGGAAAGAGGTTGTTCATTGGATTTTGATAAGATTTCAAGAAGCACTCAATATCTTTATCTAATGCGCTTCATTCTAGAAAGAGAAAGATCTATAAGTCTGATCTAGTCCGCCATAACAAGAGGATCCTGTAACCTTTATCTCATGCGCCAACTTTTAGAGGATTTTGAAGAGGCCATCTAGTGCGCTCAGAGCAAGGGGAAATTGCAATGCTTAACCACCACGCCTTTGTAATCCTTTAACATTTTTTAAGGGCAGATTTGATTATTATGGAAGTTTGCACCAAATTAAGTGAAGGAAGATTAAATTAAATGTTTTCTAGTGCATTAAATAGGGTCGGCCTAGGCAGTTAGGTAACTTTAAATGCAAATTATGTATATATATTTGGTTTTTGTTTTCATTTTGTCATTCATTAAGGAGCAGATTTACCTCTAGAGAGCAGAAGTAAAGGTAATTTTGACAAAGTGCAGGTCTGATTTTATCAAGTTGAGTTTGAATTTGATTAAATTTTGAAGATATCCATCCAAATCAGCCTATTTGGTAAGTCTGATTTGAACATAACTGATCTGATTTTTCTTCTATTTTCAATAGGTGCATTGAAAATTGTTTAAGTGTTAGGAAGATGAGTAAATTTATGATGAAACCTTGGAGTCTAGACGACATGATCTTCTTGTAAAAACTTTATGTTGGAAGGATAGAAATCAGAAGTCTAATGCATTAAAAAGGCTGAAGTAGATTGTTGATCATTTATATTTGAGGTTACTTATTCATGTCAAGTTTGTAGGATTATGGCAATGACTTCGAAGGAGAGACAAGCAAGGATCCGCATGGATGCTAAGGGCAAGGTTCCGGAATCAAAGCTCGTTTCAAGATGGACAAACGTCGGAGACACGAACATGGGCAACAACAATCTAGAAGATATCAAGTCCGTGCTTCAGGAACCCATTGGGGGTAGTCTTGCTAGAGCTATCATGAGGAGTGGAGCTATTGAAACTGCTTGTTTTCCGCCAGCTCTACCTTGTTCAGAAATGATCATTGAATGTGTTAAAAAGTATGACATGGATAATAGGCAAATTGTGGCCAAGGATGGAACGGTGTTAGCTTATTTGCAAAAGGAGGCAATTGGAGACACCTTCAACATTCCAACTAAGGACAAGATGATCAGCATTTCTATACACCAAGGTCAACAAGAATATGATGCTGATTCAAAGAAGAGGTTGCAAGAGATGAAGAGGGATTGGATGGCCAATCCATCCATGAAGTTAAATACAAATAACCCTTCACAGTTTCATAAATTAGACTTTCATCCGGAGATTGGATATTTGATCATGTTCCTCAATAGAGTAACAGGAATGCCACAATCAGCAACCTTTCAATCGTGGATGTATTCTTTCATCAAGCTGGTCCTCAAAGGGAAGATGATTGATTGGGCTGGGCTCATCAGTCAAAGCATACATGGACAACTTATCAACTTTTCAAATACTAAGTCATTTCATATGAGTTCTTATGTAGTATATCTTCTAGCAAGGAATGAAGTTTATTCGGGTCTGACTAGAAAATGAGAAGTTGGAATTGGACCTAATAAGTACTTGTCGCATCAGTGTTATCCTCAGTTACATTTCAAGAACATCAATCATTATACAAGGTTCAATGATGCATTTGCTATGTTCATATTGAAGAGATTAAGAGGAGAGTTTCACAAAAGATTATCAAATGCAGCAAGGGAATTCATCGGAGCATATGGACATTGGTATACTCAGCATGATAGGTACACATACATAAGGATCCAAGGTTTCACCTCTTATCCATATAGGTTACCAAGATATCCAACCAACATGATGGTGATGTTAGAAGTCTCAAGGCAACTCCTGGAACTCATCAGGTTGCAAAAGTTGAAGAAGAAAGGAGGGATCCAATTTTCACTTGTTCTTGGACAAAATTTTGAGTGCCCATCATTAGCAGCGGCTAAATATTCTAAAACAGAGCTTCAGGCATATCATTTACAAACTCATGGCACCAAGAGGCTTAATTTTGATCCTTTCAAAGTTTGCTGGAAATACAACAGGGAGTACAAACATGTCATGCAGTTAGAAGATCATTGGGCAAATGTAAAAGATGAAGATGATCTTCGAACACTCCAGTGCTCAAGACTTACATGGGATCTAGTTAGAGCTTCCAAGGTATTTAGAATCCCGGATCAGTTCATAGAGGATGATACTATGTTGATAGATGAATTGGAAAAGATAAAGGATTTGCCTTATATAGTCGATTGGTCAAGAAGGGATGTATCTGAAGAGGAGTTGATGGAGCCAGTCTTAGCCATGACACAAGCATGTATAGCTCAGCTGTTACAAGAAATGAATGAAGAAGGGCAAGTTCTTACATACAATAAGATGGATGAAGAAGAGTCAGGACAACATAGTGCACATAGTGGACTCCAACACAGTGGAAGTGATCAAGGTGACAATCCAGCTAAGAAAAGGAAAAGACCTAGTCAGGATCAAGGAGAATCAAGTCAAAGACCTAAGAAGAAGAATAATCCATCTACTTCATCTAGTCTATAGGAAGGTACTTCAAATACTCATAATCCAATGCAAGAGGTTGAAGTAGTGGAAGAAACTGTGCCGATTCCATCCGAAGAGATTCATTCAAGTCCAACTATTGAAATAGAGGAAAATGATGTTGCTGATCAAGAAATGGAAGGACAAGCAGAATCTGATGAAGAGGCAACATGTGTACAATACAATCAAGTACAAAGACAGCAAGATCTTTCTGCATTTCCATCTTGGTTGAGGCAGAGAATTGAAGAAAGTACAATCATAGAGACATATCAGCCTACTCCGGTAGAAGAATTGCTTATGAGTGCATAGAAGAGTAATCAAAAGAAGAAAGCAATTGTCTTTTCAAAAAGCACTCAAGATCCTTCTGGAAATAGAGAGGTACATGTAGTTGTTCCTAGAGTTGAGAAAGATCTAGAATACATGGCACCTGAAGATTACAATGTAACTACTATTGATATGGGCCCAATCACAGGGGAACAGATAGAGGAGGAACTTCAAGAATCAGTGAACAGTGTAAAAATCATGCTAAAACAAGAAAGAGAAGCTAAGCTAAAGGTGGAACAGGATTTCAATACACTAAAGCAATACATCCAAAAAGTCATGCAACCCATCTAGCAGAAGGAAGCCATTCCAATACCTCCATCTATTCTTCCACAAGAAACAGTGTCTCAAGTTGAAAACATGAGAACTTTGTCTCAGATAATGAAGGGGTGGATAGAAAAAACAGAGGAGAAAGCATACATTTATCTTGAAGAGATTGTGCAAGTTTATGATAGAGTCATTAACCTCAAAGATAAAATCCAATCTCTATTAAAGACATGTGTTGAGTTCAAGCCTATCAAGGAGCAATACATGCCACAACTTAAGAGTTTGATGGAAACTCCAATAGAAGATCTAGTTCGAGATAAGGTGATTGATCAAAATACTCCACATGACTTTGCCACTTGGTATTTCTCCTTTCACAACAAGGGGCAGCTGATTGATAAGATTGAGGTGGATATGTCTAGAATAAGAAGTGTTCTTCTAAGGACACAAAATCATGTACACACTGCATTGACAACAATATGCAATCCCTATGGGAAATCACTATTGAAAACATGAAGCAACAGGTCAAGGTGTTCTACTTTCAGGATGATGGAATTGATGAAGGACAACTGGATAACATATTCACACTTGCATTTCATCTTGGAGCAAACAAATCTTGGATAGCTGATTGGGAGAAGACACTTGGCATCTATGAGTCAGATGTGACAACAACAGAAGGATCCATTAATGCTGTGACAAGTGTACCAATGGGAGATGTTGCTCAAGTTGTGTCTAGATTCATTGCACCTCATAGTACTATTATGTGAAAGGGATATGATGTGGCATCCTTATCTTCTTGGGAAGCGTGCCTTCGCCCCCTTTTTGTATACTAAAAATAGAAGTTTGTTGTAACCACTTGCTTAGGTGGCATCATCTGGTCCATTGGCTTCGCCAATCGATCTTGACCCTTCATACATTCTTGAGGTCTATAAAAGGGGCTCCTTTTGCTCTCATTTGTACGATTGAAGACTCTAAAAATTGTTGCAAGAGCTCTCTGAAATAATATAAGACTCATTGTTTGGTGATTCTATATATGTTTCTAAGTGTTGCATGGTTTGGATTTCTTCAAGCAAATATTAAGTTAGATTAAGTTTTCTTTAAGTGCATGTTAGTTGGTGGAAGGATTTACTATTGTTTGTGGTGAAATCTTTGTGTTCACACCATTTGTAGTTTGTGTCTTGCAAATTGCAGTGTATGGTTGGCCTGAACAAATTGAGCTTAACTTTGATCTTTATGTTGAGTTTTCATGAGCATAAGTGATTTAAACATCTTGTACAACCCTAGAAGATAGCATCAATCTTGTGTAGTTGTTTGATTTGGCAAAACAAGAGTTGGTTTGATTTCACCTGAGCAGTAATCATCCCTTACATCTAGGATTAGATTAGTTTTCTTGAACCTTTCATCTTTTGTCTTTTTTATCAATCTGGTTAGAATTAGGATCAAGTACTTTATTGCCATATTATACGTACATAGATATTCCGGTGTTTGCCTTCTCTTTCATTGAATCAACAAGTTGTTTGAACAATTGTGTAAGCCCCTTTGTGTTTACTAGCAGAATCATACTAAGTCACTGAGCTATCCCTCACGAAATCATAAGAAAAGGAACCTTGGAGTCATCTTGTTTGATCACCTTGTTCAGCATTCGAGAGGCTTTGCTCAAGAGAGAGTTAGATACTCTGTATTTTACTCTATTGTTGACTTGTCGAAAACAAACATCAACAGGACCAGAAAGTGCATCTTTGAACATTTGTTTAAAATATGGAGAGCGTGCGACATGAAATGGTATGGCATTAGCATAGAAAATTTTGGCAACAAAACTATCAGCCACATCTCGTGATTGGATATTAAACATGCTTGCAACACAAGTGGACCTTTTCTTTCCTCTTTGACTCTCAGGCTCAACATCTATAGATTCGGTAGGCAATGACCCACTAGACTGTAAAGACTCCATTGGTATTCCTATTTTTTCTGCTTCACCCTCCATGTGCAACCTAGTCACCTCAACCTTCTCAGCTATTGTTATTTTTAAACATGCTTTTACCCCTTGACAAGGTATGCCCAAAATATGGGAGTAAACTCTTGTATAGCTGCCCCTATAATCCTTTTGGCAAATATGACACAACCTTACTCTACTCCCCCTTGAATTTTTTTGGTCTATGGTTGTTGCAAATTGTAAAAGAAGTTTTCTAGAATTAAATGGGCCTTTTGTATAAGTTTTCAAGAGGTCAAAAGGGCATTGAAATGGATTGTTTAAACTAGGTGTCCCTGAAACACTCCCACTTCCTAAAGTACCTCCAACATCACCTTTAATTCTACTACCACCTCTTTGTCCAACTTCAATTTCTTGACACTCACTACCCTCACTGCTGCTCATTGTTTTTTTTTCAATTGAAAATGTAAATGGCATCTACAAGTGCAAACATAAAACTCAAACAAATAAAAAACCCTCCTAAGTATTTGAAATTTTGACCAAAAACAAAAAAAAGAAAAGAATTTGTAAAAATGAACAAAAAGTAATGAACGTACCTCAAATCATAGTTTAAAAACTCAGACTCGACAATTACTCGGCAGACCCAAAAATTTTAAAAACTTGGGACTCTGCAAAAACTCAAGGAAAAACTATTACACAGGTAAATGGTAGAATGTTGGATGCTATTCACATAGAGCAAAGGCTCTTAAATAGGTTACAAGTAATTACAAAGAAAGCAAGTTTCTATATTTGGAAACTGCCAAAGATTGCCGGAGATCGACACACTATCTTGTCATAATTACATACCGTTACAAGAAACTGACCATTAACTAAAAATAGGAGATTCTAAGTATAAAAGAATATCTTAATACCCTCCCTTAATGGTCAACCTATTCACTACACCAAGAGACCCCCTGAATTTTACAAACTTGTCAGGACTAAGGGACTTGGTGAGAATATCAGCTGTCTGATCCTCAGTCGGAACATACAACAACTGAACTGATCTGTCTTCAACCAACGATCTGATGAAGTGACAATGCGTCTCTACATGCTTGGTTCTTTCATGGAAGACCGGATTCTTGGCAAGTTTGAGAACTCCTTGATTGTCACAAAACAGGGGAGTCGGACCTGCTTGAGATAGTCGCATATCTGCAAGCATCCGGTGAAGCCAAACATCCTCACAAGCTGCCTTCACTGCACCTCGATACTCAGCTTCTGTGGAGGAGAGTGCTATAGCCTGCTGCTTCTTACTGGTCCATGTGATGGCACCGGATCCCAAACTGAACACATACCCAGAAGTTGATTTTCTGTCATCAACTGAACCTTCCCAATCTGAATCTGTGAAGCCTCTAAGGCTGGGATCAGAATTCCTTGTGTAAAGAATTCCAAAGTCAGAAGTGCCTTTCACGTACCGCAGCACATGCTTAGCCGCTACCCAATGAACAGCGTTAGGAGCTGTCAAAAATCGTGAAACGTAGCTAACTGCAAAATTGATGTCGAGTCTAGTAGCAGTCAGGTAGATAAGACTGCCTACTAGCTGTCTAAATAGAGACTCATCAACCACTGGTGAGGCAGACTTAGCAGACAGCTTAAGTCCTTTCTCCATGGGGGTGGAGGCTGGTTTGCAGTCCTGCATTCGGAACCTATCCAGAAGATTGTGAGCATACTTCGACTGAGAGATGAAGATGCTGTTCTGAGTTTGCCAAACCTCAACACCTAGACAATAGTGTGAAAGTCCCAAATTTGTCATATCAAAGGATTTGTACAGGTCCTGTTTGATCTTATCGATCAGGTGTGCCGAGCTACGAGTAATGAGCAAGTCATCCACATAGACAACGAGCAACAATATATCATTGCCAGTATGTTTGATGTACAAATTTGGGTCAGATGGACTCCGCTTAAAGCCATGATCTGTGAGGTACTTGTCGATTTTGATGTACCATGCTCTTGGAGCCTGCTTCAAGCCATAAAGTGCTTTGACCAGTCTACAGACTTTCTGTTCTTGTCCAGCAACTTTGAAACCAGGAGGCTACGTCATATAGACTTCTTCCTGCAACTCACCATTGAGAAAGGCACTTTTGATGTCCATCTGATGGACTTTCCATCCAAACTGGGCTGCTAAGGCAAGGACGAGCCATATGGTACTCATCTTGGCTGTAGGAGCAAAAGTCTCCTCATAGTCTATGCCTTCTTTCTGTGAGAAACCCCGAGCAACAAGCCGTGCTTTGTACTTGTCTAGGGTTCTGTCAGCCTTGTACTTAACTTTATACACCCATTTGCAGCTAATGGGTTTCTTCCCTGGAGGAAGGTCTGAAAGGACCCAGGTGTGGTTCTTCTGAAGGCTCTGGAGTTTTGATTCCATTGCCGTATCCCACTCTGGAATACCTTTAGCCTCTGAATGAGTCTGAGGCTCATAGACACTGTGCAGGTTGGCCATGAGAGCAAAGTTTACTATATGCTGCTGTTTGCTCTTATTCTAGGAGGATCTACCCTCAACAAGTTCATCATCATGAAGATCGGCAATCGTCTGAGACCACCATTTGGGGCGACGGGTAGATGGGCAAACGTCAGGTTCAGCAGGAGGTTCTGGAACAGGTGCAACAGGTAGAACAGGTGCATCATGTAGAACAGGTGCATCAAGAGGATACTTAGGATCATCCTCAGGGATGTCAAACTGAGAATCATCGGAATTTGAAGAATTATCAGCATCCCTCGCATAAGGTGGACCTAATGGAAGACGGACACCCAAGTCAGGAGCCTTCAAAGGCTAATCTTCGGATTGCTGCACAGAAGAGGGAGAGAAGAAGGGTCCCTGCTCTTCATCAAAAACCACATCACGACTGAAGATGAGACTGTCTGTCTCAATGTCAATGAGCCGATAGGCCTTGTGGCTATCACTGTATCCTGTGAACATTAATTTTTGACTTTTGGAGTCCAGTTTAGAGCGCTTGGCATTAGGAATCCAAACATAGGCAAGAGAGCCAAAAATTTTCAGATGACTGACCCGTGGCTTGCGGCCAGTCCAGACTTCTTCTGGAGTTTTATCCTTAACTGCATAGGTCGGAGACCGGTTAAGAAGGTAAACTACAGTGAAAACTGCTTCTGCCCAAAATTTCTTAGGAACACATCTGTGCTCCATCATGGAACGGGCTAACTTAGTTATAGTGCGGTTGCGCCGCTCTACAACACTGTTCTGTTGAGGAGTGTAGGGTGTGGTCAATTGGTGTTTGATGCCATGTATATCACATAAGTTGGAGAATGCATTTGAACAAAATTCCCCCCCATTATCTAACCTAAGAGTTACAATGGAACAAGCAGACTCTTTTTCTACTAAGGCCTTAAACTTCTGAAAAACTAAAAACACATCTGATTTCTGTCTAAGAAAGTAAACCCACATTTTCCTACTGAAATCATCAACAAACAGTAAAAAGTATTTGCATCCAGTAACTGAAAGAGTATTCATAGGGCCACAAACATCAACATGAACCAACTGAAGTACCTTGGATGCGCGCCAGGAGTCGCCAGTCGGGAATGGCTTGCGGTGTTGTTTCCCAGCTTGACACGATCCGTGGACACCGAAGTTTTGAGCCTGAATCTCAGGGAGCCCATCTACCAGGTGCTGTCGGGAGAGCTGAGACAGGTAGTGCACATTTAGGTGCCCATACCGCTGATGCTAGAGACTGGTAACCGAAGAGTGTCAAGCTGCTAGGGCTGATTCAAGAGGACCATCCGAATCCACAAGTCGATAAAGACCATGGTCCTCAATGCTAACAGCTACAGTGCATTTGGTTTCCCGATCGATGATCGAGCACTTGTGAGCGCTGAACACCACATCAAGTTGTGGAGAGTGTTTCATGATTTGGCTGACTGAAAGCAAGTTAAGTTCCATACCAGGAACATAATATACGTTGAGGAATATGATTTTCCTCCCACCAGACTGAAGCTGAACAGTGCCCTTACCGGCAACTGTGTACACTTCTCCACCACCGAAGACCACTGAATCACTGAAAGGGGAGAGTTCTGTAAACCAGTCACGACAATGAGTGAAGTGACACGAAGCACCTGAATCAATGTACCAGGCAGAGGATTTTGCATGGTCTGCAGGTCTTTTAGCCATGAAGGCGTAAAACGCAGATGCCTTTTGCTCAGTGTGCTCCGCACTGTTGGCCTTCTGCTGAGACCCTCCCTGCTTCTTCTGTTCAGAAGCGATACGTGCACGACAATCTTTCTTGATGTGTCCAAACTTGTGACAGTAGTTACACTGAATGTTCTTCTTACCGCTGTCCTGAGATGGCGCTCGCTGATGATTCTATTGTCGGCTGACTTTTGCCTCTATTTTGAGCCTGAAACTTGGCTGCAAAACCCTGCTTTGAAGAGGACGAAGAAGCACTACTACCAAACTGTTGTTTCCAGCGATCCTGCTGCAAGAGGATAGTACAGAGTTCTGGAAACTTCAGATCAACATTAGCTGATGTAATGTTGAGAGTCTCAATGAAATGTTCATAGGACTTAGGTAGACTTTTCAAAGTGATCACAACCAGGTCTTCTTCCTCCATTTTTCAACCAATAGCCTCCAGCTAATCTCTAATCTCCTGGATCTTGTTTAGGTGCATCTGCAAAGATGTCTTCTCATCCATCATGATAGAAAACAGTATATTTTTCAGGAAGAACGCACGGCTCTTGTCGGAGGTTTCATGCAAACCCTTCAGATGGTCCAAATCTCCTTTGCTGTCTTTCCAGCCGGAATCTGAGGTAGCTGATCATTTGTGACTGATAGCTTAATGAGCATGACTGCTTCACGAGTTTGTTGGTCAAACTTATACTGGTCTGTACCCGCCATTGCTGGACAAGTGGTAGTGCCTAGAATGATCTGAGCGAGGCAACGATATTCAAAGATGGTCATCATTCGCTGCTTCCAAGTGTTGTAGTTGCGGCTGTTGAACTGCTGACTGCCTTCCAACATAATATTGGACAAGCTCGCCATTCCACACGTTTTTCGAGGCACTAAAAATGACGAACAGAAGTGGATGCGAACTGAAATTCGGGACAGAATACTGCAGGTACGCCAAACTGAACTGAACTAGCACAAATTTTGGAACAGGTATGTTGCACGAAAAAATGATGCACGGAAAACGATGCACCCAAAAAAAACGGACGAAGACCCAGAAATCTGCTCGAAAAACCCACCAGGGATATGTCTTCGGAAAAAAATTTCGTCAAATTTTTGAGGGTCAAAACCCTAGACGAAAAAATTCCGTGCCCTAGGCATTCAGAAATTTCAGAAAACCAGAAAAAAATTTGGACAAAGACCCAGGAATCTGCTCGAAAAACCCACTAGGAATATGTTTTCGAAAAAAAATTTTGTCAAATTTTTGAGGGTCAAAACCCTAGACGAAAAATTGCCGTGCCCTAGGCACTCATCAAATTCGAAAAACAGGAAGTTTGCAGAAAAAAAAAATCCGGCCTCACCGAAAAAAAAACAAGAACCAACCAAAGAGCCCAAAACAAATTCGAGATTCGAAAAAAACTTGAATAATTTCGAATGAAATTATGTTTTCGAAGTCGAAGCAAGCTCTGATACCATATTACACAGGTAAATGGCAGAATGCTGGATGCTATTCACATAGAGCAAAGGCTCTTAAATAGGTTACAAGTAATTACAAAGAAAGCAAGTTTCTATATTTAGAAACTGCCAAAGACTGCCAGAGATCGACACACAATCTTGTCATAATTACATACCGTTACAAGAAACTGACTATTAACTAAAAATAGGAGATTCTAAGTATAAAAGAATATCTTAATAACTTGGCAATAACTCGGCAAAGTTATCGAACATTAAAAAATACATTAATTCTAAAAAATATGCTTTAAAAACATGCATATTACTGAATTTATGAACCATATTACCAATTTCTTTCATATATAGATCAAAATTAAAGTTCAATACACATCATAGACCAAAAACTGAGTTCAAACTTCATAGTTTCAATACATATAAACTTCTAGTTTCAATATCAACAAAAATTACAAATCATAAATTTCTTCTATGACTAAAACTCAGAAAAGTTTGCTGCCGTTGTGTGGGTGTTGTGGAAGTTGATGATATAGTTGTACTATCCTCAATAGGAGCCACAATAAGAGCCTCAAGCATGGGATGAACCTACCCCTAATGAATCGCCAAACTTATCTTCTGAAGCCTCATATGTTGCCACATTTGCTTGCCATCCAGCTTCCTCCCTCTCCAAATCAGCAATCTCATCAGTCGTAAGCATAGTATCCACATCCTTGACAACCCAATCTAAATATGGATCAATGTCATCGAAGTCAAGTGCTTGATGTGTATCCTCCTCCTGTACCTTCTTTCATGCAATTGAATGTTGTACTGCACAAACACAAGGTCATTCAAGCATTTTTGAGTCAATTTGTTGCGCTTTTTGGTGTGGATGGACTCAAAAACAGTCCAATTGTGCTCACAACCAGAAGCGCTATAGGGCTGAGATAGAATGCGGATGGCAAGCTTTTGAAGATTAGGTGTCGTGGCACCAAAATCTTCCCACCACAAATCTACAAGGATAACATTTGTAACTTAATAAGAAATTAAGAAGTTTAGTAAGCTTAAAAGTTAAAATAAATTGTAAACTAAAATTAAACATAATTTTTTTTAACCCAACTGCAGACTCTCTCTCCTATGCATAAAGATGAAGAAAATAATACCCCCTCTGCCCTCTTATAACTCTGTAGCTTATCGTGTACGAGGTCTTGAAGGTTGTCATCAAGGATCAACCTTTCAATACATGTGTTCATGCCAAGCATAACCTCTGCATCTACTCTAAATGGAGAGAAGAAGAATTTGGGGTTCAAATAGTACGTAGTAGCATGAATATGTCGGTGTAGTTGTCGGTTCTACCTCTGATCAATAATGCGCCAGATGGGTTCATATTTGGTTCTATTGGACTCATACAAATGCTAAATTTTGCTTCTTTGGCCCTATTCATGGCCTCATACAAATACCCTATGGAGTTTTTATCCCCATCCACCAACCACAGGACCTTAATCAGTGGTTCTGACACTTGAAACAAGAGAGTAAATGAAAAGGAAATTAGATAATTAAAGTAAATCAAAAATTTAGAAAATAAATTAAAATCAATGATTTAAAATATCAAAATATTACAAAAATAGCAACTTGTATGATTGTAAAAAAAATTTACAAAGAAGAAAATTTAATCAAAAACTTATCTTGATGATCTCCTTCAAGGCCTTGACAAATGTATCAAAAAAAATGGTGCTTCACGACCCTCTCTGCTTCACCCTTCCTACAGTAAGGACTCTCCAACCACCTTTTGATCACAAACATGCGCTTAAGGTTGAGCAATGTAGTTGCTATACTTTGCAAGGCAAGGAAATTGGTGGCAAAGCATGTCACTACTGGATGCACAAGCTCCTTGCCATTAGTGTGCTCTCTCATGAGATTTAGGACCCATGTGTAATTGTAGATGTATTTGGTTATATTTCTTCAATCTTTCACCACGTTCTTCACCCAACTTAATTTCCCTATGTCCTCAAGGAGAAGATCAAGGTAATGGGCGGCACAAGGGCTCCAAAACAATGTAGGGTGTCTCGCCTCTAACAGTTTACCAATTGCCGCATATACAGATGCATTGTTTGTAACTATTTGGGCAATATTATCCACTCCCACCTCCATTACCACCTCATCCAACAGTGTACACAAGGTCTTGACATTTTTATTGACTTGAGGCATCCACTAACTTCAAAAAGACCAATTATCCTCTTGAAGCCACTAAAAAGTTAATCAATGTCCTATTTCTGCTATCTATCCACCTATCAGATAAAATGCTACAACCTTTGTTTTTCCAAATCTCTTTTTGTTGCTCTACTAGCTTATATATATTTTGGACCTCATTCTCCAATAATGGACCACTCAATTCATAACTACTTGGGGCCTTGAACCCTTACTTGCCATGGTCAATGCGGTAACCAACTCCTAATAAGGACTTGAAACAACATTTAAGGGAATACTATTGTGGTACCAAAATTTGGCACATGCCAACTTTGTCTCATGATGTAATTCCTTATTTCACAAAGTACCCTCCAATGAAGGTTGTGCACCAGGAGTGTTATGAGGAACAAAAAAACTAGATGCAATGCTGCCCATATGGCTTAATCCTTGCATTCGTGGCCCAAGGGAAGAACTAGAGCCCCTTATATCTCCCCCAATGGCTCCCATTGCCTTTGCTGGCATCTTTTTTGGTGCTTTTTTTTGTTCATATTGTTCAAGGAGAGTTGTTGCCTCATTCTGAACCTCCAAAGTTGCTTCGGTACATGGTGTAACATCTCGACAAGGGACCCGTGCAAGGTGATATTTCAGCCAATTTATACCTCCTCTCATATCCTTAGTACAATGGTTGCAAAAAGCTATTCCCTTTTCCAGATCTTCTTTCCCATGTTTCCAACATGAGTCCTTAAGTTTGCCACCTTTCCTAGTTCTTGTAGTCGTGGATGCCATATTCTTTTCAAAAAAATAGAATTAAAGCTTGCGAAAAAAGAGTTTAATTCTTCAATATAGATCCAAAAAGAAACAAAAAAAATTACTCTTCACCGAATCAATAAAGATGAACAAAAAAGAAGTAAAAAATTTTAGGACTATTTATGGGATGAAAATTCAGTATAAAATTAACTGCAATGAATTTGTTGTACATTTTTTTACCGCTTGTTTAAAACAAAGGATAAAAAATGTACAACAAATTCATGGAAGTTAATTTTAAAGTTTAAATTGAATTTTCATCCCATAAATAACAAAACAATAAAAAGATTCGAACATAGCCCAAAACAGGTGGTAAAGAAATGTACAACAAATTCATGGTAGTTAATTCTAAACTGAATTTTCATCCCATAAATTAAAAAATTGGTAAAAAAATGCACAACAAATTGATGGCAGTTAATTTTAAACTGAATTCTAGGGACATTTTTTGTGTTATGGAGTTATGAGTATCGCATGATAGAGTCTGGAGATTTAAGCCTTCAGCAATCACAGGTAAAAATGGCGAGGCATTCCTTGATACTGAGGCTGCATTGTTTTTCAAATAAAAAAAGCTCATGGTAATACCTTACATGGTATTCCTCTGTATAAGCCTGAAATGATACGAAAACATCTGGTTAAGGGTATTATTTCTTAATTCAGTTTATTTGTAATTTTGTAACTAGCTTCAAATCTAATGTTGTTGTTTTAGCAGGACAAGTTTTGCCATTCACAAATGAAGAAATTTATTGTGTTTACTAGTTTAGTATTAATCATAGAAGTAGAAATTAGTTTAAGGCTTTGTAGGCAACATATATTAAATTTGGAGAGTCTTCACAACAAAACACCAATCTTTTAAGTTGAAATTGAAATACTTGGTCATGGTGGAAATTGGAATGAAACCCTAGAAAAGGGCAAAATAAATCATGCAAAAAAAAACCCTCCAAATCATGCAAAAGAAACCTTAGAAATCCCACACGGAAGAATGCTGCAAAACACATCAAAATCCCTAAAAAATGCATAGAAAAATTAAAAAAACCACATGGATGCCTTATATATGCAAATTTGGGTGAGTTTTTCAAACGCCTAGAGATTTTTCGAAGAGTAATCGCGATTTTTTGCAAAAACCTGTCTGCGAGTTTTTTTCGTGATTACTCACAAGTGGATTTTGATGGTGAGTACTCATGAGTCAAGCGAGTACTCGCTGATTTTTTAAACTACGCCTCAAATGATGGAGACTTGGTCCTCTTTTGCCCTTTTCTCACTTTTCTTCTCTTCTTTCACTTGATTTCTCACAACTGTGCTCTTCTTTTCTTTCCGTCTTCACAATTTGTAAAATGACACAAATGAGCTCCTTTTTTGTTTTTTTGATGTTATAATGCTTTTTTTAGGTTTAGGTTTTATCTAAAATGGTGTGGGGACCCTTGTGGGCCCCCACATCTCTTTATTTTTTTTTTACTTTTATGTTTTTTCTTAAAAAGAAAATTGCAAGTGTTGGGCCATAGCCATCCCCGAGATGGTCAGGGGATGTCTAGATGTCCCTTGGACATCTCGGGGACGGCTAGCCATCCCCTAGCATTTCTAGACTTTTCACAAACGCCTCGGAAACATTTCCAAAAAAAAATTAAAAAGGGGGACGACATGGAGACATTTCTGACCCGTCCCCAAAACGTCCCCTATTGGGGATGGCCTTGATTTGGCTAGGGACACATCCTTAGGTTACATAGGCCAAATCTTGAGGCTTGGGGCAAGGGCTGGGTCAAGACCTTAAGTGCACCCAAGTTAGACCCAAACCTAGATCAAAACTCAATCTGGATTGGTTTGGGTTTGACCAAGATTCTTGCAGAACCCGGTGGAGTATTTTTATTGATCATCCTTCTCCCTTTCTATACTCCTTAGATGCTACGGGGCCATATAGTTCCTATGAGGAAAGAAATCAACCAAGTTGTTGATGAGCACATGATTATATTGAGAGGGGGGGGGGGGTGAATCAGTATAATACAATCTTCTTACTTTTTCAAAACTTAACCATAACAATATCAATCATACAAGATCTACCAATTATGCAACACGAGAAGAACACAAGATTTACGTGGAAACCCTTACGAGAGAAAACAATGGCAAAATAAGGCTTATATATAAATGTTTCTTACAAGCTTCATAGGCACCAACCTACTGGAGGCACCAACTTAACAAGAGACACCAATCTCTTCTGTTTGTAGGCTTGTAGGCACCAACCCACTGGAGACACCAATCTCCACAATTGAGCACCAACTCAACAAGAGACACCAATCTCTTCTTTTGGGAAGCACCAACTTCCAAATGATTAAGTATTCTCCTTCTCAAAATGTTTCTTCTTCAATGGATGACAAAGCCTTCATAAAATCTGATTGTGCATAATCTTTTTCTCACAAATCTGCTCTTGGATGATACAACCACCTTCATACACTTTTCTTCTCAAATCTACATGCACTCTCCTTCACAAATCTGTCATAAATCTGCCTTCAATGATCTCTTCAATGTATGATGGCCACTTAGATCTTCTTCATAAGATCAGCATATACTTCCCTTTTGGATCTGCATATACTCCTCTTTTAGATATTTCCACACTTATTCAACACACTTCACAATCTTCCTTTTGTACTTGCTTGGAGAGGGCGATTTCATTCAATAGACATACCACTTCATGATAAACATACTTTACCAAAGGAGGCATCTCTTATTAACATACTTTTTGATCGCTGCCTTTTTGTTTAAATGATAATCGCTGCTTGTATATCTTCTTTTAATCGCTCCTTATGAAAGAATGATCGCTGCATATGTTATCATCCTTAGCACCCTTTACTTGGTGATTTATATGCAACAATTTGGCGCCAATATGGGTGAAGGTCAGCCAGCACTAGGAAAGAAATAAATGATAATTAATCCCACTAATCTCATGGGTTGGCCCATAAACAAATGACCTCTTTTGACAATATTAAATAAACTCAATGCTGCCATCATAAATAAGTCGGCCATCATTTTAAATGTGTTTTTCTTTTCCTCAAAGGAAGGCGACTAGGAAGGGAGGTTGGCCTTATCAAAGATATTTAATTTCCCTTTTAATAAACAATTTGCTGCCTTTGCCTTCTCTATGGGTCGGCCAGCATATAAGTCTTCTTAAGTGCGAAACAAGAATGGAGGTTGACCATAGTCAAATCAGATTAAACACTTCAATAAAATCTCTAATTAAGGATCGACCACTTGGCATCTCAAATATTTACTTAACTTGGGATGATTCTTGTAAGGTATGTTTGCAATGTATGTATGTCTTTTTTTTCTTTGAATCATCAACGATTTCTCTCGACCTTTCCTTCTTCCCTTGACGGCTACAATTTCCTTTGACATCAATGACATAATCAATTCCAACAATCTCCGTTACGTCTTTGACATCAATGACAACAATCTTGGACAATGAATTCCTTCTTGACATCAATGACAGCATTTGCAATAGTTGTTAGAGATAGTATCTACAAGACCAGGTTACATGGTCCTATCCCCTCCACCACCCAATCCTAAGTTAGCCTCTTTTGCTTATACCTTTTGCAAAATTGCAGATGGCAGCATTGTTCAACCAAAATACCTATGGTAGCATTAGTCTCATGGCTCAAGAATTTCATTTAGTCAATTTCGAGTTCAGATTTCTAGACTATTTACACCCCATGAAGTTGAAAGTGAGAAGTGCTTTATTGTTTGATTTTCTATTTGTTATGAGATCAAGGGAGATATTGTCTCCAAAGAGGTGTTGGAGGTAACTTATCTTTCTTGATTATCCTAACTAGAGATGCTTGGCGCTGTTTTGGAAGATCTTTCTCTTACGACAGAAAACTCTTCAAAGACCACAAGATTGATCCATTTACTAACTTCTTTTCTTTAGCCTCTCTCTGATGCTAACAAGTACAAAGCATCAAGCAAATTCTTCTATAGATGTAGACTCTACTAGGACATTTCACAACTTATTGCTATGAGTTCTACGGGTGCACTACAAGCCAATCATCAACATAGAGTGAAGGCTTTTTGCAGACATGTAAGATCTATTTATCCTCACCAGACCTGCATTACTAGTTTCATAAACTCGATTAATGGCTGGACAACTTTGGGTTTTAGAAGCATAAATAAGAGAGGATGTAATAGTATCCAATCTCCAATGATAACATCTCGGTTTCCTGTCAACTCAAACCATTCTCCAAATGCAAATCTTAAACTGTTGTGGAGACTTCTTTCAGATTGACAGCCTGATAAATACTTATTATATTAATAGCAGATGATCAGAGGTAAATTTTATTTTCAGCTACTTATTCTCACATGTTTCCATGTTACGTGTGAAGATTTATATTTCTACTTTTCCTTTTTTGTTTTTGGAGACAATTAGATCACTCCTTGTGTCTATTTTTTCTTTTTTTCCTTTGCAAGATGGTAGTTGGTAGAAGGGAAGACCATTGTGTGCAACTTCTGGCTAAGGTAGGCCAAAGAAAGGGCAATTTTTTGGTTCAGAATTGATCGATACCTTAATTTGTTCCTTATTCTCAAGTTATAAGAGACCTTTACAAAAGGAAAAAATGATTTTCCAATTACCTTATGTAGTGATTCTGTCTACATGCTTTTTTGTTTTGTTTTGGCAATATTTGGGTTTCACTTGTAGTGAGACAAGAAGACAATTTTTTTTTTTAAGCTATTAGGCAAGGATGTTGAATTTTTTAGAACAAGAATGCTTGTGTTTCCCAAAATTTGGACCTACAGACTCTGCATCTTTGAATTTTGTTCCTCTGGTGGTTTGGACTTCCAAAACTGAAATGACTTACTTTGGTTGCAGATTTCTAATGGCCTCTTGGATTTGTGAAGGAAACAAAACTGCAAAATCTCCATAAAAATATAAGATGCACTATGAATATATTATGGGCACTTAACGTAAGCAATCAAAGATTGCTGAATAAAGGCAATTGGAGGGAATTGCTTTGGGCTGTTGGAGTTTTTAAGCAACCTTAGGATAAACCATTTCCAAGTGGAAGGGGAAATTCACCTACCAATTAAAAATTGATGCTACTGATTAAACATAGACCAGGTTATTCCTGTTATTTATAGATCACCTTGTTCCTATCATATAAAGACCACAGTGGCATGATGTCGACTATGTTCAGATGTATCAGAGTCACATTTCTTTATTTTCCAATGGTTACCTTATGCAACAAGGTAAACTATTACCAAAACAAAACAAAAAAGCATGTAGACAGAATCACTACATAAGGTAACTATTGGAAAATCAACTTTTCCTTTTGTAAAGGTGTCTCTTATAACTTGAGAATAAGGAACAAATTAAGGTATCGATCAATTCTGAACCAAAAAACTGCCCTTTCTTTGGCCTACCTTAGCCAGAAGTTGCACACAATGGTCTTCCCTTCTACCAACTACCATCTTGCAAAGGACAAAAAGGAAAAATAGACACGAAGAGTGATCTAAATGTCTCCAAAGACAAAAAAGGAAAAGTAGAAATATAAATCTTCACACATAACATGGAAACATGTGAGAAGAAGTAGCTGAAAATAAAAATTTACCTCTGATCATCTGCTATTAATATAAAAAGTATTTATCAGACTGTCAATCTGAAAGAAGTCTCCAAAACAGTTTAAGATTTGCATTTGGAGAATGGTTTGAGTTGACAGGAAACCAAGATGTTATCGTTGGAGATTGGATACTATTACATCCTCTCTTCTAAAACCCAAAGTTGTCAAGCCATTAATAGAGTTTATGAAACTAGTAACACAGGTCTCGTGAGGATAAATAGATCTTACATGTCCACACAAAGCCTTCACTCTATGTTGATGATTGGCTTGTAGTGCACCGGTAGAACTCATTGGGGCTCAATTAGCAAAGGCAAATCTAATTCTCCTCGTTGGGTAGGCTCTTGGTTGTAAGGCACCCTTGATTTCTTGTATCCAGAGAAGTTTGTTACTAGAACATAAGCATCAACCAACACTCTAAGGAGCTCCAAACTACTTTGTTCTGGGAACACAGGATTAAGAGATTGCCTTACACCTTCACAGATTTCTCTTGGGCATGTCCTAGCCTTGGCTCAAGGATGGCATGTGTATATGTTTCTATAGATCCTCAATTATCAATTGAATAAATTCTAAATTTTTTGATAAAAGTATCTACAATGCAATACACATTTACATGTCAGGTCATCTAATCTCTCTTCAGATTAAAATATTCTTGTTTTTTTGTTTTTTTCATTTATTTGTTTGAAAGCTCAGTTTTTTGTTACAGGATTCTGCAAACAGTTATTGTTGTTTCCATTCTTTGATCCATCCGACATAAAAAATTTCATTGTATTAAATAGTAATAAAGATGTTATGGTAGGCTTGATACAATGTTCATCTTGCCCCTTCAAGAGGTTTTCTTGGGAATCTCTGAGCTTAACAATGATTTTATTTTGTCAATTGCACTCTCTTGGCCTCTCTTAAATGTCACTCCCATGTCCGTTCATTTCTGGTGAAAACATTATCCCAATCATTTAAATTGTATCCAAGCAAAACATGGTCATAATTTCTTAGAAAGATGATTATTTTACTAACAATAAGATGGGATTTAACTAATTAATTGTGTTAATTCTGCTATTTTATGCCTCACGTGTTCAAACCACAGATGAATAACATGCAACACTCCAAAATTCACTAATTTCAGTTTTTTCTGGAACCCACCCAAATGGCACATGTTTATAGTTTTACTAAAGAAATTCATGCACTATCAATGTCATTAATGTGTATATGGTTAAATATATTTTACTAGAAAGAAGGTTGGATTCAGAAACATATTGCATATTGTCTTTTTTTGTTCACTAATTAAATGCTTGTGAGAAAGGGAACCAATGGTTTTGTGCATATGTTGTAATGGTACAGGCAGAGGCCATTGGGAAAGGAGGCCAAAAATTCATGGAGGAGTTGAACATGGACAATGTCTATGATTACATGTTTCATCTTATTTCAGAGTATTCAAAGCTACAAAAGTTCAGGCCACAGGTTCCAGCTACTGCACAAGAAGTATGTAAGGAATCCGTCCTTTGTCTTGCAGAACCCAAAGAAAGGCTCATTTTAGAAAGTTCTATACCAAAGACCCTAACATACCCACAGCCTTGTTCTCTGGATCCTCCCAACCATAACTTGTTCAAGAAGTGGACGGACAATAAAACCAAAGTTATCAATGATATTGAGAAGATGGAAGACATTTCTCAGACAAAAAAGAAGGAAGATGTAGCCCCAAGTGAGGTGTTAGACAGGAACCAGAGGACACAGAATAAGAAGACTGAAGATGCGCACCAGAGTGAGAAGAAGAAAGATATGTCCCAGACCAAGAAGACAGAAGATTTGCTCCATGGTAAGAAGTTAGAAAAGGGTGAAGATATGCCCCAAAGAAAGAAAAAGAAAGATAGGTCCCGGACCAAGAAGACAAAAGACATGCCCTATGATAAGAAGTTGGAAGATAAGCCCCAAGGTAAAAGAATGGTCGGGAATAAAAAGGACAAGAATCAGTAGAGGATTTATTTAAAAATTCTTTTATTCTAGTTGTGCAACACGTCCAATGCAGATTCACTCTTATATCATGAGTATTGGTTCCTGAAAGTTTTAGTGCTTATTTAACCTTTCTTGGTGACAAGGTAGCACAAATTTTGAAATTTGTGAGAAATCACTAGGAAAAGTAAAGGAAAGCCATCTATGTAGTTGTCCCAAACATTCTTCAGTTTATCATGGTCATTATCATGTATTTTATTGTCGTGAGAATCTCAGATTGCTGATTGCTGAGCAGAAAGATTTTGTCTAGAACTGCACTCATTTTCTGCAACCAAATATAATAATTTGTTTATGTTACTTTTATCACTAGACCACTGCGCCAAAGATTTATCTCTTTTCAATGCTGACATCAAACGTTCTTGTCCTCATGTATAAGCAGAATATTTTTCTGCATCTTATTGTAATTAGTAGTTTCAGTATAATAAATTCCTTTTTACTGATTAAAAGAAAAGAACATTGTACAAAAGATTCGAAGCCATGTTTGAGAATGTGTATAAATAAAAATGAAAAGAACATTTGTTCTTATATGAATTTTGTGTGGATTGATTCCATCTAGTTCCAGGACATGATGGAACAGGAAAATGTTCAATGACCATTATAGGGGCGAATGGTTAAAGCAGCAAAATGATAATAAATTGTTGAAGGCCAAAAAGTAACATGTCAATTATATTAACCACTGAAGAGCAGAAACATTTCTGTGTAAATAAGCATTCTCAAGTTTCAATCTTCCCCCTCACAATCTTCTTGTATGCAAAGCACAATCCAATGACATTCATAAATATACCAAGCCTATATCATCACTATGCACATACATATAAAGAAAACATTGCAATGAAAGCACTATTGTCTCTTAATAATGAAAATTCGTCATCAGCCTATGCCAAATGAGAAAAACTTAACTAGAATTGAGATTAAATAGACGACGATCCAAATGCCACTTTTTTTGAGCAAGCTTGCAATCTTTAGTTTGTAATATGAAAGCGATCTCAGTTTAACTTCTATGAGTTTTTTTTTTCAATTTGTGAAGCAACATGATTGAACCTCTATTTGATAGGGATATAAAAAAAATTGCCAACCTTTCTCATGGGTATTTGAGATCGACTGGTTGGAAAGAAAGGAGCTTTTCACATTGGCAAACATGCTATACAGAGCAAAACTTCAACGATGCATTTTTACGTATGGGTAGTATTAAATTTATAGAGAAGTCTGTAACATGATTTGAATAGGAAAAAATTCCAGAGAGTAAAGTATCCATGTATGAATGTACCACGTTTACAAACAAGTCTGTCTTGTGAAGCAAATGGGAAAACAATCTCTTCGTGGATTTCAGGGATTCGTATACTAAAAATTAGTTTTCTTACTTGGTGGGACTTTAAAAGAATTTTTATTTTTACATTTAGAATTATTGATTTTATATATAGAGGGGATAGTATGAAAACAGTAAAAACTAAAGAATCGAAATTTGCGTACTTATATTATTCTTCATTTAGTTTTGTGTTTATTTTGAGGGGAATGTTTTGATACATAGATATATTCATAAATGGTGTAATGTAAAGTTGTTTTTCTTATGTTATCCACCTACTTTATTGCACAACTTTTTATTCACCTACCACTAATATTGTTTCCAATGTTCACACACCCTTATACACTCGTCCTATTCACTCATTTATTAGTCTCATGCTTGCTCTCATTCTTATTCACACACTATTCGTTGTAATCTAGCCCTTTTTATGTCCTAGGGCTAGTTTGAGGTTGCAAGGTCATCCTCACGGTCATAAACTCATCTTGCCCTCATTTAAATTTTATAATTTAAAGTTTGATAAACTTTCTACATTTACCCTTACCACCTAAAGTCGACTAAATAGAAGTCTGCATAATATGTTGCTGTGTCCTTGTATTTAAAGCTATTCAATGGCATGCATTCTAATAATCTAGAGATCAAGAAAATAATTTTAGTATCATTCAAATCTACATACTTCAATTGGTGCTCTAAAAGCAGTCTAACCTTGCACAATCATTTTAGAGGCATTTGCATGAGTGAAGAGTGTTGTTTTGGACACTGTTCAATTTAAAAGGATTGATCAAGGTATGTAACCTTCCAGATTCAATTGTATGACAACCTAACAAAGATATTTATCAATACCACTAACAACTACAATACCAAAAAATACAGAAGAGATCAACGCACCCCAGGTGAAGTAAAGAGAAACAGAATGCAAATTGCATGCGTTGAATTTGTAGATGTAGGACAAGATCAGTGTCTTAAATTAATTTTAGACAGCTGGACTCATCCCTATACAGTAAACAATTTCTGATTCCAATATAATTCCCAGTTTAATATTAATTATTTTAAATTCTGAAAGCAGATCTTCATACCTTATCCATTCATGTTAAGATTAATTTTTTTAAAATATCCTTATCCATGTTAAGATCTCCTTTATACCTTATCCATTCATGTTAAGATATTCTACATGTATCAATTTTTTTAAGTTCAATATGTTGAGATTTAAATGTGACTTTTTGGAAAGTTCGAATATTTTTTTTGGGATGAAAGAGGCTACGAATACACATCAAATGTCTCTCATCACAAATACCCTTTGGTGTATCGAGGAGGTCACAATAGCATATCGAGGGGTAACTATAGCTTCTAGTAGCCCACTCTTGTAGTAAATGTGAGTGTCACTTGAATGTAACACGTTAAGTGTATTTTTCATGATGAATTTCTAAAATTATTTATTTATACAATAGGAATTTGATAAAAAGTAATTTGAAATTAAATAATTAAACTTTAAAAGTTATATCACATGATAGTTAAGTTTTAACAATCATGATATAATTTAATAATTATTTTTGTAATGGTAAAATGGTTTATTTATGTTAATTTTTATTTAGTTTTGGATTTATGTTGATGAAATGACATAATATAATTATATATCAATAAATCACAAACTTTTATGTAAAGTTGGTGTTGTCATTTGAATTTGCACCCTGTGTTGAAGTTTATTTGCTGTAACAATCTAATGAAACGTGGGAGTGATTTCGAGGTGTGGGATCTTACAAATGAAATCAGACCTCTAGAGAAGGCTGATTTATCTTTCTGAATATGAGATTCAGAGAAAACTATGAAGCAAACCTAATCTAACACTGTTGGGATAAGGGAAGAAGGAGAAAACTGAAAAGGAAAAAGATGATCACCAGGTTTAAGTGTTCGGCTCTCATATCAACCATTGATGCACAGAACAATATCAAACAATAGATGTGCCTACACAACTCATAAACTATCTACAAAGGTAAAGGAAATTGATTGAAACCCAAAAGGAAAGAAGCATTCACAAATGAAGATTCAAACAACCATGCTACACAGTGCAAAAGAATTGTATGAGAATGTAAAATCTATTGTCTATTTATCATGGAGGCAAGATTACAACTGATACAAGTGTTGCGAATATGTGCCTAATGTGTTGTCATTGATGTCAACATATCTTTTTGTCAGAAACAGTGAAGACAGTGCAGAGGAGTGATTAGTACTTCTAGTAAGGTGAAGATCAAAGTATGTGGATTAAAGGATTTGTACTGGGTTATCTATTGTTGCTCCAATTGAGATTTGAGAGGTCCGCATGAAGATTTGGCGAAGTTATGGCCCTCTGAGTAAAACAGGTTTTTGCAGTTGTTCTTAATGATAGAGTGGCAAGGAGTTGGTTTGGATTGGTTCGATATGAGCATATTGTGATCTGCAGATCTAGAGGCTTGTCTGGGATGCTGGTGTGTTCCCTCAACTCGAGTGGTTCATGGTTTGGAGGTCTGGAAGCAATCTTTTTAGTTTGAAAGTCATGGCAGTGTGTGTTCTTGAGGTTTAGTGTGAAGATGCAAGTGATTTTGATAATGCAAAGTGGTGTGGTTGTTCTTGTTGACTTATTTGTGCTTGTGGTGGTTTCTAGATTGTGTGGCTGTTGTGTTGGAGGTCCGCATTGACAAAGAAGCTTGTGATTGAAGTTTTTCTCTTAGTTGTTGCTGTTCTTCCCAGTCTTGGCCGACCGGATGTTCCTAGCATGCTGTGGATGATCTAAAGATCATTTTATGAAGCTGGCGTGTTAATAGAAGAAGATTCAAGTCTTAGCTATGATTGGCCGACAGTGTAAAGATCCAGGTTAAGTTTGGCCGACCTTCTTGATCATTCCAAGATGGATGAAGTGTATTAATACTTGTTAAAGAGTTGTCAAACATTATCCTTGTGCAAGACAGATCAAATTCGAATAAAGGATCAGATGCAGAGTAGAAAAGAAAAGGAGCGAGAGTAGCATAGAGTGTGAAGTTGGTAAAGAAGAACTCGGGGCAAAGGAGAAGTCTTTAAGCATTCACTGAAATTGAACCAGGCATGAAGTAGATGCTATTTCTCAGTTAATTCATTCTATTGTAAACAAATTTTGTAGGCAGTGACCCTCCCTTTTGAGCAGTGAGCTCTAGGTAGTGCGCCTGAAGGCATGTGCCTTTTATTTTTCTAAAGTACTTTTAACAGGGTACAAATATTTGTGGGTTAACCCCCACCGTGGTTTTTCCCTTAACTGGGTTTCCACGTCAAAATCTTGGTGTCAAGTGTATTGATCATGTTTCTGCTCTTATGTTGTTGATCTATGCTTTATTGTTTACATCATTAATCTGGTAGCGAGTTAATAAGAGAGGTTAAAAATAGAAAAAGTTTAAATTGTGGGACAACTGATTCACCTCCCCCTCTCAGTTGTCCAGTCAAATTCCAACAATTGGTATCAGAGCCAGATCCTCTTATAAAAGCTTGACTACTTGAGGAGATCCAGGATGTCGACCTACAAGAAGAATAGTTTGAGATTTGATGGAACAAATTATTCTGGTTGGAAGAATCCCATGGAGTGCCATTTACAATGCATGGGCGATGCCTATTGGGTGATAACCAGTGTTGAGTATAAACCTCCGGAGAAAGGTCCTTCAACTCCAGATCAAGTCAAAGATGCTGAAAATAACATTTGAGCTAAAGAAGCCTTGTTGAGTTCCCTGACTGATTCAAAAATGACAAATGTCTTTAGTCTAAAAACGGCTTATGAAATCTGGAAAAAGTTGGAATTTCTGTATGAAGGTGATAAATATGTCAAATGTGCCAAGCTGCAAAGTCTGAGAGGAAAATTTGAAACTATGAGGATGAGCGAAGATGAAAACATCACAATCTACATGCAAAAGATAAATGAACTTGTGTGTGGTATCAGGTGTGCTGGTGGAACTTTGGAAGAATAAGAGATTGTATCAAAAGTACTAAGATCTTTACTTGATTCATGCAAACATAAGGTAGTTGCTATAGAAGAGATCCGGACTATCTCAGATGTTACAAGAAATTATCTGGTTGGCAAAATTTTAGCTTTTGAATTAAGTGAGTTTGGTGATTCTCTTCCCAAGTCTGAATCTGCATTTAAGGCTAGTGTATATGGAAAATAAAGATATGATCCAGGTGAAAGCTCTTCTGCAAGATCAAACAGATTAGTGAAGACAAGGAAGGATCTTGAAGATATTGAACTTGAAACTATTGATCTTGAAGCTCTTCTCGCCAAAAGATTGCCAAGAGGATCCGGTAAGTGTGAAGGAAAATTGCCACTCATGTTTTGCTTGTAATAAGATTGGTCATTTTGCCTCAAGATGTCTAGAGAGGTTTTAAAAAGCAAACCCTAATAGATATCAAAATCAGAACAAATGTTACTATGTCCAAGAAACTGGAGGAGTCACAAATGATGAATCTGATCATGGAGGTTCCCCTAAAAATGATTGGGTGTTCATTGCCATTAAAGAAGAAGATCTAGTGTCTACTGAATCTGCTAGCTATGCAAATATGGAAAGTGCCTTGACTGCTCAGGTTATTGAGAAAGATGAATGGGTGATTGATAGTGGATGTTCTCATCATATGATTGGAGACAAGAGTAAGTTTGTGAATTTTGAAAATTATGAAGGTGAGCTTGTGAAATTTGGAGATAACTCGGCTGGTAGAATCTGTGGCAAAGGATCCATCTCTTTTGATGGTAAGAATAGAACCAATAACGTTCTGTATGTGGAAGGACTGAAACATAATCTTCTCAGTGTTGGACAGTTGGTTGATAAAGGTTATGATCTTCGATTCAAAGATGGAAAGTGCAGAATCTTGGAGAGTTCAGGAACTAAAATTGCATCCGGTACTCAAACTAGAGGTAACATTTTTTATTTGAGTGGCTCTAGAAAAAGCTATTTGATTGCTCAGATAGATCAAAGTTGGTTATGTGTCATGTGAATTTTGATAATATTGTCAAAATAAGTACCACTCAGGCTGTGAGAGATCTTCCAAAACTTGTGAAGCCTAATAGCATGTGTAGAAAATGTCAATTGGGGAAACAACACAAAATTTCATTCAAAAGTAAGGAAAAGTTTCAAATGGATGATTGGAACTGGTACATACTGATCTCTGTGGTCCTGCTAGAATTAGGAGTGTGCAAGGAGATAGATATTTCATGTTGTTGATAGATGACTACTTGAGGATAATGTGGGTAACCTTCCTAAAAGAAAAATCAAAAGCTCTTGAAAAATTTAAGGTGTTCAAAGTGATGGTGGAAAATGAAGTTGGTGAAAATTGAAATGTCTGAGATCCGACAGAGGTGGAGAATTTACTTCCCATGAGTTTGATGCTCTCTGTGAAAAGTATTGCATAAAAAGACAGTTATCTGCTCCTAGGACTCCCCAACAAAATGGAGTTGTGGAAAGAAAAAACTAGACCATTCAAGAAGCTGCCAGGACCATGATGATGGAAACAAATGTTCCTCAAGTTTATTGGAGAGAAGCTGTAAGTACTACTGTCTACACTCTTAACTGGGTGCAGATCAAAGGCAATTCTGGTAAGACCCCTTATGAACTATGGTTTGGTCATCCTCCTGCTGTAAGATATTTCAGAGTTTTTGGTAGTAAATGCTATATCAAAAGAGATGAGGATTTAGGCAAATTTGATACAAGAAGTGATGAGGATTTTTGGGATACTCTACTAAAAGTAAGGCTTACCGGTGCTTTAACAAGAGGTTGAAAAAGATTGTTGAAAGTGTTAATGTTAGAGTTGATGAGAGCAAGGAAGGACATTTCAGGTTCTGATCAAAATGAAAGTCAAAGTCAAGGAAGGTTAGTTCAAACTCTGATTCAGATGCAGATTGATTCAGAAACTCCAGAGACTCAAGGAATTAGTACAGATGTTGAGGAACAAGCTTAAGAAACAAAAGCCCAAGCAATTCCCAAAACCCCCAGGTATGTAAGAATGAATCATCCTGAAGATCAAATCATAGGGGATAAAAATAAAGGTGTTTGAACTAGAAAAAGAGTTGTTGAAGATCAAGAAGAGATTTGTTTGATTTCAAGGACTGAACCTAAATCAATTGGTGAAGCCTGCACTGATGAAAATTGGGTAAAAGCAATGGAAGAAGAATTAATGCAAATTGAAAAGACCACACTTGGGATCTTGTTCCTAGACCAGAGGACAAAAATGTAATTGGAACCAAATGGGTCTTCTGGAATAAACTAAATGAAGATGGTGAAGTTGTAAGAAACAAAACAAGGTTGGTATGCAAAGGCTATTCTCAAGTAGAAGGAATTGATTTTGAAGAAACTTTTGCTCCAGTAGCAAGAATAGAGGCAGTCAGATTATTTCTTGTATTTGTTGCTTTCAAAGATTTTGAAGTGTATCAGATGGATGTCAAATCAACATTCTTGAATGGAGATTTGGAGGAAGAAGTCTACATTGAGCAACCAGAAGGATTTCAGTTGTCTAATCAGGGTGACATGGTTTGTAGACTGAGAAAAGCCTTGTATGGACTCAAGCAAGCTCCAAGAGCCTGGTATGCAAGATTAGACAAATATTTGCTTAAGATAGGTTTTAGCAAAGGTACGACTGATAGTAATCTTTACTTCAAAATAAATCATGAGGACATCCTGATTGTTGAGGTCTTTGTTGATGATATCATTTTTGGTGGAAATGAATGTATGTGCAAAGCATTTGCTGACCAAATAAAAAGTGAATTTGAAATGTCAATGTTTGGAGAGATGAATTTCTTCCTAGGTCTGCAAATTGTTCAGGCAGACAAAGGTATCTTTATATCTTAGTCCAAGTATGTGAAAGAATTGTTGAAGAAGTTTGGAATGGAAGATTCAAAGCCAATAGGTACACCTATGATAACCGAATGCAAGTTAAGTAAAGATGATAATTCTCCCAAGGAAAACCAAAAAATGTATAGATCAATGATTGGAGGATTGCTCTATTTGACCCAGACCAGACTTGACATCATGAATGCCGTTGGACTTGTTGCTAGATTTCAATCTAATTCAAAAGAATCCCATGTTGTGGCAGTTAAAAGAATTTTCAGATATCTCAAGGGGACAATTGATTATGGATTGTGGTATCCAAAAGACAATGACTTTACTCTTCATGCATATACAGATGTTGATTGGGCAGGAGATGTGGATGACATAAAAAGTACTAGTGTTGGTGCCTTTTTTCTTGGGAAGAAGATTGGTCTCTTGGATGAGCAAAAAGTAAGAGGCAATATCTCTGTCTACTGCAGAAGCAGAATATATAGCAACAACAAATAATTGTACTCAGGTTCTGTGGATGAAGCAAATGTTGAAGGACATTAGAATTATGTTTGAGGAGCCAGTCACAATCTTTTGTGATAATTCTAGTGCAATAAGTATCTCAAAGAACCCAGTGTTGCACTAAAAAACAAAGCACATATCCATCAAGTTTCATTTCTTGAGAGAGAAGTTAAAAGAGAATGAAGTCAAGTTGGAGTTTGTGTCATCTAAAGATCAGATTGCAGATATCTTCACTAAGCCTCTTCCCAAGGATACCTTTGAATATCTTAGAAAGAAGTTAGGGGTTATTACCTCTCCGAATCAGAACTAAGATGCACTAAAGTACATCAGTCTGGTGGAATTCTCAGTCACATCTTGTGGTTCGGATTGATGTTGAGAAAACACTACTCTCAGGAGTAGTCAGTATGCAAACGTTGGAGATTAGTCTGAAATAAAAGGAGGAAGAGATGATTGCAAATATGCACCCTTTGCCATTGATGTCAAAGGGGGAGAGAAGTCATGTGAAAAACTTGGAAGTAAGCAGTTACTGGTGAAAGGGGGAGTAGTGAATGTAAATACTCCAATTCTCGGAATACTTTCTATTTATTAAAATAGGTAGATATATGGCAAATTTATTAATATTCAATGATAAAGTGTTTAAAACAATGAACATACATTTATCAAATCAGAATTTAAAATACATAGTAGAATATAATCTAACTTATAAAGAAATAACTTAACAAATAACTAGGTTAATTCAATTTATCCACGTAAATGAACCTATTAAACAATACAAATAAATATACAAATTTAGTCTCAACAATTGGTATAACGGAGCAATAATACTTATCTGTATGAAATTAATAAAAATCTAAAGATTGCTAGAATGGCTGGTTCAGCCTCTTCCATCTGTGAGCAATCTGGGAGAAATAAGCATACTTTGCCGCTCTACACGAGTGCTAGTTCCTCTAGAATAATGCTCAACACTCGTGCAATAACCAAGCCCTGGCCAGGACAGTCCTGAGTGCACTTCTGTACCCCAGGTTGGACACACACATAAGATGTGCCCCCTTCTCCGTCTTGCTCACAGCCTGCTAACCAGGAATCCTATTCCTGCAATGTAAGTGCTTGCTTTCTTCCTTTTTTTCCTTCTTATTTTTCATTTAGTTTTTCACGAGTTTTTATACAATGCAAAGGGTAGTTTCAACCGACACACCCTTTTAAAAAATAACTACATTACAACATCCCGTGAAGAACTATTTATTACATTTAATTTTATTATTTATTAAACTATTACATTAATTATCTTTCTTTTTCCATGGGGAAAAAGTCTCATAACAATTCTCCCCCTGTTGTTTAGCTGTTGCCCTCAGTAGCTCGATGATTTTTTGTACCACACAAATAAATAGAACAACTTTTAGTCAAATAGATGTGGATATTGGTCTTTAATAAAATCAAGTTTTTCCCAAGTAGCACTAGTATCATTATCACAATGACTCCATTTAATTTTTACTTCATTTATAACCTTATTTCTTAATATTCTAGATCTTGTTTCAATTATTTGTTCTGGTTCAAACTTAAATTCACAAGAAGGTTCAATAGAAATACTTTTCCAATCAATAACATGATTTGCATTATATACATATTTCTTAAGTAAACTCACATGAAATACATTGTGGATTTGTAATTGAGGGGGTAAAGCAAGTTTATAAGCAACATCGCCTAATCTTTCTAATATTTCGAAAGGTCCACAAAAACGAGGAGCTATCTTAGAATATTTACCAAGTTTTAATGAACTCCTTTTTGGTTTGACTCTAAGAAAAACATGTTCACCAACCTCAAAATTTTGGGTAGACCTTTTTGAATCAGCCCAACTTTTATACCTATCTTGGGCAGCCTTCATGTTTTGTTAGGATTTGTTAATAATGGCTTCCATTTCTAACAAGTTTTCATTCTCATACCAAACTTTGTGGACATGATCAAACCAGGAGATGGGTGTATTACAATTTCGACCATAAACATCTTTAAAAGGTGACATCTTAATAGTTGAATGATACCCTTGATTGTATACAAATTCTACTAAGTGTAAATAATCTTCCCATGACCCAGGTTTATCCATGGTATACATTCGCAACATATCTTCTAAGATTCTATTAACCCTTTCAGTTTGACCATCAGACTCAGGATGATAGGCACTACTAAAATTTAGGTGGGTACCAAGTTCTGTGAAGAGAGATTTCCAAAAAGAAGATGTAAACCTAGGATCTCGGTCTAAAATAATGTTCTTTGGAATACCATGTAACATGAGAGTTTCTTTGACAAAAATATGGGCAATATCAGAAGCAGAGGACTTTATTTTGATAGGTAGAAAATATGCCATCTTGGTTAATCTATCCACCACTACGAAAATAGAATCATGTCCTTTACGTGATCGAGGTAATCCAAAAATGAAGTCCATACTAATTGATTCCCATTTCCAAGTTGGAATAGACAAGGGTTGCAAGAGACCCGGAGGTTTACATTGTTCTACTTTTACCTTTTGACAAGTTAAACATTGTTGAACATAGGTGCGGATTTCAATCTTCATTTTAGGCCAAAAGTAGTTTCTCTTGATTGAGAGATAGGTTTTCCAGAATCCAGGGTGTCCTGCTATTGGGATATCATGAGAGTCTTTCAATATTTGTGATCTAAGATTAGATATAATCTTCCTTTATAATAAAGGAGACCATTGCTACTTAACAAATAATGTTTTAATCGATCTTTTAAATGGACATTAGAGGAGGGGGTTTGAAGACCTTCATAAATGGGTTCAAAATATCCATCAATAGGTAACTTGGATTTTATATCTTGTTCAAATTGGCTTCTCTCGAGGGTCAAGGCATTAACACATAGTCGTTTTCGACTTAAGGCATCTACCACTACATTTTCTTTTCTAGGAACATACTGGATGGTGAAATCATATTCTGTTAAGAGTTCTATCCATCTTCTTTGTCTCATATTAAGGTGAGGTTGAGTAAAGATGTGTTGGAGACTACGATGGTCAGTTTTTAATATAAATTTATTTCCTAATAAATAATGGCGCCAAACTTTTAAAGCATGGACAATGCCTAGTAGTTCTAGATCATGGATCAGATAATTTCTTTCAGCGGGTAACAACTTTCTAGATTCATAACATACCACATGATTATCTTGCATTAGAACACCACTGATACCTATATCGCATGCATCCATGGTCACAACAAAAGGCTTACTATAATTTGGAATACAAAGAATAGGTGCAGATGTTAATAAAGTCTTTAGTATGTAGAAAGCTTTCTCAAATTCTAGGGTCCAAATATATCTTTGTTCTTTCTTAGTGAGATCAGTCAAAGGTGTAGCTATTTTGGAATAGTTCCTAACAAAACGACGATAAAACCCAGACAATCCTAGAAAACTTTTGACTTCATGAGCATCCTTTGGAATAGGCCAATCTTGAATTGCCTTAATTTTAGCAGGGTCAGGTAAAATACCCTTTTCAGAAACAACATGTCCTAGGTAAGAAACTTCTAATTTGAAGAATTCACATTTACTAAATTTGGCATATAACTTATTCTTTCGCAAGGTTTCCAATACCATTTTGAGATGTTCTTCATGTTCTTTTTCATTTTTTGAGTATATTAAGATATCATCTAGGAAAATGATTACAAATACGTCTAAAAATGGACGAAAAATATCACGCATCAAGGTCATAAAAGTTGCAGGTGCATTGGTTAAACCAAAAGGCATAACTACAAATTCATAATGACCATATCGTGTTCGAAAGGCAGTTTTGGAAATGTCAGATTCTTTAATACAAATTTGATGGTATCCTGATCGTAAATCAATTTTGGAAAAACATTTAGCACCATGTAATTGATCTAGGAGATCATCAATTCAAGGTAAGGGATACTTATTTTTTATAGTTAACTTATTAAGTTGTCAATAATCTATGCATAACCTCATGGTGCCATCTTTCTTTTTGACGAATAATACAGGTGCACCCCAAGGAGAGACACTTGGTCTTATTTTCCTTCCTTAAGTAGTTGTGTTAATTGGATTTTTAGTTCTATTAATTCAGGAATAGATTGTCGATAGGGAGCTCTAGAGACTGGTTCTTCCCTGAGAACTAAATCAATTACATGTTCTACAGATCTCTCAAGAGGTAGACTATTTAAATCCTCAGGAAAAATGTCTTTGAATTCTTGTACTATAGGTTTGATATTGATGTCTAACTTAAATTTACCATTTGTTTGGAAAAGCATAGCACAAAATATCTTGCATTTTTTTCTAGCACTACTCTTGACTTGCATGGCTGAAATTTTCTTAATGTGAAGAGGTCTTTTCTCCCCCTATAAAATTTGACATGTCCCCATGTTAGAGTTTAAGATAAGTTGTTTGTTTTCACAACCAAGGAGGGCATTATTTTTCTCCAACCAACTCATTCCTAGAATAGCATCATATTTTCCAAGATTCAATACATAAAAATGATCATGCGTTATGAAATTATCTAACTCAAATTCTAGGTTTTCAATAAGTGTACCAGTTTGTTTTACTATTCTACCATCCGCCATGATGCAATCTTTAGTTTAGAAATAATTTTAGGAGAAATGAAATTATGACTACTACCAGAATCAACAAGGAAAATAATAGGGTGACCATGTATAAATCCCTTTATTTCAATTAAAGAGGGTTGACAATGTACCATACCTGTGTCAATGGCTACATAAATCTTCATGTTGGGCTGTGGAGTGGTAGTAGTTGTATCCTTGTTTTTGGGTCTATATTCTTCTTGTTTGCGAGGACAGTATCGCTGATAATGGTTCTCACCACAATTCCAACATTTTATTTCAGGAGGTGCTGATTTATTTTGGTTGGGTCTAACCATCTTGGTGAATCGACAATGGAAATTCTCTTGATTAAACTCCTTTTTACCAAATTCTTTGTGCTTTCTTTTACGCTTTTCCCTGATTTGCCTTGTAATTTGATTAAGTGTTTCAAATTTTTCTACAATTTGGGGCTGCTTCATCTACTGATACGGGTTTACCACACCATACGTTAGCTTGGTATTCATGCCTTAAACCATTTATGAATCGAACCACTCGATCATGTCCTTCAATAAATGGTACAAATCAATTAAGCCTTTCAAAATCTTGTTTGTATTCATTTACTGATTAGCCTCTTTGTTTTAGTTCAAAGAATTCGGTCCTCTTTTCTTGTATAAAAAAATCTGAAAGGTATTTCTGTTCAAATAATTGTTTAAATTGTGACCATTTCACTTTATTGGTCTTCAATTTTAGAGATTGAATAATATCTTGCCACCAATTCAAGGCACTATTTTTAAGTTGATACGTGGCAATCCGGGTCCTACTATAACTACTAGTGTTTTGCAAGTCGAAGTATCATTCTAAGTTGGTTAGCCATTGTTCTGCTTCTTCACCGGTACCGGTATTACCACTATAGTCAGGTAATTTAATCTTTCGAGCAAAGTTATCTAATTCCTTTTGTGTTTATTTGTTATCCTCTGAGGATTCCGATTCTGAGGTGTGAGAAGTGTTATTACTGGAAGTTGAGTCTTCCTCGAATGATGCTGGTCTTTTCTTAGTACTTTTTGTTTTACTTTTGCTCATCTTTCTACTTGAATGCCTAGTTGACTTTGAACTTTTGTTTTCTGATAATTCTACATTGTTAGGTCCTTTTTGTTCTTTCCTAAGTTGTTGCACTTGGGCGGCTAATGTGGCAATTTCTTGCATTAATGCTTGGTTGGTTTTCTCTAAAGCTTCATAAGCTTTTTGGTTGCCCTCAGACGACATTGTGATAGGTCAATCTGTATTCAATAATAAATAAAATAAAATTTAATCAGAATGTGATCGGTATTGAATTGTTCCTTATGTATTCTATTTAGACAAGCAATTGTTTTGGTCAATTTTCAAAAAAGGTATAACTCTTTTGTGAATGTTATAAATTTTGTTTAAGGACTTATCAATAAGGATTTCTAGTTTTTCTTTTGTTGTTCTGAATTTAAAGAACAAACTAATGTGTAGGCTAGTGGTAAGGTTCTTGCTTAGAGTATGATAGGTCTCAAGTTCAAGTCCCAATGTAATGCTTTATTTTATTATGAAGATCTGGAGTTTAATGGTAAAAAGAAAGTCTTCAAACTATTATTACTTAGTAACTTTTCTTTTCTTTTCAAGTTTAATGGTCAAAATAACTCTTTTCAAATTAAACGGTAAAAATAAACTCTATTCAAATAAATTGGTAAAGATTTACTATCATATATGTTAATGGTAAAAATTTCAAAGCTAGAGTTTAATGGTAAAAAGAAAGTCTTCTTAGTAACTTTTCTTCTCTTTTCAAGTTTAATGGTCAAAATAACTCTTTTCAAATTAAATGGTAAAAATAAACTCTATTCAAATAAATTGGTAAAGATTTACTATCATATATGTTAATGGTAAAAATTTCAAAGCTTAATTACCTTTAACAAAATTCACATCAAAACATGTTTTAAATAAAACTTACATTTACATAAATTTACATTAAAAAAAATCAAAGCAAGTTTAAATAATACTTGAGTACATTTAAACTAACACAAAAATAAAAATCAAACTTTTCTAATAGATTTTTTTTTCCCTAATCTAAAATAAGTAATTTTCTACAAGTAATTTTCTATACTAAAACAAATACTAAAACAATTACTCTCTGGTAATAAAAATCAAACTCTTGAAACTTTATTATTTACGCTATTTTACGTTAATTTTAGGGTTCTCATATACCAAGGTACATAGGGGAGTTTACTAAGGTTGCATAAAATTTCTAACGTGAGAATATTGCACAAAACGAGGTAATCTTCTATTAAGTAGAAATGAATTAGTGTTTCTGGCACTCACAGCAGCATCGGTTTTGAATGTCAAAGCAGTGCAGAGAATGCGAAGAAAATAAGAGTTGATGCATCGGGTTTAGTTTGAGATAAAATTTTTTGGAGATTAAAGTAGCACCCGGCACTACAAAGATTATTCAGCCAGTGGGAAACCTTTATATAAAATAAAAATGACTGTCCGATTTGTATGGCTTCGAAGTTGGGACTTATGACATTCTCTCTAAATTTTGGTCAAATAATATATAAATCTATTTCCCCAAAAATGAAATTAAAATGCTAAGTGGTAAAGAATGGATATGCAACCTCTTTCAATTTAATAGTATATCTAATATTCCTGTCCAAAACAAGGAAATGGGAAAAATAATGTGCAATGAGCTTAACTCAATTTTTCAAAGTATCAAAATTTTTAGGGTTTGGTATGATGGTCATGTAAAGTTGGGTAAAAATTGTTTATAGTAATGTGATTAATTTTATTCAAAGATTAAATATGAGTTAAAATGGTTTATCTAATATTCACATTTAATCATAATGTTTTAAAAAAAAATAAAAAAATTACTTGATATATAATAAAAAGCTGAAAGAATTAAATTGTTAAAACTATTTTTCTCATTCCAACAATAATTTTCAATAATATCAATAAGGTTAAACTATCATCAATAATATCAATAATATCAATAAGGTTAAAATATCATCAATAATATCAATAGAAAAATGTTAAAATTTTATCAATAATAACAATAAAGTAATAACTATACTACTATGTAATGCAAATTCACAATGCAGCATAAACCCTAAATTACAAAATAACTATTTATTTTACTTATTTATTTATTTACTTTTTTGTTTTCGTTATAGTTTAATTTCTAATGTGCCAATAAATGTAAGGATCAAAGGCTCTGATACCTAATGTAAATACTCCAATTCATGGAATACTTTCTATTTATTAAAATAGGTAGATATATGGCAAATTTATTAATATTCAATGTGTTAGGGTAAAATGTGGTTTAATCAAATGAACAATAATAAACCTAAACATCAATAGAATAATGAAATCAAGAAAGGTAGATCAAAATGGAACAATGAATCACAATGCAAACCTTCCCTGCTCCAAAGCTTCTATTGTTCGCCTAGTACAACCGTCCTTTGCTGATGAAGTAGGCCCTCAGCGAGTGCACTCTTTTAGCTGTGTTGTAGTATGTTGGTAGTAAACGGCTAAGATGATAGATAATGCTGTGAAGTAGAGCTTCAAAGCAAAGGGTGATCTCAAGTAGATTGTATTGGGGGTGCCAAAGGCATGCGGGTAGAATTCTGCAAAGTAACAATAGAAATAACCTGGATGATTAGAATGGAGGGATGAAGCTTCTTTTATAGACTCAGAAGAATGAGAATCAATGGTTGAGAAGAAGTGTGATGATCAACGACTGAGGATGGTTGAGGAATGTGCAACCAGTAGAAATATGACAAGTGTCTCATCTCCATCATGAAAGAGAGGACTTGACAACATTGATTGGAGAGTTAACTCTTTTAACTGAACAGTTAACAAACTTGATTAGTCAGTTGGAAGAATGAATTATAGAATTGACTAAATTGATTGAGGGATTAACTCAATTGACTAGTTAGTTAACACTTTTGATTGATTAGTTAACTAACTTTTGATTTGAGAAGAAATAGGACATGTGGGTGAGGGAAAATAAGGTAATTAAATATTTAATATATTTAATTACATGTGCAACCCGGTGAGGTGGAAAATGTGAGGTGGATTTTTGGAATTAGAACTTAGGATAGAGGAATTTGGTTTAATTAAATAATTTAGGATTATTTAATTGTGTGAGACATTAGAAGAATTTAGGGAATTTAATTAAATAAATAGATTTTATTTAATTATGAAATAGTAAATCGATTAAATAAATTTAGAATATTTATTTAATTGGTAGAAGAATGGAATAAATATTTAGGATATTTGTTTAGAATGGTAGGAGGAATTCAGAAGGGAAATAAATATTTAGAATATTTATTTAGGATGAATCGTGTCATTTTTAGGCGTATACATTTTGCCCCTCTTTGATGCAATGTAGTTTACAGCATTGCTTCAAAGAAATCGATAGCCTGATAGTGATACATGCCCCAGTTTGCCCCTAGTACAAGTTTAATGACGATAGGATGCCCCCTCGGGAGATTAGACGGGAAACAGGCAGAAGGCGTGAGATAGACAATCTCACGAAGACGAAGGGGTATAGGTACGGTTTGAAGAAAAGGGACGCGTTTCAGAGAAACAAGAAGAAAACTGGAAGAAAAATGGGCGCGAGAAGTAGTCACAGTCATCACCTAGCCAGATTTAGGGTTTGCAAGCTATAAATAGGAGCTGGGTCCACAAGGTAATTCATTTGTACACTTGGTTGATTTGGATTTGAGTTGGAGAGCTTAGAGCAAACTTTGGAGCAGCATGGCAACCAGAGCAGCAGACATTCCATGCAAGGAGCACCGATTCGAGCGAGTCCGTCGATTCAGGCGGCCAGCAGAGGCAGGATCCCCAGTATGTGCCTCAAAATTTTTTCCCTAGGGTCGAATTAGGGTGTCATAAATGCTAGTGCAAAATAGGTTAAACAAATGCGCCGAACTATAGAATGGCGCATATGCAGTGCGAACCGGCGCATTTGTCATTCTGCGGTGCATATGCATGTTGTGACGGCGCATATGTTAAAGCTGTGCATATGCTTAATTTGGTGGCGCTTCCATGATTCGACGGTGCATATGTCGAGTGTTGTGGCGCATGCACTAAAGTTGCGCATATGTGAATGGTAACGGCGCATCCGTGATTTGGCGGCGCATATGCTAAGCGCATATACCAAAAGCAGCGCATCTATCAAGAAATGGCACTTTTACCACCTGTAGTGGCGCATTTGCTTTAGATAGCAAATTACTTAGTAAAATTGATTCAATTAGCATCTTGTTTGACACGAAAATCGATGAGCTATCTCTGAGATTGTAGAAATCTAGTCAAGAGATGTAGTGTGTTGTTTTGATCAATTTGAAATGCTAAGTTGTAGTTGATATAGTTTAGTAGATATGTTGAGTATGGTATTTGCGGCTTTAGATTGATGCCTTGTTTTGCGTGCTTGCAGGAGGAGATACGAGACACATTGCAGTCTAGGGAGACATTCCCTATGCCCCTATTGCAGAGATATATGCTTACAGAGATTGACAGGGAGGTGCTTGGTGCCATGGGTTTGGACTATGTATGCTTCATGCCCGAGGTTTGGGCGAACCGCAGATTGCTGACAGCTGCTGTGGAGAGATTCCATAGTGAGGATGGCACCTTCCACTTTCCCACAGGAGAGATGACTGTGACCTTAGAGGACGTATACAGGATACTGTGCTTGCCTATTCAGGGTGAGTTGGTGGAGTATGACGCGCAGCGAGATGCGGGACTCGCTGAGTGTAGGTGAGTATTTGATAACCCTGAGCTAGTAGGACAGGTCATCCCCTGGCATGAGATTTATGACTACTATGACTACTTCCCTGGGATTGTGGTAGGATTGATTGGAGGCGTTGATCGCACGGGTTCCCCATTGGATGGGGCAGGATCACGGAGCAGATGGTGACAGAGGGCACCTGATATGCATGGGGTGTCTATGTATTGGCTCACCTGTATCATGACATGCATCAGGTAGTGTACCATCGTAGCACGAGTCTATCAGCTAGGGTACTACTGTTACAGTTTTGGCTGTGGGAGCACATAGCGGTGACTAGGCCGATATGTGTGTTTGCGAGACAGCGAGGGGAGCCATACAGTTATGGCTATGCAGGGGTGATTTCCCAGCACAGGTTGGGGAAGTTGGAGTACTAGAGGCATACTTTGGATGGTGTAGATGTGGTCATCTGGCGACCATATCTAGATTGTGAGCCCTGGGATGATGAGGGAGACGAGCTGCCCTACTGCTTTCAAATGAGGTGGCTGATAGGGCAGACGCGACACATATTGGAGAGGCAGATGGTAGGCTGGGTACTGAGGCAGTTTGGTAGTAGGCAGGGCATGCCACAGGGACAAGCACTATTCACGCAGACGCATGCAGAGAGGGTCCGATGGGGGCCAATGGCTTCGTATGAGGAGGCCCTGGTAGAGTTCCAACAGACTCCTTATGTGGCATGGGACATGAGGATAGAGATAGCCGATGCAGGGATTACACAGGATTATGAGGATTGGATGACGGCACATCCATTCTTGAGGTACTCAAGGCCTGGTATGTTGGTGTTGCGTATTGACGAGTCAGATTCAGAGGAGGAGGGCCAGGTTGGCTAGGGGCGGAGGAGAGGTAGAGGAGGACGGGGTCGAGGAGGACGTGGTGGTGGATGAGATGGGGGAGATGATGGGGGAGGAGGTGGAGATGGAGAGAGGCTGAGGGGTAGCTCAGGCTGAGCAGGCAGTGCCAGTACAGGCTGCACAACAGCAGATACCGCAGCAGGCACAGATGCTGCCACCCCAGCAGGTGGCACAACAATAGGTGCCCCAGCCACAGGGGCCAGGACAGGCAGAGGCATCACAGGGACCAGTGCAGGTAGATGTGTATGAGAGGGCCATAGCCAACCTGAGGGGACAGGTGAGAGAGCTGCGGGCACAGCTTAGGAGGGCAGACGGTCGACGGGAGACAGATGTAGTGGTGATCGCTAGGCTGACCTGCGAGAGGGATATGGCAGACGCATGGGTACGTGTTATCCGTGTAGAGCGGGATACTGCAGTGGCAGCTATGGGGACAAACGCAGCCAACACCTTTTTGGTTGGGCAGGTGCAGTAGGCATAGGCACAGGTAGGCCAGTTGCAGACACAGTTGGCACAGGTGCAGGTAGAGCTTGCTAGAGCACAGGCACAGGTGCAGTATTACTGGGGCCTATACCATGGGGCAATGCCAGCGAGCCAAAGGGCTTTGAGTTTCAGGAGTCAGTCTGGGGCTTCTTAGAGAGCAGGTCCATCACGGTCAGGGGCTTCCGTGATGGGTCCCCAGCAGTCTGGGGTTGGCAATGGTGGTCCACAGTAGCAGGGGTAGACTTGTACCAGATTTTGTACTTTTTTGGGACATGTATCACCATCCTTTTGGATGCATATTGTATATGACATTTTGATTCAGAGAGAGATGATGATATTGTATATTTGGACCTCTTTTTATGATTGTATATATGATGATGCAGCCTTATGATCTATTGCATATGTTATGAGATGATGAGTCACTTTTAGTGAATGATGCAATGCATGTGTAGACTTAGATGTTCTATTTGATGTCATATGAGATGCTTTTGATATGATGTATTGTGATGTTTATATGATCGAGTGCATATGTGATGAGTGTTTGAGCTGATATGTGTGCAAATGCAACATGATAGCTATATGATTATGCGACCTTTGTATATGATGCACTTAGCTATGTTTTTTATTTCTTTGTTGTATGATGCGATATGATGATGATGTATGGATGACCTAATGCATTGTATTATGTATGCCACTGATTTAATCATGTTCATGACTAGCTCTAAATGTGATATGATATGCACCTATATGCTTTGTTTTTGTGATGTCCAAATGTACTCTATCGACATAAGAAATGACAGGATGATAGATAGAAGAATGGTTTTGATGTGGAAATACTTAGAAGTTTCATTTGATATTGTTACTCTGCATAGTACGGGTACTGAGGATTGTATGGGATATGGATGTATGTATGGATATAGGATGGATGTTTTTCTTTTAGAATGCTTTATTTCATCATTGTGTAATTTATTTTTGGTACATTTTCTAAAATGTTGTAAGTAAATACAAGCATCTAGGTTAAATTGAACCGAGATGACCTGAGTATTGCTTACATGGATTTTGATTTAGCAATTTGATACAAGCATCTAGTCAAACTTGAATCTAGATGACCTGAGTGTTCCTTGCATTTCAACAAACAAGGATTGCCCTTGTTCATGTTAGACCTTTGATGTCCTCGATGATCTTTTGTTGATCATACCTTTAGATAAGGTATCACATTACTAAAGCGGAATCCACAGATAGCAAACAAAGAAAATGATCATGCCCCCATCATAGCATCTCTAGCTTTTGGCATCCTTGAGTAGCATAGAAAGACATGATAAAAAAATCAAGACCCTGTAACTTAACCATGATTTCAATCCACAAAACATTCTTGCCATTAGATGTGTTTTTCTTCCCGTAATTTAGATAGAATCAGTTAGAAGACCTTGGGTATTTGCTTTGCTTTAGATAGGTTAAGATGTTCATAGTCAAGATTTCTGCTTGAAGCGCAGGTTTTGCTTGCATTTGCTTGTTTGGTGAGAAGATTGCACAATTCTTATTGGGGAGACGGACCATAAGGGACTGACCTAGTGCCTCGGGGGCTTATTGCTAAATGGCCTTGCCTACGTGACGACGCAGAGGCAACGTAGTTCGGGGTAAACCCTAATGGACCTAAGACCTAGGTGAGAGAAAGTGGAGACAGACTCAGATTGATAGAGGGACTAGATATGGGACAGATGGGACAAATGGAAGCCTCAGGGGTGCATTAGAATAATGGCCTTGCCTACATGACGGCGCAGAGACAACGTAGTTCACGGACTTGGACCATGGACATTGACGAGGGACACTATGCCAGGCTCACACTGAGGAGACGGTATGGGACAAAACCTTGGTTGACAAGGCCACAAGGAGAGTATCAAGCCATGATAGGTAACTGTCAAGTGTTTATTGTGGGACAGATATGGGTCAAATGGGAAATGAGCGAAGGAAGAATGGACTCAAGGTGATTGGATTCCCAAAGATGGAGAAGGCAGTTTATCACAAGTAACGCCTGTTTACCAGGTTTTCATCACTTGCTTTTATTTGCACGAGAATCTAGAAAGTAAACATGACGCCTGTTTGCCAGGTTTTCATCATGATACCTATCCAAGGTGCCTGTTTGCCAGGTTTTCACCAAAGGATGATGTTTTTGTATGCTTTCTATTTTTCTAATTTTTTTGTATTTTTGTGCCCTCTTGCATTGGGGTTCTCCTAGGTATAGAACCAGCGAAGGTGCATGCTGTTGATTGGATCATCGAACAACTCACCCTCTGATGTTGCCAACTGATATGCCCCCAATCCGTAAGTAGCTACAATCACATAGGGCCCAAGCCAGTTAGGTTCGAACTTGCCTTTCTTTTCTCTATCTTCTTGATTGTGAGGATTCTCTTTGAGAACGAGGTCCCCAACTTTAAAGATTCTTGGGTGAACTTTGTGGTTATAGCTTCTTAACATCATCTGTTGATATGCTTTGAGATGATCAAAGGCTTTTTTTCACCTTTCTTCTAGCAGCTCTAGTTCCTGTAACCTGGAGACTCTGTATTCTTCGTCTGATATGAGACCTTTCAACGACACCCTGAGAGATGGTAGTTCGACCTCAATGGGGAGGATGGCTTCTGAACCATAGACAAGGGTGTAGGGTGTAGCACCTGTGGGAGTGCGTATACTGGTTCTGTAGGCCCACAGAGCGGGATTGAGTTGGATATGCCAATCATGGCCAACACCGTTGACTGTCTTCTTGACAAGTTTCAAGATGGTCTTGTTGGATGCTTCAGCTTGACCGTTACCTTGGGGGTAGTATGGAGTGGAGAAACGATGTTGGATTTTGAAACGCTCACAGAGTTCTTGGACATCCTAGTTTTTGAATGGTCTTCTGTTATCAGTGATAATGGATGAAGGAATGCCATATCTGTAGATAATGTAATTCAGGATGAATGAGGAAATTTGCTTACCTGTGACAGTGGTGAGGGGAACAGCTTCAATCAACTTTGTGAAATACTCAGTGGTAGTTATGATGAATTTGTGGCTGTTGGATGAGGGTGGATGAATCTTTCCCACAAGGTCAAGTCCCCACTGGCAAAAGGGCCAGGGTGTCGTTAAAGGTCTCAGCTCTTAAGCTGGTGCATGTATCAGGTTCTCGTGTATTTGGCACTGTTTGCACCTTTTGACAAATTGATATGAATCCATTTCCATGTTTGGCCAGTAATAACCCAAATGCATGAGTTTCTTGGCTAAGGAAGGACTGCTAGTGTGTGTTCCGCAGATCCCCTTGTGTATTTCTTGCAAGGTAGTTATGGATTCTTCTCATTCTAAACAACGGAGCAAAGTACCATCGAGACCACGTCGGTATAGGGTATCGGCTATGATGGTGTAGCGAGAGGTTTGTCATATAAAAGTTCGTCTCTAGTTAGAAGAGAGGTCAGGTGGGAGAATGTTGTCCTTGAGGTAAGTGTAAGTCTTATCATACCAAGGTGAATCAGATCCAACTAGAAGGCAGATGGAATGGGTCTCAGGAAGATCATAAGCTAGTTGCCGGATAGTTTCCACTAAGAACTCATACCGTGACTTATTTTCAGGTATTTCTAGAAGAGAGGCAATGGTTGCCATTGCATCTGATGCCTTATTCTCAATCCTGGGTATTTGCTCGAAGGAGATGATCCCAAAGTGTTCCTTAAAGTCGTTGACCATCCGCTTGTATGGGATTAGCTTTTCATCTTTGGTTTGGTACTCATCATTGACCTGATTGATTATAAGCTGAGAATCACCATAGACATGTAGTTCTTGGATTTTCCACTCAGTTGCCATCTTGAGACCAATTATCAAGGCTTCATATTCCGCTATGTTGTTGGTGCATGGAAATAACAAACGGTAAGACTTTGGAATTGTGTTGCCTTGAGGAGTTACAAATAGGATGCCTGACCTCGATCCATGGTTTGTGTAAGACCCGTCGAAGTAGAGTTTCCAAGAAGATGTTGATATAGTGAATAAGGACTCATCGGGAAACTCAAACTGCATTGGTGAGGTATCTTGTAATGGTGCATCTGCTAGTTGATCAGCTATGATTTGTCCCTTGATGGCTTTTCTGTCTACATATTCAATGTCATACTCACTGAGAAGCATTACCCATTTTGCTAGGTGACCTGTGAGAGCAGCTTTGCTGAGGAGATACTTCAATGGGTCTATTTTTGCAATGAGTTTAACTGGATGTGCAAGCATGTAATGTCAGAGTTTTTGTGAAGCAAAAACTACCGCAAGGCATGATCTTTCGATCTGCGAGTATTGCAACTCATAGCCCACTAAGGTTCGGCTGATGTAGTAGACGACCCTTTCTTTGTTCTCATAATCTTGTTGAGCTAGCAATGCCCCCAGAGCAGTGGGTGTAGCAGATATGTAAAGAATTAGCAGTTTCCCTTGGATCGGAGGCATGAGAATGGGTGGATTCGTAAGGTATTCCTTTAGTTTGTTGAATGCCTCTTCACACCACTCATCCCATTTAAATGGAATGTTTTTGTGCAGGAGATGACTGAATGGTTGGCACTTGTCTGCAAGCTATGATATGAATCGGCGGATTGCCTGCAGCTTGCCCTGTAGCGATCTCAATTGAGTTAGAGTCTTGGGTGGTGGCATGTCCATTATAGCTTTGACCTTGGCTGGGTCTACCTCTATTCTGTTTGCCGACACGATGAAGCCTAGCAGCTTGCTTGAAGTTACCCCAAACACACATTTCTTTGGGTTCAGTTTGACTTGGAATTGGTCCAATCTTCGAAAGACTTTTTCTAATACATCCAGGTGTGAGTCCCTTGTGAGAGATTTTGCTAGGATATTGTCGACATAGTCTTCCATTGTTACATGCATCATGTCGTGGAATATAGTTGTCATAGCTCGCTGATATGTAGCACCTACGTTTTTTAGCCCAAATGGAATGACATTCCAGTAAAAGGTACCCCATGGGCAAGTAAAAGCTGTCTTGTGTTGGTCCTCTAGTGCTGTTTTGATTTGATTATACCCTGAGAATTCGTCTATGAGAGATAGCATTGTATGTCCTGCAGTTAGGTCGACTATGATATCGATGTTTGACAATGGAAAATCATCCTTGCAGCATGCTTTGTTTAAGTCTCGAAAATCATTGCATAGTCAAACTCAGCCATCTGGTTTGGCCACCGACACAATGTTGGATATCCATTCTGGGTAATCTATGGCTCTGATGAACCCCACATCTAGCAATTTCTTGAGTTCTTCTTTGACCAAAAGTGCTATGTGAGGATGCATCTTTCTTAGCTTCTGCTTTACTGGTTTTACTCCTGGATCCAATGGCAGATGATGTAGAATTAAGTTTGGGTCTAAACCTGGCATGTCTGCCTATGACCAAGCAAAGCTGCCTCTCTTCTTCTTAAAGAACGGTACAAACCTAGTTTTCTCTGGTGGTGTAAGAGATTTGGCAAACTGGATAATCTTGGGCTATTCTTCTGTTCCAATATGCACGGGCTCTGTCGGTTCCACAACAATCTGTGACCTTTCCTGGTACATATCACTAGGGAGAGTGTCAAGCTTTCCATCGTCAGGTGCCACAGTTGGGTTTTCACCTTCGGATGTGTCCTTTCTTTTTACTGTTTTGGGATCTGACACTGCCGCAAGGCAGTTTTCACTGTCAAATCCATTTTTGATCTTGATATTTTTGCGATTGGAAGGCTTGGCGCCCTCCCTGAAGTAAGCCACGGTATTCAGTTCAATAGCAAAACTAGCTTTATGATCTCCCTTGGGTAAGTGGTCCCTAAGTTCCATATAATCAATGTAAGCATCATTGTTTTGGAACATATCTAGTTGGGGAGTTCCTTGCAGATCCCAGTCAATAAGCTCAGGGTGCAAGAGGGGAAGGGAGTCGGATGATAGACCTGATTCATTGATGGTGTGAATGGAAATGTTAGGAGCATTGGCGGGGGTAGTGTTCAGGGTGGTACTTTCCTCCAAGTTGTTTATTGCAATGGAATTTAAACTTTCCTCGAAAGCCATAATCTTAGGGATGGGCAAATCAGACTCCAATGGTTTGTTCCGTTGCATTTGTCCCTCACAGTAGGGGCTAAGAGTTTGGATGGTGTCGACCTCTTTGTCATCGTAGGAGTGCTCTATTAGCTCATCCCACTCATACTCATTTGAATCTGTGTCGCTGTCCACTTGGAGTGTTTGGATTGTTTCTACAAGGCAAGCATTTTCCTTAGTTTTGCCCTTGCCTTTGTATCCTAGGCCACTTGTGTTTCTATCCGATGAGGATGAAGAAGGTTGAATAGGTTCAATGATTCCTTCTTTTCTGAGGTTGATGGGGCCTTGTCCTTCGTACCCCATCTTGTGCAGAATAGTCTCACCTCGCCCGTAGAGTTCTGTTGGGAGTCTAGGCAGATCTTACATTGTGTTCTCTTCTTTAGCATAAAGCCATTGTAGGAGATCTCTCTCCTCTATTTCATTAGATAAGATCCCCCATTTTACAAAGGGAGTTGCGGGGGCTACAGGAGGAGCAGATAGCTTTGGAAAATGTTTGGGTTTGCCAAAAGATTGAGGAGACAAAGGCATCTTGGCCAGATTGAGGCTATGCTCAATGGAGTATTCCCCCAATCCACTTTCTTTTATGGTAATTTTCTGCTCTTTGGGCCTTGATGAGGAGGCTTCAGCGGTATGATCATATTGTGGGGTAGGGGAAATGTATGCTCTGTTGTTGGGTATGACACACTCAGGTTTTTCACGGAAAGAATTGCAGTGTTGGTAGGGGTCAGGGTCGCCTTGAATGGTGATTTGCTTGCCATTGTGCGGGAATTTAATGCATTGATGATAGGTTGAGGGGACAACCTTCATGGCGTGAATCCATGGTCTCCCGAGTAGGATATTATAAGTGAGCTCCCGATCAAGGACTGGACACACCACATCTTTTATTATTGGTCCCACTTGAATGGGTAGGACAACTGTTCCCTTTGTGGTTCTTTCTTCCTCGTCATATGCTTTGATGGTAATTTTCCTCCTTGGATCAACTACCTGTTCGGAGAACCCCAATGCAAGGATTAGCTTTAATGTGCAAATATTTAAACCGGCACCCCCATCAATGAGGAGCCTCTTGATGCGGTGTTTGTGTATGATGCGACAATGTGCAGGGGGTGTTATGAGGTTGGGATACAGAGAGGTCATCTTGCTCAGTAAACGATATGGAGTTGGAGGATGTCAGATTGCCTACCATGGTCTGGAACTTCTCTTGGGCCAAGTTAGTGGGGACAGTGGTTTCCACTAAGGCTTTCTCAAGAATCTCCTTATGAGAAGGAGATAGATGCAATAGCTCCAATATAGAAATGTGAGCCGTAGTTTTCTGTAACTCGTCGATGACATTTTACTGACGGAAGTTGGATGGGGACTGTGACGACCTTGGAGGGGCGGTATTAAGCGTGACTTTACCACTACGGATAATTATACTACAACCAGTTCTGTTAGGTCCTGATTGTTGGTTGGGTGAGATGACATTGATTTGCGGGATTTGCTCAGAAATGCAATTTATGGTATAGTCAAATGGCACACTTGCATAGTTGGCATTACTAGTCCCGTTGTTCTTATTTGGCCGGTTACGATTATTGTTGTTGTTGTCGTTGTTGTTGTAGCTATTGTTGTTGTTGTTGTTGTTGTTGTGGCCGTTGTTGTTGTTGTTGTTGTTGTTATACAGCCTGTTGTGATTCAGGAGTGGATCCCTATAGGCCACATGAGATTCATTGGAGGTATGCTGTTGTGTCCCTCCCTGGTTCTGATCTAGTATATCTTGTATGACAATTTTGAGGCAGATGCAGTTGTTAGTTGTATGCCCCCTTCCTCGATGATATTCACAATAGTCTGTGTCCTTCCAGTAGGGAGGTTTGACTATAGGCTCGTAATCACTTGTTGGCGGTAGAGAAATTTCGTTGTTAGCCAACAACTTCCTTAGTGCAGACTCTTGAGACTCACCCAATGCTGTGAATTTTCTCCTTGGATTTGAACTGAACCAAGGTCTGGGCTCCCAAGAGGGTGGTTTGTTGAGTGTACCATTGTTTGTTTCTCCCTTGAGAGTGAATATGGGATGTTGCTTGGGAGCTGCCGCCTTGGCATCCACTACCCCATCGTTGACCACATTCTTGTTCTTGGTCCAAAACTTTGATTTATCCGTTGTGTAATTGGAGGTAGGTGTGTCCTTGTATATCTTGATTGCGCCTTTAGTGATCATAGCCTTTTCGATGAACAATCCCATTTCAATGACTTTTGAAAATGATGTAGGGCATTGTATCTGTATTTGATAGCTAAGATTAGTGTTTAGGTTATGGACAAACATCTCCAATAGCTACTTCTCAGGCATATCATAAGAACACTTACTAGCTAGTTGTCTCCATTGTTGTAAGAAGGTGGCGAATGACTCACCACTCTTTTGTTTGGTGTTGCATAGATCTAGCATAGATACCTCGTGTTCGATGTTATAAGAGAAGTGCGTGATAAATTTGTTGACAAGTTCATCAAAAGTTTTGATTCTTGGTGGGAGACGTGAGAACCACTCCATAGCTTGACCACCTAAAGATCTTGGGAATAGTCTCATCAAGTAGGTCTCATTGTGAGCTACTTCTAAACATGCTGCATTGAATTCCCTAATATGATCTCTAGGGTCCCCCTTCCCTTTGTATTTGTCAAACTTTGGAACTCTGAACTGATAGGGGAATGGTTTCATGACCAAATTTTTGTCAAAGGGGTATGGTGCTATATCTTCCAAGGAGTAGTTCTTGGTACTTGTACCCATCTTAAGGTCTGATATTTCTTGTGTGAGGCTCTCGAGTTGTTTTCTCATTTCTTCCATAGGAGCATTTTGATCTATGGGTCTCTTTCCTCTATCATTTGCATTTGGGTCCATAGTATTCCTTTCTCTTTCGTGATTATTTTCTGTGTTTTCCAGGATTGAGCTTATATCAAAATCCGTGGGGAGTTTGATTCCAAGACTAGCAAGATGATAGAAATACTTATGAGGGTCTTCAAGGAGCACCTTCTCTATTAGGTGTTGGAATTTTCTATCTTGGATGTGCACTTCATATTCTTCATGAGAAATTTCTTCGTCACTATCATGTGGTGTGACGATGCAATTGGATGAGCCGGCCATTTCTATTTTCTTTTTGTACTGAGATTGAGTAAGAACCATGCAAGGTGACATGGGATGGAGTGGACTAGGATTAGAAATTTTGGCAAGGTGCCGACTAAGACTGTTGTGAATAGGATACCTAAAACAAGGTTTGGACAAAGGATTCTCTCGCTCAATGACTTCAAGTAAGACGGTTGACACAAGACGGTAGCCACTAGTAAGGGTACTCGATACCTGTCTTACTGTGTAGGGACTAGTCGTGCAACGAGACTACTAGCAAGGTTCTGTGACCTACTAGGCTTACGTGAATTCGCAAAGGATACGAAAAAGGGACCTATGTTGAACTGATATGGAATAAACTGACTTTGGGATAAGAGAGGTTTGGACATAAGGTGAATGGGACGACGGACGAAAGAGAGATACTTGGGTGAAACGGATGAAGACTGACTACAAGGTTAAATCTGATCTCGGAATGTGAAACTAGGCTGAAATGGGTACTCCCAACAGGTAAAATTGTTTCCTCAAAAATAGTGCAAGTACTCACTGTCGTGGATGCGTTGAAACAGATGCGCAACATAAATGCACATATGCACAAGAAGTCAACATAAATGCGCCGCACTGGTAAAGTATAAATGCACAATAACAGTCTGTATATGCACAACAAGTCTAAATGTATGTGTAGCAAGTCGACATACATGCACAGGAAGAAAGAATATATGCGCAACTCTGGCTTTTTTTTTTCAAAATTTTGGGGTTTTTCTGTTGTTTTTGGTATTTTTGGCTTAAAAAAAGGTCTCCTTGATCTGATTTTATGAATTAACAACAAGAAAACACAGCAAGCACAAAGAATATTTTATAGTTTTTCACTGTTTTTGTGGTTTTTTCGACTCTATTTAGGAACAAAAGCAAGCACAAAGATCCTAGGCTAGAAATGGATTACAAAGGTTTTTGGCCACTAGAACAAGGGGTTTTTAATGCGGACAATTGTTCAAGTGGTTACACATGCGGCGGCACTACTATCCGTTGTGGAGTCTCCCAACCTCAAAGGGTTGCGCCTTAGAGGGTTTTGGGGGAGGTTGGTCGTCAGTGTAACATGTCAGCACTTGTTGCAGGAGGTTTTTACCTCAAGCACTTTTATTTTAAGTGGATTGGTAGGGCTTGGCTTCTAGCCTGTTTCCACTTAGGGTTGTTCCCACTTGGACAAGCGTGCATCCAAGGGCAGGCCCCTCTTAAAGGTTAAATAAATGGAATAACAAGTCTGGCACTCTGATCACCCAGTAAAGGGGAGAGCATAAGCCTATTGTCATTCGTCAAGCACAGAAGACACTGATTAATCCAACCTAGTTAAAAATAGAAGAACTAAATGGGCTAATCTACTTGGGCAAGCACATAACTTTGAAGTGTTTTTGCAAGATAGCATTTGTTCAATTTTTAACCCAGAAAGCAATGGTGAGTTTAGTTTTAATCCACGTAGCATGAATAGTTAACTTTGAAGTTTTGGTCAAAAGAGATAGCAGTAGTTCAATTTTAACCCAGAAATTAGTGATGAGTTTAGTTTTAATCCACGTAGCACAGATAGTTAACTTTGAAGTTTCGGTCAAACGAGATAGCAGTAGTTCAATTTTAACCCAGAAATCAGTGATGAGTTCAGTTTTAATACTAGATAGCAATAACTTGGAAAAGATAGCAATGTTGCAATGCAAGACAACAGTGATCCAGTTACTTCTCTCCTAATTAAAGCTATATGAGGGTTTGAATGAATATCAGTATTACTATCCCTTTAGAAAGTGAAGTGTGAACTATTTAAATGCAACTATATTGAACTAAACCCGAACCTATCCTGCAAAACAGCTCCAGAGAACACCTGCGAAGATGTTAGCATTAGCAAACTTTCTCAAAAAAGTACTAAAATCATTGCCTACTACAGAAGCACAGCTTCAGTGTGTTAGATCTAGGGCTCACAACTGACAGGGGGGGTGAATCAGTTGTACAAAAACTTGCTTCTACTTAAACACTTGATTCTTCTTTGTTAGATAACATCATATCAATTAACCATTCATGAAAGTAGAGAGCATGAAAACATCAACACATTAGACACCCAAATTTTTGACGTGGAAAACCCGGTTAAGGGAAAAACCACGGGGTGATTAACCTAAGGATTATTCTCTGTTAGAAGAATAAGAAAAAGAAATGGCACATGCCAGTCAGAACTCACTGCCCGAGCACACTGCTCACAAAGAGGCACACTGCCTGCAAAAGAGACACACTGTCTACAAGATCATAAGTATCACAACCTTGAATTGGAGAATGACATCTTCACCATGTCTAGATCAGTTCCATTTATGCCTGAAACACAACTGCTCTGCCTTTCACTCTTTTGCTATACCACACTAATCCGCTCCACACCACACTTTGAAATGAACTCACAAACTTTCATTTATACAAGACATCGACTTAGGAATAAGCATCTAAGTCGGCACTCAACCATAAGAACATTCGCAAGATGAATAACACATCCAGTCAGCCACCACTAGAACATTTGTAAGATGAACAACTCATCCAGTCGGCTAGTCTAAACAAGAACTTCATCTGGAAGAATATCTTCAATTCTGGGCTCTACCACCAATGCAAACTGACAACACAACCTCAACATGATCCAAGAACCTTCACAAGCTAGCCTGAACGACCAGGAACAACCGCACTTCTTCTGCTCACTGGAATCTCTTCTCTTCCTTATCCGGAACTTCAAGAACATAGTCTACCACCACTGTCATACTAAAACATGTGCTTTCAGACCTCCAAATCATGAACACGTTGAGATGACACATCACAAGGATATCCCAAACACTCCATCCAATCCGCAAGATAGGATAATGCACTTCTGGATCTCACCGGACCTCTTTGTAGCACTCTGTCACTCCAAAGCACCTCCCAGAACTGGTTCTACTTGATCAATCACAACTTCTTCAAATCTGCATGCGGACCTCTGAAAACTTAACTGGATCATCTCAAGACTCCTAGCTACAAACTCTTTAATCCGCATCCTTTGATCAGCAACTTATTGAGTACTTTTGCCTTCTTCTCATCACTGTTCTTTATTGTTCCTGACTGAGACTAATTTTCTCAATATCCTTAGCACACAGCTCATCCAATCCTTCTTGTCAATGCAGTATGAGTATGTTGACATCAATGACAACACTAATTAACCTCATACTTGCAACAATCTCCCCCTTTGTCATTGATGGCAACATATGATGTGAAAAACCATCAAGACAAGATCTTCTCCTTTCTGTCACAGCTCCCCCTATCAGCAACAACTCTTCATATGTCTTTTCTTCCTTTACTACTCCCCCTTTGATCATCAACTACTTGTTTTTCACATGTCTTCTCTCCCCCTTTGACATCAATGGCAAAGGGCTCATACTTGCAATTCCAACACATCAGAATCATACCAGCTGCTCCCCCTTAGTAGCAGCTCCCCATCATCAATCCGGATCACAAGATATGACTGTGATATTCACTGGACTAATGCACATCAGTGCATCCTAGTTCATCACCGGAGGGGCCATGACCCCTAACTTCTCCTGGAGATACTCAAAGGAGTCCTTGGGAAGAGGTTTAGTGAAAATATCTGCAATCTGATCCTTGGAGGGTACATATTCCAATTTGACTTCTTCCTTGTTCACTTGTTCTCTCAAAAAGTGAAACTTGATAGATATGTGCTTAGTATTAGAATGCAATACCGGATTCTTAGAGATATTTATTGCACTTGAATTATCCCCAAAAATTGTGATAGGCTTCTCATATTCAACTTTAATGTCTCTTAGCATCTGCTTCATCCATAAGATCTGAGTGCAACAACTTGCTGCTGCAATGTATTCTGCTTCAGTTGTAGACAGAGATATTGCCTCTTGTTTCTTGCTTAGCCAAGAAACCAATCTTTTCCCCAAAAAGAATGCTCCTCCACTTGTACTCTTCCGGTCATCCACATCTCCTGCCCAATCTGCATCTGTATAAGCATGAAGAGAGAAATCCTGATCTCTAGGATACCATAGACCATACTCAACTGTTCCTTTCAAGTACCTAAAAATTCTTTTGATTGCCATGACATGAGATTCTCTAGCATCAGCCTGAAATCTTGCCACAAGACCAACAACCTGCATTATATCTGGTCTAGTCTGAGTGAGATATAATAGTCCTCCAATCATTGATCTATACTTATCTGTCTTAGGAGAGTCATCATCTTTACTCAACTTACATCCGGTTGCCATAGGGGTGTTCATTGGCTTTGAATCTTCCATTCTGAATTTCTTCAACAATTCTTTTGCATATTTGGTTTGACAGATAAAGATGCCTTTCTTTGTTTGAGTAATTTGCAGACCCAAGAAGAAATTCATTTTACCAAGCATTGACATTTCAAACTCACTTTTCATTTGATTTACAAAAGTTTTACACATGCTATCCTTTCCTCCAAAGATGATATCATCAACAAATACTTCAATAATCAAGATGTTTTCCTTATCTATTGGGAAGTATAGGTTACTATCAGCAGTACCTTTGTTGAATCCAATTTGTACAAGATGCTTGTCCAACCTTTCATACCATGCTCTTGGGGCTTGCTTCAAACCATACAGTGCTTTCTTCAACTTGCAGACCATATCATCATGATTAGACAATTGAAATCCATCCGGTTGTTCAATGTACACTTCTTCTTCCAAGTCACCATTTAGGAAGGTAGACTTGACATCCATCTGATATACCTTGAAGTCTTTGAAGGCAGCAAATGCAAGAAATAGTCTGACTGCTTCAATTCTTGCCACCGGAGCAAAGGTCTCTTCAAAATCAATTCCTTCTATTTGAGAGTAGCCTTAGCAGACCAATCTAGCTTTGTTTCTAATTACTTCACCAACTTCATTTAGTTTGTTCCGGAAGACCCATTTGGTTCCAATCACATTCTTGTTTCTAGGTCTGGGAACAAGATCCCAAGTATGATTTTTCTCAATTTGCATCAATTCTTCCTCCATTGCTTTGGTCCAGTTTTCATCATTGCAAGCTTCATTAACTGTCTTAGGTTCAATCTTTGAAATCAGACAGTATTCATTTGAATCTTGAGCAATTCTTCTCCTTGTTTGTACCCCTTTACTCTTGTCACCTATGATATGATCTTCAGAATGATTTAGAGTTACATACCCTGGAACTTTGGGAGTTTCTTGCACTACTAATTCCTGATCAGGCTCATTCAGACAAACTTCTTCTTCCTGATTTACCGGATCAGTCTAGATCTGAATTTCAGAGGAGGATGGAGCTCCTTGCACCAGAGAATCATTTTGATCATCTTCTTCACATTCATAGAATCTTGAGGGCTTCTCAACTCCTTCATCAACCTTCACATTTATACTTTCTATCATCTTTCTCAATCTCTTATTGTAACACCGGTATGCTTTGCTTTGAGTGGAGTAACCCAAGAAAATTTCTTCGTCACTTCTAGCATCAACCTTTCCTAAATCTTCATCTCTTTTGATGTAACACTTGCTACCAAATACTCTGAAATATCTCACAGTGGGAGTTATGCCAAACCAAAGTTCATAAGGAGTCTTACCAGTATTGCTTCTAATTTGAACTCGATTAAGGGTATAGACTACAGTGCTGACAGCTTCTCTCCAAAACATCTGAGGAACACTTGCTTCCATCATCATTGTTCTGGCTGCTTCTTGGATGGTCTGGTTCTTTCTCTCAACTACTCCATTCTGCTGTGGAGTCCTAGGAGCAGACAACTGTCTCTTTATACCATGCTTCTCATAGATATCTATGAATTCACCGGATGTGAATTCACCACCTCTATCAGACCTTAAATATTTCAGTTTCAATCCGGTTTGATTCTCTACCATAGCTTTGAAGATTTTGAACTTATCAAGGGCTTTTGATTTCTCTTTTAGGAAGGTAACCCACATCGTCCGGGAATGATCATCAATCAGTAACATGAAATATCTATCACCTTGCATACTCTTGATTCTTGTCGGACCACAGAGATCAATATGGACTAATTCCAATAATCTGGTAGAGGACTGATCCTTGCTTTTGAAAGAGACTCTGCTCTGTTTACCTAGCTGACATTCTTTGCACAAACTATTTGTAGGTTTCACCAATTTTGGAAGATCTCTTACAGCCTGAGTATTGCTTATCTTGATGATGTTATCAAAATTCACATGACACATTCTTCTATGCCATAACCAACTCTGATCAACTTGAACAAACAGACAACTTTTATTTGAACCAACTAGATGGAAGATATTACCTTTTGTTTGAGTACCAGATTCAATCTCAGTTCCGGAGCTTTCAAAGATCCTGCATCTTCCATTCTTTAACCGGAGATCATAGCCTTTATCCACCAACTGACCAACACTGAGAAGATTGTGCTTCAATCCTTCAACATATAGAACATTACCGGTTTTGCTCTTTCCATCAAAAGAAATAGTTCCCCTACCTCTAATTATGCCAGCAAAATTATCACCAAACTTTACCACTCCTCCTTCATACCTTTCCAAATCTAAGAACTTGTTCTTGTCACTTGTCATATGATGAGAACATCCACTGTCAATAACCCAATCATCCTTTTCTTCAACTTGGGCAGCCAAAGCTCTTTCAACAACCTTATGATTGACAGATTCAGAGGGTATTAAGTCTTCTTCCTTGATGGCAATAAAGACCCATTCATTTCTAGATTTGCTTCCCATTTCTGATTCATCATCTGTTACTCCTTCATTATCATCTTCTTCATGAACATAATAACAGTTCTTTTGGAACCTTTGTCTATTAGCATTTGACCTTGCAGATCTTTCCAGACATCTTGAAGCAAAATGACCAATCTTATTGCAGTTGAAGCACTTAAAGGGTAGTTTTCCTTCATACTTACCGGATCCCCTTGGCAGTCTCTTTGCAATGAGGGCTTCAAGTTGAGTTGTTTCTGCTTCTTCCTCTTCCATGTCTTTCCTTGCTTGATCATACCATGACAGCTTCCTTGAAGAGTTCTCTCCTGGATCAAATCTTTGTTTGCCTTTCACAAAGGCACTGGCTTTGAATGCAGATTCAGTCTTGGGGGGATCATCTCCAAACTCAGTCATTTCAAATGCAGCCAGTTTGCCAGCCAATTGCTCTCTTGTGACAGTTGTATGGGCTCTGAATTCATCAATGGCAGCAACCTTGATTTTGTAGGCAGCAGGAAGGGATCTGAGAATTTTGCAAACAATTTCATTTTCATCCAGAACTCCACCAGCATTCCTGATTCCACACACCAGCTCATTCACTCTTGGCATAAAGGTAGTGATATTTTCATCATCTCTCATCTTCAATCTTTCAAATTTCCCTTTCAAACTTTGCAACCTTGCACTCTTAACAAACTCATCTCCTTTATACAGAAGTTCCAGTTTAGTCCAGATTTTATATGCAGTTGGTAGGTCAATAACATTTGAGAGATCTGTATCATTCAATGCGCTTAGAAGAGCTTCTTTGGTCCACAAATTGTTTTTAGCATCTGTGATTTCATTCAGTGTTGTCGGACCACCTTGTGGAGGTACATAAGCCTTTGAGATCATGGACAGATATGCTTTTCCCATACACTCCAAGTGACATCTCATGCGACCTTTCTAGAGTGAGAAATTGGTTCCATCAAACTTCGGACTATCCTTCTTATATGATGACATCCTGGATCTCCTCAAGCGATTAAGCTCCTTTCAGAGGAACTTGGCTCTAATACCAATTGTTAGATCTAGGGCTCACAACTGAGAGGGGGGGTGAATCAGTTGTACAAAAACTTGTTTCTACTTAAACACTTGATTCTTCTTTGTTAGATAACATCATATCAATTAACCATTCATGAAAGCAGAGAGCATGAAAACATCAACACATTAGACACCTAGATTTTTTATGTGGAAAACTCGGTTAAGGGAAAAACTATGGGGTGATTAACCCAAGGATTATTCTCTATTAGAAGAATAAGAAAAAGAAATGGCACATGCCAGTCAGGGCTCACTGCCCGAGCACACTGTTCACAAAGAGGCACACTGCCTACAAAAGAGACACACTGTCTACAAGATCATAAGTATCACAACCTTGAACTGGAGAATGACATCTTCACCATGTCTAGATCAGTTCCATTTACGCCCGAAACACAACTGCTCTTCCTTTCGCTCTTTAGCTATACCACACTAATCTGCTCCACACCACACTTTGAAATGAACTCACAAACTTTCATTTATACAAGACATCGACTTAGGAATAAGCATCTAAGTCAGCACTCAACCATAAAAACATTCGCAAGATGAATAACACATCCGGTCGGCCACCACCAGAACATTTGTAAGATGAACAACTCATCCGGTCGGCTAGTCTGAACAAGAACTTCATCCAGAAGAATATCTTCAATTCTGGGCTCTACCACCAATGTGGACCGACAACACAACCTCAACACGATCCAAGAACCTTCACAAGCTAGCCTGAATGACCAGGAACAACCGCACTTCCTCTGCTCACCAGAATCTCTTCTCTTCCTTATCTGAAACTTCAAGAACACAGTCTACCGCCACTGTCATACTAAAACATGTGCTTCTAAACCTCCAAATCATGAACACGTTGAGATGACACATCACAAGGATATCCCAAACACTCCATCCAATCCGCAAGATAGGATAATGCACTTCCGGATCTCATCGGACCTCTTTGTAGCACTCTGTCACTCCGGAGCACCTCCCGGAACCGGTTCTACTTGATCAATCACAACTTCTTCAAATCTGTATGCGGACCTCTGAAAACTTAACTGGATCATCTCAAGACTCCTAGATACAAACCCTTTAATCCGCATCCTTTGATTAGCAACTTATTGAGTACTTTTACCTTCTTCTCATCACTGTTCTTTACTATTCCCGACTGAGACTAATTTTCTCAATATCCTTAGCACACAGCTCATCCAATCCTTCTTGTCAATGCAGTATGAGTATGTTGACATCAATGACAACACTGATTAACTTCATACTTGCAACACAGTGACTAAATGCACAGAAATAGTCAATAGAAGCGCAGCAAGAATAAATACACCGTAACAGTATGCATAAGCGTAGCAATAAGGAACAGAAGCGTAGTAATAATGAATGCGCTGCAAAAGTAAGCAAAAGTGCAGGAGTAACACACAGAAGTGCAGGAGTAACGAATGCATTGTAACAGTGCGCAAAATCGTAGCAAGAAAGAACAGATGCGCATGAGTAATAAATGCGTCGTAGAAATGGATATATGCACCGCAAAAATGTGTAAATGCGCTGTAGGATTATAAGCGCCGGAACAGGGAATAGAAGCGTCGTGGAAATGTTCAAATGTGCCAAAGTAACCTGTGCATGACCTGTATGGAACCTGTCTTCAAAAAGCTCAGATTTTGATGAGATAAAGGGGCAAAGGCCCCACAGTGGGTGCTAAAAATGTTAGGGTAAAATGCGGTTTAATCAAATGAACAATAATAAACCCAAACATCAATAGAATAATGAAATCAAGAAAGGTAGATCAAAATGGAGCAATGAATCACAATGCAAACCTTCCCTATTCCAAAGCTTCTATTGTTCACCTAGTACAACCGTCCTTTGCTGATGAAGTAGGCCCTCAGCGAGTGCACTCTTTTAGCTGTGTTGTAGTATGTCAGTAGTAAACGGCTAAGATGATAGATAATGCTGTGAAGTAGAGCTTCAAAGCAAAGGGTGATCTCAAGTAGATTGAATTGGGGGTGCCAAAGGCGCGCGGGTAGAATTCTGCAGAGTAACAATAGAAATAACCTGGATGATTAGAATGGAGGGATGAAGCTTCTTTTATAGACTCAGAAGAATGAGAATCAACGGTTGAGAAGAAGTGTGATGATCAACGGCTGAGGATGGTTGAGGAATGTGCAACCAGTAGAAATATGACAAGTGTCTCATCTCCATCATGAAAGAGAGGACTTGACAACATTGATTGGAGAGTTAACTCTTTTAACTGAACAGTTAACAAACTTGATTAGTCAATTGGAAGAATGAATTATGGAATTGACAGAATTGATTGAGGGATTAACTCAATTGACTAGTTAGTTAACACTTTTGATTGATTAGTTAACTAACTTTTGATTTGAGAAGAAATAGGACATGTGGGTGAGGGAAAATAAGGTAATTAAATATTTAATATATTTAATTACATGTGCAACCCGGTGAGGTGGAAAATGTGAGGTGGATTTTTGGAATTAGAACTTAGGATAGAGGAATTTGGTTTAATTAAATAATTTAGGATCATTTAATTGTGTGAGACATTAGAAGAATTTAGGGAATTTAATTAAATAAATAGATTTTATTTAATTATGGAATAGTGAATCGATTAAATAAATTTAGAATATTTATTTAATTGGTAGAAGAATGGAATAAATATTTAGGATATTTGTTTAGAATGGTAGGAGGAATTCAGAAGGGAAATAAATATTTAGAATATTTATTTAGGATGAATCGTGTCATTTTTAGGCGTATACACAATGATAAAGTGTTTAAAACAATGAACATACATTTATCAAATCAGAATTTAAAATACACAGTAGAATATAATCTAACTTATAAAGAAATAACTTAACAAATAACTGGGTTAATTCAATTTATCCACGTAAATGAACCTATTAAATAATACAAATAAATATACAAATTCAGTCTCAACAATTAGTATAACGGAGCAATAATACTTATCTATATGAAATTAATAAAAATTCAAAGATTGCTAGAATGGACCCTGGTTCAGCCTCTTTTGTCTGTGAGCAATCTAGGAGAAATAAGCGTACTTTTCCACTCTACACGAGTGCTGGTTCTTCTAGAACAATGCTCAACACTCGTGCAATAACCAAGCCCTGGTCATGACAGTCCTGAGTGCACTTCTGTACCCCAAGTTGGACACACACATAAGATGTGCCCCCTTCTTCATCTTGCTCACAACCTACTAACCAGGATAGTCCTAAGTGCACTTCTATACCCTAGGTTGGACACACACATAAGATGTGCCCCCTTCTCCGTCTTGCTCACAGCCTGGAATCCTATTCCTGCAATCTAAGTGCTTGCTTTCTCCCTTTTTCCTTCTTATTTTTCATTTAGTTTTTCACGAGTTTTTATACAATGCAAAGGGTAGTTTCAACCAACACACCCTTTTAAAAAATAACTACATTACAACATCCCGTGAAGAAATATTTATTACATTTAATTTTATTATTTATTAAACTATTACATTAATTATCTTTCTTTTTCCATGGGGAAAAAGTCTCATAACAGTGAAGAAAGTGGTTGCAGGTGTGACAGGAGAAAGGGGGAGAAGTTCTTGTCTTGATGGTTGAATCAGTTTTTCACATCATATGTTTCCATCAATGACAAAGGGGGAGATTGTTGCAAATATGTGCCTGATGTGTTGTCATTGATGTCAACATATCTTTCTTTCAGAAATAGTGAAGACGGTGCAGAGGAGTGATTAGTACTTCTAGTAAGGTAAAGATCAGAGTATGCAAATTAAAGGGCATGTACTGGGTTATCTATTGTTGCTCCAGTTGAGAGGTCCGCATGAAGATTTGGCAAAGTTATGGCCCTTTGAGTAAAACAGGTTTCTACAGTTGTTCTTAATGATAGAGTGGCAAGGAGTTGGTCTGGATTGGTTCAGTATGAGCATATTGTAATATGCGAATCTAGAGGCTTGTCTAGGATGTTGGTGTGTTCCCTCAACTCGAGTGGTTCGTGGTTTGGAGGTCTAGAAGCAATCTTTTTAGTTTGACAGTCATGGCAGTATGTGTTCTTGAGGTTTAGTGTGAAGATACAAGTGATTCTGATAATGCGAAGTGGTGTGGCTATTCCTGTTGACTTATTTGTGCTTTTGGTGGTCTCTAGATCATGTGGCTATTGTATTGGAGGTCTGCATTGACAAAGGAGCTTGTGATTGAAGTTTTTCTCTTAGTTGTTGCTGTTCTTCCTAGTCTTGGCCGACCAGATGTTCCTAGCATGCTGTGGATGATCTAAAGATCATTTTATGAAGTTGGTGTGTTAATAGAGGAAGATTCAAGTCTTAGCTATGATTGACCGACAGTGTAAAGATCCAGGTTAAGTTTGGCCGACCTTGTTGATCATTCCAAGATGTATGAAGTGTATTAATACTTGTTGAAGAGTTGTCAAACATTATCCTTGTGCAAGACAGATCAAATTCGAATAAAGGATTAGAAGCAGAGCAGAAAAGAAAAGGAGCGAGAGCAACATAGAGTGTGAAGTTGGTAAAGAAGAACTTGGGGCAAAGGAGAAGTCTTTAAGCATTCACTGAAACTGAACTAGGCATGAAGTAGATGCTATTTCTCAGTTAATTCATTCTGTTCTAAACAAATTCTATAGGAAGTGAGCCTCCCTTTTGAGCAGTGAGCTCTGGGCAGTGCGCCTGAAGGCATGTGCCTTCTATTTTTCTAAAGTACTTTTAACAAGGTACAAATCTTTATGGGTTAACCCCCACCATGGTTTTTCCCTTAATCAGATTTCCACGTCAAAATCTTGGTGTGAAGTGTATTGATCATGTTTTTGCTCTTATGTTGTTGATCTATGCTTTATTGTTTACATCATTAATCAGGTAGCAAGTTAATAAGAGAGGTTAAAAGAAAAAAAAGTTTAAATTGTGGGACAAATGATTCACCCCCCTCTCAGTTGTCCAGTCTAATTCCAACAACATGATGTGTTTTTTTAGACCAACAATTGACAATAATACATTTGATTTACATATATATATATATCATTTTACATTGAAGCGCATGCACCTAATGCAATAAATTCATCCAATGGGCCTGTCAGAGATATTTCTGCAAAAGGATGGAGGTTTGCATCAGTTCTGTAGAAGATATCCTTGATTTGATTTGCAAGAATAAAATTGAAAATATCTAAAGGATTGAGTAGTTGAAGAAATAGTTGCATTGAATGCTCACTCGCCGACCTAGTCCTTTGCCGACGACTTTCCACTTTTCCCTTTGCCTTAGAAGAAAAACTTTCATGCCTTGGCTTTGAAGAAACATAATGGCGACCATGGAGATCATTGAGCAATCTCATTGTGCTAGGAAGGAGAAATGCTTGATCCACGGCTCCGAAGTATTTTAGGAGAATTTATGAAGTTGTCAGAGATTGGGCCTCAGACCTTCCATCTTATGCCTTCCAAAAGAAAGAGGAAGAAGAGAACCTCCACTCCCTGAGATCCGCAACACTTAGGAAAAATTACGAGCTCGGCAGGCTTCGGGTGCCAAGTCTTCTGCCTTTCGTCTTCCACGAGAAAAGAAAGAAGATGAAACCCTTGACCTTCGCTACTCGAATAACTTAGTTGATTTAAAAAGTTTGACGAACTTCAACCACGTGTCAATAGTTCGCATTAGTGCACCCCTCATCGGGTCCCACTTTACTGACATTGCGATCATGCGCTCTATGAAGTCCTTCGACTGCCCTTGTACATGTGGTAGCCTATCGTAACAATGCAGAGTTGACTTGGCTCTGACAACTATCCTTTGTGCGGATGTGCTATTGTTGGAGTTCAAGCCTCAGATCTTTCGCCTATCACGTTCGGAAAAGAAGAAGAGGAAAAAGGGAACTCCCAATCTTTGACACCTAAAACACTTAGGTAGATTACAAGGAAACAAAGCGGAGCTCAAAGCCAACAAGGATGGCATAACAAAGAGGAGATCCCCGAACTCCAAAACTTTGAAAAGGATGAAAACACAAGGAAAACTTAGGATTTTTAGACCGTTGGGTGAATATTTTGTCTTCAATTAATTGAGGACAAAATGGTGATATCAACCACAATGTGATGAGATAAAATCTCTCCTCTCAGCAAGGGGAGGCTCCCTTTTATTGCTAATTACTATAGACCGGTAACTAACTAGACTTATATACACTAAAAACTTTTATTGAGATGGTTCCATATCATCATATTCTCTTTTTTTAGAATAGATGTTGTAGACACCTAAAATTGGACTGCTCTGCAAACCAATTTTCTGTACCTCGCACTCATCTACTCCCCCAATCTGCATGTCCCTTGTGATCAATTAATTCACCTAATAATCCATTTAACCTTACAACCCTATCCTATCAATTGAATGAATATTCCTAATATTTATTTAGTTGATTTATTCATTTCCCTAATCCATGTTAATTAGACAAATCCTGCTTATCTGATTAACCTAGACTTAAGTTAATTAAGATAACACTTAATTAACCTTGTCTCCCACTATCATCCACTCGCTGAATTTAAAATTTAGTTGTCCCCCACACTCATCCACTCACTGAATTTAAAATTCAGTTGTCCCCCACACTCCTCCAATCACTGAATTTAAAATTCAGTTGTCTCCCACTATCCTCCACTCTTCCCAAAATGAGAATTTTTAATTCATCCTCTAGAAATACAAGATTCACTTTTATTCCTAGCCCTTGATCTGATCAAATGAATCCTCACCCTCCATCCTCATCTCCAAAATCCTATAAATAGGACCCCTCTTTAAGCCATTAGGAGAGACCTGTTCATGCATCAGAACTCTATCAAAATCACTCCACAATCTCCTCATCTCATCAAACCTCTGTCAAAATCACTCCAATCATTTCCCATCTCCATCCAAATCAGGCATCAAGCCAATTATCTCCCATTTACATTGTGTTGTATGCATTGAGCAATCCACATCTACACATTAGTCATTCTAATCAAGGGAACAATCTGAGGAGATATCTTGGGTGCATCTCCTTCCCGTGTGGATTTGTGAGGTCTTCATGAAGGTATAATCATGTATTTATGCATTAGATTAGTTTCTACTTTCATTTTGATTTCATTGATCACATTTGGCACGCCCAGTCTCGAATCTACTTGTCATTTTGTGAAGGTTTCTTGTTAAAATCATCATTTTCTAACAATTTTTGTCAAGTTTTGGAGGTAAAGTGTTGTAAGTTTCATTTTGAGCAGAAACAGACATCATTTTTGCGCTCCGGACGTTGTTTTTGTGAATTTTGACAGTAAACACGCCTAGGTTCTGAGAAAAGTTTTTTTAAAAAAATTGAATTTTTTTAGGGTACAGTCCATACCGTACCATACGGATCCATACAGTACAAAACTATACCCCTTGTGGTGCTAATGTGGTGCATTCTCTGTTTTCTGTGATCAACGATTTTTCTGTGTTGCAGGTTTGTCGTTGTGCAGAGTAAGTTTTTTTGTGTTGCAGGTCCATTTCAACCCACCACCGCTTCCTCCGTCTGGTCGCTGCCCCGTCGCCATTGCCACAAACCCCGTCGCCACCGCCTGTCACCCGGTTGACACTCCACTGGAACCCCTGTCGTCGCTTCCTTGCCCGCCCGAACACCACACCTCGCCGCCCCCTCCGCCTAGTCGACACCAAGCCACCGCCCCAACCGCCGCTTCCCTCACCCGTCGACTCTCCAAACATCAACCCTCCTCCCACGGCCACCCAACACCCCGCAGCTCCTCTCTCGCTGACCTCTGCATTCAAACCACACTTCCTTCCACCGCCCTAACCTCCCGTCGCCACCCACTCGCTGCCACTCTACCGTAACACCCCCTGCGGACCTCCCTCTCCCCTCTGCTCCTGCCTCCCATTCAACTGCCTGAACACCTCCCTCCTATCCTTGCTCCCTGCCCTCGGCCAACCCAACTCCATTTCCTGTACAAAACAAAAAAAAAAAAACAAACCCTAAACTCGACCCCTTCCATAGTTACTTTTTTTTATTTTTATTTTTGGGTGGATCTAGCCCCTGGTCATATCAGTGACCAGGGGCCCTAATCTAAACTGCCAGCTTTAACCTTAACTGCCTAACTTAGACCACCGGCAAGTCAAATCAGCGCATGTGACCAGATAACTGCAAACCACTAGCGGTTATTACTCACAGTCAAGCCCACCTCTAGTGCCTCCTACATACCGAAGGAGGCTATTTTTTTCAAACGGGCACAACTTTCGCATACGGAGATGAAATTTTGCAAACGAATAGTCTCCAGAAAGAGGACTCCGAGTACTTCATAGTTGTGAGGTTTTTATCAAGTGACCATACTTTTTTCTTGCCTTTTTTAATCAGTCAAAGTCAAACTTGCATTTAAACTTCAAACCCTCATATCTTTTGCAATTTTGATCAGTTTTTAGCGAATTTTTTTCTCAAATTGCATAGAATCTCCTAAAGAATTTGTTTATGCACTTATTTCTCTGTATTAGTTCCGTTTTTATCAAATTTTCTCAGATTATCAATTTTCACATTATAATCCTCTTGGAAGTCTACTTGCTCTGTTTTCAGTTTTTGTGACTTGCAGGTGATCATTCGGGACTGGACAAACATTAGGTGTAGCATCTACATCAATTTGGACAGCAATTTAATCAGGTGCATTTGTTTCATCCTTTATCTCTCAATCTTGCTTTCATCACACATTTCAATTTGGGTTTCTAAAATGAACATTGGTTGATCATCACACATTGAAATCGGGCTTAAAACAAATCAGTGTCTTCAATCACATCTTAAAATTGGGCTAAAAAGAACCATTGTTTGATGTGCTTTTCATCACATTTCATTTTTCTAAGGGTCAATTAATCAACTGTGAGTGTGAATCAAGTGGGTGTGTGTATGCTCTCTCCTCGCACCGTAAGGTGATCTTGGAGATCAAAAACACCTCACTTGATTCGCTTTTGTTTATCCTATCCTAGGAGGCTTGCTAGGGGATTTTATCACCCCTAGGGATGACCTCATCCGAGGCTGAATCAAAAGACACCCTCTTTGAAATCAGAATCCTGTCACTCTTGGCTGAGCCCCAAAGAACTTTCTACCTTTGGGAAGTGAAGGTGAAGGGTGGGTTACCCCCTTCTCCCGGTTGTGTGACAGGATTTCAATTGCAAATCATTAGTCAACCTCGTCTAAACATTGACCAAACCTAACTGGCCATACCCCATCAAACTAGACAATAGGGCATGTTGATTTGTGTTGCAAGTATGCTTGTTTAATCATCACCATATTCTTCCAATTCAAAATTCAAAATTGCTTGTGTCTTGTGTGAGTGATTCTTATTTTTATATGTGATCATTTGCTAAACATTGCCAAATCAAACTAAACATCAAACACATAAGACAAGTCCTTCCAACACATTCAAACCCAATCACTCATCTATCCTAATCATCCCAATCACCTACCTTATCCACATCATCATCCAAATCATTCAATCTAATCTTATCCTAATCACTATCATCACCCTTAATCCAATTCATCAACATCATTCTAATCCCATCTCATCTAAATAAAATCCAAAATCCAACCAACATCAATCCATAATCTTCCAAACCATATTTCAAATCCAATCATCATCATAACTAAGCACTTGTAAAAAAAAAGGACTTAAGATTTAACCACATGTGTGACATCATGTCAACCTTAGAGGACTTCCAAAAGCTCCTTCATATGCTTCACCACATGCATGCAAGCCAATCCTCTCTAGAGCATCAAACCTTTCAAAGCATTCAAGAATTGATTCAAATAGGTCAAACAAGCCAATCCTCACACATACAATACCTCTCGGAAGAAATCCAACACCTCTTGGCCACTTGCAAAGTCCAACAACCATCATATCTAGCACCTATCCCATCATATCCATCTACACATCAAACCAATTTTGCATCAACTTATCCCACTTCATCCCAACCAAATTCATCCACATGTCATATCAACCCCTTATCAACTCATCACAACCCTTATCTATATCAATCCATATCACAACAATCATTATCCTATGCAACCCCTCCATCATCATCACATCAACACATTTACCAACATCAACAACAACTCACCTCACAACAAGAGGTCCAAACACCATCCCAACCTCCACAAATTCCACAACAACCTTACATGTCATCATCTTCAACTTCATACCAACCTAATTCATCCACCTATCATGTTAATGCCACATCAACACACCAACCTTCACCCCAACATTATCCAATTTCTCATTCTAACATTCCAACATACCACCAAGCCCATCCACGAGGCAACCAAGACTATCAATGGCCTCCCCAACAAGCGCTAGTGAGCCCAAATCCACCTTTGCAACAAGAAGCACATGCCAGTCCAAGTGGTCCCTTGTACATAAATCAAATGAGTCCAAGTTATCCTAGGCAAGATCTAATCACCTTTGACAAGGGAAATACCAATCTAGAGTGGCCTCCACCATCTAATCCACAATCAAACCTTCCAAGTCCCAACACTATCACATCCAAAGAATCCTTGTGGGATTTCTTCCAAAGAACATCACCAAGCAAAGAAAAGGAATCCCCCACCCCTCCAACACCACCATCTAGTCCAATACCTATCCTTGAACCCACCCAAGAACCATCACTACCTAATCCTATCACCCATCTATCTAATCCCAATCCTATTTCTACACCATCCACCATCATTATCCATCCATTATATTGTTCTTCCACCCATACACTCATGAAGGATGCCATCCATTGGCTATTAGCAAGGAATCAACCACCCTCATACAATCCAACACCCACCGAACCGCTTGAACAATCTCCTATCATAACTCAAGAACCATCATACAAATATGTTCAAGAATCCATCCAAACACCTATCACATCCATCCAAGCACCCAACACATCTATCCAAGTCACTCCCACTTCTATCCAAGCACATGAGCTATGTCAAGAAACCAATCCAAAGCATGTTGAAACATCAACCCCTTCTCTTAATCAAGATCTAACCATCCCAGCTAATCCCATCCCTGATCCCCTCCCATCTATGGATCACCTTATTGATCCCCCATCAACTTCTACCACCCCTTTACCATCCCCCATTAATCCTTCACCTCCATCTACCAATCCCATCCCAAATCCATCCTCCTATTCACTTGGAACAAACACTTTGATCCGTGGTGACTCCCTTATAGGAGGCGAACAACTTCTTTCCACCACCTATCTATATCCAACAAATAATGGACTCACGTCTTGTTTCCAAAGCACCAAACATCCCATTGCATGTCGCATGCTCCAACTTATGAACTATCAAGGCAAAGGCTTAGGCCTTCATGAACAAGGCATCTTGGAGCCCATTCACACCACATTCCATCCATCCTCACATGGCCTTGGCTATGCATCCCAAGAACAACAATCTACACATGTCGACACCATCCATCCACCTTCCAAAATCCATTCATCCAATCCCAAACATGGTGCATCTCATCGCACTCCCAAAACATATGTCACCATCCCTCCTCCATCATCCTACCATTTGCAAAAGCATGCGACCATCCATCTCCCTCCATCCAATTTACCTCCACTACTTCCAACTCCAAAGATCCCTATCAAATCCACTCTACCTCCTATCCTACCAACTCCCAACATCCCTATCCACAAATCCACTTTACCTCCTATCCTACCAACTCCCAATATCCCAATCATCAAATCACTTCACCCATCTATCCAAAAATCTACTTTTTACCCCTCCATCCATAAATCCACTAAAATTCCCAATCAAGACCAACAAAAGCACACATCTTTCAAACATGAAGCTTCCACCAAATCCATGGGATTCAAAAATTTGAATGCCTCAACTCATAAAGCACAAAAGCCTAAGGATACTATCCCTTCCAATCAAAATGAAAAATCAAAAAGGCTATCAAATCCCACACCATCAAAAGACAAAGAAAAAACAAAAATGGTGTGGGTCCCCAAACAAAGATCACTCAACTCTAATGAGGCATCCACCTCCCAATCTACCACAAAATCCCAAACATCCCACTTCCCATCTAAAAATCCCATAATTCCTAAGTCTATTTGGGTCCCTAAAACCCCAAATCGACCATCCAACAATCCCCCATCCCGATCCCCATTACTCCCAACTCCACATCCAAAGTAAAAGCTTCCAAATACATCACGATGTGTGCAACCACTGGTCTTGGTTCCCCTCCACCACTTGCAATTCCCACATACCCCCATCTCTCCATCTTTCATTCACTATCCTACATATCTTCCCCATCACATTCCTATGGTCCATGCTTTTGCATAATCCACATTATACACACCATAATCCATTATCCATAATCCATTCCATCTTCTCCTATCTACCAACATTCAAGCAATCATCATCCATAATGCTATCCAACATGGGACCATCTTATCCTTGCGATGGAAACAGACACTACAGTCCCCCTTCCATCAAAAAAGTCAAAAAAAAAGCCAAAAAAAAGCAAAAAAATAAAAAAAAATCAAGAAAAAAGTAAAGAGAAAAAGTCCGTCCAAATGGTGAAAACCACTCCTTGTGGCACCTTGGGCAAGTACCTTGATGAAAACCCCTTGTGGGCGTCATGTGTAATCCCTTCTCCATTCATTTTGTATCCCTACACTTGGGGGCAAAACTGTATCTTTCATCCACATCCATAATATCCTTGCACATCTTATCCACTGTCTTATCGTTATCCTATCACATTCCTATCTACCATCCCCTATTCATCCTATCATTCCCCATCCATTCTATCCACTATATATCCCACCTTAGATCTTGATAAAGACAAGGGGCAAAAAATTAACAACATGCTGTGGGAGGCCTCTTGGCATACTCCCTTTGTTAGTATATCCTCCATCCATCTAATGCAAAATCCATCCATCCAAACATGAACCCATCATGCAAAATCCTTTAGACATTGGGGCATATGATTCCTTGCAACCTAGCCCTTGGAGAAAATCCTACAATCCCCCATCCATATATCATGCATACCTATCCTACCCCTCATGCTTATCTTCCATCTATCTAACATGCATCCCTATCACTTGTCCATTCATCTATCATGAATCAGCTATCCAATCCCCCTATCCAACCCCATCACTTTCAACTCTAGACTTGGTGTTCCCTTATCATTGGTATCTAGCGCAGGGATTATCCACACGAAATCCAAGGCAACCATCATAATAAACCATTCCTTTTCCAAAAATCCAAAAATCCAAAAACATAAAAAAATCCAAAAATCCAAAAAATCCAAAAAAAATTCAAAAACATCACAAAATCCAAAAAATCCAAAAACATCACAAATATCAAAAAATCCCAAAACAATAGAAAACACACAAAATTCCAAAAAAATCTATCCATCACACAAATAAAACTTGCTCCATCACATCCCATCATCATATTTATCATCATCCCGCATCATCATCACATCTATCATCAATAACCTTACACTAGATCCAAGCATCGCATCACTTATCAAAGCATTGTCCTTAATCAAAATCAACAACTATCAAATCAGCATCAATCACAACTTGTCACCATCACATCTTGAGCCACTTTACAACATCATCAAATCATCTATCAATCCCTGCCTTAGGATATATCTTTCCTACAATAGGTAGAATCTATCACATCATCATCCATTTTGGCAAAAGATACAATGGTTACTTGTTTGGTTCGTTGGTCTTTTGATTTTTATCTTTTGTCCTATTCAAAGATCACATCAAAGCTACCTTGATCTTACTATATCATGGTATGTGGCGAAAACATCTAGAATGGGGCATAGTCTTGCTTTTGTATGCTGTGCTTGTGGGTTGGTCTCATTACTCCAAGCTAGTATTTATATCTTGATCGATCATAGGGTCGGTTCTAGCATATTGATCTCCTTATGCATCTAAGGTTCATCATACCTTTTTTGTACTAAGGGCTTATGCTATGAGTCCCCACCCCTCGTCTCGACAAGGTTGTACTATCTTGGGCATGCATGAGATCATCCCTTTGTCTGCGTGTCTAGTCCATGCAAATGTCGGATAAACATCATCACCCTGTCTTCTATACCTTGGTGAACATATCCACTTTGCTATATCAAACCTAGGATTGCTCAAATTCAGTTTCAACACAATGATCATCCACCAATCATCTCCCAACATCATCATCCTTTCATCCCACCACTTATCCTCTGACCAGTTCAACCAATCTGTCCCATCCATTTCAAGAGCACAACCATGTTCTCGCAACCCGCCTATCCTCTCGAGGGGGCATCACCCTTACCAATTATCTCCAAACCTTACCCTATTCTTCCAAACCAACATCTTTTTTCTATCCAATCCATCTCTATGTTTTAACTTCTTTGAAATGATGTTGCTGAGCCGCAACACCATCTCAAAGAGGGGAAAATGTAGACACCTAAAATTGGACTGCTCTACAAACCAATTTTCTGTACCTCGCACTCATCTACTCCTCCAATCTGCATGTCCCTTGTGATTAATTAATTCACTTAATAATCCATTTAACCTTACAACCCTATCCTATCAATTGAATGAATATTCCTAATATTTATTTAGTTGATTTATTCATTTCCCTAATCCCTGTTAATTAGACAAATCTTGCTTATTTGATTAACCTAGACTTAAGTTAATTAAGATAACACTTAATTAACCTTGTCTCCCACTATCATCCACTCACTGAATTTAAAATTTAGTTGTCCCCCACACTCATCCACTCACTGAATTTAAAATTCAGTTGTTCCTGATACTCCTCCAATCACTGAATTTAAAATTCAGTTGTCTCCCACTATCCTCCACTCTTCCCAAAATGAGAATTTTTAATTTATCCTCTAGAAATAAAAGATTCACTTTTATTCCTAGCCCTTGATCTGATCAAATGAATCCTCACCCTCCATCCTCATCTCCAAAATCCTATAAATAGGACCCCTCTCTAAGCCATTAGGAGAGACCTCTTCATGCATCAAAACTCTGTCAAAATCACTCCACAATCTCCTCATCTCATCAAACCTCTGTCAAAATCACTCCAATCATTTCCCATCTCCATCCAAATAAGGCATCAAGCCACTTATCTCCCATTTACATTGTGTTGTATGCATTGAGCAATCCACATCTACACATTAGTCATTCTAATCAAGGGAACAATCTGAGGAGATATCTTGGGTGCATCTCCTTCCCGTGTAGATTTGTGAGGTCTTCATGAAGGTATAATCGTGTATTTATGCATTAGATTAGTTTCTACTTTCATTCTAATTTCACTGATCACAGATGTTTACAATTTAAAATAACAATTCCACAATGTAGAGTAAAATGACCAAGAAACCCTCAAAAGCACAAAGTCTTTCGTTGCTTCTTTTGCTGATTTGAAGTTGAGAACTAAATTAGAATAAGGTACAGCTCAAAGTCTCATCAAATACTATGATGAAATCACACGAACATAAAAGATAGCAAAAACTCAAAGTCTTTCCAATATCTCTTACTTAAGAACATAAAACCATAAAACCCAAAGATAATTGTTGTAGCACAAAGTCTCCAAAATCAGCTTTAGAATATCTTCTAGATTATCCAAACTCACACTACAATTTGATCAAATAGATAAGAGAGCATAAGTAAAAAGACATAATAACAATTTCCAATACACCACAAGTTGCTCCGAGGCAAAGATTGAACGCTCACTTGCTTTTCTATTTACTTGATAAAATATGATTTACAATTTGAACACAAAGTCCCAAAATGCTCTACAATTCGGCAAAGTTTTGCTTCAATAACTAAAAGATAACAATTACAAAAGAGGCCCTCTTTATTTATAGTGAGAGGCCATGAGCAAAAATAGGAAAAGTACAACTAACTATGACTTATTCAACAAGAAGAGTCCTTATTAATTTGGGACTTTCCTTGTTTTTTACATGTAATTACATATTGAAAAAGTACATGTAAATATGTCCAAAAATAACAACAAAAGGCATGAAAACTACAAAATATACTAAGGAATGATTACTTTCATCAATTCCCATTCCCATCTTTATTTAGAAAATCCTTGTACATTGTCAACACCATTTGCATCTGAAGGCTATCCGATCTAGAAGTGTTCTTGGAAATGACATGAGCCCTGGTTATTGAGTCTTTGACTGAAATGGCTACCTTTTCATGATTTACCAATTTGATCTTTAGGTTGTCCAGAGTCAATTGATTATCCAATAGCTTATCCATAGAATCAACTAAAAAAGCTTCCTCTTCAAAGTCCCTCTGAATCATCTTAGTGAACTCTTGGATCATTTCATCTGTAGAACGAATTTGATGATCATCACCTATTAACCTACACGAGATTTATTCCAGCTTGTGAAGAAGATCAACATCACTGTCTTCACTAAACCTTCTGGCACTTTGCAAGTCCTTGATCAAATCTTTCAAAACATCGATACGATGAATCAACATTTCTTTAGTCTCCACATAGGATTCCCGATTGGAAATGATTCCAAACCCTACCAAGGTTTTTACCTTCATCTTCTTCATGTTCAGCCATTCATCTAGACTTTTGTCCAAATATTGCATTTAGTGAGACAAGGTATCCACCAACTCGTCCAATTCAGCCCTCACCTTCTCAATTTTGCTTTTTATTTCAATTGTAGTTGTTAGAAGAAGTGTCCCTTGTGCATGCATTATTTCAATAAACTCTCCAACCACTCTCCCCCTTGCATGTATCTTCTCAACCTTTTGGATGAAAGGATCTTCAACCGTGATAGCTACAGGTACTACTAACTTGGAGGACAAAGTAATTTTTCCATAATATTGTAGTTAACTATTTTGCTCTAGCCTTGTACTGATCCTTCATCTCTTTCTCGTGATTGAACTTTAAAATCAGAGAATTCAAAGTTGATTGAACATTGCACTCTCATGAGTGATCTTTCCTAGCTCAATCCTCAAGATTGAATAGTCATTCATATTAAACTCCTCAATAGTTGCATATGGCGAAGATTGAGCTATCTCTACATATTTATGACTCTTATCTTCAAGTAGCCTAGAGAGAGTCTTCAGCTTCTTCTTGGTCTTGGCTTTTACAGGTGTCAGTTTCTTGAAGTCAAAGTCATCTGGGGAGATGGCTTACTTCTTTCTCTTCGGAGTATATGATGAAAGCCATGGAGGAAGCATTGAAAAATTGGCACTTGGATTAGGATTCATGATTGGAGTAATGGGAACTGCACTCACACTAGTTGTAGTCACTATTGGAGAAATGTTGGTGAAAATGGCACCTGGTACATCAACATTTACAACTTGCTCAGACCCTAATACAAACTGATCTAAAACAGTCTGATCACCAATATCATATGACAGAGAGGACAAACTGGGTAAAGATCCAAAAGAACCAAAGATAGTATCAAAAATAGCCTTAAGACTATCAAAAATTGTCCTAGATGAATATGGGGAAGAACCAGAAGATGGGATGAAAATAAGAGTAACTGGGGTATTAGAAACAATAGGCACAGAGTCTGAAATAGGTAAAGTATGCAAAGGAGAAGAAACTTGGGGTTCCCATGTCATATACTTTTGAGGAGACAAGGTAGGTTCCTCAAGTTGTTCCTGTTCCTCTTCTTTTTCTGCTTCCTATTCTTCATCTCTTTCCTTAAAAGATATATCTCCAGTGACTATCTCCTCGGCAACCAACTCTTCAGTACCCCGTTCTTCCATTTCCATCTCTTCAGCACTTGGCTCTTCTTCAGCCACTTTTGCCTTACCACTTTTTGACACAAACTTTATTTCAAGCTTGTGAGCATTAGAGGAACTAGGTACATCACTCTTATTTTTTGTCCTTCTCTTCACCTTTTTTCCTGTTTGCTCTTGAGTTTCCTCTTCAGAGCCATTGATGAAGTTCTTCAACTGAATACCCTTACCTCCCAACCAAACATTGGCGTTAGCCAAGATGGGTTGGAACCTTTATTTGATTGAAGTATTTTCCTTCTTTGACCATTTGACAATAGGTAAAAGAGTACCTGCAATATTCTTATTGACATATTTAGGGTCCATAAAGTTTCCATCATCCACCATGTCTTCTGGGATGTCAGCCAATTCCAAATCCTCAACTTAACTCAATGTCAACATGAAATAGTCCATTTTCTTGATATCCTCCTCGGTCCTCAAATCATCCCAGACATCTTCTACCATAGGTACATGTGACAAGGATTTCTTCTTTATTTTGTCTTTCACCCTTTTATAGTCAAAGTTATTTCTCTTCTTGAAATGCTTCATGGTGACAAGCTGCATTTTAGTTTCAATAGCTTTTGCTTTGGTAGAAGTAGTAATAGAATACCTACCGATCTCGAGAGGAAACTTGAAACTAGGTTTCTTCAGCTCCATCTGTTTATTATGCACAACAATAATTTGCTGACACAATTCCATTAGCACAATTCTATCACTTGGAAACTTTGGTAACATGTAAGGATAGCCTTGGAAATATCCAACCCGTAGATAAGTGAAATTTGGAAATTGAAGATAAAAGCAACCAAAACTGTTAACCACTTCCCAAGCCTCATCAGAAACTCTTTTTTGCTCAAGTTGTGGATCAAAAAGACACATGAATACTGCAAAGAAAGCATTGTTAACCCTCTGAAAATGATGAATTGTTCTCCTTAGAGTTAGTTGAGTATAGTATTGGTACACAAGAATAACCCTGCGATCTCCCTCTGATGATAGACTTGGGAAACTCCTCATGGAAGCAGCAACATAAACAAAATAGGATGTCATATAGAACTTAGAAGTTGTAGACACATTAGTCAATTGCTCATGAAGGGCATTGCTTATCTGCTCACCCCAAAAGATTTGTTGTTTACCTTTCAAGATGATTCTGATATAAAGATACATCCACTCATGAAATGTGGAGGAAGAAGAAAGTCCCCTAACTCTGCTGAGAAGAGTTATCAAATCACCGACTTCTTCAACAAAATCACTTCTTTGAAAACTCTTAGGCCATCTCGAAAGATTTGACCTTGCAAATTTTAACCATTTGGTGTTGATGACCCTCTTGGCTGTCTCTGGATCTTTGTCATATGCTTTCTGGGAAGAATTGAAGTCAATCTCTGCAATGGTGTTAGTACCAGGACACATAAAGACTTTGTCTGTGAACTCTAAGTCTAGCCTCCAAATCACATTCCCCTGAGCATCAACAACAGTCCTATTATCTTTGTTATAATAGTGTGCCACATGAAGTACAAACTCTAGGTTATGTGCGGCAACAGGAAATACAACCACCAAATGAATATTGCTCTCTACAATCTACTTCATGAGGTTATTGAGAGGTTGTTGTTTAGTCCTCTCTGTGAACTCAACCATGTCCACATGATCGATTTCAATATCTCAGATTTCATCGACATTAGATGTCACTGAAGTCACAGGAAACACTACCTGATATTTATATTTCATGGCTTTTTCTTTCTTTGGTGATGGACCAGTCATTTGATTTACAAGCACCCCTGGTGAAGGATGAACCTTGACAAGCATGTAGAAGCAACTGCAACACAAGATGCATGACTTTGCAGTGTTAGGAAAATATGGCAAATGGGTAATTGCAATGATAGAGATCATGATCAATAGCGTGAGTTTGGTGGGGCTAGAAAGTGATTGAAGCAATAAATAAAGAAAAAGCAGGCGATAGATATCAAATGGAAAAATTCTCCAGAGTTAGAGAAATTTAGGAGGATGGTGTAAGGGCAAAAAAAATTGCCACCTCTGCATGTGAGGTAAGTGCTTTTGGTGTTAGGGTGGTAATTTTTGTCATCCTTGCATGTTGATAGAATTTGCAAGTGCATCAGCAAAAATACCAACTGTGCATATTGGGGAGAATTACTAAGTGCATAAGTTGGAGAAATCATTATCAGTGTACCTAACATAAGATAATCATTTGTGTATGGGTGGCAAAAATCGCCGCCCTTACATGACAAAAATTTAAGGTATTATGTATGGGCGGCGATTTTTGCCGCCCCTACATATGAGGGAAAATCTTAGGTTTTTAGCATGGGCAGCAAAAATTGCCACCCGTGCATCTGGGCAGAATTGCTTGGGGGTATGTATTGGTGGTGAAAAATGCTGCCTATACATATAAGGTAGCCTAACAACTTTTTACAGGGTTAAGGTTTTACCACCTTAGCATAAGGACAGCGAAAATCGCCAGCCCTTCACCAAGATGATTCAAAAAGGAAAGTTGATAAGGTCTACCAATAGTGTTAAGGTAAAACTTAAGGATCTTTACATGTAACAGCAGTGAAACCCTCCACCAGAACTAAGATCAACACAGATATTCAAAATGGCAAAAATTGCCGATTAAGGGATATTTAAAAGTGAACAAAAAGAGAAAAACAAACAACACATCCTTCAATAGAAAAAGAAATGAAAATCTAGGATTTGAACCATTTTGTTAAAGGAACACCAACAAATACAAACGAGGACATACACAGATACAAACAAAAATAAAGAAAACCCTAGGTAAAAATGAGGAAAAAAAGGAAAACGGAAGAACTTACTCAGATGAAAGAGAAAAGAAGAAACCCTAGGGTGATGTCAGTGAAATCTTCAATCTGCTACGTGTGCGAAGCTATCTAGAAATTCAATGTCTTCCTAAGATGTAGGGCACTCACAGAAGGAGGATGGAGAAGCTATAACAAAAATAAAGGATCTCAAAAACATTTAAATCACTAAAACAATGAAAACTTAAAGTGTATTAAATGCACTTCATGTGAAGCAAAAGATGCTTGGGCGGTGATAATCGCCGCTTGAACATATACTTTAAAAACTACATGCATCGACAGCAAAAAATTCCGCTAGTGTATGTAACAAATAGACCAACATGTAATGGCGGTAAAAAATGCCGCTTGTGCATGTTAACAAAAATACTCAAACTTCAGAAAAACATCAAACTTAAAATTTGACTTGTTTGCCAATTGTTATGTTTTCACAAAATTCAAGAAACCGACAAGAGACGATACTCGAATGAAATCTTTGGAGCTAGGGGATCATGCATGAGGGTGAATTGGAATCAACTCATTTTGCGTGCTTAGAGTTATAGGCTATGAAATAGACAAGTTTTGTAGGGGTCATCCTACAAATTGAGCGCAACTAAATTTGAGGATGAGTTATCTCTAACTGGGGAGCTTCCTTCGATTGTTCTTTGAAATGATCAAAGGGAGAAGAACTCAAGTCTCTAAGTGCCTTCATCCATCCATTGGGCCATAGAGTCGGGAGACACAACAAAAGACACAAAAAGACTAAAAAGAAAAGACTCAAACTGTACAGGTATTCACAAACTTATATGTTGCTTCATTGTGAGAAAAGCTTCAGATGTTGCCCGTTGTGAGGCAACAAGGAAGGTGTCCCATCTTGATACTCCAGAATGAACTATTTTCACCACATAGCTGATGAATGATAAATTAGCCTCTCCATAGGGAATCAAACTTCCCATGCATTGCTTTCAGCTCTCTTCTCCCGTCCCATAACAAGACTTTGATCCCTGACTTGAAAGCTCCTAGATCTAGCCTCCTTGTCAAATAATCTCTTCACTTGACTTTGGTGTTGTACAATGTAGTCCACCAACTTGACACGTTCCTCAAGTTCAAAAAGGAACATCACGCACTTGTCAATTGAGCTCTCAAAAGTTTCATCTTCAATTGCTTTTGCCAACTTCAAAGCGGGCAACTCTAATGTAATCGGTATCTCAACATTCAATCAATACAACAATTGAAAAGGTAACATACCAATTTCTCTCTTGAGGGTAATGCAATCTGCCCACAACGCATCAAACAATGCCTTGTGCCAGGTCCTCTAATTTTTATCAACTAGCTTCTTGATGATAGTAACCAAGTTCTTGTTACTTGACTCAGCATGACCATTTCCTTGGGGGTAATAGTCGGATGAGTGAGAAAGAATGATTCTGTATTCAAAGCAGAAACTAGTAATTTCTTGTGAGGAAAAACAAGTAGCATTATCTACTACTATCTTGTTTGGAACCCCAAACCTTGATATTATGTTTTCTTTGAGAAACCAACAAACTACCTCAGAAGTAGCATGCTTTACCAAAATAGCCTCCACCCACTTGGTGAAGTAGTCAGTGGATGTGAGAACATAGTTGTGCCCCGCACTTGACTGTGGGTTTACTGCACCAATGAAGTTAATGCCCCACTGCTAGAAAGGTTCCTCAATTATCACTGGCTTAAGAGGTAATGCAGCCAACTTGGGTTTCCCCACAAACTATTGACAAAGCTCACACTTACGCACCCAGTTGTATGCATCTTGAAACAGTGTAGGCCAATAATATCTTGCTCACAAAATCTTGTGAGCTATTACCGGTTATGAGAAATGTCTGCCACATGCCAAACTATGAAATGACTCCAATAGTTTGACTTGTTGTGCTTTATCAACACAACGTAGAAAGATCCTATCAAGACTTCTCTTATACAAACCGTTGTCCCAAAGAACAAAATTTGCAACCTTTAGCTTGATAGTCCTTTTCTCTTTATAAGACATGTGCTTATGACATTCACCATAAGTGAGGAAGTGTGCAATGTTAGTGTACGTTTCATCAGTTGTGCTAACAAATAGAACAATAGGAATAACCTCATTTTCTACTTCATCATCACCTATTTCTTTCAACACATTATCAGTGATGAGTTGACACATACCTTTCCCACGTACCAGCTTGGTGGATTTGATATCTAGATCATATTCCTAGATTTTGGCAATCCATTTTCCCCTCTTACTCCCAAATTCTTGTTGAGTTAAGATAGACTTAACTATTGAATCTAGTACTAGGGCAGTAGTATGGGAATTTAGGATGTAGTACCTAAAATGCTTAACTACCTTGATGACAACATATACATGTTTCTCCATGGCGGAATACTTGAGCTCATGATCTTTCAGAGGACAACTCATAAACGAAATTGGAGATTCAATGCCCTCCTTATTCTCTTGTACTAGGATGGCTGACAATGTATGCTTAGAAGCATAACTATACATGATGCAATCTTTTGTATAGTCTAGACAAACCATAACTGGAGCATATGCAATAGCTTTCTTAATGTCCTCAAAATCCTCTTTACCTTCTGCACTCCAATGGAATGTGGACTTTCCTTTCATCATATTTACAATATGACGAGTCTTTTTTGTGAACTCAGGCACAAACCTCTGCAGAAAATTAACCTTCCCAAAGGAGTGTACAACTGTCTTACTTGAAGGCAAAGTAAGACTTTGAATGGATTTAACTCATTCAAAGTCAATTCTTGTACCTTCCTTGGACAGAATATGCCCAAGAAGCTTACCTTTAGTCACCCCAAAAACAAACATTTTGGGATTCAAGGAAATACCATGTTGCCGACATCTTTCTAGAACTTATCTTAGATGATAAGCATGATCTTGACGCTTTTTAGAAAAAAATGGTTAAGTCATCAAGATAAACAACAATAAACTTACCCATCTCATCATGACAGGCAAGATCCATTGCTATATGGAAAGTGATGCTGGCGTTGATCAACCCAAAAGGCATCCTGTGATATGCAAACGTGCCCCAAGGTGTGGTGAAAGTAGTTTTATGTTGATCTTCTTCACTGACCTCCACCTGGTTGTAGCCCAAGAAACCATCAAACATGGATAGCATCTCAGAACCCATCACCGTTTGTAAAACTTGGTCCATTACCAGTAAGGGGTAATTATCCTTTAATGACGACTGGTTTAGATTGCGGAAATCCACATAAATGAGAATCTCTCCATTCTTTTTCCTTACCCGAACAATGTTAGCTATCCACATTGAATGATGAATAGGAAAGATTATTCTTGCATTAAGAATCTTTTGGATTTCAACTAGAATAGCACCTGAAATCTTTGGGTTGTATTGCCTTTGTTTCTCTTTGTGAGGCAAAGATGCCATCTTGAGTGGAATCTCATGCTAAACTTCCTTCAGCCAGAATGACTTCAAGTCATCATAGGAATAGGCCATCACATCAATGTAATGATGCAAGAGCATCACAAACTTGAATTTCTCATCAGCTGTACAACACTTCCTAATGTTGACCATTTTAGGATCACTTTCTGTGCCTAGATTCACCTGCTCAAACTCAGTAGATGATCTTGTTCCAGATTGTTGCTATTGTTTGACATAACGATCATGTTTGTCCAAGGGAAACCAGACCCTTCGGGATCTTGTTTCCTTTCAAATACAATATCTCCTCACCCATTTCTTGATCAACATCAGACACAGACTCTCGGGGAGGAGAATCACTTCCTTCAAAATAGAGTTCATTGAAATTCTTTGCTTTCTCCAAGAATGCAATGATTTGATCATCGACATTGAATACTTGCTAATGGTCAAAATTATCAGGAATACTTGGTCTAAAGACCAACTTAATGGTATATTTATTACCCTTAAAATCCTTGTGAGGGACCATAAGAGTAGCTGATACGACCAATGAATCTGCCCTATCATTGAATTCTCTTGGAACAACATAAATGTTAAACACATCAAAATCTTCAATGCAATCCCAAACGTGATTGTGGTAATGCCTTAACCTTTCATTTTTAGTTTGGCAAAGATTCCTTACCTGACAAACAACTAGTTCTGCATCTCCTTGTGCATGGAGATTCTTGATTCCTTTTGTGCAAGTAACCTCCATTCCCAGCAGCAGAGATTCATGCTCGACAGTGTTACTGGTATTGTCAAACTGTAGCTTGTAAGAGAAAGGAAAAATATCACCTTCTGGAGATATGAGTACAATTCCAGCTCCAGATCCCATTGAAGAATAGCTACTGTCAAACTCCAAAGTCCAAACATCATTTGAACTTTTTAGTTTAGCATTCTCAAGATTAGGCGATTCATCACTTGAAGAAGAATAATCTTCTATCATCAAACTTCCATTTGAGTCATCATCCGATGTCTCAGAAACTTCATCAATGGTAAGAAAATAATTTCCCACACCTGAAGATTCAAAATGAATTTGTGCTTTTAGATTTTCAGACTTGGTTACTGTGTGTTTTGTTTCTCTCTCAAGGAGAAGCTTTTGCATGACACCTTTGATAGGTATCCTTGCCTCAGACCAATCCATGTTGATTTCCCCACCAACATCCTTGCAAAAATTTCTTCCCAGTAATATTCCGTAAGAAGCTAGAACATCAGCCACCAGAACAATCATCTTTATTCTCTTCTCTGAGAAATCAACAAATGCAAACTGTGCATCCTTAATCTTCCCTATGAGAGAAACTTGTTGTGTTTCCATGGAGAAACAATGGCCAAAAGTCTTAGTCAAAGTTAAACCTAAGGCATTTGCTACCTTGGCAGGCATAACGTTGTCAAAGGCTCCAGAGTCTATAACACAATTACTGGGCTTATCACTATTTACTAGCAAGGAAATATAGAATGGTTCAATTTTTCCTGTGATGGTAGAAGGAGAGGCAACTAGATTACTCTTAGTTAATCTGATTTTAGGGGTGGCAGGAGTAGATTTGGAAGAATCATGCCCAACAGGGGTAACTTTATTTTTAACAAACTTAGCTAATCTATCAAATTGGTCAGGATTACCTTGTAGGTATTCTACCTTAGACATTTGAATCTTGGTCTTTTTAGCATGGTCTATAATATAATTTTTTTAAAATGGACTGGCTGTAGAAGACAAACTATTCTCATTTTGCAGTTTTACATAAGGATTATTGGTCTTATGTGCTGAAGATGAAGTAGGAGAATCAGATGTACTTACTTGCTTGTCGCCAACCACATCTCTTGATTGGAAAGGTAAAGGAGTGCCCCTTTTAGCGATGGTAACTGCAGAGCAAGGATCTTCCATAGACTTTCCTTTATCAACCACATGTTGAGGATTTGATTGATTTTGTGACCATGTGAGAACAACATAAGCTTCACCAAAAGTATCTTCTTCTTGTTCCATCTCATCTTCAAAATTTAAGAAACCAATATTAGAGTCGCCAGCCAACTCTTCTTCACCCTCCGTGAAGAGATTGGCACCACCTTCCTGATCAAAGTCTGATTGTGGAAGATCATCTTGCTCTGCCTCATAGTAACCCACTACTGCATTTACTGGTGGTGCTTCCAAAGCAAGCCTTCCTTGCGATGGAGGAAGCCTATTTTGACCTTGATTTTTGGCATTACCTTGATAATTGGGAACATTGGGAAATGTTCTCTTTGGTATGTCCTTGTAGGAAGGAATGGACATATTCTAAGACATTTGCTTTTTCAGAGCTAATAGCTCATTAGCCAACTTCTACATCATAGGATCCGTGGTGCTGGTGGAAGGCGTGCTTGTAGAAGGCTACCCTCTAGCTTTGTTTGTATCCTTCCTTATCTTTCCAATGAGGATTAAATCATCCTTAATCTCTGTAGCCAAGTTCTGAGCTGCTTCCATATCAACTGGATTTGCACGCTGTAGAAGAAAACTTACTTCTTGCAGTTGAGTGTTTATGAAGAAACACTTCTGATTATCAGCTGTAGGCTGAGCATTTGTCGAGATCCAGTTCGTCAGCTTATTGAACTTTACAATGAACTCATGCATGGGTTCTTGTGGTTCCTTCTTCATTTGTGTAAGCTCAGCTAATAATGCGTGCGCATCTTCAGCAGGTTTGAACCTAGCCTTAAACTTGGTTTGGAGAATATTTCATCCAGTGATGGTTTGTGAGGGAAGATGATAAAACCAATCTGTAGCTACACCCTGAAGTGTTTCAACAAATAGTCTTACAGAAACATCTTCATGTTCAACTCCCAGAACACCACAAGCAATGTAGATAGAAGCAATGTGTTCATCAGGGTGAACTTTTCCATCACCGTAGAATTTAGGAAATTTTTTCCTTGAACCACGAGGTAGTTCATGTAGTGGTAGAGCAAGATTCAAAGGCTCAAAAGCATTTCCCCATGGACCCAGAGGAGGAGGAAGAGCCATTGTGTGCCGGTTAAATGGCGGAATCACAAACCTTTGAACTAGTACAATAGGTGGAGTTCTATGAATACTTGAAGCTTCACTTGGTATGGGAGATCTCACGTTGGTAGGTGGAAAACTCCATGTACACTGAAGAGATCTCTTAGGCAGAAGATTGAAATTATGTTGTTGCATTAACTCAAAAATAGGATCTATAATTCCTTGTGCTCTCCTGCTTCTTGTATACCTCAATTATGCCAGAATGTAATTTAACAAGCAAAAGATAAACAATACAACAACCTATTGCAAGTGATGGGACCGGTACACTTCAACCAAAAGCGTGAGGCTTTTGATTGCATTTCATTCCCCAGTAGATTTTCCAAAAGTTGTTGGATGAATATTTTGTCTCCAACTAACTAAGGACAAAATGGTGATATCAACCACAGTATGATGAGATAAAATCTCTCCTCTTAGCAAGGGGAGGCTCCCTTTTATTGCTAATTACTATAGACTGGTAACTGACTAGACTTATATACACTAAAAACTATTATTGAGATGGTTCCATATCATCATATTCTCTTTTTTAAGAATAGATCTTTACAATTTGAAATAACAATTCCACAATGCAGAGTAAAATGACCAAGAAACCCACAAAAGCACAAAGTCTTTTGTTGCTTCTTTTGCTGATTTGAAGTTGAGAACTAAATAGAATAACGTGCAGCTCAAAGTCTTCACCAAATACTTTGATGAAATCACATGAACATAAAATATAGCAGCATCTCAAAGTCTTTCCAATATCTTTTACTTAAGAACATAAAACCATAAACCCAAAAGATAATTGTTGCAGCACAAAGTCTCCAAACACAACTTTAGAATATCTTCCAGATTATCCAAACTCACTACAGTTTGATCAAATGGATAAGAGAGCATAAGGAAAAGACATAAGAACAATTTCCAATACACCACAAGTTTTAAGGCAAAGATTGAATGCTCACTTCCTTTTCTATTTACTTGATAAAATATGATTTACAATTTGAACACAAAGTCCCAAAATTCTCTTCAATTTGGTAGAATTTTGCTTCAATAACTAAAAGATAACAATTACAAAAGAGGCCCTCTTTATTTATAGTGAGAGGCCATGAGAAAAAATAGGAAAAGTACAACTAACTATGACTTATTCAACAAGAAGAGTCCTTATTGATTTGGGACTTTCCTTGTTTTTTACATGTAATTACATATTGAAAAAGTACATGTAAATATGTCCAAAACTAACAACAAAAAGCATGAAAACTACAAAAATATACTAAGGCATGATTATTTTCATCAATTCCCATTCCCATATTTCTTCAAAAAATCCTCATACATTGTCAACACCATTTGTATCTCAAGGCTATCCAGTCTAGAAGTGTTCTTGGAAATGACACGAGCCCTAGTTATTGAGTCTTTGATTGAAATGGCTGCCTTTTCATGATTTACCAATTTGATCTTTAGGTTGTCCAGAGTTAATTGATTATCAAATAGCTTATCCATAGAATCAATTGAAAAAGCTTCCTCTTCAAAGTCTCTCTGAATCATCTTATTTAACTCTTGATCATTTCATCTGTAGAAAGAAATTGATGATCATCACCTATTAACCTGCATGGGAGTTCTTCCAGCTTGTGAAGAAGATCAACATCACTATCTTCACTAACCCTTTGGCACTTTGCAAGTCCTTGATCAAATCTTTCAAAACATTGATATGATGAATCAACACTTCTTTAGTCTCCACATAGGATTCCCGATTGGAAATGATTCCAATCCCTACCAAGGTTTTTACCTTCATCTTCTTGATGTTCACCCATTCATCTAGACTTTTGTCCAAATATTGCATTTCTTGAGACAAGGTATCCACCAACTCATCCAATTCAGCCCTCACCTTCTCCATTTTACTTTTTATTTCAACTGTAGTTGTTAGAAGAAGTGTCCCTTGTGCATGCATCCTTTCAATAAACTCTTCAACCAATGTCCCCCTTACATGTATCTTCTCAACCTTTTGGATGACAGGATATTCAACCATGATAGCCTTAGGTAATACTGACTTGGACGACAAAGTGATTTTCTATAGTACTGTAGTCAACTATTCCACTTTGGCCTTATATTGATCCTTCATCTCTTTCTCATGATCAAACTTTAAAATCAGAGAATTCAGAGTTGATTGAACATCAGCTTTTGCACTCTCATGAGTGATCTTTCCTAGATCAATCCTCAGGATTGAATAGTCATTCATATTAAACTTCTCAATAGTTGCATCTGGTGGAGGTTGAGCTATCTCTACATATTTATAACCCTTATCTTCAAGTAGCCTGGAGAGAGTCTTCAACTTCTTCTTGGTCTTGGCTTTTATAGGTGTTAGTTTCTCAAAGTCAAAGTCATCTGGGGAGATGGCTTGCTTCTTTCTCTTTGGAGTATATGATGAAAGCCATGGAGGAAGCATTGACAAATTGGCACTTGGATTAGGATTCATGATTGGTGTAATGGGAGATGCACTCACACTAGTTGTAGTCACTATTGGAGAAATGTTGGTGCAAATGGCACCTAGTACATCAACATTTACAGCTTGCTCAGACCCTGATAAAAATTAATCTAAAATAGTCTAATCACCAATATCATATGAAAAAGAGGACAAACTGGGCAAAGATCTAGAAGAACGAAAGATAGTGTCAGAAACAACCTTAGGAGTATCAAAAATTGTCCTAGATGAAGATGAGGAAGAACCAGAAGATGGGATGACAATAGGAGTAACTGGGGTATTAGAAACAATACGCACAAAGTCTAAAATAGGTAAAGTATGCAAAGGAGAAGAAAATTGGGGTTCCTGTGTCATATCCTTTCGAGGAGACATAGTAGGTTCCTCAAGTTGTTCATGTTCCTCTTCTTTTTCTGCTTCCTATTCTTTCTCTCTTTCCTTAGAAGATATATCTCTAGTAACTATCTCCTCAGCAGTCAGCTCTTTAGTAGCTTGTTCTTCCATTTCCATCTCTTCAACACTTGGCTCTTCTTCAGCCACTTTTGCCTTACCACCTTTTGACTCAAACTTTATTTTAGGCTTGGGAGCCTTAGAGGAACTAGGTGTATCACTCTTATTTTTTGTCCTTATCTCCACCTTTTTTCCTGTTTGCTCTTGAGTTTCCTCTTCAGAGCCAATGATGAAGTTCTTCAACTGAATACCCTTGCCTCCCAACCAAACATTGGTGTTAGCCAAGATGGGTTGGAACCTTTGTCTGATTGAAGTATTTTCTATCTTTGACCATTTGACAACAGGTAAAGGAGTACCTGTAATATTCTCATTGACATATTTAGGATCCAAAATGTTTCCATCATCCACCATGTCTTCTAGGATGTCAGCCAATTCCAAATCCTCAACTTGACTCAATGTCAACCTGCAATAATTCATTTTCCTTATATCCTCCTCGGTGCTCAAATCAGTCCAGACATCTTCTACCATAGGTACATGTGACAAGGATTTCTTCTTTATTTTGTCTTTCACCATTCTGTAGTCAAAGTTATTTCTCTTCTTGAAATGCTTCATGGTGACAAGATACATTTTAGTTTCAATAGCCTTTGCTTTGGTAGAAGTAGCAATAGAATACCTGCCGATCTCAATAGGAAACTTGAAACCAGGTTTATTCAACTCCATCTATTTATTATGCACAACAATAATTTGTTGGCACACTTCCATTAACAAAATTCTATCACGTGGAAACTTTGGTAACATGTAAGGATAGCCTTGGAAATATCCAACCCACACATAAGTGAAAGTTAGAAATTGAAGATACAAGCAACCAAAATTGTTAACCTTTTCCCAAGCCTCATCTGAAACTCTTTTTTGCTCAAGTTGTGGATCAAAAAGATACATGAATACTGCAAAGAAAGCATCGTTGAGCCTCTAGAAATGATGATTTGCTCCCTTTAGAGTTAGTTGAGGATAGTATTGGTATACAAGAATAACCCTTTGATCTCCCTCTGATGACAGACCTAGGAAACTCCTCATGGAAGCAGTAGCATAAACCAGATAGGATGTCATATAGAACTTAGAAGTTGTAGACACCTTAGTTAATTTCTCATGAAGGGCATTGATTACCTTCTCACCCCAAAAGATCTATTGTTTACCTTTCAAGATGATTCTGATATATAGGTACATCCACTCATGAAAAGTGGAGGAAGAAGAAAGCCCCTAACTCTGCTGAGAAGAGTTATCAAATCACTGACTTCTTCAACAAAACCACTTCTTGGAAAACTCTTAGGCCATCTTGAAAGATTTGGCCTTGCAGATTTTAACCATTTGGTGTTGATGACCCTCTTGGCTATCTTTGGATCTTTGTCATATGCTTTCTTAGTAGAATTGAAGTCAATCTCTGCAATGGTGTTAGTATGAGGACACATAAAGACTTTGTCCATAAACTCTGAGTCCAACCTCAAAATCACATTCCCTTGAGCATCAACAATAGTCCTATTATCTTTGTTATAATAGTGTGCCACCTAAAGTACAAACTCTAGGTTATGTGCGGCAACATGAAATGCAGCCACCCGATGAATATTTCTCTCCACAATCCGCTTCGTGAGGTTATTGAGAGGCTATTGTTTAGTCCTCTCCACAAACTCATCCATGTACTCATGACCGATTTCAATATCTCAGATTTCATCTACATTAGATGTCACCGAAGTCATAGGAAACACTCCTTGATATTTATATTTCATGCCTTTTTTTTCTTTGGTGACGAATCAGTCATTTGAATTAAAAGCACCCCTTGTGAAGGATGAACCTCGTCAAGTGTGTAGAAGCAACTGCAACACAAGATACATGACTTTGCAGTATTAGGAAAATATGGCAAATGGGGAATTGCAATGATAGAGATTAAGATCAATAGCGTGAGTTTGGTGGGTCTAGAGAGCAATTGAAGTGAGAAATAGAGTGAAAGTGAGCAATAGTTATCAAATGGAAAAATTCTCCAGAGTTAGTGAAATTTAGGAGGATGGTGTAAGGCGGCAAAAATTACCGCTTCTGCATGTGAGGTGAGTGCTTTTGGTGTTAGGGTGGCAATTTTTGTCATCCCTACATGTTGATAGAATTTGCAAGTGCATCGGCAAAAATACCAATTGTGCATAATGGGGAGAATTACTAAGTGCAGAAGTGGGAGAAATCACCGTCGGTACACCTAACATAAGATAATCTTTTGTGTATGGGCGGCAAAAATCGCTGCCCTTACACAACAAAACTTTAAGGGATTATGTATGGGCGGTGATTTTTGCCGCCCCTACATATGAGGGAAAGTCCTAAGTTTTTAGCATGGGTGGCAAAAATTGCCACCCATGCATTTGGGAAGAATTGCTTGGGGGTATGTATTGGCGGCAAAAAATGCCGCCTATACATATAAGGCAGTCTTACAACTTTTTACAGGGTTAAGGTTTTACCACCTTAGCATAAGGGTGGCAAAAATCACTGGCCCTTCACTAAGATGATTCAAAAAGGAAAGTTGATAAGGTCTACCAATAGTGTTAAGGTAGAACTTAAGGATCTTTACATGTAATGGTGGTGAAACCCTCCGCCAGAACTAAGATCAACATAGAGATTCAAAATGGTGAAAAATGTCAATTAAGGGATATTTAAAAGTGTACAAAAAGAGAAAAACAAACAACACATCCTTCGATAGAAAAAGAAACAAAAATCTAGGATTTGAACCATTTTGTTAAAGGAACACCAACAAATACAAACGAGGACATACACAGATACAAATGAAAATAAAGAAAACCCTAGGTAAAAATGAGAAAGAAACAAGAAAAATGGATGAACATACTTAGATGATATAGAAAAGAAGAAACCCTAGGATGATGTCGGTGAAATCCTCAATCTGCTATGCATGTGAAGCTATCTTGAAATTTGATGTCTTCCTAGGATGATGGGCACTTGTAGGAGGATGGAGAAGCAATAACAAAAAGAAAGGATCTCAAAAATATTTAAATCACCAAAACAATGAAAACTGAAAGTGTATTAAATGCACTTCGTGTGAAGTGAAAGATGCTTGGGTGGTGATAATCACCACCCAAACATACACTTTAAAAACTACATGCATCGATGGCAAAAAATGCCGCTTGTGCATGTTAACAAAAAAACTCTAACTCCAAAAAAACATCAAACTTAAAATTTGACTTGTTTGCCAATTGTTCTATTTTTGCGAACGTCAAGAAACTTACAAAGGATGATACTCGATTGAACTCTTCAGAGCTAGGGGATCACACATGAGGGAGAATGGGAATCAACTCATTTTGCATGCTTAGAGTTGTAGGTTACAAAACGGACAAGTTTCGTAGGGGTCATCCTACAAATTGAGCGCAACTAAATTTGAGGATAACATAGTCTTAGTTATGTTGGGGGGTTTTTCCTTGCACTTCAAAAGGGGGAAAACATTGAAAACTCATAAATCCTTGGGCTATTTAGTTCGAAGGAAAAATAGGACATTTTGATGACCTCTCAGGGATGTTTTCTTGCTAAGTAAAAGAATCTAGTGGCTGAAGTATGCTAGGAACAACTGAACCTTGCCTCAACAAAATAACACCAAACAAAAGGAAAACAAGGCCTACATTCTTCTAATGAGAGTGCAGCCTATGCAACAACACTTAGGAAAAAGGAAAACTAAAGTAGAAACAAAACAAAATAGTACATATGAAACCTCAGACCAAACCTAGAAGTAAGGTTTGAGATGGATCCCATTGACTAAGATTGGTAAAACCTCACCATCCAACTTTGAAAGATTGAAAGCATTGGCTTGCTTGCAGCTAGTGATGATATATGGCTCACTCCAGATTGCATCAGACTTAGTGTGGCCTCCAAACTTGGCTCTGTCAGCATTCCATTTCAAAATGATATCTCCTTGAAAATTTGATCCTTGGACTTCTTGTCAAGTACTCCTTGGTCCATTTTTGGTGTTCTTCCAATGTAGCCATGGCTGATTGTCTAAGTTCTTCTAACTTAGTTAACCTAGCCATCCTCACAGACCTAGTATCTTCACCTTCTAATTCTAGTTGTCGGGCCAATTATAATGAAGGAAGATCCAAAGACAAGGGCAATCTAGCCTCTTTCCCATACACCAGAACAAAAGGAGAATCACCAATGGCTCTTTTATACGTAATCCTATTAGCCCAGAGAGATAATATGAGTTTATTATGCCACTGCCTCTGATTTGTTTTCATGGTCCTCTTCAAGATTCTGATCAGGTTCTTATTAGTAGATTCGGTTAAACCATTACCTTGTGGGTAATAGTTAGAAGAAGTTTTTAAAAACACATTATATTTCAAAGCCCAATCGGCTATCCTAAAACCAGTGAAAGCTTTTGTATTATCAGAGATGATAGTGTGGGGAGCTCCAAACCTTGTCATGATTTCTTCCAAGAAATCCATGATTGTTGATTCTATAGCTTCTTTGAGTGGGACTGCTTCAAACCACTTGGTGAAGTAGTCCATTACAGTTAGAACCCACCTGTGGCCAACACTAGATGTAGGGTTAATCATGCCAATGAAATCCAGGCCCCACTATGAGAAAGGTTGATCTGCCTAAATAGGGTGAAGTGGAAGGGCCATCAACCTCTTCTTTCCAGCAAAGAGAACACACTCTTTGCATTTTCTTACCCATACATGGGCATCATTGAACAATGTGGGCCAAAAGTAACCTTCCCTCATTATCTTCATTGCTATCTAGCTCTTGCAGAGAAGTGACCTCCAACTAGACTAGTATGAAACTCATTGAGCAATCTATCAATCTAATCTTCATCAATGCATCTTAGCAAGACTCCATCCAAATTCCTTTTAAAGAAAGTCCTATCCACCAAAGCATAAGGAATGGACTGCAATCTGAAGTGTCTTCTCTTAGTTCTATCCAATCCATAAGGATACTCACCAGTGGATAGGAACCTGGCCATGTCTGTTGTCCAAGAACTTACAACAGTTGGCTCTGCTATGGGTGTTGCTTCATTCAAAAGATAGGATGAGTTTGCCTCACCCACTACAGTTTGAGCTAATTATTCACATAATCCTCTTCCTCTAATCAACTTAGTGGCTTTGATAGAAACATCATATTCCAAGATCTTTGTAACCCAGCTTGCCCTCTTTTCACTAATTTCTATCCCCATTATGTAGTCTCTCACACTGGGATGAGAAACCAATACTTTGATATGGTTATTTGCCAGCATATAACTAAACCTTTCCAATGCTCTTACATGGCAAAAACCTATTTGACCATGAGACTGTACCTAACCTCATAGTCTTTCAATGTTTGACTAGAAAAGGTTAGTGTTTTCTCCATACCTTGATCATTAGAACTGTTGCAATGTTGCTCTCTCCTCCATGGGCATAAAGGATAAAGTCCTTCTCATAGTTAGGGTTTATGAGGGTAGGAGCCTAAGAAATTTCTTCTTTTATCTTTTCAAAACCATCCTTCCCCTCCTTGGTCTACCTAAAAATATCTTCCTTTTTTAGCATTAGGGTCAGTGGTTTGACCAAACCAACACATTTAGGAATGAATTTTCTAACAAAATTAATCTACCCCAGAAATGACTACAAATTTTTTTTGAGTAGGCAGAGGAAGAGAAAGAAGAGCTGAAGTTCTTTATGGATCTATGGAGATCCCATCCTTGGACACCAAATGGCCTAGAAGTTTGCCCTGAGAAACAACAAAAATAAACTTTTGGGGTTCAGAGACACCCCAAACTCCCTGCACCTTTCAAAAACTTTCTCTAGATGCTCCATGTGATTTTCTCCTCTCTTGGAGAAGACTCTAATATCATCCAAATAAATCAAATGATTTTGTTGATGAAGCCCTTAAAGGCAATGTCCATTTCCCTCTAAAAAGTGGCGCCAGCTTTGGAGAGCCCAAATGGCATCTTTCCATATCCCATGGTTCCCCACTTAGTGGTGAAAGTCATCTTGAATCTATCCTCTTCCCTCACAAAAATCTGGTTATAATGAAAAAAACCATCAAGCAATGAGAACCTTTCTACCCCAGCCATAGTCTGCAAGATTTGGTCCATGGATGATAGAGGGTAGTGATCTTTTGGGGAAGCTCAATTCAGATCATGGAAGTCCATGCATAGCATTATCTCACCATTTTTCTTCCTCACCGGCACTAAAGTAGTTACCCAAGTGGAAGACTTGATGGGGAAAATTATTCTAGCCTAAATGAGATTTGCAAGCTCCTTCCTCATCAAAGAATCAATTTTGGGATTCACATGCCGTTGTCTTTGGTGAACAGGTTTGGCATTTGGATCAAGGTCTGTGGCATGTTGGGCAATATTAGGGTCAAAACCCTTCAGGCCTCATAATTCCATGCAAAAACACCACTGTATTTCTAAGAAAGGTGAATAAAATTTTGTTGTTCATCATCACAACATACCTTTCCCAGCAATAAATCCTTGTCCTGGGCGATAGCAACAATTTTATAGTCCTTTTTGAATGTGATGTTCTTCTCGCCCTTAAATTCATCATCATGATTGAAAATAGCCTCAAGAGTGACCAAACATTTGGGTAGCTTGTTTGTTTTTAATTGCATAATCTGATCGCCATACCCCTCTTGTAGTCTATACTATGCACTTGATGAGAACTTGGCTTCATTTTGGATGAAGTTTACAATCTACTCATTACTGCCAAATATATGCCAGTTCACACAATTATCAGAGACTGAGGACCTGACCACTATTTTGGCATGCTAATTAGGTCCTTGAAAGAGGTTTGTGGGGGGAGAAAACTGAGCACCAACTATTGCCAATTGGTTTGCATCAACGTTTAATATCCTTGGGATCCCTGTAGGTTGAGAGCATAAAAACTTTCAAATAGACCCCAAAATTTGTGTCTATAAGCTCTTAGGAGCTGGTTCTTCATTGCACATCTCTCCTGACCTAGTTGACCACAAGCTCAGTGTCTCTGAAGATCTCCAGATGTTTGATTTTCTTATTTTCGTCTATCAACAAGCCATGTACCAATGCTTCATACTTTGCAACATTATTTGTGTAGGAAAAATGTAGCATATGAGCAAACTCCAGCTTCTTACCAGTTAGAGAGATCAACAATACTCTTGCACTAGCTCCATTTCTACTCTCTGCACCATCAAAGAACATTTTCCATGGGCCATTAGAATCATCATTTGGTTTTAGAATAGAAGGGATGGAGGAATTCCCCTCATGAATCATGTAAGTGCCCAACCCAATCATCTTAGTGGTGTCATAGGGATCAAAATCAAAGTGGTCTTTCACCCACTCATCAAGAAAAAGGTCTGGGGTTGGAAGGGGTGAATAAACCACCTCAAGAGATCCTAAATCATTCACTTCCTCACCCTAAATCATACAATGAGGGTTCACCAGGCTATGATCATAATTATCCACACGATAACTTGAAACTAGTTCAGCCTTAATGGTGAACCTTGTGCCATATCTTGTCCTCAAAAGCATGTGAGACCAATCAGAAGAGAGGTAACCACCCACCTTAGCTGTGAAGTCTCTTGATAAGCAAATAGAAAATAAAGGAGGAAGATCAATGACTGAAATATCTTGACTAATAGTCAAGTTTAGACAAGCATGTAAGGTCAAATCCAGTCGTTTGATCACTCCAATGGTGTTAACAAAAGTACCATTCAGCTGCAACACACCTAATGAAACATGGGTATATTTGATGCCTAAAGAATCTTCTATCTTCTTTGGCATAACTAAAATACTGGCCCATGAGTCTATCATGCAATTATGCACCAGGAACTTCCCAATGATTAGAGACAAGTAGAATGGGGATGGCTTCTTTGCTGGACTTATCTGATCTTCACTTGGTTGCAAAAGACTGGCTGAGCCCTTTTCCTTTTGGATCACTGATTCAGCTGCTGGGAAATGCCTTAAGGTATCCTGCAACAAATCCCTTTGAGAGGGAATTGATAATGCCTCCCACATGGACACATTCAGGTTTGTCCTTTTCATTTGCTCTACAATATTCAAAGGAAATGTTGTTTCTTTGTGCATGGAAGGAATCCATGTTCCTCTCTTTGACTATTCTATGGCTTGTTCAGACAATTTTGGACATGATGGAACCTCTTCTGCAGTAACATGCCTATTGCTCTGAGTTAAATTTATAGAACTAGCACTTTTTGCCTTCGGTACATGTTCCTTTTGTAATACAACAGGCATGGGGTTGTCCTCTAGTTACCTTTTCTTGGATCTTGTGTTATTTGTGACACTTCTTCAAAGAAAGATAAAACATAGCACTTGATTTGATGAGAAGATTTTGATTTTGGAAGAAAATGCTTGGATTAGAGATGATGCCCTAGCCACTTGAAGGGGGAGTGATGGGGAGGAATAATGATAGGGATGGTGATGCCCCCTCAAGAGGGCAAGAGGGTTCAAAGAACATGAGTTTTCTTTCAAAATGGATGAGAAGATGTAGGATAGGTGGTGGCATAAGAGAAGAGATTGGAGGATAGATGAGTGGGTGCTAGAAGATTGGGTTATAGGAGCTATGAAGGATAGAGGATAAATTGATAAGGATGGGGAAATTAGAGGGAGAAGGATGAAAAAATCGGGGGGAGGTGCAAATGGATGGGTAGAATGATTTGCATGTTGCATTGATTTAAGCAATCTTATTTAATATAGCACTGGATGTTATGCACCAAGGTATAAAAACTAGGATGATGATGTGTTCCATGCATAGGACTAACTCAAAAGGTCACAAGAACACCTATGTTGTATAACACCATGATATGGAAAACCATGATACCATTGTGGCAGGTAGGTTACAAGGATTGATACACATGCAAACAAAATGATAATGCCCATGAACAAGCTAGCAAGCATGCACAAAACAATACAAAAACATGATGTGGCCCCTGGTCAAGTTTCAAAGCCAAAGGTTTATGGATTGATGATGATGGTGGTGTTGTTGATGTGGGAACTATATTCCTAATGGTGATTTGATTGGAATTAGAGAAAGTCTTGCACCAAGGCTGGGAATAAGATCAATGAATGTTGTTGGATGATGTGCTTAGATTATTGAGCGAGTTATGCATGGATTAGGATTTTCTTGTAACCAATTTGGATTACATGGGAGGGATTGAATTAGAGAGTGTTTAGATAGCTTGTAGCTTGATAACAATGATAAGGGAAAACCAATTCTAGGGACAAGGGATTGTGGGATGATTGGATGAGGTGGTTGAAGGATTGTTGATAGTGGGTGGAATAGATGGGGGATTTATTGGAATAGGTGTGTTGTACACCTTGCATAACATTGGTATTATTTATTTATGTAAAATAAATACTTATTTGTGGTGCATCCATGTGATTTGTTTATCCACATTAAATATTTATTTGGTGCCACTTGTAACCTTTGTATGTAACATTGGGTTAATTATTTTATGTGTGGGACACATAGTGTAATTAATTAATTATTCATAATTATTTAATTATTGGAGAAAAAGTGAAAACTTAGTACCAATAATTAAATGTGGGTGTCAATGGTTTTGTAGACTCATGGTTTTGGGCAAGATGATTTTACCATACTACATCTAGTTTTTTTGTGTGAGCTTATCTTTATAAAAGCAAACACACGAGTAGTTGTTGAGGTTGGCTTGATGGCATGTTGGTTGTTGGTTGGGTTTGGCTTGTTTGAGCATCTCTTGTAGGTTGCATGTGTGAGGAGGAAGCATGGCATGAGATGTGTGGTTACATGCTTGTTCACATGGAGTGCATGTAGAGAGCTTGTTGTTTCAGGGGTATTCATGCAGACTCTGCATATGTATTGTAATTTTTATCTTTTAATAATACATGAGAGATGGATGCTTTTAGAGGTTGGATTTTTCCCTCATGGAGGGTTTTCCTAGGGTATATCTTGTGTCACCTTTGATGGTATGATTTTATATTCTTTTGCGTATGGATTTTGATCACTATGTTTGCATATTATTCTCTCATTGGGTTATGAGGAAATTGTCTATATGGCTACAATTTTCCAACATTTGGTATTAGAGCTTTGGTTGCTTGATTTGGGAGGAGAAATTCCTATTTGATAACCCTTTCTATTAGTAGATTTTTTGTGTATAGTGGAATCCATGGCTTTGCAGGAAAGAATGAAGGCATTTTCAGGGTTACAAGGTTGTTTACAGACTTGGGTTGTTGCAGATCTCAGGTTTGATAGAGATTTAGCAAGTGGATTTTTAGTTTGGGCTCTTTGTATGAGGGTTTTAGGGGTGAGATTTTGCAGGAGGCCTCCTGGGAAAAAAAAACTTCACTGTTGAGTATAGAAGACATGAAAACCTATGGATCCATATAATATTTGACATATTTTGGAGTCAAAAAATTTTTGCCCTATTTTTCCCTAGGTGGAATCTGCAGAAGGAATCTTGACGTACCGTACGACATGGTCACAGAGGTTTAATTGGTAGAATATCATTTCACTTGTGTTGAAAGGTACAGTGAATTATACAATATTTATTTAAAAATAAATAAATAAATAAAGTCTGCAATGTTTGTTAATTAAAAATTAAACAAAAAAAGATTATTTGAGGGGGCAGGGGTCTGCAAACCCCCATACCCCCTGCTCTGCTAGCAGGACTAGTGGTATGGGGTGTTAGCCCCACTGACAACCAGCCAGTCATCGATAGCGGTACCGTAGTCGACGGGCCTTAGACCCTTGGTCACAGGCCCTTGATCTAGTGGGCCAAGGCAAGCTCCAAGTGGGCCTTAAAACAAATTTTCAAAAAAATCAAAATTAAACTGTGTTCATATCCGCCACCACAACTCTACCAATGCACCTCCCAGGCACCATCGACATCCCACTACCTGGCCACCCAGCAGCCACTGGAGGGCCACAAGGGCTTGGTTATATAGCATAATTGGGTAGATTTTTTCCATAGGCCATAACTTCGTCATACAAAGTCATATTTTCAACTTCTTATAGTCACATAAATCTCTTTCCACATACTATGCCGTGGTGTTGGAGATTTTTCTAGAATTTATAATTTTATTAGATTTTTACTAGTTGGAAGCTAGACATGCATTTCAAGCTTTGATGGGGCATAACTTGTGCATATAGAGTCAGAGTTTGGACTTCTTATAGGGGTTGGAAAGGTATTTCTGAGAACTATGTAGTGGAGCAGGTTTGGAGATGATATTCTGAGGTTTGTTCAGTTTATTTCAGTTTGAGTTATCTTTGGTCCCTTTGACTTATGGTGCTTTCGTGAGTTGATGGAAAATTGAATCTGAGGTGATTTTATGTTTGAGTCATTACAAACTTATAGGTTTATCTCTAATTATCATTTGTTGATAGAATTATATATATTATTGAATTTACATGCTACATTGTGAGATCTACAAGTTGTGTAGTGTTGTAGGTTGTCTATGCTTACAGGTTGCATATATGACTTGGATGTGGGTTGTCTATGCCCATAGATGTTTCAATGTTGATGCAGATTATGATTTGTGGCTTAGTTTAGTCACATGTTGTATTGGTTTACTTGTCATTATGAGATATAGAGAGAGATGGTACTACCTAGTACAGTCATGTTTGGGACCTATGTTTGTTGACTATATGGTACAATTGTGTGAGACTTGATGGGAGTTTGGTGTAGGTACATTAGGTGGTGATCATTGTGTCATGGATGTTCTTTGCATTGTTGGGACTTTGGCATGATATGATTGTTTTGCAGGTGCATTTTTGGTGGTGTTAGATTGGTTCAGATTTACAGGGGTTGTTCATTTTCTTGGTTTGGAGATTATGGTTTACTCGACCTTTTGGGAGCTGTTGTCATTATAGTGGGATTCTTTGATTGTGTTGGGGATATGTATGATCTTCATTTAGGAGATGGTTATCACGATGCCATGGATAACTTGGTTACATGTTTCAATGGAAGGTTTTGAAAGTGATGGTTTGATGTTTATCTTGTTGCTATGTATATCTCGGTATCATGGTTCAACGAGAGCTTTGGTAGGATATGGTTATCTTCATGTGATTTGGAGACATTGACATCTTGGTACCATGGAGGACTCTTGGAGTCTTTGGTTGAGGTGTTGGTTATGGTTTGTCAATTTTGACAGGTGATCCTTGCTTACAAGATGGATGGTATTATGTCTTGGTTTACTCTTGATTGTGCATTAGAGTGTTGACATGATACAGGTTCTCTTGAGACATGATGCATACATTAGTGCATGTGATCTTTCTTTGAGAAGATAGTTAGATCATGATGTCATGATGTGTTCCTAGGTTATGCAAATGTGTAGTTGGAGCTTTGAAAATGATCTTGTTGGTTCTCTTGGTATTGAGTACATTGGTCATGTGCTTGGGAGATTAATGATAGTACGATGTTGCATTTGGAGTTTAGCATGGATTAATCATGGAGGTACTCATGGATAATTGGCGAATTAGGTGAGGCTTGAGTTCTCTTAGGATTAGAAACATCTGTTGATATGGTTACTCTTTGATGAGGATTTCAGTAGCAACACTAAGGAGCCTACACCTTGGTTGGATGTGATTTCAACATGGAGATTGTTCTTGGAGAAATTCATTGAGGCTTCGTGCATCCTGGAGGAGTAATCTCATCCCCACTCTTGGTTCACTTAGTGGTGAATGATTTGATAGGTATAGCCAACCACATTTTTAAATGTATTCTTTCTTTGTATCTTGTCTTCGCATGCTTGAGTCTTGAGCCATGTATTATGGTTGTGAGGATTTTTTGAGGAGTATATGCATGGATATGATTAGTTATCTCTTGTTTGATCCTGAGTTGTTATGATATCATTGTGTGTAATGGAGATGGTTAGGGGCTTTGGGCTTATTCCTATTTTGGGATGGTTATGAGTTTGATCTACTTTTGGTTTGAGAGGCTTGCATCTTGATTTGTTGGATGTTCAGGAGGCCTATTTTTTGGGGGTTACAAAGGAGCTCATACTTTTCACAGCTATAGCATATTAGTGTGGATAGAAGGACATGGTTATGATTTGTAGGTTCTCTCTTGATTGGTCTTATTCTTCTTTCTAGATGTTTGTGTTCACATTTCATTGGAGTTGAGATGTGTATGCAGCTATTGAGACTCTTTGACTTATTTCTCTTATGATGTGGACAACTATTTAGTTTATAGGTTTTACATATCTATGTGTGTGTTCTTTGACACTAAGTGATAGAGGATTTAGCCACATCTTCTATGTAAGTGCTATTAGTGGATATTTGGATGCTTTGATATATTTTTAGATTTGACATTTATTCATGCAGTGGGAGTTCTAGGATGTAGATGACTCCTTTGTTGGATGTTCTCATTATACTGTAGTATGGAGGGTCTTGAGGGTTGTTATAACATGCTTTATATTGTTACCTTGGAGACTTCTTTATGCAGGATTGAGTATATATAGAGACTTGTTATCATTGTGATTTGAGTTGGATATGTTGATGGCATAAGGTCTACTTGTTATCATTTGTTTACCTTGTTTTGGAGGTATGGTTAGTTGATGTGTTAGCAACTAGTTGTGGTTGCTATTTCAGCTATGATGATTGATTCTTGTCAGCTACTCGAGCCTATTTGTTATTATTGGATTCAATGTTTGTGTTTAGATATTAGTTTATGCAGGTTTCTTGATTCTACATGATAGTTTAGTGTGGTATCTCTTTGGAGGATCTTATCCTTCATGGTTTGGCAGGATAGAAGATGAGGGGATTCTTGTTTGAGATGGTGGACACCTTAATTATTGTTGCAGGTATCTTGGAGTACATGGAGCACATGGATGTTTATATGGTACATGTTGGGCATATGGATGGTTTCCTTGATGTTTTGATTTTACTTGTTGATCCCTTATGCAATGTACACAACAAGTGGGAGAATGTTGGAATAGGTGTTGTACACCTTGCATAACATTGGTATTATTTATTTATGTAAAATAAATATTTATTTGTGGTGCATCCATGTGATGTGTTTATCCACATTAAATATTTATTTGGTGTCTATTACCATTTTTCACTTACAACTCCAACTAGTAGAGCTAGTTCAACAAGTTCATTTTAAAGTGAAGGTTTTAACATTTCCTATTATAAGTTATTTGCATAGTTGGATGATTCAGTGATATTGTAGTTCAGTTGTTCAACAAAAGGAAAAGGATTGCAGATCATTATTAATTTGTAGAAGGAGATAAGTTGTTTCATTTCACTACCATGCTTATGTGTTTTACAGTGAAGGTTTTAACATTTCCTGTTATAAGTTATTTGTATAGTTGGATGATTCAGTGATATTGTAGTTCAATTGTTCAACAAAAGGAAAAGGATTGCAGATCATCATTCATTTGCAGTAGGAGATAAGTTGTTTCATTTCACTACCATGCTTATTTGTTTTACAAATGAAGTACATAAAATAAATAAACATTGCATTGAATGAAAGATTGATAGATCAAATGTCCCACACAAGCAGTGGGAATAGCTAAACAAATGCAAATATGAGAAAGATACTATGCATCTATGGATAGAAGAGAGAAGGTTCATAGCCATCATTGCCTTTAGTATCTTCAGTCTCTAAGGTTGCCTTCTATCCTTGTTCCTGATATCCGATACGAACCTACAAAAAATTGGGAAAAGACCTGTTAGAGCTCCAGTTATGAGTTCTCAATGCGTCTATTAGAAGAGGCATAATACATTGCCTATAATGTACTAAATCAGATGAACATCACTCACATGCAAGAGGAACTAAAAGAGAAACAATCATTAAACTTCATTGTTTTTATCTAATATGTTTGTTTCATGTACATGTATAGGACAAGCCATGTAGCTAATTGAAAACAAAACAACATGTGGTGTAAAATGAGGCTCCCACAAGGGTTGAGCCAAACATGTTGCCCCCTGAGTCTCAAAGGGGATGGAATGGAATAGAGATCATTACTCTTATGCATTGGTTTTGAGAATAGAATATACTCATGACTGCAATTCAAGAATGAAGTGAAACCATAAGGATGAACTAAACTCATGTAGGACAACATTCAATGCATAAGATCAGTTGTCATTATTGCTTCAACTGCCATTGAGGAAGTGAAAGTCACAGGTATTTTCATCTATGTATCTTTCATAGTATTTGTATGTAGCCAAGGCATTAAGAGCATCAGGTACATTTCCAACATTTGTATGTCAAATAGTTGCTAATGGATAACATCTTTCAGTGATTTATGACTGTTTTATCCACATGATAGCATGAGAATAAGTATTAGATATATGCATAATGGAACAAACTGAAGAGTGCACAAGGGTAGCCATAATGATATAAATTACAAGATATACATAGTGCATATTGTTTTGATAGTCAACATGCAGTTGCAAGTGGTGTCTACATGTTACTCATGCTGGCAAAATGAAAGAGCCGTAATAATTCATTTGGTATGTATATGCATTTACATTTGATATGATATATTGAATTAAGAGCCAAGAGTCAATGCCATGAGACAGATTTAATTGGAGCATCAAGTATATGCATATCAAAAGTAAAAATAGATACAAGTCATCAACGATTTTCTTTCATATAATTGGGCTGCTTCAGAGAGAATGGAGGATAAAATTGTATATCTCGTGCCAATATAACAAATGCAAAAGCCTGAAGATACAGTCAAAAGAGAAGATTTCAAAAAAAGAACAATAATATCAAACAATGGTCTTGCATATTGCTAGAGTAGGGCCCATGGCCAACATAATGCCTACCCTAGCTACTGTCAGGAGAAGAAAGTTTTGTGGCTACCTCTGTATGGCATGTGCCAATGCCATGTTATAAAAGATCTTTTAAACATATCACAATGGAAAAATTAGTCAACAAGTGTATACAGATAAAGTAAGTGCTACAACTACTTATTAGAGCATCACATAATGATTTTTTTTCAGAATATATTTTCAGAAAATCATTAGGAGAGCCAGCTCACTTTGGAGATTCACTCTCAACACAGATCACCCACAATCTAAGAGTGTTTCCATGTGTCAATAGATAGCTAAGTCTTCCATAATCTTAGCATAAGGTGCATATCTAATTGATTACAATTTTTGGCATGCCCGGTGGGACTAATTAGACTATTTTAGTCCAACAATACATTCATATATCACTAATATTTGGTGTGTGTATCAGTGATCTTAGCCTTTGGAGGCAGAAAATCAAACACATCTGGCAACTCCAAATCAAGATCTATAGGTTTCGGTATGATCAAGTGCTGGTATGTTACAAAAATCACCTATTCATTCCATTTTCTAGCTTTTATATGAGTAAAAATGTCAACTTTTCATAGCCAACAAGTATACCCACCCCCATACTATGAGAGTTCAACTTACCCACCTCCAGATCAGCCATATCAGACCAATTATGTTGTTATTTCCAATTCCATGGCCCTTCAAAATTAGCATGCACAGTATAATTGCCACCCACCCACCCCTGCTCAGCCTTCTTACCAGATAAAATAGTCTAAAATTAAATAGCTTAATGACATGATGAAAGACATTGTGTCAAACCTCAAAAAGAAGATGGAGGAGATTAGAAGGCAACATGAGTATAATTAGCACCAGGAGGAGCTGGCTTATCAAGACTATCTTCATGAGTAGGAGTTGGAGGCACAAAGAACACAGTTTGAGCTGGAGATTGCAAGCATAAAGAGTTATCAGTACCAACAAGAAGAGGGATTTCAAGCAAGACAGTATGAAGAGTCTAATTTGTAGCTGCAAGAGTTAAATCACCAAGCTTACTTTCAACAGCCAGAGCAGCCACCCTGTGAGGCCTTTGGTTCTGATCAGGAGTGGGAGACACAAAAGAGATAGTTTGAAGAGAATCTTGAGAGAGAGGTAGCTACACAAACAAAACTTTTTCTTGCTCGAGCCAAAGCAGTCATTTTTGTTCTAGAACAACCTTCTCAAGAAGAGGTACGTAAGTATAAATTTCCAAGTTTCAAACATAATGAACCTCTTAATACCCCTAAGTTTGAAATCCTAATTTTTATGCAAAATAAAGTCCTTGATCCCTCAAGCCAACCTCATAAGCTTAAAATACCCAGTTGCAAAAGCCCTCGCCCCTTGCAAGTTGAGGAAAATAACTAGGTTCAACCTAGTATAGTTGCAGATCAGCCCCTTGAGCAATATTCTTTCCCGCAAGAGATCCAAGAAGATCCCTAAGTTTCCCAACCAGATGAATCTAATTGCCCTATCACCATTTGCCTTTATAAGGATGAATCTATTGTCTTCCAAAATGACTCATTCACTATGAAGGGAGTTAGGCAGGTAAATTTACTGCATATAGCTAGGGAGCAATATTGGTTAGAGTAGCGGCAGATCAAACTAGAAAAGACTCCTCCTAATGAACCTTCTGATGTTTTTGATCCTCCTTGTTTTGTAAAAGATGATAAAGTTCTTTTAGAAAGTCATGTAGTGCAAGAGGCTGATTCACATGAAAAGGTTGTTGCTATTTGTGTAGAGCAAGTTAATTCAACTATGACCTTGAATCCTTTGCATTTTGATTCCTTTGAAAAATTTTCTAATGATGTTCATAAGATGCATGGAAGCAGGGTACAAAGCTCGCAAGGTGAAAGTCTGAAATTGCAAAGACAAAATGCTCAAGTTGCGTTGGAGGAAGCACCAGTTTTTGAACAGCAAGGGGATCCTCAACAATACAAGGAGTTGTTGAATGAAGATCATCAATATCATCATAGAGCCTTGGATAAAGAAGAAGGGCATATAGAGGAGCCCAATTTGGATCACACTAAGCTTAGTGAAAGCTATCATGAGGTAAAGAACATCCTTCTTCCATCAGAAAATCAAGAAAAATTGTTTTGGAATAGTCCTGAGATTCCTGTTACAAACATAGATAATATGCAAAAATAGGGTGTTGAACCTTAGTTTTCAATTAACATGTTTGATGAGCTTCTTGACTTTGTGCATGAAAGTGAAAATGGCATATCCATGCTAGGATCTAACCACCACAGTGATGAACATCATTTAAATAAAGTATTGACCCAAGATCAGATATGTGAAAGCAGCCCTGCCTTATGTGACCAAGAGTTTGAGGATGATCCATTTCAAGTCGAGATTGAACTTTTCTGCTCACACTTAGAGGCTATGCCAACATTTATGGAAGGGGGTTACTCAAAACAACAAAAGCAAGAGGTGGAAATGGTTGTATTCTCAGATGAATCATTGGTTATAAAGAAGCCTAGTCAGTAGCCTGATCTTGATTGGTTAGAGGAGTTGCCCTCCTATTTCATAGAGCAACTTGAAGTTGTTGTGCAAATTGATGGCTTGTTACAAGAGGTTAGTTCATTATTTAAATTTATTATTGAAGAAACACCTGTTTCAGAGTGTATCTCCTCGAGTAATCTTGAATATTTTGAGCCTAGTATAGCTCTTGCTAAGAATCTTCCAAGTTTTGATAGTTTTGATGAGCTATTGGCTAGTCTAATGGAGGAAGATGACCTATTAACCGAGGAGGAAGCCACATGGCGGGATATCATGCAAGGTACAAATCATGATGTTGTTTCTAGTCAAAAACCTTCGAGGGAATGTCCTATTAGCTATCTGGCTGGTTTGGAAATCAACAGAAGGGGACAGCTTCATAGTGACACTGATTTGGCTCATCAAGGAGGGTATCAAGTGGATGCGTTAGTAAAGGAATTCAAGTGGGTAAGTGACTATATTTTCTTTCTTAGAAAGGTGTCACAGTAGTTGGCTGAAGATTTAATTGTTCATAAGATGCATGGAAGCAGGGTACAAAGCTCGCAAGGTGAAAGTCTGAAATTGCAAAGACAAAATGCTCAAGTTGCGTTGGAGGAAGCACCAGTTTTTGAACAGCAAGGGGATCCTCAACAATACAAGGAGTTGTTGAATGAAGATCATCAATATCATCATAGAGCCTTGGATAAAGAAGAAGGGCATATAGAGGAGCCCAATTTGGATCACACTAAGCTTAGTGAAAGCTATCATGAGGTAAAGAACATCCTTCTTCCATCAGAAAATCAAGAAAAATTGTTTTGGAATAGTCCTGAGATTCCTGTTACAAACATAGATAATATGCAAAAATAGGGTGTTGAACCTTAGTTTTCAATTAACATGTTTGATGAGCTTCTTGACTTTGTGCATGAAAGTGAAAATGGCATATCCATGCTAGGATCTAACCACCACAGTGATGAACATCATTTAAATAAAGTATTGACCCAAGATCAGATATGTGAAAGCAGCCCTGCCTTATGTGACCAAGAGTTTGAGGATGATCCATTTCAAGTCGAGATTGAACTTTTCTGCTCACACTTAGAGGCTATGCCAACATTTATGGAAGGGGGTTACTCAAAACAACAAAAGCAAGAGGTGGAAATGGTTGTATTCTCAGATGAATCATTGGTTATAAAGAAGCCTAGTCAGTAGCCTGATCTTGATTGGTTAGAGGAGTTGCCCTCCTATTTCATAGAGCAACTTGAAGTTGTTGTGCAAATTGATGGCTTGTTACAAGAGGTTAGTTCATTATTTAAATTTATTATTGAAGAAACACCTGTTTCAGAGTGTATCTCCTCGAGTAATCTTGAATATTTTGAGCCTAGTATAGCTCTTGCTAAGAATCTTCCAAGTTTTGATAGTTTTGATGAGCTATTGGCTAGTCTAATGGAGGAAGATGACCTATTAACCGAGGAGGAAGCCACATGGCGGGATATCATGCAAGGTACAAATCATGATGTTGTTTCTAGTCAAAAACCTTCGAGGGAATGTCCTATTAGCTATCTGGCTGGTTTGGAAATCAACAGAAGGGGACAGCTTCATAGTGACACTGATTTGGCTCATCAAGGAGGGTATCAAGTGGATGCGTTAGTAAAGGAATTCAAGTGGGTAAGTGACTATATTTTCTTTCTTAGAAAGGTGTCACAGTAGTTGGCTGAAGATTTAATTGTTCATAAGATGCATGGAAGCAGGGTACAAAGCTCGCAAGGTGAAAGTCTGAAATTGCAAAGACAAAATGCTCAAGTTGCATTGGAGGAAGCACCAGTTTTTGAACAGCAAGGGGATCCTCAACAATACAAGGAGTTGTTGAATGAAGATCATCAATATCATCATAGAGCCTTGGATAAAGAAGAAGGGCATATAGAGGAGCCCAATTTGGATCACACTAAGCTTAGTGAAAGCTATCATGAGGTAAAGAACATCCTTCTTCCATCAGAAAATCAAGAAAAATTGTTTTGGAATAGTCCTGAGATTCCTGTTACAAACATAGATAATATGCAAAAATAGGGTGTTGAACCTTAGTTTTCAATTAACATGTTTGATGAGCTTCTTGACTTTGTGCATGAAAGTGAAAATGGCATATCCATGCTAGGATCTAACCACCACAGTGATGAACATCATTTAAATAAAGTATTGACCCAAGATCAGATATGTGAAAGCAGCCCTGCCTTATGTGACCAAGAGTTTGAGGATGATCCATTTCAAGCCGAGATTGAACTTTTCTGCTCACACTTAGAGGCTATGCCAACATTTATGGAAGGGGGTTACTCAAAACAACAAAAGCAAGAGGTGGAAATGGTTGTATTCTCAGATGAATCATTGGTTATAAAGAAGCCTAGTCAGTAGCCTGATCTTGATTGGTTAGAGGAGTTGCCCTCCTATTTCATAGAGCAACTTGAAGTTGTTGTGCAAATTGATGGCTTGTTACAAGAGGTTAGTTCATTATTTAAATTTATTATTGAAGAAACACCTGTTTCAGAGTGTATCTCCTCGAGTAATCTTGAATATTTTGAGCCTAGTATAGCTCTTGCTAAGAATCTTCCAAGTTTTGATAGTTTTGATGAGCTATTGGCTAGTCTAATGGAGGAAGATGACCTATTAACCGAGGAGGAAGCCACATGGCGGGATATCATGCAAGGTACAAATCATGATGTTGTTTCTAGTCAAAAACCTTCGAGGGAATGTCCTATTAGCTATCTGGCTGGTTTGGAAATCAACAGAAGGGGACAGCTTCATAGTGACACTGATTTGGCTCATCAAGGAGGGTATCAAGTGGATGCGTTAGTAAAGGAATTCAAGTGGGTAAGTGACTATATTTTCTTTCTTAGAAAGGTGTCACAGTAGTTGGCTGAAGATTTAATTGTTCTCCATCTTTTTGGGCTAACTAACAAGTTCATGGAGTATTGCAAATTGCAAAGGAAGGGAAATTATTTTATTGAGCTTTTGAATGGGTTTGTTTGATTAGTTTCTGTGGCTGGTTAGAGGAGGTTAGAGTAGTGTTGCAGTTAATAAGTTCTTCATGCACATTTTCTTTTAGTAAATTTTTTTCCCTAAGTGCTAATGTACATGTTTTCTGGCCACCAGGGCCTTTTAGTTTGCTTTCAGTTTGGTTTGTTTCTATTTTCTGTTGCTATTTGGACCGGTTGGAGTGTTGAGTTTTAGTATTTTCTGAGTTTGAAAAGAGCAGAGTGTGACTCAATGCCCAATGGATATTCAAGGGCAACTGGTCCTGATAATTAGCAGGCAAGCATATAGCATAAGTCACCTGAAATGTTACCATTTCTTACTTACAACTCAAACTGTTAGAGTTGGTTCAGCAAGTTCATTTTAAAGTGAAGGTTTTAACATTTTCTGTTATAAGTTATTTGCATAGTTGGATGATTCAATGATATTGCAGTTCAATTGTTCAACAAAATGAAAAGGATTCTAGATCATCATTCATTTGCAGAAGGAGATAAGTTGTTTCATTTCACTACCATGCTTATTTGTTTTACAATGAAGGTTTTAACATTTCCTATTATAAGTTATTTGCATAGTTGGATGATTCAGTGATATTGCAGTTCAATTGTTCAACAAAAGGAAAAGGATTCCAAATCATCATTCATTTGATAAGTTGTTTCATTTCACTACCATGCTTATTTGTTTTACAATGAAGGTTTTAACATTTCCTGTTATAAGTTATTTGCATAGTTGGATGATTCAGTGATATTGCAGTTCAATTTTTCAACAAAAGGAAAAAGATTGTAGATCATCATTCATTTGCAGAAGGAGATAAGTTGTTTCATTTCACTACCATGCTTATTTGTTTTCCAAATGAAGTACATAAAAGAAATAAACATTGCATTAAATGAAAGATTGATAGATCAAATGTCCCACACAAGCCATGGGAATAGTTGAACAAATGCAAATATAAGAAAGATAGTAAGAATATAAGGATAGAAGAGAGAAGGTTCATAGCCATCATTGCCTTTAGTGTCTTCAGTATATGAGGTTGCCTTCTATCCGTGCTCCTGATCTCCAATAAGAACTTGCAAAAAAATTGGGAAAAGACATGTTAGAGCTCCAGTTATGAGTTCTCAATGTGTCTATCAGAAGAGGCATAATGCATTGCCTATAATGCACTAGATCAGATGAACATCACTCACATGCAAGAGGAACTGAAAGAGAAACAATCATTGAACTTCATTATTTTTATCTAATCTGTTTGTTTCATGTGCAGATATAGGATAAGTCATGTAGCTAATTGAAGACAAAACAACATGTGGTGTAAAATGAGGCTCCCACAAGGGTTGAGCCTAGCATGCTGCCCCCTGAGTCTCAAAGGGGATGGAATGGAATAGAGATCATTACTCTTATGCATTGGTTTTAATAATAGAATATACTCATGGCTGCAATTCAAGAATGAAGTGAAACCATAAGGATGAATTGAACTCATGTAGGACAGCATTGAATGCATAAGATTAGTTGTCATTATTGCTTCAACTGCCATTGAGGAAGTGAAAGTCACAGGTATTTTCATCTATGTATCTTTCATAGTATTTGTATGCAGCCAAGGCATTAAGAACATCAGGTACATTTCCAACATTTGTATGTCAAATAGTTGCCAATGGATAACATCTTTCAGTGATTTATGATTGTTTTATCCACATGATAGCATGAGAATAAGTATCAGATATATGCATGATGGAACAAATTGAAGAGTGCACAAGGGCAGCCATAATGATATAAACTACAAGATATACACAGTGCATATTGCTTTGACAGTCAACATGCAGTTGTAAGTGGTGTCTATATGTTACTCATGCTGGAAAAATGAAAGAGCCCTAATAATTCATTTGGTATGTATATGCATTTACATTTGATATGATATATTGAATTAAGAGCCAAGAGTCAATGCCATGAGACAGATTTAATTGGAGCATCAAGTATATGTATATCAAAAGTAAACACAGATACAAGTTATCGTAGATTTTCTTTCATATAATTGTGCTAGTTTAGAGAGAATGGAGTATAAAATTGCATATCTCATGCCAATATAACAGATGCAAAAGCCTGGAGATACAGTCAAAAGAGCAGATTTCAAAAGAAGAACAGTAATATCAAACAATGGTCTTTAATATTGCCAAAGTAGGGCCCACGGCCAACATGATGCCTACCCAAGCTACTATCAGGAGAAGAAAGTTTTGTGGCTGCCTCTGTATGGCATGTGCCAATGCCATGTTATAAAATATCTTTTAAACATATCACAATGCTACAACTAAAGTAAGTGCTACAACTACTCGTTAGAGCATCACATAATGACTTTTTTAGAATATATTTTTGTGTTTTCAAATGCTACAAAAATGAGAGAATATGGCCACAGCCTCTAATAGAGAAATGACATATGTAAAAGAGATAGCCAAATATATACTGTCGCAGCCAGAACAAGGTGATTTCATCTAAGATTTCTATCTACAAGGGTACAAAATGAAAGATTGCCAATCACGGTCGCGGCCTTGGGAGATAGATTTTCTTTAAAAAATGGGTTTCAAATCTGTATTTGCCTTGTTTTCCTGCAAGAATCTTCATAAGGAGTGCTCAAAGTGATAAAGCTACCAAGCATGGCCATGTCTAGAGGAGTGGTAGTTTTTGTTTATAAGAGAACCCATATATGTTTCCTAAGAAAGCTTGCCGATACGAAGCCAACAGAGAGCATTTTTTTTCTTCACCATTGATTGAACCCATTTGGGGTTTTTGAACAAGATAATAGCTTAAACTCATTTTGAGTTTCATATACAAATACAGAAGAGTATGTAGAAGTATAAGTGCTCAAATCCACAAGTGTCGCGGCCTCTAATGGATGGAATGCTTAAAAAAGAACACACAGTCGCGACCATTCTAATGACGTTGATGAAATGCAAAGTATATATAGAGGCAATAAATAGAAAGGTTACCTCATTCTAAGTAAGAAGTTTGCATGAAAGCCATGGATTTTGATGGGTTTGATTCATTCCATGGTGACCTCAGCCCAAAATGCCAGGTAACTGAAAGGAAGCTAGGTGTGCGGAAATCGCTTCCTACACTAATCTAATGAGGGGAGGAGAGTGCAAATTCAATTTTATCCTTACTATTATAGAAATGTTAAACCCACTAACAGAGATAATAGAGATATTGCAGCAAATACATAAACAAGAAAGTGAGACAAAAGAAGAGAGACAAAAGATATACATGGGGAAAACCATTATCGGGTGAAAAACCCCACACTCCGAAACCTGCACAATGTATTAACAAAACTGAAATGGTTTACAATACACTTGCCATGAAAGATCTCAGAAGTCTTTGACACTCATGTCTGGAGACAAACTGGAAGCATAACAGTACATGTCAAACCTGTAATACATCTCCTCCTCTAGACACCTATTTATATAGAAAATACAAGGCAAAATTGCCTCTATCTTGGAATGGGCATCCAACTTGGCCTTATGGCCCAAAACCCATGCCTATGGACACTTGGTCAACATTGTAAGATGATTTTGACACTTGTCCACACACCCCATCCCAAAGAGGTCACCTATTTCCAAAATGGGCTATGACAGATGCTCTTATGACTCTTACGACCGTCATAAAATCTATCATAGCAGTTACAACTTACAGCTGTAAGAGAATCTATCATACACAGGCTATAAATAGCATATTCTCTTATAACATGTCATAGTCCACCTTAGGGCACCCAAAGATGCCTTTTTCAAAGATGCTCTTCGACACATGTCTTCACTTGTCATAAAATCTCCTATTTCTGACTCTTACATGTCATAACTTTGTCATAGGAATCTGCATGACCGTTATGGTCAATATTCCCTTACACAACATCCAAGATGCCGAAACATAGCAAAATATTCCTACCACAAAGTGGGATGCCTATCTCCTCATGTGAGAACAAAATTACAAGTTGTCATCTTCCTTGTAGGATGACACATCATCGTGCCACATCCCACAAGATGACAATATGAATTAACAATTTAATTTACAACATAGGCAATAAATAAATAAATACAATCAAAATGATACAAGGAATTACCAAGATTGAGACACCTTAATTCCTAACATTCTCCCACTTGTCGAACACCTTGTAAGAGCCAATAGAATTAACAAGATTTAACTGCTATAGGCTGAGAGGCCCATAGACTCCGAACACCATCTGAACTTCTTTGTGCTCACTGGCTTCATCAATGCATCTGCAACATTCTTCAAAGTATCTACCTTCTCCAAGTTTACCTTCCCATCCTCTACCATGCCTCATACAAAGTGAAATTATACATCAATATGCTTTGTTCTGGCATGGAAAGTTGGATTCTTCGCAATGCAAATCACACTCTGACTGTCACAACAAATCGTAATCTGTCCTGCATCAACAACAATATCTGAACACAATCTCTTAAGCCAAATGGCTTCCTTATAAGCATGAGTTGCAGCCATATACTCAGCTTCTATATTGGACAAAGCAACCATAGGTTGTCTCTTACTCATCCAACTAATTGTACCACCAAACATTGTGAACACATAAGCACTAGTGGATCTCCTGCTGTCAATGTCACCTGCCCAATCAGAATCCACAAATCCATGAATACAAACAAAATGTGGAGGTCCTGTAGCATTGCCATGATAGCAAATGGAATACTTAGAAGTACCCCTCAAATATCTGAACACTCACTTAACTGCATCCTAATGTACCCGTCCAAGATTAGCCATAAATCGACTGAGGACTCCCACTGCTTGGGCAATGTCTGGTCTTATGCAGACCACGACATACATCAAACTGCCAATAACACTAGTATAAGGTAGTCTGCTCATGTCCTCCACTCACTAGGAGATTTTGGACAATCACTAATAGATAACTGTCCCCAATGAAATAGGAACACATAATGGTCTATAATCTGCCATACTGAACCTATCCAACACGGTCTTCACATACTTACTCTGGCTTAACCAAAGTTTTATGTTAGATCTGTCTCTTCTGATTTCCATTCCTAGAATGTACCTAGCTGCCCCTTAATCTTTCATTTCAAATTGTACTACCAATTGAGACTTAAAATCAGAAATCATATTCTTATCCTTCCCAATCAGCAACATATCATCAATATATAATGCAACAATGAGAATACGATCACCATCAAACTTATAATACACATAATGATCTGATTTCAATCTCACAAATCCAATTGACAACACAAAGGCATCAAACTTCAAGTACCACATCCGAGGAGAATGCTTCAAACCATACAAAGACTTTTTCAATTTGTAAACCAAATTTTCTTTACCTTTCTCTATGTAATGCTATGGCTGTGACATGTAAATTTCTTCCTTCAAATCACCATGAAGGAAAGTTGTCTTCACATCCATCTGTTCTACCTCTAAGTCATAAGCAGCTACAAGAGATAACAGAAATCTAATGGATGTCAACTTTGCAATGGGAGAGAAAATTTCACCATAATCAATTTCCTCCACTTGTGAATACCCCTTCGCAACCAATCTGGCCTTGTACTTTTCAACACTACCATCTACACGAAATTTCTTCTTGAACAACCATTTGCATCCAATGGGTTTCCGTCCATCAGGCAAAGGCACCAAGTCCCATGTTTTATTCTTTTCCAAAGAATCCATCTCATCTTCCATGGCCTCCTTCCAGGAACCTACATCTTTCATACCCATATCCTCTGACACGATTCTGGGTTCATCAGTGTTAGCAAGTAAAGAAAAAGCACAACTAGAATCAAGTAATGAATAAGCAAACCTATCAAGTTGCTTTCTTGTTCGTGTAGACCTCCTCAATGGCTGAGGTTGAGGTTTTGCTTCTTCTTTTGAGATTTCAGAGCTGCTAGAGCTCTCCTCATCATCAGGTCTCATAGGGTCTGTTTGTTCAGTCTTCTTAGGGGTAGAAGGAAACTGAACCGCATCCTCTTTCTTTTCAGTCTATTCTAGTTGTAGAACAATGGAAGAAGGTGTTAGCTCTCTGAAGATAACACTTCTGCTATACACCACTTTTTCAGCCACCAGATCCCAAAGCTTGTATCCTTTCACACCAACACCATAGCCAATGAAAATACATTTAACAACCTTGTTCTCCAATTTAGACCGTTTCTCCCTAGGCACATGTGCATATGCCTCACAACTAAAAAGATGAAGATGTCTAACAAAAGGCTTCTTACCAAACCACACCTCCATAGGTGTCTTACCAACAAGAGCTGATGTAGGAGATCTATTTACCAAATAGCAAGCAGTGGCAACAGCTTCAGCCCAAAACTTTTGTTCAAGGCTTGCTCCACTAAGCATACTCCTAGCCTTCTCCATCAGTATCTTGTTCATCCTCTTTGTAACTCCATTTTGCTATGGGGTATATGGAGTTGTCTTATGCCTTTTAATCCCTTGCTCTTTGTAGAACTTATCAAACTTTGCCAAACAAAACTCACCACCGTTGTCAGTTCTCAAACACTTAATCTTTTTACTAGTCTGATTTTCAGCAAAGGCTTTAAACTCTTTAAACCAACTAAAGACTTCAGTCTTGCTTCTAATAAAATAAACCCATGTCCTTCTATTGTAATCATCTATGAAAGATACAAAATATATAGATTTTGAAATCGAAGGAATATTAATAGGACCAAACACATTAGAATGAATAAGATCCAATACACCAGAAGACTTGTGAGAACTAGAGTAAAACTTAACACGGTTTTGCTTTCCATAAATGCAATGTTTGTAAAAGTTGAACTTGAGATTACAATCATTTAACCCTTCAATGAGGTTTTTATTTTTCAAGGTACATAGACCCTTCTCACCAATGTGGTCATATCTCAAATGCCATAACACAGTCTTTTCAGTAGGAAGCTTAGCTTCCATAGCATGTGCACTACCATCAAAACTAGTTACAACATATTTCTTCACTGCTCATTTAGATGGTGGGGATGAAGTGACTGCAGCTCATTTCTTTGAGTCAGAAGAACTATTGCACTATGAAGTGCATGCCTCCAGCTAAAACAAAGTACCTCTCTGAGTACCCTTCACAAGCACCATAGATCCTCTAGTCATCTTGCATCCATCCTTCAAAAAGATAACCTACACACCTGTATCATTCAACATACTTACAGAAAGCAGGTTTTGTGCAAGGCCTGGAATGTGCATAACTCCAGTGATCCCCTTCACTCATCCATCAAGGAATCAGATTGAGACCCTTCCACGACCAACAATCCTTAGATGAGAGTCGTCACCTAGGTACACTCTTCCACCATCGAACTCTTCATACTTCGTGAACCAGTCTCGATGTGAGGTCATGTGGAATGATGCACCAGAATCAATCAACCACACATCATCAAATGCATGGGTGGCCAAGGCTGTGATGAAGGCATCACCATCATCTTGTGACTTGTTAGAATCTGAATTAGGAGCTTTCTTCTTCTTTTTTTTCTCCTCTTTGCATTCCTTTTAGAAATGCTCAGTTTTACCATAGTTCCAACAAAGAGCCTTGGACTTTCTAGGAGATTTGGATCTCCCACATGATTTGGATCTACCCTTTTCACCTTTCTTGTCCTTCTTCCCTTTCTCTTTGGGTCTTCCACGAACCGCAAGAGCCTCTTTGGCTACCTCAGAAGACTTTCTCTACATCTCTTCAGATAACAACAAAGATACAACATCTTCCATCTTGAAGGTGGTAGCGGTGCTTCTGATAGCCATGACAAGATGATCCCACGAATCTAACAAAGAACAAAGTAGGGTCATGCATCGATCCTCCTCCTCCATTTTCACACCCACAAATGTCAACTATGCAACGATCATGTTGAAAGCATTCATGTGATCTACAATAGATCCTTTGTCTTCCATCTTCAGAGAAAACAACTTCTTTTTTAGAAAAAAGTTTGTTTACCAAGGACTTGGCCTGATAAACATCACCCAACTTCTTCCAAAGATCTTTCGTTGTCTTCTCCTCATGGACATTCAACAGGACAGAGTCAGCTAAACAGAGTCTTATGAGACCCTTAGCCTTCCGATCTTTGAGATTCCAATCAGCTTGTTGTATTGATGTGGGTTTTACACCGGATACTATTTCCCATAGGTCACAATCAACAAGTAGGTCCTCCATCTTCAATTTCCACAACTCAAAATTAGTGCCATTGAATTTCTCAACCTCTAACCTTTTGGATGTGGTTGCCATCTCCTTGCTTCAACAAGATATAGAATACTCTGCACAACACTCCCACTCAACCTAAGATCAGATCAAAAAAACCCTACCCAATAACTAGGACCAAAGGTGATCAAACTCTGATACCAATTGAAAGGAACCTAGGTGTGCGGAAATCGCTTCCTACACTAATCTAATGAGGGGAGGAGAGTGCAAATTCAATTTTATCTTACTATTACAACAATGTTAAACCCACTAATAGAGATAACAGAGATATTGCAGCAAACACATAAACAAGAAAGTGAGACAGAAGAAGAGAGACACAAGATATACGTGGGGAAAACCCTTATTAGGTGAAAAACCCCACACTCCAAAACCTGCACAATGTATTAACAAAACTGAAATGGTTTACAATACACTTGCAATGCAACCTCTCGGGAGTCTTTGGCACTCGTCTCTGGACAAAAACTAATAGCATAATAGTACCTGTCAAATTTGTAATACATCTCCTCCTCCAAGCACCTGTTTATATAGAAAATACAAGGTAAAGTTGCCTCTATCTTGGAATGGGCGTTCAACTTGGCCTCATGGACCAAAACCCATGCCTATGGACACTTGGTCAACATTGTAAGATGATTCTGACACTTGTCCACACACCCCATCCCAAAGAGGTCACCTATTTCCAAAATGGGCTATGACAGATGCTCTTACGACTCTTATGACCGTCATAGAATCTATCATAGCAGTTACAACTTACAGTTGTAAGAGAATCTATCATACACAGGCTATAAATAGCATATTCTCTTACAATGTATCATAGTCCACCTTGGGGCACCCAAAGATGTCTTTTTCAAAGATGCTCTTCGACACATGTCTTCACCTATCATAGAATCTCCTATTTCCAACTCTTACATGTCATAACTTCGTCATAGGAATCTTTCATGACCATTCATAGTTCATGTTTTGGAGCATTCAGTTTGCAATGGGATGTTTTTTTGTATTGGAAACAAGATGAGAATCTAGTTTTGGATGGGGAGGGCTTGGTCATGGGTGTGAGTGTACCTCTATTGCGGAGGACCACCACGAAGAAAGGTAATGGGGCCAAGGTGATAAGGTGATGGTTTAGGGATGCGATAAATAAGGGGAGGTAAGGGATCGTGAAAAGTATCAAATGGGATGTTTGGACCTTGATGTGGATGGGGAGATGTCTCAACATGCTTTGAAACAGGATCTTGATATAATCAAATTTTCTTGGATGAAGCAATGGGGGAGGAGTGTTTAGCTTTGCTCAAAGTTGGACAGACTCCTCTAATTGGTTAGAAGGATGGGTGAGGGATTTTTTATGTTCATGGATTTTGGATTAGATGAATGTGGGGTGGGTGATGGCATTGTCAATGACACACATGGATGGAATTATATTAGTGGGATTACATAAATCCACAAGTTTGTTTTTGTGATTTTGGTTGAGATCATCTACAAGGAGTCCTTGGAAGAAATTTAACAAGGTTGATTTGGATGTTATAGGATTGGATGGATAATTAGATGAAAGATTTGGATATGAGGTGGAGGCAACAAGAACCTCACACAAGGATGGGCATTGGGATACAAATGGGGGATAAAATGGGTTTACCTTGTCAAAGCTGCCATAAGGATGACCAATATATATGCATTTTGGAGTAGCAGGGTAGCTTGTGCTAACTGATTCTTGGTCAAAAGGTGTTTGATTATGTATGGATGGGCAATGGAAGCTTATGGAAAGATTGCTTGTAATGATGTCATCAGGGGGATCATTTTCATATTCGTCTTGATCAACAAGACTATCATTATTGGTTTCTAAAGGATTTTTAGGATGGTTACAAAATGGATTCATGATCTTTGATGACTTGGATTTTGAGATGATGTGATTTTGGATTTGATAAGTTTGGATTTATAAGGCCTGGATCTTAAGATTTTCTTTGATATCAAAATGATTTTGGATTTTGGATTTGAGGTGATAAGATAACTTGATGATTTTTGGATTGATCAAGGTCAAGGATGCTTGGTTGGATTGATTAGGATTGATCAAGGTCAACAATATATTACTCTTGATGATGGATAGATTTGTATTGGGTCAAGAACCCTTTAATGTTTGATTTTTTATGATGATTTGGATCTTCAAGGATTAGGTCTAGGAGACTTGAATGATTTGATGTTGAATGGGGGTAAAAGGAGCTCAAGTCTTTAACCAAATTGGATTTTGCAATGTATGACCTTTCAATTAAGGATTTAGGATTTGATTCTTGATTTGGATGGATGGATGGATTTTAGATGAAAGCATTATTGGATTTAATTATGGGTTTATGGATGAGTTGATTAGATTTGGGTGAAAGGTTAGGTGGTAGATGGGATTTGATTAGAGTGAGAATGGATTTAAGTGAGGCTTAAGTCCTCACAAATCTCAATGATGGGATTCATTGGGATTATGATGTGATGAAGGGGATGATTGGATAGATTAGGTCAAGGACCTTTTGTTGGAGTTTGATGAATTGATTTGGATTGGGGATTAGATTAAGGATTAGGCACAAGGACTTTGGATTATGTGATTGATTGGGTAAATGGTTTTAATGCCTTAAGCAAGGTTGAAGGATGATGTAGATGATTAATAGATAAATAGGATAAGGTGGATTTGGGAGATTTTGGATGAATGCATGTTTTGTTGGGAATTAAGGTGTCTCAACCTTTGCAAATTCCTAATGTTGTATTTATTTATCCCATGTTGAGTTGGAATAGTCAGCATCTTGTGTATATGAAGGAGGATAAATTTTGGTGACTTTGGTAGCCGCGGTTTCCCCCTTGAATAATTAACAGGGGTTTGGGGGCAGTGCCCCCAAGACGAGGTCAAGAGGCGTAGCCCCTTGCGGGGTCTAGGTGAGTATCTCTACACGACAGAAAGGCATCTTTGGGTGGTCAAGGGAGGTTATGACATGTAAGAGGAATACGACATTTTTAGTCAATATATGACAGATTCTCTAATAGCTGTAAGGTGCGTAAGAGCATCTGTCATAACCTATCTTGGGACCAAGCGCCCACTTTGGGATGGGATGTTGGACAAGTGTCCTTAGGCGTGGGTTTTGGGGCATGAGTCCAAGATGGATGCCCATCTCTAGAAGGTTCCATATTTGCCTTGTAAACTCTATATAAACAGATGCTTGGATGGGAGATAGATAACTTTGGTATAAGTACTGTTATTCTGCCGGAATATCTCCAGATTCGACATTTAAAGACTCCTGAAAGAGCATTGGCTCTGAAACTGTATTGTAATCTGTTATTGTTTATTGTAATACATTTGAGCTATGTTTTGGAGTGTGGGGTTTTTCACCCTTAAGGGGTTTCCCCACATATATCTTGTCTCTCTCTCTCTGTCTTCTTTCTGGTTCTTGTGTTTTGCTGCAATATCTCATGTTAATGGTTTAACATTGATGTAATAGTTAGGATAAAGTTGAATTTGCATAGCCCTCTCCTCATTAGATTAGTGTAGGAAGTGTTTTCCGCACACCTAGCTTCCATGTTTCACCTTTGAAAACATTTCAATGTTTGCAAATGGTGGATTTCAATCAACCATTCAAAGGTTTACAATGATTATGGATTTTTGTATTTTAAATTTTAAGGTGAGCATATGTTTCGATGAGAAGACACGAGCACATTAACAACCTATGTTATTCAAGTGGGAGTGTGTATACTTGTACACCCACCAATATGCCTTGTCTAATCATAATGTGCAAGTCCCATGATTAGGATCTAACTATTTTTATTACCCAAGATCACTCAAAAGGCATGAAAGGAGAGCATACACAACATACACATCCAGTTTTAGGGGCACATGATGTGTGACTTCTCGAAACTAACTACTAACTGATGCATCACAAACATAATGGTCATACCTGCTTAGGGTTTCAAGTCAAAATCTTCATGTCCTTATTCCTAAAAGACCCTTAAACCCCTAAGGTTTTAATCCCATGGTTTGTCCATTGCTTTATCTTTTAATTCCTTGTTGACCACTTGCTAAAGGTTCTTGGTCATTTAAGTTATAATTTGAAGCCTTTGTATTCATTAAGTGACTAGTCCCATGTCCTAGGTTTACCCCAAATAACCTGTAGAAATATTAAGTCTCATGGCCTAAGCCTTCAAAAGGGTTATGAATCGCCATGTGTTAGTATTTTGTAGCATCACAAAGCATTTAAGATGACATCATCATCCCTCTGTGGGGCTGCGACAAGGTGACACCTATCAAGGAATATGGGCTTATAACCCCTTAATCAAAGATCCTACATCAAGGAATCGTATACTGTTAGGTGTCGAGGTAAGAAGTGATCTGCAAGGAAGTTCAAATCTGACGGTAGCACAAGCGCGCAAGGGAATCTTGTTAGAGATAAAGACCTGCCATGCAGTCACAAAATGGTGACATGTGGCCTCCTCTTAATGAAGAAATGAAAGTATATGAAAGGAGGGACGTGTGAAGATTTATCACACCCATGCAAGGCAAGTTGGTGGTGGGCCATTTCCAAATGTGACGCTGTGAAATGGTGCCACATGTCTAGATCAGACAAAAGGTGATGCGGTCAACAGAGGAAGTACATCTGATTTAGCTTGCTCCTATTGGTCGAAGACGTTTCAACAATGAAGGCTCAGATTTTCAAATCTGGCAGGTGAATGGTGGTCGTTGATTTCACAAGGAAAAATTTAGATCAACAGCCCAAGTTTAAACTTTTCATTGAGAATGTTGTAGGCACCCTGTGACACAAATTTGAGTTAAGGCTGAAGCTACTTCCATTAATACCTTAGAACCTATGCTATGAAGCTTTAAAAGGAAGAAAATTAGGGCTTTCTACGTCATTTCTACAAACAGGAACAGAGTCCAGGCGTGCAACAAGTTTTCAGCCAAGTGAGAGAAGGAACTCCTAGCTTCTGCAGGCATAAAACTAGTAAGTTTACTCTGTTCAACCACGCTCATAAGTTAGGAACATAGTCCACGCATGCAACAAGTTTTCAGGTGAGTGAGAAAAGGAATTCCTAGCTTTTGCGGGCATAAAACCAGTAAGTTTACTCTATTCAACCACGCTCAAAGTCCAGGTGTGCAACAAGTTTTCAGGTGAGTGAGAGAAGGAATTCCTAGCTTGAGTTAGTATATGGTGTAGAGGCTGGGCTGCCAGTAAATAATCTCCTACCAGTGTATAAATTTATGCAAGAAAGCAGTGAGGATATGAAAGATCCAATGGCTGACAGAGTGAATCAATTGATTGCACTGGATGAAGCTAGGAGAGAAGCATGAAAGACTAATATTAAGATACAAAAGAAAGTGAAATATTTGTTTGATAAGAGGACTTCAGAGATAAAATTCCAAGTGAATGAGCTGGTAGTTATATGGAATGCTAGGAATCAAGATAAGGGCAAACATGGCAAATTTGAACGATTCTAGGTAGGCCCTTATCTAATAAGTAATACTCTTGGAGAGGATTCTTATTTTCTCCAAGGACTAGACGGTGAATTTAAGGAATTGCCTATGCAAGGACAATTCCTGAAACCCTACTTCTCATAAGTAGTTTGCTCTTTGTGCACACTATAAAATAAGTTGCATATAGGTTGTAGGTAATGTATATTCTTGTACAGTGCAATCTTTTGGGTTTTGGTCTGGTCTGTACCTAGAGGTCCAATGGTTCTCACTGCAACCTAAAAGCTTTCACATCCCCAATCAGAGCCAATGGTGGCACTTGCTCAGGGTTAGGGTTTCGAGTCAAAAATCTTCATGTCTTTATTCCTAAAAGATCCTTAAACCCCTAAGGTTTTAATCCCATGGTTCGTCCCTTGCTTTATCTTTTAATTCCCTGTTGACCACTCGCTGAAGGGTCCTGGTCATTTAAGTTATAATTTGAAGCCTTTGTATTTGTTAGGTGACTGGCCCCATGTCCTAGGTTTACCCCAAAGAACCTGTAGAAATATCAAGTCTCACGCCCTAAGCCTTCAAAAGGGTTATGAATCGCCATGTGTTAGTATTTTGTAGCATCATAGAGCATTTCAGATGGCGTCATCATCTCTCTGCGGGGCTGTAACAAGGTGACACCTATCAAGGAATCTGGGCTTACAACCCCTTAATCAAAGATCCTACATCAAGGAATCGTATACTGCCAGGTGTTAAGGTAAGAAGTGATCTACAAGGAAGTTCAAATCTGACGGTAGTACAAGCGCGCAAGGGAATCTTGTCAAAAATAAAGACCCACCATGCAGTCATGAAATGGTGACACGTGGCCTCCTCTTAATAAAGAAATGAAAGTATATGAAAGAAGGGACACGTGGAGGCTTTATCGCACCCGCGCAGGGCAAGTTGGTGGTCGGCCATTTCTGGCTGCAACACTGTGAAATGGTGCCATGTGTCTAGATCGAACAAAAGGTGATGTAGTTAGTAGAGGAAGTACATCTTACTTGGATTGCTCCTATTGGTCAAAGACTTTTCAACAACGAAGACTCAGATTTTCAAATCTGGTGGGTGAATGGTGGCCGTGGATTTCACAAGGAAAATTTTAGATCAACAACCCAGGTTTAAACTTTTCATGAAGAATGTTGTAGGTGCCCTATGACACAAATTTGAGTTAAGGTCAAAGCTACTTCCATTAATGCCTCAAAACCTATGCTATGAAGCTTCAAAAGGAAGAAAACTAGGGCTTTCTATGTCATTTCCACAAACACGAACAGAGTCCAGGCGCACAAGTTTTTAGGCTAGTGAGAGAAGGAATTCCTAGCTTCTACGGGCATAAAACTAGTAACTTTACTCTGTTCAACCACGCTCAATAGAATTTTAAGTTGGTTGCTTGATTGAAAGGTAGCAAACTACTGAAAAGGAGAAGCCCTAGTTGATATAAATAGTCTGAGAAGATGAGTCAAAATAGTCAGGCCTCCACATCAAAATGCAGTTTGGATGAGGACCTCATGGTCTAATTCCTGGGATCTGTTAGGCGTGCATTGAATCTGCATGGTCCTAGCAGGCCAAATGACAAATTCTTAGACTTCTGCTACAATTGTAGGGATGCCCAATTGCATGTGTTAGGTTAGGTTCTATTTAAGCACTGGCATCATAGGGTGGACTTCAAAGTCCCGGTCTACAACACTTGGTGGTTAGACTTGGCTAAGCTAATTTTCCCTAACGTATTCCCAAACCCAAACTTGGTGAGGGAAATTGCACAGAGGTATGATCCTCAAACAAGATCAGTCCTAGCAGGAAATGGCACAATGATAATAAAATTTATAAAGGCCTACATCTCTAGTGTATTCAACTTAAACCTTGCAGGCAATAAACGGATTGACCCAGGTGCATTGAAGGAAAGCTATAAGAATGTTAGACTGCATTTAGGACTTTCAACTTACCCAAACACAGACCAAGGGGGATAGATATCCAATTGGTGAAAATATTAGACATGGAGGAGGAGCCCTTTGAATGCTCCCTATTGATGTACTACTTCGTGAAAACTTACCATAGTCTTTGCCAGGTACTTGGGAGAGATTCTTCAGACAGGATGCCAATTTCTCTGATGATGATGGCAGTGAACATTCAAGATCCAGAGACAAAGGAGCCATATGACTATGCTTCCTATGTGGCAGAAAAGATGCATAAACAAATGATGACACTTAAGGGAAAATTATATACTGTGGATGCCCATGTGGAATTTGTTGCAAATATGTGCCTAAGCGGTGTTGTCATTGATGTCAACATATCCTTGTTGTCATTGGTGTCAACTGTATCCTATTTTATTATCTAGTTAGAAGATTGAAATGTTGAGGATATTGAGAAAATTAGTGAAGATCAAAGTACACGAACCATATCGCTATGTAGAGGAATGTCTGAAGTAGATCTAGTTAATATTTGGGATGTCTGCATGAAGATTTGAAGAAGTTATGGCCATCTGAGTAGAACTAGGTTTTGCAGTGTTCAGAAGAGGCAAAGTGACAAGAAATTAGTCTGCATTGCTCTGCAAATGAAACACTATGATCTGCGGATCTAGAGACATGTTTGGGAAGTCAGTGTGTATCATCAACTCAAGTGGTTCATGGTTTGGAGGTCCGCAAGCAATCTTTCTAGTGTGACAATCATGGCAGACAGTGTTCTTAAGGTATTGGATGAAGATGCAAGTGATTCTATTGATTTGGAGTAGTGTGGATGTTATTGCTAAATTCAATGTGCTTGTGGAGGTCTCTAGATCATGTGCCTGTTGTGTTGTAGGTCCGCATTAAAGATTGAGCTCATTGTTAAAGATTTCTTTCTTGGTGTTGTTGTTTTTCCCAGTCTTGGTTGATCAGATGATTCAAGCGTGTTGCAGATGATCTTAGAGATATTCTCTGGAGCGTGGCATATTGTTCAAGGAAGATTCAAGCCCCAGCTATGTTTGGCCAATGGTATAGTGATCCGCATTAAGTCAAGCCGACCTTGATGTTCATTCCAAGGTTGATGAAGCGTATAAATACTTGTTGATGAGTTGTGAAAATTAGTCCGTGTACAAAAATGATAAAATCATAAGAAAGGTACAAAGGCAGAGCAAAAGAGAGGAGAAGTAGAAGAACAAGAGCAGTAGAGGATGAAGAATTAGTGAAGAAGTGTTTGGGGCAGAGCAGAAGTTTTTGCGAGCTTGCAATGGGACTGAACTAGGCATAAAGAAGATGTTATTTCTCAATTCATTCTTTCTATATTAAACATAAACTCTTGTAGCCAGTGAGTCTCCTGTAGGCAATGAGTCTCCTGTAGGCAGTGAGCCTCTTTGAGTAGTGAGCTCTGGGAAGTGCACCTGAAGGAAAGTGCCTTCCCATTTCTTTTAAGTACTTTTAATACGGTACGAATCTTGTGGGTTAACTCCCACCGTGGTTTTCCCTTAACCGGGTTTCCACATTAAAAATTTTGGTGTCAAGTGTGTTAATCATGTTTCTGCTCATGTGTTGTTGATTCATGCTTTAATGTTTACATCATTAATCTATTTGTAAGTTGTGAAAGAAGATTAAAAGAAGAAAAGGTTAAATTTGTGTGACAACTGATTCACCCCCCCTCTCAGTTGTCTGGACTAATTCCAACAATTGGTATTAGAGTTGGTTCCTCTAGAAGAAGCTTGACCGCTTGAGGAGATCCAAGATGTCGACCTACAAGAAGGAAAGTTTGAGATTTGATGGAACAAATTACTCCCTTTGGAAGGTACGCATGCAGTGTCATTTGCAATGTATGGGTGATGCCTTTTGGTTGATAACTAAGAATGAGTATAAGATCCTGGAGAAAGGCCCTTCAACTATAGATGAACTCAAGGAAGCTGAATACAATATTCAAGCTAAAGAAGCATTGTTAAGTGCCCTAACTGATACTGAAATGACAAATGTCCTGGAATTAAAAATTGCTCATGAAATCTAGGAAAAGTTGGAAACTCTGTATGAAGGTGATGAATATGTCAAATGCGCCAAGCTACATAGCCTAAAGGGTAGATACGAAAGATTGATGATGAGTGAAGATGAAAATATTACTTCCTACATGCAGAAAGTGAATAAAGTTGTGACCGATATCAAGAGTGTTGGTGAAAAATTGGAAGAATCAAATATTGTTGCCAAAGTGCTTAGATCCTTACATGCGGCATACAAGCATAAAGTTGCTGCTATTGAAGAGATCAAGACTGTGACAATTGTTACAAGGGATTAGTTTGGTAAGCTTTTAGCTTTTGAAATGAGTGAGTTTTGTAATTCTCTTCCTAAGTTTGAATTTGCATTTAAGGCCAGTGTTTATGGAAAACAAAGATATGATCCAGGTGAAAGCTCTTTAGGAAGATCAAACAGATTTGTGAAGGCAAGGAAGGCTCTTGAAGATGATGAAGTTGAGGCTGCAGAACTTGAAGCCCTTATTGCCAAAAGATTGCCAAGAGGATCCGGTAAGTATGAAGGAAAGTTGCCTTTAAAATGTTTTGCTTGTAACAAGATTGGTCATTTTGCCTCAAGGTGTCCAGAGAGGGTTTCAAAGCCAAGCCCTAACAGATCAAGGGCTCAGAAGAAATGTTACTATTTCCAAGAAGCTGATGAAGAAGGAATCACAAATGATGAATCTGATATGGTAGGTAACTCGGGAAATGAATGGGTGTTCATTGCCATCAAATAAGATCTAGTGTCTATTGAATCTACTAGTTGTGTGAATGTGGAAAGTGCCTTGGCTACTCAGATTGAAGAAAATGATGAATGGGTGATTGACAGTGGATGTTCTCATCATATGACTGGTGATAAAAGTAAGTTCATAAGTTTGGAAAGGTATGAAGGTGGAATTGTGAAGTTTGGAGACAATTCAGCTGGTAGAATTTGTGGCAGAGGATTCATCTCTTTTGATGGTAAGAATAACACTAATGATGTTCTATATGTAGAAGGATTGAAGCATAATCTTCTTAGTGTTGGACAGTTGGTTGACAAACGATATGATCTTTGATTCAAGGATGGAAAATGCAAAATGTTAGCAAGCTCCAAAACTGTGACTGCATCAGGTACACAAACTAAAGGTAACATCTTTCATTTAAGTGGTACTGGCAAAAGTTGTTTGATTGCTCAGATTGATCAGAGTTGGCTATGGAATAGGAGAATGTGTCATGTGAATTTTGATAATATTGTCAAGATACGTTCTACTCAAGTTGTGAGAGATCTTCCAAAACTTGTGAAACCTGCTGATAGCATGTGTAGAGAATGTCAATTGGGTAAACATAATAGAACTTCATTCAAGAGTAAAGAACAATTTTCAAGTGGACTGTTGGAACTTGTGCATACTGATCTATGTTGTCCTACTAGAATTAGAAGTGTTTAAGGAGACAGATATTTTATGTTGTTGATTGATGATTACTCCCAGATGATGTGGGTAACTTTCTTGAAAGAGAAATCATAAGCTCTTGAAAAATTCAAGGTGTTCAAGGTTATGGTTGAGAATGCAATTGGTGAGAAGATAAAGTGTCTGAGATCCGACAAAGGTGGAGAGTTTACCTCCAGTGAGTTTGATACATTATGTGAAAAGCATGGAATAAAAAGATAGTTATCTGCTCCTGGGACTCCTTAGCAGAATGGAGTTGTGGAAAGGAAGAACCAGACCATTCAAGAAGTTGCTAGGACAATGATGATGAAAGCAAATGTTCCACTTGAGTCTATTGGAGAGAAGCTGTGAGTACTATTGTCTACACTCTTAACTGGGTGAAGATCAAAGGCAATTCTAGTAAGACACCTTATGAACTATGGTTTGGTCATCCTCCTACTATGAAATATTTCAAAGTTTTTGGTAGTAAATGCTATATCAAAAGAGATGAGGATCTAGACAAGTTTGATGCAAGAAGTGATGAAGGAATATTTTTGGGTTACTCTACTCAAAGCAAGGCATACCGATGCTTCAACAAGAGATTGAAAAAGATTGTTGAAAGTGCTAATGTCAAGGTTTATGAGAGAAAAGAAAGACCTTCCAGGCCTTGTGGATATGATTCAGATGATCAAGATGAAAGTCAAAGTCAAGGAAAGAAAATTCAAACCCAAACTCAATTGATCCAAAAAACCTAGTGACTCAAGAAGTTAGTGCAAATGTTGAGGAATGAGCTCAAGAATCAGAAGTTCAAGAAACTCCCAAAACCCCCAGGTATGTAAGGTTGAATCATTTTGAAGATCAAATCATCAGAGACAAGAATAAAGGTGTTCAAACTAGAATAAGAATTGTTGAAGATCAAGTAGAGTATTGTTTAATTTCAAAAATTGAACCAAAAACAGTGAATGAAGCTTGTAATGATAAAAATTGGGTAAAAGCAAATGGAAGAAGAATTAATGCAAATTGAAAAGAATCATACTTGGGATCTTGTTCCTAGACCTGAAAATAAAAATGTAATTGGAACCAAATGGGTCTTCCGTAATAAATTGAATGAAGATGGTGAAGTTGTGAGAAACAAAGCAAGATTGGTATGCAAAGGATATTCTCAAGTAGAGGGAATTGATTTTGAAGAAATATTTTCTCTGATGGCAAGAATTGAAGCAGACATATTAATCCTTGCATTTGCTTCTTTCAAAGATTTCAAAGTTTACCAGATGGATGTCAAGTTAGCATTCTTGAATGGAGAGTTAGAGGAAGAAGTCTACATTGATCAATCGGAAGGATTCTAGCTGTCTAATGAAGGAGATATGGTCTGCAGATTGAGGAAAGCTTTGTATGGACTCAAACAAGCCCCAAGAGCCTAGTATGCAAGATTAGATAAGTATCTGCTAAAGCTTGGATTTAGCAAAGGCACAGGTGATAGTAATCTTTATTTCAAGATTGATCATGAGGACATCCTGATTGTTGAGGTATTTGTTGATGATATCATTTTTGGTGGAAATGGAAGCATGTGTAAGAAATTTGCTAATCAGATACAAAGTCAATTTGATATGTCCATGTTTGGTGAAATGAATTTCTTCTTAGGTCTACAAATCACTCAGTCAAATAAAGGTATCTTCATATCTTAGTCTAAGTATGTGAGAGAATTGTTGAAAAAGTTTGGAATGGAGGACTCAAAACCAGTAAGTACTCCTATGGTAACTGGATGCAAGTTGAGTAAAGATGATGATTCACCTAAGGCAAATCAAAAAAGGTATAGATCAATGATTGGAGGACTGCTTTATTTGACTCAGAACAAACCTGACATTATGAATGCAGTTGGACTTGTTGCTAGATTTCAAGTTGGTCCTAGGGAATCCCATGTAGTAGTCAAAAGAATTTTCAGATATCTAAAGGGAACATCTAATTATGGCTTATGGTATCCAAAGGATAATGACTTCACTCTTCATGCATATACAGATGTTGATTGGGCAGGAGATGTGGATTATAGGAAAAGTACTAGTGGTGGTGCATTCTTCTTGGGAAGGAGATTGGTTTCTTGGTTGAGCAAAAAGTAGGAGGCAATATCTTTGTCTAATGTAGAGGCAGATTATATAGCAGCAGCAAACAATTATACTCAAGTTTTGTGGATGAAACAAATGTTGAAGGATATCAGAATTGTATTTGAGGAGCCCATTACAATCTTCTATGATAATTCAAGTGCAATAAGCATCTCAAAGAATTTAGTGTTGCATTCAAAGACAAAGCAGGTATCAATCAAGTTTCACTTCTTGAGAGAGAAGGTTAATGAGAATGAAGTTAGATTGGAGTTTGTTTCTTCAAAGGATCATATTGTGGATATCTTCACTAAGACTCTACCCAAGGATACTTTTGAGTATCTCAGAGAGAAGTTAGGGGTTATTACCCCTCTTGATCAAAACTAAGATGTACTAGGGTGCATCAGTCCGGTGGAATTCATAGTCATATCTTGTGATCCGGATTAATGTTAAAAAGATACTGCTCAGGGGGAGTAGTCAGTATGCAAGTTTTAGAGATCAGTCTCAAACAAAAAGGGGGAGAAAAGATTACAAATATGTGCCCTTTGCCATTGATGTCAAAGGGGGAGAGAAGTCATGAGAAGTCATGTGAAAAACTAGTTGTTGATGAAAGGGGGAGCAGTGAAGAAAGTGGTTGCAGAAGTGATAAGAGAAAGGGGGAGAAGTTCTTGTTTTGATGGTTAAATTACTTTTTCAGATCATATGTTACCATCAATGACAAAGGGGGATATTGTTGCAAATATGTGCCTAAACAGTGTTGTCATTGATGTCAACATATCCTTGTTGTCATTGGTGTCAACTGTATCCTATTTTATTGTCTGGTTAGAAGAATGAAATGTTTAGGATATTGAGAAAATTAGTGATGATCAAAGTATGAAGACCATATTTCTATATAGAGGATTGTCTGAAGTAGTTCTAGTTAAGATTTGAGAGGTCCACATGAAGATTTGAAGAAGTTATGGCCATGTGAGTAGAACTGGGTTTTGCAGTGTTCAGAAGAGGCATAGTGACAGGAAATTGGTCTGGATTGCTCCGCAAATGAAACACTGTGTTGGAAACAAGGTAGATAACTGAGAGGGGGGGTGAATAAGTTATCAGAATTATCTTTACTTTCTTTTCTCCTTTTATAATTTGTGCAACATCAAAACATATAAGCATATATAATCATAAGAACAGAAATAAAATCAACACACATAACACAAGGATTTTTACGTGGAAAACCCTGTTAAGGGAAAAACCACGGGGTGACTAACCCAATACTGTATTCTATATTAAAAGAATAGGAAGTACAAAATGGCACTTGCCAATTAGGGCTCACTACCCAAGCACATTGCTCACAAGAGTCACACTGCCTACAAGAGACTCACTGTCTACAGAAGGTAATCAAGTGTTTGAACTGATCAGAGGCATCTACAAATGCTAGAGTTTAGTTCTGGTTAGGCACAATATACTGATCTGATGCACTTCATTCTTCCTTTGTTTTATGTTGTTGCTCTGTCACATACTGGACTTGTATTTTTGCTTCCACACTTATCTCCACTTTTCTTCACACTTTATTTCATTATTGCTTTACACCACACACTTACGTACTGGAATCCATTTGGTATATATATTCGCATCAAGGATTTCAACAACTTTCTAGTCGGCAACAAGAATACTCAAGATATTTACAAATTACTAATATGTCAGCTGAATCCATGCTTGATTTGTGATGTGTATCAAAAACATAGGCATAGAAGTCATCAATCACGTCGGCCAACAATGTATGATCCCTCAAATTGTTTTATCAATATCAATTACTCATCCAGATTGAATTCTGATACTATGTCGGTCAGTTCTTTCTTTGTCTGCTCTGCCTGTCTAGAACCCAACACTCAGATGCTCATATCGTTTCCATGCTTTATCACCAGAGGATAAATCTTTGGAATATAAGAGTCATGATACTCCTCTTGACTTGTCCAAGTCCGTAACTTACTGAGTTACACCATTTGAGAGATCCAGACCTGATTGTTGGACCTTGTTGCATACTCTGTCCTTGTTCACTAGACCAAAACAATCTTTAATCTGACTTTCGGTATAGGCATACTATGTACTGCGGATGTGTGGCATAGACTTTGTTGCCATCAATGACAACACTCATGAAGCCACATAGTGTCTCTTGCCAACACTATGATCTACAGATCTAGACGCATGTTTGAGAAGTCAGTGTGTATCATCAACTCAAGTGGTTCATGGTTTGGAGGTCTGCAAGCAATCTTTCTAGTGTGACAGTCATGCCAGACAGTGTTCTTAAGGTATCGGATGAAGATACAAGTGATTCTATTGATTTGGAGTAGTGCATATGTTATTGCTGAATTCAATGTCCTTGTGGAGGTCTTTGGATCGTGTGCCTACTATGTTGGAGGTCCGCATTGAAGATTAAGCTCATTGTTAAAGATTTCTTCCTTGGTGTTGCTATTTTTCCTAGTCTTGGCTGATCGGATGATTCAAGCGTATTGCGGATGATCTTAGAGCAATTCTTTGGAGCATGGCGTATTGTTCAAGGAAGATTCAGGCCCCAGCTATGTTTGTTCGATGGTATAGTGATTTGTATTAAGTCAAGCTGACCTTCATGTTCATTCCAAGGTTGATGAAGCGTATAAATACTTGTTGATGAGTTGTGGAAATTAGTCCGTGTATGAAAATGATAAAATCATAAGAAAGGTATAGAGGTAGAGCATAAGAGAGAGCATAAGTTTTTGTGAGCTTTCAGTGGGACTGAACCGGGCATAAAGAAGATGCTATTTCTCAGTTCATTCTTTCTATATTAAACATAAAATCTTGTAGGCAGTGAGCCTCTTGTAGGCAGTAAGCCTCTTTGAGTAGTGAGCTCTAGGCAGTGCACCTAAATGCAAGTACCTTACCATTTCTTTTAAGTACTTTTAACAAGGTATGAATCTTGTGGGTTAACCCCCACCGTGGTTTTCCCTTAACTAGGTTTCTATGTTAAAAATCTTGGTGTCAAGTCTGTTAATTATGTTTCAACTCATGTGTTGTTGATTCATGCTTTAATGTTTACATCATTAATCTGTTTGTAAGTTGTGAAAGAAGATTAAAAGCAGAAAAGGTTAAATTTGTGTGACTACTGATTCACCCCCCCCTCTCAGTTGTCTGGACTAATTCCAACAGGATGCCAATTTCTCTAATGATGATGGCAATGAACATTTAAGATCCAGAGACAAAGGAGCCATATGACTATGCTTCCTATGTGGCAGAAAAGATGCATAAATAGATGATGACACTTAAGGGAAAATTGTATACTATGGATGCCCATGTGGAATTCACATGGTATTCTTTGATGTGTCATATGATTTTGTTTGCTTTATCAGGCATGTGGCATCAAAATTTACATGTCAGGATGACAGATTTGCAAGGAAATATGTTGTCAGTTCAAATGTGGACATGCACTGTATTGATTCTGACTATGTAATTCTTAAAGAGTATTTTGTGAGAAGAGTTCTTGGTTTCTTAGAGCCAGAAGGAGAAAATCTTCATGCATGTGTGTTTGATTTTTTGAGGCCTTTAGATAGGACCCCTGATTTAGGGATTGATCACAACTGGGGTGACTGGTTCTATCATTCTCACACCACTTGTATCAGAATTTATGGGTGTGAGGTCCCTCCATATGTTTTGCCTAAGTGCATGCCAAAAAGGATTGCATTCCTAGAGATCATTAGGCAGTTGAATGAATTAGATAGAGAACATCTAAGGAGGCACAAGAAGGGTTCATTCTTTCCCACTTCCCTTAGGTTCAATGACTTCTTAACGATTGATAAGAGTGGTTTGGATCAAACTGATTCAGTGCTTCAGGGTTACCAGATGAATGTGGAGCAGCCCAGGATATTTGACCCTAAGGGCTTTATCGATAAAGTGAGGGTTAGTGTGAAGAGACCAAGATACATTCATAAGGTCTTTTATGATGAGCACACTGTCAGAAATTGCTTTACTATGAATGATGTCCACATCCTAAGAATCAAATGGGAAACAATCATGGCAGGAGAAAGAATGAGGAAAAACTTGAATGCTTCCTACCTGGGTGCCTTTGCAAAAATGCAAGACCTGATAAAAAGGATTCAGATGGTTTTTGACCATGTAGAGTAATTGATTGCCAGTGCTCCCGCAGGTGAGGAAAGGCCCACTTACCAGCCCAGTAGCTCAAGAGGGGGGTATGTTGCAAAAAAGGAATCACTTGACTCTCTCCCTGTCAAAAGAGAAAATATAATTGATTTGGAGAGTAAATAAGAAATTGAGGTAGTGGACTTGGAAGAAGTAGAGGAGCAAGTACAGGAACCTACCCATCAGGTGAATTCACCTGACAAAATAAGACCATATTCTTGCCTAGACAATAGATTGGTGAGAACAATGGTAGGTCAGACTATAGATACATAGGATTTTAGGGTAATAGACTGTGCTAAATTTATGGAAGATGATGAATTTATCAATACTCCCGAATTCAGGAGTTATGAGTTCAAAGTTAGGAGTGAAGAATATCAAAAGAAAATTAAGGAAGCCAAAAGTGAAGCTAATCCATTAGAGTATGAGGCCATCACCCAGAGGGTGTTGATTGAGGTAAATCAGGATATCAGTGGCATGACTCCAGAGAAGGGGAGACCATTGTTTGCCAAAAGTAATGTATTACTTCTCCCACATTAGACCTTGTCATATGCAATTGCATTTGACACAATTACCAGAGAAGATTCTGAGATAAGGGATGAGCAAGTAGAGAAAGCACTCTCTGGTGCAGTCTTCAACCCTAGGTTTAAGATTTTAGTAGTATGGACATTGGCCCCAAGTAATAATAAACCTAGGGTTGGATTGGGGGAGTTGATAGGAGATGTAATAATCAAGAGAGTATCTAGCACCCCTGCTCACCAAGCTGCAAACCTAAATGTGCAAACAACACAATTTGCATAGGTTGTCATTAATAAGCTACAAAGGGATCACAATGAGTTGTTATTAAAGTATGGGCAGGTAGTTGCAGAGCTCAACAAATGTAAAGAACAACTGTTGTTAGTGGCTAGCACCTCAAGTACCCCAACATAAATAAAAATTGTAGAGGCTTTTTCTACTGACACTAGGCCCCTGATATCTGAGATAAGAGAGTTGAAGGAAGAAGTGAAAAGGTTAAAAGAAGAGAAGAAGAATTTAGTCAGGCAGATAGTCACAAACTTGATAAATTATAGAGTGGCCAAGGTTCTGGAAGTGTGGATGAAACGTGGAGATCATATTCAAATATGAGAACAGCCCTTGATAAGCATGAATAGGACAAGGAAAGTCTCAAGGCTATGAAAAAGGTATGGCTGCCAAGGATTGTTGAATTAAGGGACTAGCACAGGTGCTCAAGGTTTGATGCAGAGGTGCCACTAGAGATAAATATGACACTTGACATGATGTTAATACTTGAGGAGGTTGTAGCTTTTCAGTTAAAGCTAGACATGGTGTTGGGAAAGAAGAGATAGTTTATTGAAAAGATAGTTAAGAAGATAATGCCAAGCATATTGGAGGCTGATGGGCAAGTAAAAGGCCTTGACAAGTGGAGAGCTAACTTTTATGGTATTGTTGGCCAGTTAATATCTACCTGTTGTATTGATGGAGATCCAAGCTTGAAGATTCTGAGCTCAACATTGGACAAAATGAATGTGTTGGAAATAGATTTTGAACTGTTTTGTAAGGAAGCAAAGATCCTGATGGATGCAAGGTACACAGGGCATAATGATAAAATATCAAAATTGATCTCATTTCAATGCCCATGAGAGAAGTCATATGCTGACTGAACAAAGAAATATGGGTAAATGTGCCTAAGATGAATGAGCAATTAACTTCTCTTCATTTATGTGGTCGGGCTCCTCCAATCAATTGTACTCCTCCTAAGAAATTGCTTTCTATCTTTTCTCCAAGCACTATGTAATTAATGATTCCAACGCCCTTGAGTGATGCTTTGTGATGTAAAACTCATCTAACCAACCAGATGTATTAAATGTTGAGTACCATGTTCTCGTGTCTATAAAAGAACTGGTAGCCTCACTTTGTAAGGTTGTTGGTGATTTGGGCATTTTGCTAATGAAAATATAGAGCAATTTTGGAGGGTGGCCTAATTCTGAGTTGTGAGTCTATTTTCTTGTAATGTTGAATGCGTGTTTTCTTTAAGCATTTTATCAATTCAGATTAAATTTATATGCGAAATGCTATTTGCATGTGTTTCTGTTGATTGTCTCCTATGTTATTTGTATTCCTCTCTTGAACAAGGATACTAAGGGTTTCTGAGTTCTTGAATACACATTTGTTTTATTGCATATTTGGTTTTCTGTCTCTAATTAAGGATTAGATTAAAAATACTCTAAATCAGATATGGGGAAGGTTGTGTGATAGCAAGGATATTAGTAAGAAGAATCGACAGAAATACCCATCCTTGGATACTTTTCTGTAAGACATGGAACATTTAATATCCTCTAAATTTGTGTGTGCTTGATGCTTAAAGGAAAAGCTCTACATTTGTGAGAAGTTGACTCCTAACCATAGGATTGGCACTAGTCAAAGTTGGGCTTATTTTCACAAAATGTTCACAATAAGACAATCACATATATATTTAAGAACAAGAATCTGAACCAACTTTTTAGTTTGTAGGAGTAGGATTTTAGATGCCATGTTCTTTGACCCAACAATGAATAAAAGCCCCAAAGCTAGCCCCTTTGTAACTATCACACAGTTGTGGTCTTTATAATAGAGAACATAATTTGCTTGAGTGTCAATACCTGATTAAAGTCAAGGATTAATCATATGGGTATTGAATAGGGGAATACCCCTAGGTCCTACAGAGCCTAAAGTGTAGAGGAAATAGAGAGTTAGTCTCCTATTCATTGGCCACTGACCTAAGGATCCTATGGATGAAAGATGGCTACTTTTTAGGGAAACTCAGACAATCAGCTAGGAACACCAACATAATGGAGACTCCATTGGGGAGTTGAAAAGGAACTTGGAATATAAACATAAATTCCATTACTAGGTGGCGAATCTAAGAAAAATCTTCCAGCCAGTGAAAATAGAAGTTGTATGCAGGGGAGAAGATCCCTGCAAAACCCTTTGTTCCAAGAATTACCAAGAAAAATGTATACGAAGAAGGGAGATACTCAATCTAGTCATGAAAGTTTACCAAGTCCTAGGAATAATGATGATTCCCAGAATAATGTTAGGTCTCGTGGACAACAACACTTTTCAGCTTCAAAGGCTAATATTTAGGAAATTTATGAAAAATAGCAAAGTGATGGGTTGAGGTTAGGATCTGACGTGTTTCAAGAGCATCCTTTTCTAGATCCGCCTGATAGATTTGAAGATACGGAATCTCTAAGAGATATTGACAACCCCATGAGACCATCTTCTTCTATGCCAAGAGAAGAGGAATTAGCCGAAGAGATTAGGAATCTCAGGGCAGAACTTGATTACTTACAAGCTCTGAAGATAAGAGATGATATGAGACAAAATGTGGAAGCTTTGAGAATTGCCCATCAAAATGCATCTCCCACTCTCAATAGTGCAAATGTGTTAGGAAACCAACAAGCAAATGAGGTTCTAAATCAACAAAATGACCAAAACATACTTGGAAATAATCAAGGGCCTACTCAGCATGTAAACCAAAATCAAAAAAATAATCAAAGATAGAATGCAAATAAAATTAGAATACCACAGAATAATGTGAGAAATCAAAATATTAATGGTAATGCAAATAGGAATGCTAATGCCAACCAATTTGGTAGAAGATCCATACAATTGGATAGATTCAAACAATTAGATTTTACTGGCATTTTTGGATACCCTAACACCATTGACAATAATATCAGGCATGAATTGCCAAAATTCTTAGGAAATAATTGTAAGGAAATGTGAGCATCTCAGAAAGTATTTCTAAGAACAGTGGTGTCTTCGACAGATTTAAATTCTTTTCAATTGCTTCAAAAACACGTACAACTATGCCATTAAAGCAGAACTGACATAGAACATTTCCAACATTGACCCTTAGAGGAAAGCACAAGCGAACATTAACTAGTTTCAACAGCAGAGACATTAAACATGAAAGATAGAGCAAGAAAATAGATTTACGTGGGGAAAACCCTTATGGGTAGAAAACCGCACACTCCAAATCACAGAGCCATTGTATTATTCAGCAACCAAATAGTTACAATACATTTATAGTCTCATAGCCTTTACAAGAGATTAACATCTTGTTCCTTCTAAAGAATATCTGACAGTATAACCCTGCACAAAGTTCTCCAACACTCGGTTGGTTCTTCATACTATTATCGTGCCACAAATAGCACACAGTACAGAACTTCACCTTCTCAGCCAAAACCCTTTCACCTGAACTCTGTTTACACTCTCTCCTCAGTCCTTTTACATACTGTTAACATGCTACGTACAACAGACAGCATAGGACTTCACAGAAGAAGAATAGAGTTTCCCAGATTGATCGCACCGTCACTATCTCTCTCTCACTCTCTATCGATTCCCAATTACTTTTAGCAATCCAATCGACTCCTCATGCAACTGACTGTTCTTTCCAACTGTCTAGCATCGCTAAACTGTTTGTTGTCTTCCAACCATCCAAACTGTCAAACCGTTCACATATCCATGAGAAACTTTTAGTCCCACATGCATCAGTCATCCGTCGCTTTTCCAGTTAATATACATGACCACTCAGTAAGACTATCATCGGCACTTTTGCCGCTGACAACGCCCATCTAACCTCATTGGTATAACTCAAACCATCAGTGACTGCTTCACTTCCTACACCGATAGTTCCATGTCTCAGCGATGACTTTGACTTAGCATATACATCACATGACTTACTATGGCCAATAATCCAATGTATCTTTCCCTGATGTCACCGATACAGCCGATCATCCTTTGTATCTAACTCAATGTATCTTTTCAATGTACATTCGCAGTATACAACCTCGACATACAATTGCAGGATACACACGAAATGATACTCACATGCATTTATGGTATACACACAAAATGTTCACAACATACATTTGTGATATACACACAAATTGTATATTCAGTGACAACGCCTAATACACAACTCTTCGCCAACTTCCATCGGAGTACCACAAAGCGATTGAAGAAACTACCATAGGCTCCACCGATGGCCACCCTTATGCCGATGGACTTCGGTTGAACCTTTTGAACCATTGAACCTGATGTGAAGTTCAAGCCTTTCATGTTGATAACTGAGAGGGGGGGGTGAATCAGTTATCCTAATTATTTCTTCTTTTGAACTTCCTTATTAATCAATGCAGCATTGAATCAAACAAACAAACATTACCATGAAATGAAAAACACATGACACAGTATTTTTGACGTGGAAACCCTGTTAAGGGAAAAAACCACGGGGTGATTAACCCAAAGATTATTCTCTGTTAGAAGAATAAGGAATTACAAAATGGCACTTGCCAATTAGGGCTCACTGCCCGAGCACACTGCTCACAAAGAGGCCCACTGCCTACAAGGAGACACACTGTCTACAAAGTGATAAGAATCACAGTCTTGAACTGATTGGAAGCATCTACATATGCTGGAGTTCAGTTCCGGTTAGGCTCAGTACACTGATCTGTTGCACTTCATCTTTCCTCTATTCTTTATTTTGCTATCCTTTCACATACCGGATCTTTCTTACTACTTCTGCTCTGTTCTGCACTTATTCGCATATACCTTCACACAATTCATATCTTCACAACTAAATCCATCCTCTATATATATCCGCACAAGTAATTTCATCACCTTTCTAGTCGGCATCCGGAACAGTCTAGTTTCTTACAAACTCTGTTCTGTCAGCTGAATCCTTGTTCACCAAGCAATGCGGATCAAGCATATACTTGTAGATATCATTAATCATGTCGGCCAAACATGATTCATGCCTTCACAACCTTTACCATCAACAGTAACACATCCGGAAAATAGTCTGATACTCTGTCAGTTAGTTCTTCCTCTGTTCTCACTGTCTCTCAGGAATCCGGTACTCAACTATTCATATCTTTTTCTTTGTTCATCACCGGAGGCTAAATCCTTGGAATATACTACTCAAGGTAGTCCTCTTGACTTCCCCAAATCCGCACTGCACCAAGACACTTCCTCTGAGAGATCCGGACCAATCTGTCAGACCTTGCCACATGCTCTGTTCTTGTTCACCGGACCACAACAATCTTCATTCTAACTTCCGGTAGAGACACACCATGACTTGCGGATATGTGGGATGACCTTTGTTGCCATCAATGACAACAACCATGAATCCATATAGTGTCTCTTGCCAACATTTCATTGGGGAGACAATATCATCAGAGTGATATCTTTAAACAGCTAAGCCTGATAGCTAGAGTCAAGCCGATGAACCAATGCCACCGAACCATTGAACCAAGGAACCATTGAACCATTGAACCAATGCCATTGAACCAATGCCATTGAACCAAGGAACCTTTGAGCTATTGAACCTATAATCTGAGTCACTAGTACTCAACATTCTCCCACTTGATGAAGGAATTACAGGAAACCATCAATGCTCCAAGTCATAGAACCAAGCTGATACTACCTCCAAAAACAAGATAGACCATTAGCTAGAACAACAATCAGAAAGCTGACTGCTCCCATCTAACTAAACCAAAAAACCCACTTGACTGAAAAAAGTACACACAGCCAGTGCTAAAACATCCAATCACTCATGCCTTGAAGGTATGAACATCAGTAGACTCATACCACCTACACATACACCCATCAACTGCAAATACAAGCTCCATGTGTCAACCAGTCGAAGAAGACCAAACACATCAAGAACTCACACTGCATAGATAATGCAGATCTGTACATCTCACCACCAGTCCAGAAATCTCTCAAGTTCTTCACACCCAACAATGAAAGAGATAACAGAACCTCCATGTCATCACCCAAGAACATAAGTGAAAACACATGATCACAAACTAGTGATCACTTCAGCTCCGAACAAAACCTCAAAACAATGTAATGTGAAACAAACCATCCAGAAAGATAACTAGAACCATAGAGAGTAACTCTGCATATCATATTCCTATAGACAGTCCTTCTACATACACCTCTAAATGCCAACTGTGTCAAGTATGATCTCCTTCAAAAACATTCCAAAGAGAACAACATAACAACACCTAACAAACATTCAATCTCAAGAGATCAAATTTCAACATATGTAATCATGCAACTAACATGGATGTAAGCCACTCAAACCAAAGAAGATCAAACTAATCCATTTCCTATTTCAGGAAATCAATTCATAAGACCATCTCCTAACAATTCTCACCAATGAATGATATCTTAAACTCAAATGCACAAGGAGACTAATCATGTTATCCATCTCTCACAATGAATCCTCCAGAACCATCTATGAGCAGTTCAAGATCAATGTCTATGAAAGAAAGCATAAAATAGCTGAGAGAAACAATGGGCAATATCTCTCAAGTAATAAACTACCAAGTAGACCAAGAGTGGGGAATGAGAATGTTCTTCCAAGATATCCAAGTCCCAAGGACTTTCTCTAAGAACAATCTCCTCTAGATCTTTCTTGAACTCATGTCCAACCAAGGTAAAGACTCCTTGGACTTCCTACTGCAAATTCTGATCAAGCACAACATATACAGTCTCACCTTATTCTCCATGTATTCGTGAGTACCTACGAACAATCACCTCATGTTGAACTCCAACTACATCACTACAACACTATGAAGTAATCAATCAAATGATAAATGTACCCAAACATAGAGAAGTTACCAGATCACTATCAAAGCTCTAATCATCTGAATCAGGAACTTATCATGACATCATGATCTTACCATCTCCCTTAGGAGATTCCATGCTTCATGTGAACTTAACCAAAGTCTCAAGAGCAACATATCATGCCAAAACTCAAATGCTTAAACAAGAGTATATCATGACATGAAACTAATCAAACTCTAAACCAACATCACCTGTCAAGCATCACCAACACCTCAGCCAAGAATTTCATGAATCTTCCATGACTTCAAGATGTTACTCATCCTCAAATAGTGCCCCTGCAAATGCGAAAGAACCCTTATGCAATAACAGGATCAAAGAGCTCCTCCTAGTAACATCTGCAATACTAAAGAAGATCATTCACCACTAAGTGATGAACACACAGTCAATGCTAAAGCGCCCACTAAACTGTAACAACAGAGCTTTCCAAGCATCCTGACCAAACATCTCCTAATCTGAAAATCCTCCACATTAACATGTCCATGTGACAATAAAACCAAGTGACACCAAGATCTCCAAACCAAGGAAATAAACTATCACTGTCAATAGCTTACACAAATTGTGTATTCAAGCTATACATGACATCATGATACACATGTTACAAGTCTCCATAACCAACTGTTTAGATACTCTACAACATCCATCCTCTCATCCTGAAACAGTCACACCAATGCACAAGTGACCACAGACAAGGCCAGCTAACAAGTCTACACAATCAAATAATCAATCTTGTGGATATAGACCGTCCACTTCCAAGTTATCCCATTGCAATCAATAGGCTGTACACACCTAAAAAATTGCATAACTCGTAGATCCAACTATACTAAAACAAGCAAACTTACTATTGCACTAGAAACTGCAAAACATAGATCTTAAGGAATAGATAACAATGTAGACAACATGACTCAAGCACAAGATTACTTACAAATTTGATTCGCCAAACATGTCCACAACCAGAGCACCATAGTCAAGAAACCAGAAGCATTACCTTAGAAATGCTAAGTGTCATATCACATACAAGCACTCCCATGCAAAGAAAGCATTTCACCTCCTCACACCATGCACAGAGCATGCATGCAAAACTGCAACTATATCATCCAGCAACACCCCAAAAGCCAAGATCTAGAAATAGCTTAACTGCAGCTTCACAAAACCACAAGTTTTTCTTTTGACCGTGTAAAACCTGCAAAACCACTGTGTTTGAAAAACACCCATGTACATCCATACCCACTTCACATCTGGAAGACCCAAAAGTCTACAACATAAACTCCATAATAGTTAAACCAAAATAATGGATCATCATGAATATGCATAACCATAGATTCTAAGGAAAAACCATAAAACCCCTCAAATCTAATAAACATGAATCTGAGTCATGCAAGTACAAAATATCCAATTAAGGAAATAGCAGCTCAAGAGCTTCAGGCCCACTTGTAGACCAATCCCTCAACCACCAACATGCACATGCATCCAAGAGAATCAAGCCATTACAGAAGCTCTCAGACCATCCAATGATCAACTCCATATCCTACATGCAATCAGGGTAACAGAAAATTATGCCTTCCAATACCAGGAACAAAACACCTAGCATGAGCACAATACTCCATGGTTGAGCAATAACACAAACTTCTTCATATCATCAGAGAGCCTCTCACACAGACACCCAATATGAAAGTTACTGCAGCAACACAACCACAAACCAAACCCCATGCAACAGGATTAAATACTGTCAACTAAGAGCCTCAGGCCACATCATGACTAGCTCCAATCTCTTCATCTTCACCATCCTTCAAGCGCCTGTTGTAACACGAAGACAAGATTAACTGCAAGACTTCCACTCAAACAAGGATCAAACAAATAGACGTTTCCTTCAGATTTCCTCAAGCCTTTCACACTAAGAAATCATTACAGAAGGAAAACCCAGACCTTATACACCAAGAACTCTTACATGCAAACACATGTAGCACACAAATGTACAAATGTGAGCAACAAAGTAGATCCCAGAACTTGGCTCTGATACCACTTGTAAGGAAATATGAGCATCTCAGAACGTATTTCTAAGAACAGTTGTGTCTTCGACAGATTCAAATTCTTTTCAATTGCTTCGAAAACACACACAACAATGTCATTAAAGTAGAAACTGACATAGAACATTTCCAACATTGACCCTTAGAAGAAAGCACAAGCAAACATTAACCAATTTCAACAGCACAGACATTAAACATGAAAGATAGAGAAAGAACATAGATTTACGTGGGGAAAACCCTTACAGGTAGAAAACCCCACACTCCAAATCACAGAGCCATTGTATTATTCAGTAACCAAATAGTTACAATACATTTACAGGCTCATAGCCTTTATAGGAGATTAACATCTTGTTCCTTCTGAAGAATATCTGACAGTATAACCCTACACAAAGTTCTCCAGCACTCGATTGGTTCTTCATACTGTTATCGTGCCACAAATAGCACACAGTACAGAACTTCACCTTCTCAGCCAGAACCCTTTCACCTGAACTTTGTTTACACTCTCTCCTCAGTCCTTTTACATACTGTTAACATGTTGTGTACAACAGACAGCATAGGACTTCACAGAAGAAGAAGAACAAAGTTTTCCAGATTGATCGCACCATCACTATCTCTCTCTCACTCTCTATCGATTCCCAATTGCTTTTAGCAATCCAATCGACTCCTCATGCAACTGACCGTTCGTTCCAATTGCCCAGCATCCCTGTCTTCCAACCATCCAAACTGTCAAACCGTTTGCATATCCATGAGAAACTTTTAGTCCCACATGAATCAGTCATCGATCGCTTTTCCAGTTAATATACATGACCACTTGGTAAGACTATCGTCGGCACTTTTGCCGCCGACGACGCCCGTCTAACCTCATCGGTATAACTCAAACCATCAACGACCGCTTCACTTCCTACACCAATAGTTCCATGTCTCAGCAATGACTTCGACTTAGCATATACATCACATGACTTACTATGGCTAGTAATCCAATGTATCTTTCCCCAATGTCATCGATACAGCCGGTCATCCTTTGTATCTAACTCAATGTATCTTTTCAATGTACATTCACAGTATACAACCTCGACATACAATTGCAGGATACACACGAAATGATACTCACATGCATTTACAATATACACACAAAATGTTCACAACATACATTTGTGATATACACATAAATTGTATATTCAGTGACAACGCCTGATACACAACTCTTCACCAACTTCCATCAGAGTAACACAAAGTGATCGAAGAAACTACCACAGGCTCCGCCGATGGCCACCCTTATGTCGATGGACTTTGGTTGAACCTTTTGAACCATTGAACCTGACGTGAAGTTCAAGCCTTTCATCAAGGAGACAATATCATCAGAGTGATATCTTCAGCCAAGCCCGATAGCTAGAGTCAAGCCGATGAACCAATGCCACTGAACCATTGAACCAATGAACCAATGCCATTGAACCAAGGAACCTTTGAGCTATTGAACCTGTAATCTGAGTCACTAGTACTCAACAATAATACTATTTTAGGAGAGGATCACTTGAAAGCTTTCCTCAATATTATGGATAATTTTGAAATAGAGCATGAGGATGTTTTCATGAAATTATTTATGCAGTCCTTGATTGATGAAGCTAGAGAATGTTATAGAAGTGTACCTGATCAAAGTGTTACATCATGGGATGATTTTAAAAGACTCTTTAGGGAATAGTATCAAGATAAGACTGACCCTAGTTTCATTATTAATGAGTTCACAAGTATTGCTAAAGGATCAAATGAATTAGTCTCTGATTTCGATGCGAGGTTTACGAGAGTTTTGAATAAATTACCACCTCATATGAGGCCAAATGAGCCAATGTGTATGGTCTTGTATACAAATGCCTTTGATGCCAAGACAACATATGAATTGAGAGATAAAAGTACAGCTAGCCTTAGGGATGCTTTCAAAATTGCAACTAATATAGAAAATAATAGGAAGGCATCAGGTAAAGGAAATAGAAGGGGTGATGTGAGAATCTTGCAAAATCAAAATAATAGAATTCAAAATGCTCAAAATAACAACTCCACATTTGAAGATAAGTTGGATAAATTGACAACTTCTTTCTAAGATTTAAGTTACAAGCTTGCTAAAAATGAAAAGGGATTTGGTCCTGAGAAGCAGATTTATCAGAGGCAAGAAACGAGACCTCAATTGCATGATATGCCATACAACACAAATTGGCACAATGGTAAGCCTATCTTGAATAACAAAACTGATCAAAGATCTAAGCATACTAAGAAGACTCTTGATCCCTTGAGGAAGACTATCAATATTGTTAAGGATGCTCCATGGTGTATAATATGTCAAATGCCTCATTCACAATCACAATGCATGATTGCTTAATCCTTTTATAATGATGCTAATGCTTATAATGAATGCAATGAACCTCATTGTGTTGAAGATGATAGTGTCAACATGCTTTTTGGTGCAGGAGCACCCGCACATGATCAGGATATAGGTCCGCATGATGACATACATGATCAGGATGTAGGATAGTTATCATCATGCTGACGGGATAATCTATTTTTAGTATGTTTGACTTATCATGTAATAAGGTCCACTGTGACCGATGCTTTGTAATAGTTCAGCATAGGAGTATGTGTAGGCGGTTAGAGATCGGGATAAGAGAGTCTGAGCTGTCCTCTCTCCCAGCCGCTTGGAAGCTCCCAGCCGCTGGGAAGTGATGTTAGTAGTACTCGAAGGATTTGTTATATATACCTTCGATCTGTAGGGTTTAGAGATAGTTTTGATATAGTTGTGATATTGATGTACTGGTGTTGAGTTGAGATTCAGGAGAGCAGTTCAGACATTGTGAAGCTGTATTCAGGACATTGAATTTCAATTGAATAAGATCTCGTCTTTTGCATTATCTGTTTGCATCTGGGTTGATTTCCTTTCCGTTTTGCAAGCTAATGACCACTTTCAACCCTTCCACCGGTTGATCCTGCAAATCGGTGGAATGGTCCTGTATCATAGCTTAGATTGCATTTGTGTTTTCTGTTTATGCATTGCATTGTTCAGGAGATCTGTTAGAAGCATGCTGTAAATCAGCCTAGCATCCTCATGTGCTAGGTCTAGAAGATAAACTGTTAGATTTTGGTTTGGAGGTGATCCGGCCCGGTCGTCACATGATCTTTGTGAAATTATGCGGTTGTGAGTGTTTTTATGCAGTGGAAGGATACACAGGAGTCTGCATGTACGTTTCCAGTCGGAACGAGCCGCAACATCATCTGCGAATCCATCGCCATCAGGATCGGGTCATGAAGTTGGTGAAATTTGCATGTTGCAGGTGCATCATGATGTTTTGAGTTGGATATATACTCAGTGTATATATCGCAGTCAGGATCATCTCTCGGGGAAGGTCATCATCCGCATATCGCTAACGGATGCGGGTGTGAAAGTTGAGTTTTTTGGCTAAGTGTTGAAGAGTTCATCAGGATGATGTGTGACGTCATCGTCATCAGGATATGACGTCATCGTCATCAGGATATTAGGAAATCCCTCTATGCGGGTTTATCCTGTTGTCGCTAAGTGGAAAGGTATCGGCGTAGGCAGGAAGTTGTATTAGCATCATCAGGAGGTTTCGAAGAACCGGATGAACAATATCATGATGCTGTTGCTTGTATCGTCGGGCAGTGAAGCATCGAAGGCAAGTTGTTGAAGTAGAACGTCATCAGGATATTTGGACAACCGGATATTTGGGTATCCTGCTGACGAAGGTGATATTGATGATGCCGTTTGTATTTGGCACCCGATGAACAGTGCAACCGGAGGATGTTTGCGCCCGCTGATTATCATGATGATGATGATAGGCGACAAACGAAGGAGGTAAATAGTAATCGACAGGAGGATATTTGCGATCATCCGAAATATGATGATGCAGTTGGTGTTGTTAGGAAATATGATGATGAGGTTCAGCTGATAGAGAAGTTTATCATGCTGTTTGTATTGTTGGCTACTCCTTCCTGTTAGGTTGCCTCCGTTGCGTTCCACTCTGCATCACTTTTTGCAAATGGAGACTATTCCTCCTCTGATAAAGTAGATGTAGAAATAGATGTGAATGAGAGAAGATGCTACAAGGATGTTATATGTCAGCAAGGTTTTTCAGATGAAGAAAATGTGGATCATCATTTTGATGCCCAGGATTCACATGTTCCTTTGGTTAATTTAAAAAGGCCTTTTGATGAAGAGATCAGAGTTCTTACAGCTGTTGTAGTAGCCTAGGTTAAGAGCAACTATAAGCTCAGGAATAAAGCTCAAGAAAGTGACTCAGGCCAATCAGGAAGCATCTTTATAAAGCAACCTCAACATAAACAAATAGACCTTGAACCACATAAAAGGCAGGGTAATAAAAATAAGAGAGACTCAAGAGAAAAATTGAGTCAAAACACTAAAAATTCAGAAGGTAAGGCCTCTCAGAGTGAAGAAAAGGCTAAAGGCCTACATGTCATGGATGACAGTCAAGAAACCACAAAAGTTAAGGCTGGACAAATTCATGAGAAGAGTAAGAATGTAGGCCAAGCTATGACTGTTATACAAAATTATGCCCCATTTGACATAACTCAAGCTTTGTCACAAATGAAAGTATCAGTCCCACTGCTAGAAATGATGAAAATTGAGAAATACAAAAATAAGGCATTGACCTTGATTTCAGGGGTATCTCATCAGATAGATCACATTGTCAAAGATCATAACAATATCCAAGAGATGGGTGTTGATGAAGAGGAAGTCCCTAAATTTTACTTAGGAAAAAAAGTAACAAAATGCTCATCCTTGGTAGAACCATTCTATGTGTCCCTTATTGTTAATGGGAAAGTGATCAGGAACTGCATGCTTGATTCAAGTGCTTCAACAAATATCATGCCTTTGGCTGTTATGCAACAAGTTGGGTTGAACATAGATAAGGCATGTGGAAAATGTTATGCTATGGATGCTAGAGAGGTGCCAGTAATAGGGATTATGAAAAATGTGGACTTCATGCTTGCAACCTATCCAGAAAAAACCTATACAATGAATGTGACAGTAGTTGATATCAAGCCACAATATGGTATGTTATTATCTAGGAGGTGGGAAGCATTGATTGGAGGAAGCATACAATTGGATTTGTCATATGCTATGATTCCCATGAATGGTAAGGATGTCAAACTGGTTAGAGAGGAAAGAGCACCAGAACTAGTTGAAGATCAAGAACCAGAAGATCAGATTTGTTTCGTGGACACTGATTGTGAGAATTTCAGGGTTGTGTCATGTGATCAAGATGTAAACAAGAGAGAACCTGTTGATGAAGAGATTGAAAAATAGAAAGGTCATAATAGCTTGTGGACCATGTACTTTGATGGTGCCTGCTCAAAAGAAGGTTCTGGTGTAGGAGTTGTGTTTTTGTCTCCTACTGGTAGGATCCTTAAATTCTCCTTTCTGTTGAAATTTGCTTGCACAAATAATATTGCAGGATATGAAGCCCTATTGCTAGGATTGAATGTTGCTCTTAGGCATGGCATTAAAGTGTTAAGGGTGTTTGGAGATTCAGAGCTAATAGTTTCTCAAGTAAGAGATAAATATGCTTCAAAGAATAGAAGGTTGAAACAATATAAACATGTAGTTTGGGATACTATTGAGTTGTTTGATGCATTCTCAATAAATTGGATAGAAAGATCAAAAAATGTTGTCATATTTCTTGGCTAATGTAGCCATTAGGCTAGATGATATCACAAATGTTGAGATCAAAATCAGACTGACAGTGCCAGACAACATATGTAGTTGGCAGATTTTTGAGAATGACAAAGATTTGGTAAAATTCTTGCATTGTATTGATGAATATGAGAATCAGGAGATAGATTTCTAGAACTTTGTGGAAGTTGTAGATGGGAAAGAAACCCTTTTTGGAAAAGAGGTGATACAACTCAAGACCAATAAGATTCCAAGGGGGTTGGTGGCTTTAGAAAGAGCGTTTGATAACAAAGATTAGTTAGTTGTTAAGACTTCCTCCCCTCACATTGAAGATTTGGAGGAAATAAATTTGGGCACACTCAATGCTCCAAAGAAAATCAAAATAGGTAAGCACTTGAAACCACATATTAGGGCAATGTTGATAGCCTTACTAAGGAAATACAAACATGTGTTTGCTTGGTCATATGAAGACCTGAAAGCATATAGAGAGGACTTATTTCAGCATGAAATTCCCCTGAGACCTGGAGCTAAACCATTTAGACAGGGATAGAGACTTATTAATCCCACTTTAGCTCTGAAAATGCAGGAAGAACTTATGAAGCTTAGGGATGTTTGAATCATTGAGCCTATAAGACACTCTACATGGGTGTCAAATCTTGTCCTAGTTAGAAAGAAGAATGGAGATACAAGACTGTGTGTAGACTTTAGAAATTTGAATATGTCTTCTTTGAAGAATAATTACCCATTGCATAACATGGAAGCTATGTTGCAAGAGGTGACAAGGTGTGAACTCCTGTCCATGATGGATAGATTTTTAGGATATAATCAGGTGAAGGTGAGAGAATCAAAAGAATATAAAACAGCCTTCACAACTCCATGGAGGATTTATGTATATGTAAGGATGTCATTTGGGCTCACAAATGCAGGTGCTACTTTCCAAAGAGCAATGGATGTCACTTTTGTGGGATTAATTGACTCCATATTAGTTGTATATCAAGATAATTTAACTACTTATTTAAAGAAGGAAGAACAACACTATATGCATAGAGAATAGATTTTTATTAGGGCGCTAGAATATGGCATCTCCCTAAACCCTAAGAAGTGTGCTTTTGGGGTAACTAAAGGAAAACTCTTGGAGCACATAGTGTCTAAGGATGGAGTTAGGATTGACCCAGAGAGAGTTGTAGCAATTGATAAAATTTAGATACCCAAGACAATTAAAGGCATCCAGTCATTTTTTGGGCAGATTAACTTTGTTATAAGATTTATTCCTAATTTTGCAGAGATTACCAAGGCTATATCTAAGATGTTAAAAAAGGGTAAGTCTATAGCATGGGGAAGTGAAACAATTCAATCATTCCAAAGCATCAAAGAGGCTATCAAGACTGCCCCTATTTTAAAATCTCTTGATTTTTCTAAACCCTCCCAATTGTTTTCATTTGCTTCATTCCATACAATTGCTGCAAGCTTCTTATAGAAAAATGATGATGGATTTGAGAAACCAATTGCCTTCTTAAGCAAGTCTTTGTAGTATGCAGAGTTGAAATATGATATATTGGAGAAGCAAGCCTACGCTCTAGTCAAGGCAGTCAAGAATTTAAAACCTTATCTGGTTGGAGCTCAGATTGTAGCATATGTGTCTCATGTAGAAGTCAAGGACATATTTACTCAACAGGAGGTGACTGGAAGGCAATGCAGATGGATAAACAAACTCCAAGAGTTCAACATTGAGACTCAGATTACCAAATTGGTAAGGGGACAAGGTTTGGCTAAATTGATGATAGAATCAAATTTGGAGGCATGTCAAGTGAATATAGTTCAGGACCAAGCTTGTGAAATGCATAAATTAAAATGGTAAAAAGACATTGTGCATTATTTACAAAATCTGAACCATCCTACCCATTTAAGTGATAGCTAAAAGAGAACATTGAAACTACATGCTGTCAAATATGATATTGTCCAAGGTGAGTTGTATTGGAAGAACCCTGATGGTGTGTTGCTCAAGTGTGTAGATGAAAATCAGACCAAGAATATTTTAACTGATATGCAAAAGGGGTCTATGGTGGACACTATACAACTAGGACTACTGCTCATAAGGTTCTCAGAGCAAGATATTGGTGGCCAACACTTTTTTCAAATGCACATAAGATGGTGAGAAAATGTGATTCTTGCCAAAGCTTTTCTAGAAAACTTAAATATGCAGGTGCATTGCCTCTTAAAACTATGACAGTGGAGGCTCCTTTCCAATAATGGGGAATTGATTTTATAGGATAAATAGCAAAGAAGTCAAGTGGAGGACACATTTGGATTTTGGTTGTTATACATTACTTTACCAAGTGGATTCAGGTCATTCCAACCAAGAAAGCCACAAGTAGGGTTGTACTTGACTTTATCTTAGAACACATAATAATCAGATTTAGAGTACTAGAGAAATTGGTTACAGACAATGCAATGTGCTTCAGGTCTGCTGAGTTTGTAGATTTCTGCAATAGTTATGGAATCAGTTTATCTCATGCATCGACATATCATCCTCAAGGAAATGGCCAAGCAGAATCTAGTAATAAAAATCTCATGAAGATAATTAAGAGAATAATTGATAAGAATAAAAGAGCATGGGACTCCAAATTGAAGTTGGCACTATGGGTTGATAGGGTAACAGCAAAAAAGGCAATTGGTAAGTCTCCCTTTGAGTTAGTATATGGTGTAGAGGTCGGGTTGCCAGTAAATATTCTCCTACCAGTGTATAAATTTATGCAGGAAAGGAGTGAGGATATGGAAGATCCAATGGCTGAGAGAGTGAATCAATTGATTGCACTAGATGAAGCTAGGAGAGAAGCACAAAAGACCAATATTAAGATACAACAGAAAGTGAAATATTTGTTTGATAATAGGACTTCAGAGAGAAAATTCCAAGTGAATGAGTTGGTAGTTGTATGGAATACTAGGAATCAGGATAAGGGCAAACATGACAAATTTGAACCATTATGGGTAGGCCCTTATCTGATAAGTAATACTTTTGGAGAGGATTCTTATTTTCTCTAAGGACTAGACAGTGAATTTTAGGAGTTGCCTATGCATGGACAATTCTTGAAACCCTACTTCTCATTAGTAGTTCGCTCTCTGTGCACACTGTAAAATAAGTTGTAAATAGGCTATAGGTAATGTATATTCTTGTATAGTGCATTCTTTTGGGTTTTGGTCTGATCTACGCCTAGAGGTCCAATGGTTCTTGTTGCAATCTAAAAGCTTACACATCCCCGGTCAAAGCCAATTGTGGCACCTGCTCAGGGTTAGGGTTTCGATTCGAAATCTTCATGTCTTTATTCCTAAAAGACCCTTAAACCCCTAAGGTTTTAATCCCATGGTATGTCCCTTGCTTTATCTTTTAATTCCTTGTTGATCACTTGTTGAAGGTTCCTGGTTGTTTAAGTTATAATTTGAAACCTTTGTATTCGTTAGGTGATCAGCCCCATGTCCTAGGTTTACCCCAAATAACCCGTAGAAATATTAAGTCTCATGCCCTAAGCCTTCAAAAGGGTTATGAATCACCATGTGTTAGTATTTCGTAGCATCATAGAGCATTTAAGATGGCATCATTATTCCTCTACGAGGTTGTGACAAGGCGACACCTGTCAAGGAATCTGGGCTTACAGCCCCTTAATCGAAGATCCTACATCAAGGAATCGTATACTGCCAGTTGTCGAGGTAAGACGTGATCTACAAGGAAGTTCAAATCTGACAGTAGCAAAAGCATGCAAGGGAATCTTGTTAGAGATAAAGACCGACCACGCGGTCGCAAAATGGTGACACGTGGCCCCCTCTTAATAAAGAAATGAAAGTATATGAAAGGAGGGACACGTGGAGGCTTTATCACACCCACGCAGGGCAAGTTGGTGGTGGGCCATTTTTTACTGCGACACTGCGAAATGGCGCCACATGTCTAGATCAAACAAAAGGTGATGTAGTTAGCAAGGAAGTACATCTGACTTGGATTGCTCCTATTGGTCAAAGAATTTTCAATGATGAAGACTTAGATTTTCAAATCTGGTGGGTGAATGGCGGCTATGGATTTTACAAGGAAAAATTTAGATCAACAACCTAGGTTTAAACTTTTCATGAAGAATGTTGTAGGTGTCCTATGACACGAATTTGAGTTAAGGCCAAAGATACTTCCATTAATGCCTCAAAACCTATGCTACGAAGCTTCAAAAGGAAGAAAATTAGGGCTTTCTACGTCATTTCCACAAACACGAACAAAGTCTAGGTGCGCAACAAGTTTTCAAGCTAGTGAGAAAAGGAATTCCTAACTTTTGCAGGCATAAAACTAGTAAGTTTACTCTGTTCAACCATGCTCAATAGAATTTTAAGTTGGTTGCTTGATTGAAAGGTAGCAAACTATTGAAAAGGGGAAGCCCTAGTTTGATATAACTAGTCTGAGCAGATGAGTCAAACTAGTCAAGCCTCCACATCAAAACGTAGTTTGGATTAGGACCTCATGGTCCAATTCCTGGGGTGTGTTAGGCGTGCTTTGAATCTGCATGGTCCTAGCAGGCCAAATGACAAATTATTAGACTTTTGCTACAATTGTAGGGATGCCCAATTGCATGTGTCAGGTTGGGTTCTATTTAAGCACTGGCATCATAGGATGGACTTCAAAGTCCTGGTCTACAACACTTGGTGGTTAGACTTGGCTAAGCAAATTTGCCCTAACATATTCCCAAACCCAAACTTGGTGAGGGAAATTGCACAGAGGTATGATCCTTAAACAAGATCAATCCTGGCAGGAAATAGCACAAAGATAATAAAATTTACAAAGGCCTACATCTCTAGTGTATTCAACTTAAACCCTGTAGCCAATAAGCGGATTGACCTAGGTGCATTGAAGGAAAGCTATAAGAATTTTAGACGTGTATATAGGACTTTCAACTTGGCCAAACATAGACCAAGGGGGATAGATGTCTAGTTGGTGAAAATATCAGATAGGGACGAGAAGCCCTTTGAATGCTCCTTATTCATGCACTACTTCGTGAAACTTACCACAGTCTCTGCCAGGTACTTGGGAGAGATGTTTCAGACAGGATGCTAATTTCTCTTATGATGATGGCAGTGAACATTCAAGATCTAGAGACAAAGCAGCTATATGACTATGCTTCCTATGTGGCAGAAAAGATGCATAAATAGATGATGACACTTAAGGGAAAATTGTATACCATGGATGCCCATGTGGAATTCACATGGTATTCTTTTTTGTGTCATATGATTTTGTTTGCTTTATCAGGCATGTGGCATCAAAATTTACATGTTAGGATGACAAATTTGCAAGGAAATATGTTGCCAGTTCAAATGTGGACATGCATGTTGGACATGAATTGTATTAATTCTGACTATGTAATTTTTTAAGAGTCTTTTGTGAGAAGAATTCTTGGTTTCTTAGAGCCAGAAGGAGAAAGGCTGCATGTAGATGTGTTGGCATTTTTGAGGCATTTAGATAGGACCCCTGATTTAGTGATTGATCACAATTTAGGTGACTGGTTCTATCATGCTCACACCACTTGTATTAGAATTTATGGGTGTGAGGTCCCTACCTATGTTTTGCCTAAGTACATGCCAAAAAGGATTACATTCCTAGAGATCATTAGGCAGTTGAATGAATCGGATAGAGAACATCTAAGGAGGCACAAGAAGGGCTCGTTCTTTCCCACTTCCCTCAGGTTTAGTGACTTCTTAACAGTTGATGAGAGTGGTTTGGATCAAATTGCTTCAGTGCTTCAGGGTTACCAGATGAATGTGGAGGAGCCCAGGATGTTTGACCCTGAGGGCTTTATTGATAAAGTTAGGGTTAGTGTGAAGAGACCAAGATACATTCATAAGGTATTTTATGATAAGGACATTGTCTAAAATTGCTTTACTATGAATGATGTCCACAACCTAAGAATCAAATGGGAAACAATCATGGTAGGAGAATGAATGATGACAAACTTGAATGCTGCCTACCCGGGAGCCTTTGCAAAAATACAAGACCCGATAAATAGGATTCATATGGTTTTTGACCATGCAGAGCAGTTGATTGCAAGTGCTCCCGTAGGTGAGGAAAGGCCCACTTACCAATCCAGTAGCTCAAGAGAGGAGTATGTTGCAAAAAATGAATCACTTGACTCTCCCCCTGTCAAAAGAGCAAAGATAACTGATTTAGAGAGTGAAGAAGAAATTGAGGTAGTGAACTTGGAAGAAGCAGAGGAGCAAGTATAGGAAGCTGCCCATCAGGTGAATTCACCTGACAAAATAAGACCATATTCTTCTCCAGACAATAGATCGGTAAGAACAATGGTAGGTTAGACTATAGGTACAGAGGATGCCAGGGTAATGGCCTCAGCTCAATTTATGGAAGATGATGAATTTATCAATACTCCTGAATTCAAGTGCTATGTTGAAAGTTAGGAGTGAAGAATTTCAAAAGAAAATTAAGGAAGCCAAAAGTGGAGCTGATCCATCAGAGTATGAGGCCATCACCCAAAGGGTGTTGACTAAGGTAAATCAGGATATTAGTGGCATGACTCCAGAGGAGGGGAGAGCAGTGGTTGCCAAAAGTAATGTATTACTTCTCCCACATTTGACCTTGTCATATGCAATTGCATTTGACACAATTACCAGAGAAGATTCTAAGATATGGGATGAGCAAGTAGAGAAAGCACTCTCTGGTGCAGTCTTCAACCCTAGGTTCGAGACTTTAGCAATATGGACATTGGCGACAAGTAATAATAAACCTAGGGTTAGATTGGGGGACTTGACAAGAGATGTAACAATCAAGAGAGTGTCTAGCACCCCTACTCCCCAAGCTACAAGCCTAAATGTGCAAACAACACAATTTGCAAAGTTTGTCACTAATAAGTTGCAAAGGGACCAAAATGAGTTGTTATTGAAGTATGGGAAGCTAGTTGCAGAGCTCAACAAATGTAAAGAATAGCTTTTGTTAGGGGCTGGGACCTCAAGTACCTCAACATTAATACAAACTACAGAGGCTTTTCCTACTGACACTGAGCCCCTGTTATCTGATATAAGAGAGTTGAAGGAATAAGTGAAAAGGTTAAAAGAAGAGAAGAAGAATTCAGTCAGGGAGATGGTCACAAACTTGATAAATTATAGAGTGACCAAGGTTCTAGGAAGGGTGGATGAAACATGGAGATCATATTCAAATCTTAGAATAGCCCTTGATAAGCATGAACAGGATAAGGAAAGTCTCAAGCTATGAAAAAGGTATGGCTGCCAAGGACTAGTGAATTAAGGGACCTGCACAGGTGCTCAAGGTTTGATGCAGAGGCACCACCAGAGATGAAGCTGACACTTGACATGTTGTTGATACTTGAGGAGGTCGTAGCTTTTTAGTTAAAGCTAGACAAGGTGTTGGGCAAGAAGAGAAAGTTTATTGAAAAGATAGATAAGAAGATAATGCCAAGCACATTGGAGGCTGATGGGCAGGTAAAAGGCCTTGACAAGTGGAGAGCTGACTTTGATGGTATTGTTGCCCAGTTAATATCTACCTATTGTACTAATGGAGATTCAAGATTCAAGATTTTGAGCTTAACATTGGACAAAATGCATGTGTTGGAAATATATTTTGAACTGTTCTGTAAGGAAGCAAAGATCCTGATGGATGCAAGGTACACAGGGCATAATGATAAAATATCAAAATTGATCTCATTTCAATGGCCACTAGAGAAGTCATATGCTGACTAAACAGAGAAGTATGGGTAAATGTGCCTGAGATGAACGAGCAACTACCTTCTCCTCTTCATTTATGTGGTCAGGTTCCTCCAATCAATTGTACTCCTCCTGAGAAATTGTTTTCTATCTTTTCTCCATGCACTATGTAATTACTTATTCCAATGCCCTTGAGCGGTGCTTTGTGATGTAAAACTCATCTAACCAACCAGATGTATTAAATGTTGAGTACCATGTTCTTGTGTCTATAAAAGAACTAGTAACCTCACTTTTTATGGTTGTTGGTGATTTGGGTGTTTTGCTAATGAAAATATAGAGCAATTTTGGAGGGTGGTCTAATTTTGAGTTGTGAGTTTATTTTCTTGTAATGTTGAATGCCTATTTTCTTGTGTCTATAAAAGAACTAGTAGCCTCATTTTGTATTGTTGGTGATGATTTGGGTGTTTTGCTAATGAAAATATAGAGCAATTTTGCAGGGTGGTCTAATTTTGAGTTGTGAGTCTATTTTCTTGTAATGTTGAATGCCTATTTTCTTTAAGCATTGTATCAGTTTAGATTGAATTTATATGAGAAATGCTAGTTGCATGTGTTTCTATTGATTGTCTCCTATGTTATTTGCATTCTTCTCTTGAACAAAGATACTAAGGGTTTCTAAGTTCTTGAATACACATTTACTATATTGCATATTTGATTTTCTATCTCTAATTAAGGATTAGATTAAAAATACTCTAAATCAGATATGGGGAAGGTTGTGTGATAGCAGGGATATTAGTAAGAAGAATCAACAAAAATACCCATCCTTTGATAGTTTTCTATAAGACAGGGAACATTTAATATCCTCTAAATCTGTATGTGCTTGATGCTTAAAGGAAAATCTCTACATTTGTGAGAAGTTGACTCCTAACCCTAGGATTGGCACCAGTCAAAGTTGGGCTTATTTTCACAAAATGCTCACAATTAGATAATCACATATATATTTAAGAACAAGAATCTGAACCAACTTTTTAGTTTGTAGGAGAAGGATTTTAGATGCCATGTTCTCTTACCCAACAATGAATAAAAGCCCCAAAGCTAGCCCCTTTGTAACTATCACACAATTTTGGTCTTTATAATAGAGAACATAATCTGCTTGAGTGTTAATACCTTATTAAAGTCAAGGATTAACCATATGGGTATTGAATAGGGGAATACCCCCTAGGTCTTGGAGAGCCTAAAGTCTAGAGGAGATAGAGAGTCAGTCTCCTGTTTGTTGGCCACTAACCTAAGGATCTTATTGATGAAAGATGGCTACTTTTTAGGGAAACTCAAACAATCAGCTACGAACACCAATACATAAATAGATGAAAGGTCTTATCTAGGCTATACAAGGATTATAGAGGCATCCTTGATATACACTAGGTACATGAGGCCAACATTCATGAACTGGAGTCCATCTACAAGCATATGTTCATGGACAAGTCCAATTCCACTTCACCTTGCCTCCTTACAAAAAGGGGTGGCAAGGCTGAGCCAGACATGATGGAGCCTCCTTTGAGGTATAGCTTTCACTCTCCTCCTTTGTATACCCCACTAGAACATGTGGTTTGATTCATCCCCTAAGGTGATGAAATCCTTAGGCAAGCCCGCTAAAGGGAAAGGAACTCCTGCTTTTGATTCTCAAGATCACCGTGCGACACAAGAGAAGAGCATATGCATGAAATCCCTTGTGATGAAAATAAAAATCTATATAAAACTTAAGATTTTGATAACTAAGATCTCCTGAAGGTGCAAGGAGAGAGAATATGATTAAGTTTGATCAATAAGCATGGCATACAAAATGTTAATTATCTTGAGAAATTGAAATATGCCTACATTAGTGATAAAATGATGAGTCCTTTAGTGATGCTACAAACAAGACGTTAGTAGTTTGATAATGTCTTAGATGAATGATAGGCTCCAAAATAGATTATTAGAGATAAAACACAGCTAAAAAAAGATTAGTCCAAGGGTTAGATTAGTACAAATCCTAAGGAAATTGATGAACTCTGCTACAGACACACAAACACCTAAGTAGAGCTATAGACACTTAAGTATAATAGAAAATGCTTAAGTATAAAAAGCCTAAAAATAGATACAAATGCCTAAGTATGAAAAAAATTATTAAGTACGAAAATGCCTAAAAATATCTATAGATGCCTAAGTATGCACAAAATCAGTTGTTTGTGAATGCAAGTGGTCAACCACACTGTTGCCAAAAATTTTGACAAAGACCTATAAAAATAATGTTAAATCTACAAAATACATAGGGTGAGTTGAAAAATTGGTAGCATAACACCTTATAAGATCATTTACTATCAAAAAATTGAATGTAAAGGGTGTGAAGGATGGTAAAAATGTTGCTTGGAGGTCTGGGCATAAAGGTGGTGATTTGTCCACAGAAAATCTTGTTTATGTCACATAGGCACCTAAATGTGTTTAGGGCTGACAAACATAATATGGACCTATAAAAATCAAGGTTAATCTATAGAAAACGGGGATTAGAATGAGAGATAAAGCATTAGGATGAGATAACCCTACAAAACCATAAGATGTTAGTCCAAAAAACTTGCACAATAGACCTAAAAATAATATTTAGCCAACATGACATGCTACCAGGCATCAAAGCATAAATGTTTGTTTGTGAAAAAATGACTATCCATGAACATAAATGATTGTCCACATAAATGAATGTCTATGAACAAACATGATTGTTCATGAGTGCAAGCACTGGAATAGGCCCACACATGCTAAAATGTCACCTAGAAGTCAAAAAAGGCTAAAAACACCAAAAGAAGGGTAGTGAAAGGGATGTGGGCTCCACTGGGCATGCCAAGTATGTGTACAAGTAAATGTAAATATGAAAGAACAAGCTAAAAGAATTTAACCTATTCATTTACATCTACATGCAACCTCATGATTAATCTAAGGACTAGTTAAGCTAATGAAAATAATAAAAGTTCTCACCAACACTAATCCTTGTTGCACCAAGCTATGGTGGATGTGTTCAAGGCTTTTTGATGAGGAATGTGGGTGATCCTACTAGTAGCATGACTTTGCATTCCAAGGAGGCTTGAAAATGGCTTAGGTTGAAGCCAATTTACAGATTTTTAAGGGGGATGATCAATGGCTAAGATTGATTTGAAGGATCAAGGGTTGAGGATGATTGAGAGGATTAGAGTGATAAGGAGCCTCCAAGTGGCACCATGTGATAGGTGCACATGGAGAGATTCAAGATTCAAGGGAAATCAATGGTTGAGGATTCCCTTGGAGAAAGTGGAGGGTGTGTTGAAATAAGAGCAGACAACTGAGAGGGGGGTGAATCAATTGTCTCAAAAAAATTTATCACTTGCAGCAATTTACCTTCTTTATCACTTATTAACAAATTAATGATATAAGCATGAAAGCATAAATCAACAACACATGAGCAGAAACATAGTCAACACACATAACACCATAATTTTTACGTGGAAACCCGGTTAAGGGAAAAACCACGATGGGGGTTAACCCACAAGAAATTATACTCTGTTAAAAGTATTACAAATGGGGAAGGCACATGCCTTCAGGGCGCACTGCCCAGAGCTCACTGCTCCAAGAGGCACACTACCTATAGAGATGATTACAAGAATATTAAAAATTGTTTGAATTGATGAATAGCATCTACCAATGCAAAAGTTTAGTTCTAGTTAAGCACAGAATACTGATCTTACACACTTCATCCTTATTCTGCCCTGTTTCACTCTTAGGCCATAATCTGAGCTTAGATCTTTATCTTCACACTTCTTTCTACCTTTTTTTCACTTACTCCATCACACACACTTCAAAACACTCGAATCCATCGGCTATATATAGCTGCATAAAGAAATTCAATCAAATGTAGTCAGCTTCAAGAAAACTTAGAACATTTGTTAAGAACTCTGCTCTGTCGGCTGAATCCATGCACAATCAACAACGTGGACCAAAAACTTGTGTTCTCAAATCATTAATCATGTCATCCAATACCAATGGTTGTCACAAATTACTTAACCAATAGATTTTCTTCATCCGGACCAAGATCAAATACTAGGTTGGCCTGTTCTTCTTTTGACTATACTGACTAACTGGAACCTGATACTCAGATGCTTATAACTTTTGAATCCTTCATCACCGGAGGCTAAATTCCTAGATTTAGATAATCCTAGCAATCCTTATTACTTCCTCAAATCTGCAGCATACTACGATTTACCACCGGAGAGATCCGGACCCAGATACTGGACCCTGTCACATGCTCTTTTTCTGACTACCTGGACTTGGACAAATCTTCATTCTGACTTCCGGTATGAACAAATTATGTAATGCAGATATGTAAGATAGACTTAGTTTCCATCAATGACAACACCTGGCATGCATAGCAATGTCACTTGCCAACAATCTCCCCCTTTGGCATTGATGGCAAAACTTAGTGAAAAATGACTAAGTGTCAGAACAACTCTCCCTTACCATGTACACTTGTGCTTTTCACAGTTCTCTAGTGCTCCCCCTTTGCTGGATTCCTCATTTTTCACTGCTCTTCACTCCCCCTTTGACATCAATGGCAAAGGCTAGACTTGATGTAACAATTCCATAATCTCACATTCTACCACAATGGAGTGTATATGCAATACAACTTTATAGCGAGGAGTGAATATTGCCTTATTGTCCAGTAGTTCCAATTTCTATAATTAAGCATTAAACTCGACAAAATCCACATACCAAAATTCACCAAAATTTTATGTACATGGGCATATATAAAAACAACCCTATGACTTGTTTACATAAGTTTGAACACATCACCAAAAACATTCCTCAGCAGCGCCAACTCATTGTCCACACTCTTCTTCATGCTGTTCAAAACTAAGATGTGACCACTAAATAAGAATGCTTGAGACTCTGCTTTCCGCAAGTCAGTAGGATCACTTGACTTAGCAGTAGCTTGGGCTTCGATCAAGGCATTGAACATTGTTTCTAATTTGGGGGAAATTAGTCCCCAGAGCTCATTCATCCTTGCCTCAATGCTCTCCTTCAATCAAGCTAATTGCCTAACACTCCTTGCTTGCCACAGATGTTGTCACAGGATCAAAAGATTTGGATACACTTGATAGTTTTTGTTTAGACTCCTTTATTTTATCTTTAATACCCTCTATTACTTTAGGACAAGATAAGCAAAACTTATATGCATTTCCTCCTTCTATAAGAGCACTTTGAATACTCTATATACTGATATCCAGCACAATTCTATCTACTCCAATTATCCCTTTTAGAGCATCAAATCTTTTATCATTGAATTTATTTTGAACCTTGACCTCTGCAGACTTCTCTAGAGATTCAAAATGAGAACTTACCAAGTTTATTAGACTTTTCAATTGGCCGGAGGGAGATGCAGATGAATCCTTTTGGAATGTTGGCATGATTTTCTCTAGAATCCTAGATGCAAGACCAAGTAGGTCAATGTCTTCTATGTGAGACTTTAGAATATCTTCTCTGGCCTTGGCTTGAGCAATGGAGGCCAATTGTAGCTTCTGCACCAGAGATAAGGTATCAAAATTTATTAGACCTTGTATTATGCCCTGATCTTCTTCAATTTGTTTATCTTTTTCCAAAATTTCCTTCATTGCTTCTGCAGTGTCTCTTGCCCAAGATGTAGATGTATCTATTTGATCCTTATTGGTACTGTCAACCGGATTGACCTGCTTGGGCTCTTCATCAACCTTTGCAATCTCCTCTTCTTTTTCATTTTTGTCCTTGGCCTTTTCTACTTCTAGGTCCTTAGCTTCTTATATTTCATGCTCTTTATTCTTCAATGAATCATCTTCAATTTGAGCATCTGGCTCAACATTCTTCTTTGTATCTTCTTTTATCGGATTGATTTGGAGGAGTTTGAATACCTCCTACATCATCAGTTATATATGTCATATTTTCATCTTCTTTATTTATTGCTTCCTCTTCCGGAACAGATGAGTCATCTATCTCAATTTGTTGCTCATCTCTCTACTGCTCTTCATCATTCAGAATTGATCCATCCTCAATATCAACCAGTTCTTATGTAACCACATAGAACTTGTTCTTTTCTAGTGCTTTCTTCATAATCTATTTTGTTTCTTTAACAACTTCATCAATAACTCCAATCATCAGCTTATCCATCCTTGTTTTGCTTCTTTATTGGAGATCACGGGACACAAACTAGATAACACATGTTCCCTCAGCTCCAAATCTTTAGCTTTAGCAGCCTCTTTCCTCATTTCCAAAATGTTACTCAGACTCTTAGGAATTTCAGATAAAATTTCCACAAGAGTTCTATTGAATGTATTCAAGTATTTTACAGTGGCATCCTCCAAAATTCTCTTGTTTGCATCATCAAAAGTGTCATAGTATTTTACTATGGGTTTCAAATTCCCATGAATTGTCACAGTATTCACAATTTCTTCCACAGACAAAGTGGATTTTCTAGTTTGGGTTTCAGTCTTTTGTCTTTTACTTACCTTCATACTTCTGGAAGGCTTATCTTTTGCAGTCTTTGAAGCTTCGTCTTTCTTTGTCTTTATTTCCTTTACTACTTCATCTAATTCTATTTCCTCATCATCTTTAATGCTCTCATATGTTTTGGATGCTTTAGTCTTCATTCTTTTACCATCTTTACTGGATAGTTTGTCTTTTAGTTTCTCTATTCTGACAAGTTTTGTGTGAACAAAGGCAACAATAGAGCTTCTTGTTTTTCTAGGTTGGCTAGTGAAGACTTCTAGAGCACTTCCTTGTTTCTTATCATGCATCTCCTTCTCAACTTTTTCTATCCTTTCTCTATTCTGCTTCACAACTTCCATGGTTATGCCAATGCTTTCAGCATACATTTCTACTTTCTTTTGAACTTTCCTCTTGGTTTTAGATTTTCTGAGCTCAACATGTAGTTTCAAACTAAGCTCCTTATATGTCCCAAATCTCTCCACATAATCATCCTTGGGTTTTCTCAAGAGATGTTGAGCATACATATCCAAAATTTTCTCATCTACCTAATACCCCATGGGCATGATCCAAACAGTTCTAGGTTCTACTGCTTCCATTAAGCACTGATCAGTATCCACCATGAAGCAGATCTCATTCTGGTATTTCTCAACAACTGATTTAGGAATTCTTTCCCTAGAATGCATCATATTCTAAAAATTCTTGAAGTAACCCCAAATTGTAATTTTATGTGCTTTCGAGTCACCAATGTTGTTCAAGTGCTCTCTTATTTGTATAGCAACAGGTTTATCATCTATCCAACACATGCTTTTCTTGCCTAGTAACTCATTCATGAAATAGAAGAACAAACATAAGATCAGTGTACCATATTTGAAGGTGTTCTTCTTATCCTTCTTTACCTTATTCAAATTTTCCATCAGCTAGTTCTGCAACAACTCACACAAGTCATAATCAGCATTCTCTCTTAACATTTTGTATGCAACATATATGGTTGTTCTAGAAATAGAGTTCTCCCTGCTGGAGTGATGAATTTTGCAACCAATTACCATTGAAGCAAACTTAACATCCAGATCAATAATGTCATTGATTGTCATTGCCCTTTTGTCAAACTTTGAACTGGTACCATCAGTTATTGTTTGATTCTTTACTGTTTTCAACATTGGCAGTCCACCGGATGAGTTTAACCCTATCACAGCCTTGATGGCATCCTTGGTGATCTTGAAGGGTTTCATTAGCCATATAAATTCATCATGCATTCGGCTCAGCACATACTAGACCCACTCGTCTTCATCAAAAGATGGAAACCCTATAATCTGAATGAAATGTTTATCATGCAATGCCTTATATTCAAGTTTAAGACCATGAATTCCATCCCTTAGATGATTCTTGAACAAATCAACAAGCCTTAAGTCCCCAAATTCATCTATGCTTGCATGAATATAGAACCTAATATCTTCAACATTCAATACACCATACGAAATACTTGAAAATGCACCTAACGAGTTGACTTCTATTAATTTATGTGGATGCTTCTTGAATTTGGGTGGGGGCTTTTCAGTGATATCAACAATCAAAGGTGTAGCCATTGCAAAAGATTACAAGTTCAAAACTTCACAGAAAAATACCTCTTTCACGGAATTAGGGTTAGATGATGAATTCACTGGTTGCACGTCAAATCCTTGAAATCTTAGCTCAGGTGCTCTTCTACTTGCTCTCTTCGAATGCAAAGTGATCCAAATGATGAAAGGATGACCTTTTATGCTCCGCAAAACCTAATTCTCCATTGTAATAAATGTGTTGCCCAAACTTCATCTGATTACTTTGTTTCTTGATGCAGTTTCTCATAAAACACTCTACAAATCACCATATCCACTTCTTTTCTTCTAGAAATCCTTTCAAATGATCTGTAATAACCCAAATTGTCTTCTTTCATCATGCTATATTTAGGCACCCACTTACTGGCTAGGGGAATTTGATTTTCAATGTAGCTCCCCCTGAGCTAGAGTTTTCATTTTAGTTTCCTGAGGAATTCTCCGCACCAGATTCCGGTGCGGACCCATCACAATCATTTCTTACACTTTTCTTCACCCATGTCTTGTCCATTTCATTCTGGATCTTATTTACATCAACTTTGCCCTTGCCTTTGTCTTGCCTCTACTCATCCAGTTTTCTATTTACCAGACCTCTTCTTTCATTATTATTTCTTCTACAGAATCTTGCACTATGACTAGATCTATTGCAATTAAAGAACACAACATTTATTTTCTTATTTATTTGATTTCTTCTTGATCTGCACTGATTAGCCATGTGTCCAAATCCATTGCATGCAAAATAATAGCCATTGAAAGAATTGATATTTCTTCTATTGTTAGAGTGGTTTATCATCATACTTTTGCAATCATTAGATCTATGACCATACCTTTTACAATTGAAGCATTGACCAAAGAAGAATGGACCACTTTGATTCACTCTACTTCTGCATTGAGTAGCTCTATGACCAAATTTATTGTCATTAAAATAATTGTCATTGAAATATGGATACCTTTGAGCATTAGGTTGTCTTACCGGAGGTCTTCTAGGTCTGTTTCTCCCATTCCTTGATTGAGAATTTCTTTGTCCGGATCTGGAGCTTTCACCTTTCTCATACCCAAGACCATGCTTATCATCAGCCTTCTTTTGACTTTCAAGCAGCACTTCAAGTTTAGCTGAGCTTATTTTGAACTTCTCCTTGTATTCATTTGCAACTTCTAGGTCATGTCTGAGGATGACAATTTGCCTTTCAAGTTCCTCCTCATTACATATGCATTCTTGTAGATCATATTTTAGGTGACCAATTGCTTTGTCCATTCTGTAGCATTCTTCTTTTCTTTCCTTCAGAGTTTGATTCAGGTTTTCTTCAGTCTTTTTCCTTTCCTTAATTTCTTTGGTTAGCCTCATCACTCTAGATTCTATCTCATGTTTTAGAATAGAAACTTCTTTTGTTAGCTTCTCACATTCCTTTCTCTTTTATTCCAAAGCCTCATTCATGCCATTTTCTTCAATAAGATTAGCTAGCTGCTGAAGTAGCTCCTTCCTCTTTTCCATACATTTTTTTAGTTTTTCTTTTAACATCTCAATGCAATCATCAACATCTTTAAGGTTCTCTTTCAATTCATTTACTTCTGCTTTGAACTGATCAAGATCTTCTAAATATAATTGAAGTTGTTCTCTGAGTGAACCCATTGAAACTCTTCCCAGATCTTCCTCAAGCTGCTAGGCTTCTTCCAAGGAACCTTGCTCTGATACCAATTGTTGAAATAAGAGAAGACAATTGAGAGGTGGGGTGAATCAGTCGTCTCAAAAACTTTTATCACTTGCAACAATTTATCTTCTTTATCACTTATTAACAAATTAATGATATAAGCATGAAAGCATAAATCAACAACACATGAGCAGAAACATAGTCAACACACATAACATTGGGATTTTTATGTGGAACTCGGTTAAGGGAAAAACCACAGTGGGGGTTAACCCACAAGAAATTATACTCTGTTAAAAGTATTATAAATGGGGAAGGCACATGCCTTCAGGGTGCACTGCCCAGAGCTCACTGCTCCAAGAGGCTCACTACCTATAGAGATGATTACAAGAAGATTACAAATTGTTTGAACTGATGAATAGCATCTACCAATGTAGAAGTTGAGTTCCGGTTAAGCACATAATATTGATCTTACACACTTCATCCTTATTCTGCCCTATTTCACTCTTAGGTCATAATCTGAGCTTAGATCTTTATCTTCTCACTTCTTTCTACCTTTTTCACACTTACTCCATCACACACACTTCAAAACACTTGAATCCATCAGCTATATATATCTGCATCAAGAAAATCAATCAACTGTAGTCAACTTCAAGAAGACTTAGAACATTTGTTAAGAACTCTGCTCTATCGGCTGAATCCATGCACAATCAACAATGCAGACCAAAAACTTGTGTTCTTGAATCATCAATCATGTTAGCCAATACCACTGGTTATCACAAATTACTTAACCAACAGCTTTTCTTCATTCGGACCAAGATCAAATACTAGGTCAGCCTGTTCTTCTTCTAATTGTACTAACTAACTGGAACCTGATACTCAGATGCTTATAACTTTTGAATCCTTCATCACTGGAGGCTAAATTACTGGATTTACATAGTCCTAACAATCCTTATTACTTCCTCAGATCCACAGCATACTGTGATTTACCACCAGAGAGATCCAAACCCAGATACTAGACCCTGTCACATGCTCTGTTTCTGACTACCTGGACTTGGACAAATCTTCATTCTGACTTCCAGTATGAACAAATTATGTAATGTGGATATGTAAGATGGACTTAGTTGTCATAAAAGACAACACCTGGCATGCATAACAATGTCTCTTGCCAACAGGGTGATGATCAAAAGGGTACACCAGGGGTACTTTAGAGGTATGGGAAAGTCTTTGACCTATGCCCATGTACAATGACCCATGCCCATATATAAAGACCCATGTACTCTTTTGAACCTTGTGCAAGGTTTGAATGAGTTGATCATGTTTAGGATTTTGCAAGTGGAGGATTAGTTGACTAATTGATTTTAGCCAACTTAATGAAAAGTGAACAATATAGGAATTAAATAAACATGAGAATTTATTTATTTATTGAGATGAGAATGAGGAACATAGATAAATAAATATTTGAATTTATTTATCTAAGGTTGGACTATAGAAGAGGGATGATAAAATGATTGATTAATTAAATAAACGCTTTAATTTATTTATATAATGCTAGTTGGATGAATAGTGATGAATAGTGAATGAATAATGATTTTATTAATTAAATAATTGTTATCACATGAAATTGCACCCTATTTGGACCTGTTGTCCAAACATTTCAATGACACAATGGGACTAATCTCAAGGTGTGGGACCTTGCAGAGGAGATCAAACCTCCAGAGAAGGCTAGTTCCTCTTTCTAAGCTTGAGGCTCAGAGAACTAAACCTATGTTAATAACCACCAAGGAAAAGGGGAAGAAGGAGAAATTATGGAAATAAAAAGGGGTGATGCACCAAATTTAGTTCATTTGATTAGACCTAACATAACACAACAATGATCTCAAAGGCTAAATAAACTCACATAGACTCATAAATCTTCAACAAAGCTTAGAATAGAAAACTAAATGCTACAAGAGAGATCATTTTATCCACAATATAAGCATACAATATTCAAATAAACATAATGTAAAGTCTTAGAGAGAGGCAGAATTAAGTTGCTTGTATTAATCATGAAGGCTAAACAACCATTAAAAAGAAAGAATGATTTGGAATAGGGGAGAAGATAGCACAAAATGATAACTTTTCATTCATTGTTGAACTAGAAGTGAGGACATGAGAGGTCCAAAAAGGAACATAGTCCATCAGATTCACTTAGTTCTTGGAAAATGACACAAGGCCCTAGCCTGCTAACACATCCTCCTTCTTGGATAATGACCCAGTGACCAACCAACCATACATCTTTTACATGCTTATATAACTTTACAAATTGTACTATTGCAATATGGAGTTGGGAAAGAGTGGTCAACAAGTTTTGCAAGTCATCCATGCCTATTGCATCACATCCATATGGCCATGTCAAAAAATATTTCAAGTCTGGAGTGTCACCCATACATGGGTTCATCGATTTGATCATATAAGGACCTTTAAAAAGTTTTGAGTTGTAGGTAATTCATCCACCACATCAACTTCTAACATCTGCTCCATTAAAACCACACCAACTATCCTACCTATCTACACATCAATTCCTTTTCAAATTAATGGAACACCTAGTAGGCCTATTGCAATGTATAGAGGTAGCTAGGATGTCCATCGGGTTCACGCATTTTCACGTTCATGTCCATTTTATCCATCCTTTAAACTTTCGGCGATTTAAAACTTTAGCAAACTCTTTCAGCAAGTTTGCAGGTTTGAAAACCTATCAAATCACCAAAATTTCCTTTGCTTTGCCTTCTTTCTTTTCCTTTGATTTCATCCTTTCGACATATTTTGGAACTTACGAAATCCTCTCTTCATTTTCCTTCAACATTCATCCTTGTTTTCGACACTTTTGGGAAATGGTGAACTATTTAACCATTTTTGGCATTTTGGCGAGTTCACGAACTTGTGAAATCACCAAAATCCAAGTCTTCTTTTCTAATTTCTTCTTCGCCTTCTTCTTTTGCCTCTCTCTCTCCTACTTTGGCAATTTGACGAAAACCTAAACTCTTGAACCAATTTCAGCAGGTCCTCAAACCACCAAACTGCCAAAAATCCTTGATCCTTAGTATCTTAGATCCTTTTTCTTTCCTTTTCTTTCAAAAACTTTATGAAAAATAGAACCGATGAACCTTGCCTTCTCCATTTTTGAAATTTCAATGAAAGGCCGAACTGTCAAACCAGTTTGTCAGTTCGGCATTTCACTGAAACACCAAACACTTGTTCTATTTTGTATTGTTTTTAGATTTCCTTTTGGCTCCTACTTCACCATTTCAGCATTTTGATGAAGGGTCAAACTGTTGAACTAGTTTGAAGGTTCGACATTTCACTGAACTACCAAAATAGGGCTTTCTGAGGGGAAAACACTTGCATTTTTTGAAACTTATGAAAATTTGGGGATTTTCTGAGGATGGGGAACCCATTGAAGATGATCTCTAATTAGTTATATATAATGGGGGGAGATCAAAACAAAAAGGGTACAACATGGAATTCTTGGTGAAACTAGGTAGAAATGAAGGATTTTTAGAATAGACCATTCAAGTTTGAGAGACTAAAATAGGTCAACATTTTGGTGACCTCTCGGGGATGTTTGCCCACTAAAGACTTGGGATCCAGTGTCCTTAAACAATCCATTGGGTAGAGAGTCAAAAGAACCAAGAACTAGGAAACTCCAGACATTATCAAGAACTAAAAGATACCTCCCACAAAAGAAACACAAGACAACACAAAATAACAAAGCATACATCCTCCTAATGAGATTGCACCAAATGTGCAACAACACTTGGAGGAAAAGGAAACTACACAACTAAATCTAACCTAAAATAACCAACAAGGCAATGACTCAACCAAAGCCATTGACTAGTTTTTCAAAATAACTGCCCTTTCTAATCAATTTAACATGATTTTCATTCCTATGGACAAACAATAAGGGATGAAGAAAGAGTGGAAATACAGTAATCTGGTGAAATGATACTCCAAGGATGAAAACAAACTCACTTACCCACTTGAGTTGATTGGAAATACAGTTGTCCTGAAGTGGATAAGAAGGTTGATCTTTCCCTTCTTGATCTTCAACCTCATGCTCAGGAGTAAGCATGACAAGTGGTGACTCCCTCCTTCTGATCACCAACTGGGCTAGATGCCTGATGGGGCATCCTCTTGAAATTGCATGCAAACCATTAGCGCTAGTCTCATGCCTCTGGTCTAATTATGTATCCTCTTGTTTGATAGGATACTTTGGTTCTTGTGGCTTCACTGGAAACATGGTTGCATCCACCACATACTCATACTATATTTGGGGTTTTTCCTCAAGAAGGAGAGAATATCCACCTCTTAGAATAGAAAATAGATTAGCCTCTTCTTTGAAAGATACACATATCTAACCAATGCCTTCCTCACGATGGTCGATGAAATAGGCTCTAAAAAGGAGCCATGAATATGCTCAATGCTAAAGTCTCCATTATCAATAAGTAGATATCCCTGCTGGATAACTAAGAACAAATCTTCAATCTATTCTCCACCATGCTCAATATTTACTATGTCATCCCCTACAAAATGTAGAAGCTCATCAAATAGGTCAATGTCATCATTCTTTGTAGCCTTTGGGATAATCTTCTCCATAACTTTTTCCTCTGAATAAGAAATAGAGCTATCATCATTTAGCTACAAATGCCTTTTAGCCTTAGGAGTAGCCAAGGAAACACCATTAGAATGTTCATCATTTTCTTCTTCAATTGACTCTTGCATCAATTGTCTTTGTGACTTAATCCTCTCAACATGCAATCTTTGCATTCTATTCTCATTAATTTCATCAAAATCTTTGGAGAAATATTCAAATGAATCAAATTTTAGAGGATTCATTATTGGGTATAAATCAATGCTCACATGTTCCACATGTGTAAGATGCTCATGAATTTTTGTAGATACTGGAGAAACAACAACAATCTCATTATTTTCCCAAACAAGACCGTCCCCATGTTCCTCATGAGTTAGGGTTTCATTCTCATACATTTCTTCTTGGGCCAAAAACTCACGAAGGTTTTCAACATCCTCACATCGTTTCAAAGTTGTTGTTGATGTGGGTATTGGCATACTCACTTCTTCTTCCTCGACAAAGCAAGGAAACTACTCAAACAGCAGCAACGAATCCTCCATTTCATCACTATTCTTATGGTTAACATTCTGCTGCTCCAGCTGATTAGACTTATCCTCTTCTTGTAACATGTTTGTTTTTTAATCTTTTATAGCACATGGAGGCTCACAAACAATAGACTGCTCCTCCTTTTCTTCAGACACCTCCCTCTCTTGCTTGTCTATCCCACTAGCCCATTAAACAACCGGTCCACATTTGTAGAGTGAAATAATGCTAGGACAAGAGGGCTGATGTGGAATGGGAACTTGAAGTGTTTATTGAGTTTTAGGAAGAAAGATAGGCCTTTGAGGTGGTTGATCATGAGGGATAATGGGCTAATTTTGCATGAGAGCAGGCATTTGGCAAGGTGCAACTCTCTAAAACTTGGGATTTTAAATTTGGAAGGCTGCCTTGAAGGTTCAGAAGTTTTCCCCTGCCTTAATCTTGGGATTTTGAAAGGGGAAACCCTCTCCTTCACAGGTTGATCTATATTTGTAAGAGGAGATAGAGGAGCTAGTCTAGGAATGGAGGAGGTAGTTTGGGTTTCCATCCTCTGTATTTGGGCAAGCATTTGCCTCATCTACTCTTCTTCTGTTGCAATTTGTCTAGCCAAACATTCTTGTTCATACCTTTCTTGTGTATTTTGGAGCTGACTAGGAAGGTAAACATGTTGATTTGGAGTAAAACAGGCCTCTTGGGGATGATAGTAAGTGTGGATAGGTTGCCAAGAAGGCTGAGAAAGGGCAGGAGGGAGGCAAACATTAGGATAATGCTGAGGTCTGGGCTGGGAAAATGTTTTAGCCTGGACACTGAGAGACTGGTCATAAGCATGAGAATAATGTTATGGCACAGCATGGCTATCTAGTGTGAAAACATGGGCATTCCCAGTCTAAATTGTTGATAGGGAGGCCCAAAGACTGTATCTTGGTAGGGTGGATGGAAAGAATCATAGTTTCCATAAAATTTTGACATAATAGTGCATTGAAGGAGACTAGAAAATCATTTAAATACTAAAACAAAGAAAACAAATCTGCATCTGAGAACTAGGTACATACTAGCAGAGTCACTAGGTGATTGAAAAGCTCCAAAAGCTAGAAGAGATCAAGAATATCACCTAAATATTGATCCTTGAAAGTATTTTGAGAATATGGGATGCTTAAACCAACAGATGTGACCATGGAGTTGCCATGGTGCTGGAGAAACTACCCCGAATGGCAAGATGCACTAAAGAACATACCAAAATTATTCAATGGATGGTAGGGATCATAAAATTGGTCCCATCGAGTGTGCCAGAAACTGTTGTCACATGAAATTGCACCCATTTTGGACTTGTTGTCCAAACATTCCAATGACACAATGTGACTAATCTCAAGGTGTTGGACCTTGCAGATTAGATTAGACCTCCAGACTTTCTAAGCTTAAGGCTTAGAGAACTAAACCTATGCTTATAAAAGGGGAAGAAGGAGAAATGTTGAAAATAAAAAGGGGTGATGCACCAGATTTAGTTCATTTGATTGGACCTGACATAACACAACAATGATCTTAAAGGTTGAATAAACTCACACAAACCCATAAAAATTCAACAGAGGTTAGAACAAAAATTGAATGCTACAAGAGAGACCATTTTATCCATAATATAATCATACAATATTCAAATAAACGTAGTGTAAGTCTTAGAGAAAGGAAAATTTTAGTTTCTTGTATTAACCATGAAGGCTAAACAACCATTACAAAGAAAGAATGATCTAAAACAGGGAGAAGATAGCACAAAATGGTAACTTTCCATCCATTGTTGAACTAGAAGTAAAGACATGAGAGGTTTGAAAAGGAACAGAGTCCATTAGATTCACTAAGTTCTTGGAAAATGACACTAGGCCCAAGCCTACTAACAAATCTTTCTTCTTGGATAATGACCCAACGACCAACTAACCATACATCTTTTTACATGCTTATATAACTTTACAAATTCTACTGTTGCAATATGGACGTGAGGAAGAGTGGTCAACAAGTTTTGGAGGCTGCCCATGCTTGTTACATCACATCTATATGGACATGTCAGAAAATATTACAAGTCTAGAGTGTCGCCCATACCTAGGTACATCTATTTGATCATATAAGGACCTGCAAAAACTCCTGATTTGCAGGTAATTCATCCACCACATCTACTTATAATATCTATTGTATTAAAACCACACCAACTGCCCTACCTATCTACACATCAATTTCTTTTCACATTAATGGTGCCCCTGGTAGGCCTATTGCAATGTATAGATGTAGCTAGGATGTCCATCAGGTTCGCATGTTTTCAGTTTCATGTCCATTTTATCCATCCTTTAAACTTTTGATGATTTAAAATTTTGGCAAACTTTTTTAGTAGGTTTGCGGGTTAGTTGAAAGCCAAGTCTCTTTTCTCCATTCTCCTTTGCCTTCTTACTTTGCCTCTCTCTCCTACTTCAACAATTCAGCAAAAACCTAAACTCTTGAAAAACTCGTCAAAAGCCAAGTCATCTTTTCTACTTTCTCCTTCACCTTCTTTTGCCTCTCTCTCCTACTTCAACAATTGAGTGAAAACTTGAATTCTTGAACCAATTTTGGCAGGTTCACAGGTTCACGAACCCACTAAACCACCAAAAATACTTGATCCTTAGTCTTTTAGATTCTTGTTCTTTCCTTTTCTTTTGGTAACTTTTGTAGTTAGGGTAAAAATATGAACAACAAACTATCAAACCCTAACTAGCACAATAGAGCACAAACTAGCATGAAAATCAAAATAACAAATGAAAATGCAAACCAATATCCATGCTAAACTTGATTCATCTCCATTGCTCTTCTCAATCTTGCATAGGAATGCATGATTTCGAAGGTTGATTGTGGGGGGAATGTTAGTTGCTCACTATTTCAGCAACATAATGATGGCATAGGATGAATGATGCAAAGGCTCTAATGGTATTTTGATAGCATAAGGATACTTGAAACTCAATGCCTTAGGAAATTCAATAGAACAAGGTTACTTGAGGATCAATGCATTATACAAATGGCTTGTGAGAGGGTTGATTTATAGGAAAGGGCTGATTTGAATTGATGGTTGAGATCGAAAGTTGTTTTCAACGATGTGGACAGCTAGGATTGAATAGGGTTTCCCACTCCATGAGGGAGTTGTAGTCATGTGACAAGTGTGCGAAGGAGAATAAAGGAGACCTAATTTAAATAAAAGATTATTTAAATTAGTTGTGCATGTGAAGGATATTAAATGAAAGTTGTACTACCACACATGACTCAATTGAGAGGTGGACAAGTGTTGGAATGTGGTGAAAGGTGAGGATAAATTCAAATATTTTATTTGAATTAGTTGGAAAATGGGAGAGGGCTCATTTAAATAAATATTTTATTTATTTAACTTAGAGGAAATGTGGGAAATTAATTAAATAAATAGGATTTATTTAATTAATTGGCTAGTGGGATAAATGGGATTAGGATGGGAAATTAATTAAATAAATTAGATTTATTTAATTAATTGGCTAGTGAGATAAATGGGATTAGGATGGGAAATTAATTAAATAAATAGAGATTTATTTAATTAATTGGCTAGTGAGATAAATGGGATTAGGATGGGAAATTAATTAAATAAATAGATATTTATTTAATTAATTGGCTAGTGAGATAAATGGGATTAGGATGGGAAATTAATTAAATAAATAGAATTTATTTAATTAATTGGAAAGTTGGATAAGTGGAATTAGGAGTTGGATTAGGACAAAATGTTACATGATGTCTCTAATAATGTATTTGACTAGGTGTTGCAAGACATGGACGATTTTGGGTGTCTACATTTTGCCCCTCTTTGAGATGATGTTCGAGATGATAAGATTTGTGTCAAGTAACATCATTTCAAAGAAGCTAAGGTATGGATAGAGGAAAATAGATAGGATGATGATGCCCCCTTGAGAGGATAGGCGGGTTGGACAAACACGGGTAGGCTCTCGAAATGAAAGGGATTGGTTAAGGAAGAAAGATAAGGGAATGGATAGAAGAAATGAATGATGTGTTATGTTGCAATGAAGGTAATCAACCATGATGTTTGATATAGCACTAGACATTATGCACCAAGGTATAAGGACAAAGGTGATGATGTGTCTTGTGCACCAGCATAATACAACCTTGTCTGATGTATGAGGAAGAAAACTTAGAGCATTAAAGTCCTAATGCACAAAAGCTATGATATGACCTTAGATGCAAAGATTAATGCAAAAAGTTATTCCAACATACACAAGATATGAATATTAACTGGAATGATACAGATTTGATTCAAATGCAAGATAAAAAGATAACACACACAAGCAAGCAAGAAAGCATGCACAAATGATTCAAAAACAAACAAGGTATTGCCCATGTCAAGCTGTAAACCAATGATTAATTGATTGATTGATGATGATGATGATGATGATGATAGTGTTGTCATTACGGGGAATGATATATCCCTAGATCAACACAAGGATGTGGGAACAATATGTCCCATTAATGATGATGATTGATTGATTGGTTTGGTTTACAACAAGATTAGGATCAAGACCATTGATGTGATTGGATAGTTTGACAAGATTGATTGACTTGAGTGGTATGGATTGATGATTGACTTGCATTTGGATCATTGCTTGGTTTGACTTGATGATTTGATTTGAGGAATTGATTTGATTCGATGAATTGATTTGATTGACTTGATGGATTGATTTGAGTGAATTGATTTGATGATTGGATTGATTTTATTGCTTGTATTTTTGTTAGATATTTGATTTTTTTTGTATTTTTGAAACGATATTTGATTTTTTTGGATTTTTGACATGTTTTGATTTTTTTTGGATTTTTGGAATGTTTGATTTTTTTTGTGTTTTTGAAATGTTTTGATTTTTTTGGATTTTTTAATGTTTTAATGGCATTGGATGACACTTTGATAGCCTTTGCGCTAGATACCAAATGACAAGGGAAAACCAAGTCTAGGTACAAGGAGGTAGGTGGGATGAATGGACAAAAGGTTGGGTGATAGTAAATGGGTTGGAATGCTCATGATAGATGGATGGGTAAGAGGATAGGCCATGGAATGGAAAGCTCATGTAAATGGATAGATACAAGGATAGGCTATAGTGGATGGATGTATGCCTCATAATGGAGCTAGGATGTGATCTCCAAAGGCTATGTTGCATAGGAATAACCTACCCCATTCTAGGTAGTAGACTTAGGATTTTACATGACAAAACTTATGATGAAAGGATGACATGATGGATTGGTTTGGAAGGGATGAGCTATACCAAGAGATACCCAAATCATATTTCAACAATTTTTCCCCTATATATTCATCAAGATCAAAAGGAGGAAGGGAGGATGGATGTACTCAATATGATAGGTATATGGGTGTAATGGCTAAGGATAATAAGATAGGATAGGATAGGATGGTATGGATTTGGTATGATGGGATAGATAGGAAGGAAATGGTAGGTTGGAAATGACAGCTTAGATGAGACAATGTGCCCCCAAGTGTAAGTGACATAGAAGATCAACCTACACATGATGCATGTTTGCCAGGTTTTCATCATGGCACTTATCCAAGGCGCCACCAAGGGTGGTTTTCACCATTGGATGAAGGGATTTCTCTTTACTATTTTGATTTTTTTTAATGGGGAATATTTGGATAGGAGAAGGTGGATATGGATAGGAGGGACCCAAGTGTCTAGTGTCATGAAGGGTGATAGTCCCATTAGAGATGGATGTCATCACATGGACCATGTCAAATGTCATTATGCTTATAAATGTTGGTAGGGGATTGCATGAAAGGGAGATGGAGTAGGTAGATAGTGGATTTTGATGTGGATTATGAAAGGTTTATGCAAGGATGGATAGGGGATAGTAAATTTTTGATGTGGATTATGGAAGGTTTATTCAAGGATGGATAGGGGATAGTGGATTTTGATGTGGATTATGGTTGAAAGTGTAATGGATAGTGGATTATGATGTGGATTATGAAAGGAAGGATAATGGATTATGTAGGACTTATGCAAAAGCATGGACCATAGGGATAGGATGATAGGGGAGATATGTAGGATAGTGGATGGAAGGTGGGGAGATAGAGGTATGTGGGAATGTTGCAGAATGGAAGGGAACCATGACCAACGGTTGCACACACCATGATAAACATTGAATCTTTTGATTTGGAGGAGGGGTAGGAAGTAATGGACATGTTTACTTAGGAGATGGGTGATGGAGTGATTTAGGTACCCACATAGACTTAGGATTTTTAAGATTTTTGCTTTGCTTGTGGGATGGAGGAATTTCATATTTTGGAATGGAGTGAGATTTTTGGATGGAAGTGGATGGTTGGGATTTTTGGGATGTGGATACCTTATTTGATTTGATTGAGTTTTGCTTAGGTACTGTTGACCTATTTTCCTCTATCCAAAGTCAAATGGTCCACCCTTAAAAACCTATGTCTTATATTTCAAATAAGCCTTTAAGTCTTAAGAAGGGCCCGAATGTGCCATGTGGCTGCTTATCGCAGCGTCGCAATGCACCATCAGTGATGTCATCACCCCCCTGAATGGTCGTGATAAGGTGCTAGCTATCAGAGAATGTGGCTTACAGCCATTAAATCAAAGACCCCAAATCGATGAATCAAATGTTGCCAGTGTCTTCTTCTTAGTTCATAGTTCCCAAGTGCCATAGAACTCTGCCATGTATCTTTGGCCATGTTTCTTTTTTGTATAATTTCTATTTCTTACCGAGTGTGCCACGTGCCACCTCCACAGGAATTCAAGGATAAACTTTTGAGAAAGGCATCAAGAAGGAGCATCGTAGTGCCATGTGTCTTTTGTTGCAATGTGTGGAGCTGGCCGCATGTCTCTTTCTTTAATAGGCTTTGAAGTGTCGAGGTACAATATGGTGGGCCCTAAGGTATCATGTCTAAGGTTTCTAAGTGTAGCAAAGTGTGCCACCGCGGGTGATTGAAGGTTGAGAAACAAAGGAAGCTTTTGAAGGCGCGCCAGTCTGCCATCTATCCCAATTTTGAGGCTCTCGGGTGTTGCCACGTTTCAATAATAAAAGAGGCGAAGAGCGCCAAGAGTCACAGTGTCATGTTTTCTCTTTACATCAAAGAGAAACTAAGTAAAAGAGTGTAGGAGGGCCAGAATCGAGTAGTTGCACAAGCGTGGAGGGGAATCCTACCAAAGAGGAATATTTATCGCGCAGCTGCGACAAGGCGACATGTGGCCTCATCTTAGTAAAGGAATTTTAAAGTGCAATGGCTAGTGATGGAATGCTTGGCAACCGTCGATGTAACCCAAAGGGACACGTGGCAGCTTTCTGACTTACAGAGCTTAAAGAAAGCAAATTTTCAGATGGAGGCCCTAGAATGCTACCATTCCCCGCCATGTGGAAGGATCAAGGAATGAAGAGGTGGGCCTGCAGTTTGAAGGATCTAACGGGGGCACATCATCGTAGGGGAATTTTGGTTGCACAGAATATTCTGCATGCGGCTGCGAGGTGACGACATGTGTCCAAGGTGATACAAACACATATACAAAAAATTAAACATGCAAAAAGTGAAGGTGAAGAAATTGCATAAGTGCATAAAATGAATTGAACAATTAGGAGGACCCGATATGAAGGTGACGTCATCTAGTTTTCCTCTTCGACCAAGCTCTGTAGGATGATGACATCATCATGATTTTCAAAGTGCATCTAGTTTTTATATGTCTTTATGCATGCAGATGACGGTTCTCATTACTGCGAAGATAAAATCAACGGTCACCGACTCTAAGGATGAATGTGCAATCTCAGCCAACAGGACGTCTCAGCGACCAACTTGAAGTAATGTTGAACCTAACTATTCAAAGGTTTCAAGTTTTGAAAGATGCATAAATTCAAAGGGCTCGAGGACTTAAAGTGTTGTAAAAGATTTTCTCAAGGGTGATTTGTCTCATATGTCATCAATGAAAATCCTATGCCTCTTAGTTGCCACTTTCAGATATTTGTTGCATTGATGGTTGCAGGTTGATGATTCAGCAGCTTACATTGAAGATCCAAAATATCTTCCATCTACCCATGCTCCAGATATATTTTCTGCATTAAATTCTTGCAGGTCGACATTCCTTCTGGCAAAGATATTTTCTAACAGAGCTTGTGGGGTGAATTTATTGTAACCTAATTAGGTCATTTGGAATCAGTTGCTATATATGAATGAATGTAAGATGTAAAAAGGGTTGGAAAATAGTTAGTCTTATGCTTCTACATTCCAAATAGAGCCCTATTCTACTGTAATGGTGCCTTCTAATTGAATATATGCTAGTTATTTTTACCTCTTTGTGTTAATTTTAGCTCTATGTAAATCTGAGGATGGTTTGTTTGTGAATATCTCACTCCTCTCAACCATTTCTTGCTCCTTAACTCTGTTAGGATCATCTAAATCTGTGAATGCTTCTCGGTCATATTCAGTTTTGTTTTGTATTTCCTCAGTTCTATGAGAGTTCTTACATTCAAACCTGGTGTATCACCTCCCCTTTATTTTCAATTCATCCTTCTTCCTCTTTTCCTATCAGGTGAATAGATTAGGTTTAATCTTAGGCTCACTAAATCTCATATTCAGCAAAGTAACCAGCCTCTCTCTAGAGATTCGGCCTCCCTGGGTCCCACACCTGGAGGTTGCCTCAATGTTTACTAGATTGTTGGAGCCCTAAAAGCCTTCAACTCTGGGTGCAAATCTATGTGACAACAGTTTCTGGCATGCCCGGTGGGACAAACTTGATTATTCTTATCATTCATTGATAAGTTCTGGTGTGCTCTTTAGTGCATCTTTCCATTCAGGGCAATCTCTCCAACACAATGGCAGCTCTACTGAACAAACCTGCTAGTGAAGGTAGCCCAAGTGCCTAAAATTTCATCAAAGATCATAATTTTGGTGGTTTTCCTGGTCTATTCAGCTTTTAGAAGCATCTCAATCACTTGGCGACTCTCTCTGGTATGTATCTAGTTTCTCTCTGGTTGTGGACCTATTCTGCTCTAATTCTGAAATCTTTATGATTATCCAACATTTAGATGCTTCAAAATGTCAAACTGTTATGGAAACTATGGCTACTCCCCTCCATATAGCCAGAATGCAAATTATATGCCTCCATATTAGCCTTTTCAAATGCAAAACACCTTGGGTTTTATGCTATACAATCTTGTTTCATTAGAATATCAGCATCCTCATGATGCTTACCTCCCACCCACCCCTGCTCAGTTTTCTTATCAATCTTATGACGCATATTATCAACCCCAAGAAGACTTTTCTGATCCTAGCCAATATAGCTACCCTTCTAATTAGTTCCAAGATATTGACTATGTGAATAGTGATGTGTTCAAAGAGCTCACGGGCATGTTCCTAGAGCTTAATAGGCTTCTAGACGATAAGAAAAGGAAAAGAGGATATAATCAGCCTCAACGGTGCTATGGTCTTAACATCAGGAACATTAGTGATTTGAAGGAGGCAATGATGGACTTGCAGAGGGAGTGGGATGAGTTTCAAGAAAAGGTAGAGCATGCTCAACAACAGGAGGCCCAAGAAAGGGCTTCTCAAGAAAACTTTGCTATAAGGATTGTGGCTCCTGAGCAGCAAATGAGGCAAGTAGCCCAAGCGGTTCCACCCCCTCTCTATTTCAGGCAACCCCTTTTTCCTGCATATATTTGGCCTGTAGTAGAGCAACCCCAACCTCACAAATTCATAGGCTTCAAAGCCTCTCTCCCTCCACAAGACCCTATTCTTGTGCAAGCTCAGATTATCATTCCCCAAGAATTAATTTTCCCAGAACCCTCTCCCCTCCAAGAAATTCAAGAAGACACTCAAGACTCTTTCCCTGATGTTATTTCAATCTTCAAGGGTGAACCTATTGTCTACAGAGCTAATTGGGAAGATGAGCCAAAGGTGGAGGTGGAAGCAGATGAAACTAACGAAGAGTAGTTTGTTACTCCTATGCTCACAGTGGTAGAATTGTTTGAACCTATTGTACCTATGAGTATTGTTAATTCAAATAAAGGGTTGAATCCTCTAGACTTTAGTTATTTTGAAGCTTTTTCTCATGCATCTGATCAAGCAAACAAGGTTGAAGTGCAAAGAGTGCATGGGGAAAACCTTCAGCTGTAGAGGCAACTTGAGCACAATCCAGTGAAGCGGCAGTCAAAGGATAGAGGCATAGTGGAAAAGATTGCTGATATTATCCCAGGGGTGGATAATGCTGCCCTATTTCATGAACTTCCCAATCACATTAAAAATGAGGATGAGGACATGCAGATGCCAATAGTTCTAGAACAACATGGAGGCAGTAAACATAATGGTGAGTTGCTAGCATGTGAAGAAAAGAAAATAGGCATCCCTATACTAAAAAGTGCAAAGACTGATAGTACAGACTTGTTTGAGGAACTCCCATATTTTATTGAAAATGATGATGAGGAGATTGAACATGGGCAAGAACAAATTAAAGATTTGTTCTTAGTTATCCAACAAGGATACCATCTTCTTGATGGGGAAGATTTCTCTTTTGAACATGTACAAGGTTTATTTTCTAAGCCAAATTTAGAGAATCATGAGCATCTTGTTCATGAGGTGGAGACAGCCATATCTCTAATGGAAACCCAAGAACCAGAATATTCAGATTAGCAGCAGAAGGTTGTAGGATCAGAGCATAGACATACATGTAGCAGTAATGATTTGCATGTCACTTCAAGGGAATGCCCAATCAGGCATCTAGCCCAACTGGAGAAATATCAAAAGGAGTCACCACTTGTCATGCTTACCTCTAAGCATGAAGTTGAGCATAAAAATGGGTGGGATCAGCCCATTTATTCACTTCAAGCCAGTAGCATTAGCAATCAGTCCAGGTGGATAGGTGAGTTTATCTCCTTTTTGGGGGAGGTGTTGTATCAATTTGTCATATGCTCATCCCTCCCTAACCTCTTTTTAACTACCCACATGCATGAGAAACATTACAAATTGTTAAGGGTAGTTACTTTCAAGAACTAGTTAATGGCTTTATTTAAGGTCATCCTTGATTGGTTAGTTTAGGATTAGAGTAGGTTTCATTTCAGTTTTAGATTTCCCTTCAATAAGTGCCTTTGCACTCTATTGTATTCTCATTAGGAGATACATGCTTGTTTTGTTTTGTTTTGCTCTGGTGGTGCCTGCCCAGTTGTTCTAGCTTCTCTGTTCTTGTTACAGTCTCTCTTGACTCTTTGCCCAATGGATGCTTAAGGCCACTGATCTAATTATTTAGCAAGCAAACATCCCTAAGAGGTCACCAAATGTTAACCTATTTTCTTCTATCCAAAGTCAAATGGTACACCCTTAAAAACTTGTGTCTTATATTTCAAATAAGCCTTAAGTCTTAAGAAGGGCCCGAATGTGCCATGTGGCTGCTTATCGCAGTGTCACAGCGTGCCATCAGTGATGTCATCATCTCCTTGCGCGGCCGCGATAAGGCACCAGCTATCAAAGAATGTGGCTTATAGCCATTAAATCAAAGACCCCAAATCGATGAATCAAATGTTGCCAGGTGTCTTCTTCTTAGTTCGCAGTTCCCAGGTAGAACTCTGCCACATATCTTCGGCTATGTTTCTTTTTTGTTTAATTTCTATCTCTTGTCAGAGCATGCCATGCATCGCCTCCATGGGAATTCAAGGATAAACTTTTGGGAAAGGCATTGAGAAGGAGCACCACAGTGCCATGTGTCTTTTGTTGCAATGTGCAAAGCCAGCCGCATGTCTCTTTCTTTAATAGGCTTTGAAGTGTCGAAGTATAGTATGGTGGGCCCCGAGGTATCATGTCTAAGGTTTCTAAGTGCAACGAAGTGTGCCATGTGTCACCTTCATGGGTGATTGAAGGTTGAGAAAGAAAGGAAGCTTTTGAAGGTGCACCATTCTGCCATCTATCCCAGTTTTGAGGCTCTCGAGTGTTGCCACGTTTTAGTAATAAAAGAGGCAGAGAGCACCAAGTGCCACAGTGTCGTGTTTTCTCTTTATATCAAAGAGAAACTAATTAAAAGAGTGCAGGAGGGACATAATTGAATAGTTGCGCAAGCACGCAGGGGAATCCTGTCAGAGAGTAATATTCATCGCACGACTGTGACGAGGTGACACATGGCCTCATCTTAGTAAAGGAATTTTAAAGTGCAATGGCTAGTGATGGAATGCTTGACAATCATCGATCTAACCCAAAGGGACACATGGTAGCTTTCCAGCTTGCAGAGCTTAAAGGAAGCAAATTTTTGGATGGAGGCCCCGGAATGCTACCGTTCCCCGCCACGTGGAAGGATCAAGGAATGAAGAGGTGGGCCTGGATTTCGAAAGATCTAATGGTGGCACAGCGTCATAGATGAATTTTGGTTGCATGAAATATTTTGCGTGTCACTGTGAGGTGATGACACACATCCAAGGCGATGCAAAGACATATACAAAAAATTGAACATGCAAAAAGCGAAGGTGAAGAAATTGCATAAGTGCATAAAATAAATTGAATAGTTAGGAGGACCTGATATGAAGGTGACGTCATCTAGTTTTCCTCTTCAACCAAGCTCTACAGGATGATGACATCATCATGATTTTCAAAGTGCATCCAATTTTTGTATGTCTTTATGCATGCGGATGACAGTTCTCATTGTTGCGAAGATAAAATTGACGATTGCCAACTCTAAGGATGAATGTGCAAGCTCGGCCGAGAGGACATCTCAGCGACCATCTTGAAGTAATGTCGAGCCCCACTGTTCAAAGGTTTCAAGTTTTGAAAGATGCAGAAATTCAAAGGGCTTGAGGACTTAAAGTGTTGTAAAATCTTTGCTCAGGGGTGATTTGTCTCATATGCCATTAATGCAAATCCTATGCCTCTCAGCTGCCCCTTTCAGATATTTGTTGCATTTATGGTTGCAGGTCGATGATTCAGCAGCTTGCATTGAAGATCCAAAATATCTTCCATCTGCCCATGCTCCAGATATATTTTCTGCATTAAATTCTTGCAGGTCAAAATTCCTTCTGGCGAAGATATTTTCTAACAAAGCCCGTGGGGCAAATTTATTGTAACCTAATTAGGTCGTTTGGAATCAGATGCTATATATGCATGAATGTAAGATGTAAAAAGGGTTGGAAAATAGTTAGTCTTATGCTTCTGTATTCCAAACAGAGCCCTTCTCTACTATAATGGTGCCTTCTAACTGAATATATCCTGGTTATTTTTACCTCTTTGTGTTAATTTTAGCTCTATGTAAATCTGAGGATGGTTTGTCTATGAATATCTCATTCCTCTCAACCATTTCTTGCTCCTTACCTCTGTTAGGATCATATAAATTTGTGTATGCTTATCAGTCATATTTAGTTATGTTGTGTATTTCCTCAGTTCTGTGAGAGTTCTTACATTTGAACCTGGTGTATCACCTCCCCTTTATTTTCAGTTCATCCTTCTTCCTCTTTTCCTATTAGGTGAATAGATTAGGTTTAGTCTTAGGCTCATTGAATCTCATATTCAGCAAAGGAACCAACCTCTCTATAGAGATTAGGCCTCTCTACAGGGTCCCACACCTGGAGGTCATCTCAATGTTTCACTAGATTGTTGGAGCCCTAAAAGCCTTCAACTCTGGGTGCAAATCTATGTGACAACAGGTACCCAAACCATTTTAGTTTTTGACTTTTCTTTTGGAGGTATAGGTTTAGATAGCTTTTTGGATGTATTTTGTTTTGAACTTTTGCATTGATGTCCCAAGGCATGAGGATCTTTAGGATTTTTGGTAGGACTTTTGGCTTTATAGGTAGAGGCATCCAAATTTTTGCTTTTGAATCCCATAGGTTTGGTGGAATGAGTGGAAGCTTTATGTTTAGACAATGTGTGCATTTGTTAGTCATGATTAGGATTTTTAGAGGACTATGGATAAGTGGATAATTAGGCATTGGTAGAAGTCAAGGCAAAGTGGATGGAGGGATAGTAGGAGTTGGAAGGAGTGGAGGTAAAGTTGATGGAGGGAAATTAGGAGTTGGAAGTAATGGAGGTAAATTGGATGGTGGAAGGTGTATGGTCACATGCTTTTGACATATGTAGGATGGTGGAGGTGTAATGACAACATATGTTTTGGGTGTGTGATAGGATTCGCGATGGAAAGGGATGGATTTATGATGCATGGAGGAATTACCAACATCTTTAGATTGTTTACCTTGGGGTGTGTATCCAAGTCCATATAAGCATGGAGGGACCTTGACATAGATTGGTTCTAAATTAATACCTTGTTCATTAAGGCCTAAGCCTTTACCTTGGTAGTTCATGTTTTGGAGTATACGATGGAGTATGGTACTGGGTGTAGTTTGAACATTAGACTGAGTTCATTATTGGATGGAGAGGGTGAGGTGGAGGACAAAGGTTGTTGTTGTCCTAAGGAAGAACATTCATGGATGAAGGTGGATAGACCAATGGGATATGTGGGTGGACTTGAAATGGGGTCAATGGTGAATGTGGAAGGACCATTAGGATCTTAATTATGTTCATTTACATCCAAGCTATTTGTTTGATCTTCTATGCTTACTTGGGAGACATGTGTCTCATCAAGGGAGGCGGATATTTGTAGATCATGGATAGGACTAGGTGGAGGATGGATAGGAGCAATTTGGATATCTTATTCATGGATGGTTATGGGAGTAGGGATAGTTGGAGTGATAATCTCTTGATCATGGAATGCATAAAGTTTGACTAAGAGGAACATCATGGTTTTCATGATCATAGATAAAACCTTGATCATAAATATGAGCATAAACAGGATTAAGTGTGCTATGAATGAGATAAATTTTCTCACGAATAGGGTCATGATCATAGATAATATCTTTATCATATAAAATATATAGGTCATGGATGAGTTGAACTTAGAGATGCTTTGATATTGATTTGGATGAGGGCTTGATGTTTCCACATGATTTGGATTATACTCTTGACATAGCTCTTGATTTTGGAAGTGGAAGTGGGAGACTCTTGGATGGACTTGATAATATCTTGACAATGATCAACACGAGGGTACAATAGCTCTTGACTTAGATTCATGGTGGGAGACTCTTCAATAGGCTTGATGGGTTGTGGATCACATGATGGGATTGGAGTATTAGGCAAGGTGTTTGAAGTCTCTTCAATAGACTCAAGGATAGGTGTTTGACATGGAGATGGTTTATTCCTTGCTAATAGCCAATGGATCACATCCTTTGCAAGTGTATGGGTGAATTTACAATATAGTTGATAGATAATAATGGTGGATGGTGTTGTAGGCTTAGGATTAGGATTTTGATTAGATGGAGGGAAAATGGGATTGGACATATTAGGATTTGGATTGGATGGAGGGATAGTAGGGTTGGATGGATTAGGACTTGGACTAGATGAGGGTGACACATGGGATTGGGATGATTTATCATTCTTAAGGATGCTATGTTTATACATCTTGTAGATGAGTTGGATAAATATGGGGCATTCATTTGTATTATGACCTTTGATCCTATGGTATGCACAATAATCATTTTCATTGTATGCACTTTCCTCACATGGTTTGATTTCAGGAAGTTCAATGAGTTTTGCTTCAAGCATCCATTGTAAAATCATCTCAACATTATCTCTTGATTTAGGCTTAGAGTAACATGGTGATGGAGGTAATGAAGGGCTTGATGGATTAGAAGGTTGATGGATCAATGGCCTTGGAGGAGGATCACATGGTGGTGTAGGGATAGGACTAATAGGCTCATGGATTGGATTTTGAGTGGATGGTAATGTAGGGTACTCATAGGATGCATAATCTAGATTGGTATCTCCCTTTTCAAAGGTAGCATGAGGACTTAAGGATGTTTGATCTTGCTTCATAGGGTAACATGGGCTTGCATGTTCTTGTTGTGGACGCCATTGATAGTATTGTGAATGGGTCTGATGGTGAGATGAAATGGTGGGATATGTAGATAAAAGATCTTAGGGTTGGTTGATATTGGAAGAAGTGGTGTATGGTGATGTAGAATTAACATGATATGTGGATGAATTGGATTGGTATGAAGTTGAGGGAATTTGATCTTGTTGCCAAGGTGGACTTGGGCTCACTTGTGCTTGTTGTGAAATGAATTGACATGTTGATGTGGCATTGACATGGAAAGATGTGGGATAAATTGATGTGGAATTGACTTGACATATGGATGGACTAGGTTGGTATGAAGTGGGATAAGTTGATGTAGAATTGACTTGATATGTGGATGGATTAGATTGGTATGAAGTGGGATAAGTTGATGTAGCATTGACTTGATAGGTGGGTGGATTAGATTGGTATCAAGTGGAGGGCGATGACACTTAGGAATGAGGTGGAATTGGTTGATGTTGAATGGATAGGGGATGCATTTTTGGGTTAGAAAAATGACCATGATATGTTGGGCTTGTGCTAGGAGGTGTTGTATTTGAGGTGATTGGATTTTTTTAAGTTTTTGGATGATGACATGGAGTCTTTGTATGTTTTGTTGGTCTAGAGGTTGTGGAATTTGGTGAAGTATTCAAATGATGTCTGGTATTGTAGTGCTAGGTCTTCTAATGTTGGCATGGTGTCACACATGTGTTTAAGGATTAAGATCCTTTTGGCAAGTGCTTGACTAAGATTTGGATGATGATGTGGAATGATTGGGATAATGATTGATTGGATTAGAAAGACGATGATGATGACTAGGATATGATTAGGATGATTAGGATGACTTGTCTTAGACTTAATGTGATGGAAAGAATATTTAGGAAGAAGTGTTTGCGTTTGGTGTTGATAGCTTGATTTGGCAATTTGCAAACAAATGATTACACATGTACACACATGAATCACACATGCAAGACACATAAACAAGTTTGACTTTGAAATTTTAAGAATGTGATGATTAAGCAAGCACTTGGAGAAGACACATCAACAAGCCTATGACTAGTCAAGTGGGTATGGCCAATTAGGTCTTACTCCAGGTTGCACGAGTTGACTAGGGATGTCCCCAATATACTCAAGGTACGGGGGGCCCAATTCCATGAAATGAAAGTGAAATAATGCCACACAGCCAGGCGAAAGGTGTAACCCACCCTTCACCTTCACTTCCCAAAGGTATAAAGTTCTTTGGGGCTTAGCTAAGAGAGACAAGATTTCAACTTCCAAAGAGGTGTCTTTCAATTCACACCTCACTATTTATACTCCATTGGGATGCTAGAGTTGAGGTCATCCCTTAGAGTGGTGTGTCTCCAAGTAGGCCTCCTAGGAAGAGTATGACAGAAGAAAACCAAGTGAGGTGTTTTTGATCTCCAAGATCACCTTGTGGTGCAAGGAGAGAGCATACACACATACACTTGATTCACACTCACACTTGTTAATTTCCCTTTAAGAAAATGAAATGTGTGGTGTGAAAATGAATGGATGAGAAGTGTTTTTGATTCTCAAGATCGCACGAAGTGCATGAGAAGAGCATACACACCACTAATCTCACTCAAATTGACTAAGCAATGAAGACACTTGTTCATTTTAACCCTAAGTCAAATGTGTGATGGAAGACACTTGTTCATTTTATGCCCAATTTTTGATGTGAATGAAGACAAGAGTGTGTTTTAGAGCCCAAATCAAAATGTGTATGCAAACAAGATGTTCTTTTTAACCTCAAATTGAAGTGTGTTTGCAAACAATGATTATGAAGAAATGAAAAGAGATGAAAGATGAAACGAGTGCACCTGATTAATTCACTTTCCAATCTACTATGTATGCTGATGTTGATGTCGTTCCAGCTCCGTTGGATCACCTACAAGCCACAAAATCAAAAAACAATCAAGTAAACTTGCACATGAAAGCATTATGCAGAAAATGAAGAATCTAATAAAAATCTGATCAAGATGAATAGATATAGCAGAATGGATTGCATAAATAGAAAATTCATAAAATTCTATGCACTTTTTTTAAAAAATCATGAAAAATGGATCAATTTTGCTCAAGATTTGCTCATTTAAAGTTTGCATGCAAGTTTGACTTTGACCAAGAAAAAATCCTGATCAATGACATAGTCACCTGATAAAATCTCCATCGTTGCAAATTTAGTGGAGTCATCTTTCCAACGATCAATTCATGCAATTAGAATTGTTTATCTTTCAACTAGTTTATTCCTATGCACAACCTCTAGATTAAAACTCAGAAATCCTTAACTGTACACATAGTACAGGCATCATCCAAGAAGAATATGATTCCTTGGTTTGAAAATTTAAATGTAACACATTATATAGCCAGTAGGTTTCTTGATATAGGATTTGTTGGTCCGTTGAGTTGTGTGCATTCCCTTTCTGCATTAATGTATTGGTTAATAATGGAGTTCGACAACAAATAGGCATGTCAAAGATACACTTTACTATTAGAGGATTTAATAACATGGTTATATCTTGCATGGGCACTATTATTCTTCCAATTAAGGTTGGATCTTGCACACTATATGCCTTGTACCATGTAATCCCTAAAAATTTGACTTTAATATCCTTCTTGGGTGTCCATGGTTACATGCTATGAAAGTTGTAGCCTCTACTTTACATCAATGTGTCAAATTTTGGCATTAAGGGAAACTTTATCACACACTTATTATTCTTCAACCATAAAAAATGTGTAAACCAATGGATAGTTCCAATATTTTCATTGCACAAAATAATTAGTGGGATACAAATTCCATAAATCATGACTTCCTACTCTATAGAACTTAAGATGACAATGACTAGGGTCCATTAGATTTTGTACCTTTTGGTGTGAATGAATATCATGTTGATCCTAATGTTTACAAAATTCCATCTCTTGATATGGGCCCATGCATTTATGGAACAACACCTAAGGCATAAATGATGAGGAGGAATGCATGTATGATAGTGATCCTAAGAGTCATACTTCCATGAATGAATCGCCTTCTCCCCTATCAGTCAAACAAATTTATGGTCTTGGGTATAAACTTATGTGTAAACTCAAATACAAAGGCAAATGACTAGGAAAGAATGAACAAGGTCATTGTAGATTTGTAGAACCACAAGAAGCTAGATTACATCATGGAGTAGGATACCACTATGAAGAAGTCACACATTGGCTAGAGGAACACAAATGAAAATGTAAAGAATATGAAATTCAACCTAGTACAAACCCTAACGAGGCATCTTACTCATTGATTATATATGATTATGTGATTCCTTTTAAGATATTGACTAATTCATTATTTAGGGACTCCATATAAACATTTAGTTTTTATTGATTATTAATGGCAAATGTAAAATTGGAGGTATAACAATGCTTCCTATACTAATCTATGAGGAGATAAATGTGCAAAAATAAACTTAATCTTATAGTCAAAATAAAAAACATACACTCACAACATAATGATGTATGTGGGGAAACCCTTTCAAGAGAAAAACTCCACACTCCAAAGCATAAACCAATTGTATTATCAATAAGAAGTAATCAATTACAATACAATAATCAAGGACATGCTCTTATAGGAGTATCACCAACATGTAAAACTAGAGTAATTCTGGCAACATTACAATACCTACAAAATATAGTATGCATACTCCAACCCAGGCATCCAATAAATAGGCAAAATACAAACAAATCAAGTTTGATTTACAAAAACCATGAGCCAGAAAAATGACCCAAAAGTGTCACCATATTTGGCCTAAATTCCAACACCACATTTCATGAGGTGGTCAATACGCTATATTTAGCATGTATGCCTTGCACCTTATCATAACTTGCATAAACTATCATAGTCTCCCCCTCAAAATGGGCACTCCATTTTGACATATTCAAACCCATTCAAAGATGTAAGGTTGAGATATCTTTCCCAACATTTTCCTACTTGTTGAATATCTTGTAAGAGAAAAAGTGGGAACTCCAACATTATCATCTAACTATTATCACCTGAAATTGCATCCTTTTGTTGAAGCCTTGACAGTTCCAACAATTTCATACTAACATGGGATTGGTCTCAAGGTGTGGGACCTTGCAATTGAGACCAAACCTTCAGAGAAGGTTGGTTCCTCTTTCTGAGCTTAAGGCTCAAAGAATTAAACTAAATATAATGCTAATGATCACCAAGGAAAAGGGAGAGAGGGAATACAAAAGGGGAAAGGTGATACACCAAGATTTAGGGTGTTCGGATGCAACTAAAATAAAATAGTAATGATCTCAATGCTAAAGAGGATTCACATAGAATCATGCAGGTTCAAATAGAGGTTAAGGTAGAGAAATGAAAGTATGAAAGGGATTGTTTTATCCCCAATACATAGCTTACATCTATCAAATAAACACAGTGCAAGAACAATGAGAGAGGCAAAATTTAGTTTATATTGATCATAGAGGCTAAATAGTCATTACAAAGGAAGAAAAATTTATTACAAACATGGAATGGACACAAAATGATAGACTCTCCTTCATTGGTGAATTGGTACAGAGATATGAGAGGCTCAACAAAAGTGCACAGTCCATCAAATCCACCCAGTTCTGGAGAAAACCACAAAGTCTGAGCCTGCAAAGAACTTTTTGCCTCTGAAAGTGACCCAGTGCAGCTAACCAACAACCTTTTTTACATCTTTGCATCATGTATATATAGTATTTTGGATCTATGTGCAGCAATAGGTGCTGAATTTTGGTCAATCGATTTGATTTATATGCCCATGCTACATTAAAATCTAGCTCAGAAGCCCTATCAGAAGACCTGCAGAAAGGGATGGCAGCCATGCTCTTCCAGGTCTACAAACTAGCAAAAGAAGATCTCCTACATGCATGGGATGTCAAACACATTAAAAGGGGAAGGTTTGAAATCCTTCCATGTACCGGAAAAGTCCATTTTGTCCCTTCTTGTACAATCACATTGAAGGATATAGTTGTTTCAACTACCTGATTCTGACTTTTTTGCAACATTTGTGCTTTAGGTATTAAATCCCTTCTGCAACAGTAGAAAATTGTGTCTTTCAAGCTTTTACAAAACTTTAAAATATTTAAATTTCTTTAAAATATTTTAAAGTATTACATTTCATTGATTTTCCCTTTTTTAGCTTTTTATTTTGCCTTATCAATAAAAACTCTTTTTCACGAACTGAGCTTTCCTTTGTCTTTCCCTTTTTTTATTTGTCGGCAAAGATCCACTTCTATGAACCTCTTTGGTTTTGCTTTTTCCTTATTAGAAAAATCTCCTTTTTGAGAACTAGGCCCTCTCTTTTGCTCTCTGAGCCTCTTGGTCTTCATTCTCGCCTTATCAACAAATTCTCATTTCTGCAAACCAACCAAACCTTTATCTTTTCCTTTAGTTAGTGAAAATCCCTTTTCACAAACTAACACCTTGGCTGACTTCTTTATCTTTCTTTCTCTTGACTCCTTTGTCAGTGATTTTCTATTTTTACAAACTTGGCCATCTCCTTCCTTTTCTTCTTTACCTTGTCGGCAAAGTCCACTTTTGCGAACCTGGCCATCTAATTGCCTTATCAGTGAATTTTCACTTTTGCAAACTTGGCATGCTTGGTCCTTTATTTTGCCTTATTAGAAAAATCTCTATTTGGTGAACTTTACTTTTATGTCACCTTCTTCCATTTTGCCTTATTGACAAATCTCCCCATTCACGAACTTCACTTATATTCTTCTTTCTTGCCTTGTTAGTGAAATTCACCTTTTGTGAACCAACCATGCCTTCACCGCTTTATCTCTTTCTCCTATGGGCTCCTTTGTCGATGATTCACCTTATAGACAAACTTGGAAATTATGAACTTGTTGGTAAGTTCGCCATCCTGCTGATTCCCCAACCTCTTTCATTTGGTCTTCGGTTTGCCTTATTTCTTCCTGCTTTATGGGCAAAAAATTGCATTCTGCGAACTCTCTTTGCCTTAGTCAATTTTCACCTTATTAGTGAACTTTCCACTTGGTGAATCATTTCTTCTTTATTGGCAAAATCTCCTTGCCACAAACCAACTATTCCTTTGCCCGGCCCCAAACCCCAGCGAGGATAAATAACTAGTGTACAGTACTTGCATGATCAGTCACCACATACCAACACTTTCTCTTGACTCCTTTATCGGTAATTTTCTACTTTTAAGAACTTGGCCATCTCCTTCCTTTCCTTCTTTACCTTATCAACAAAGTTCCACTTTTGTGAACCTGGCCATCTAATCACCTTATCAGCTGTAATGTCAGAAAATGTCCCCTTGGGGGCTTTTCCCTCAAAAGGTTTAGCTCCTGGGTCTCTTAGCTATATTTAGGACATCTTGCATCATAATTCAACAACCCAATGGAATGAAACCCAGGTATCATGACAAATGAGACCTAGGGGGACCCCTTGAGCCTAACCCTATCCAAAATAGGGGGGAGGACTTGGGCACCCGCACCCTAGTCCTACCCTATTTTGGGTTAGGCCCAAATTTCTAGTGTTGGTTTATGACCGTTATTTCGTCCCTAGGTCGACACGGTAAGTTTGAATTTACAAAATCTTAGCGGGAGTGTTTGTAGTTGCATATAAAAACATGTTTAGGCATTTATTTGTAAACTAGATTGTTATTGTGAACTTTATGCATTCTAAAGGTGATTCAAGGCTTTCATTGTGTTGCAAGAGCAGATTTGTGTTGTCTATGTGTTTGTGTTTACAAATTTGAGCATCTATCTCCTCATGGCATGAAGAGCTTCTTCCTCCATGACATCTTCACTACAAGGTGATTCATTTGTGTTTTCAAGCATTTATCATTTGGTTTTTGCCTCTGTCTCCCAAGGCACGCACTCTCTATCTAACAACGATGTTCGGAAGGCTTGAATATCTCTCCGGGGCTTGACTGAGGCAAGCCTCTAAACACCACAACCCCCTCCCAAAGTTTTCATGATTGCAGGTTACATGTTGGAGTTGCAGGAAAAATGAAATTGCATGAGGGTACAACAAAGTGTCAGAATTGCAGATCAGTGAAGAAAAGGACACCTTGGACTTGGGTGCCCGCTCATTAGTCCTTGAAGTTCTGCAACGAGAAAATCTCCGGTACAGTAGATACAGGTGCAAACCTTGTTTCCATATCTCGACAAAAAGCAGGGCCTTGGACTTGGGTACCCACTCTTTAGTCCCCAAATTTTTTGCCTCGGAACCCCAAAAATAGGTGCACAGTTATTTGTTATTTTACATATTTTTGTAGAAACATTTTCTGTAATTCATCTGTTTACTGTCATATTTGCATAATTAGGGTTTTAAGGTACAATTAAGCATAAGAGAAGGAAATTGTCAATCAAATCATAAAAATCCAAGTTTCCCTACATATCAATAGTGACCTAGGGTATGATAGTACATTGCAACTCGACCCTAGGTCCTTGAATGTAAGGGTGAAAGGAGGATACATATACAAAGCTACCAAAAACTCAACTATCCAAATTTCACCCTTTACATTTTGGTGAACCCGTGTTATTGGACTTAATTGCACCTTGATGAGTTTTTTTCTTCAGATTTACAGTAATTTCATTCATTCATATAGTCATTCATCTTATTGCAATAGAAAACTTACAAAAAAATTGAAAATTTGGAAAAATTGGAAAAAAAAATTGCATTCTAGGGTTTGCATGTTGCATCAATTAAATTGAATTTCATCACATTTCTGATTTTTGCATTATATCTGATTTAAATTACAGAAAATTACAAAAAATCATTAATTTGTATTGCATTTTCATCATAAAATTGCTAGGGTTTTGTTGAAAATTGTGAATTTTGCATATAACCTAGTAATTCCAAAATCTAGGGTTTCTAGGTAAAATCTTGTTTCAAATTTCTTCTATTGATTTTAAAGGCTCATTCAAATTTTCATTTGGCTGAAGTCTTGCATTTTGGAACAAATTTGCATTTAGATTTTAAAAATTTGTATTTTTGCATAGAAAAAGTCAACAAAAACTAGCATTTTCATTGATTTTTCATTAGATTTGCACTTGCATTTTGCATGTTAGAGAATGGAAATCATTTTCAGATCTGAAATCATATAATTTTCATTATATATCATCTTGAAAAACATTCATATAGCATTTTGTTTCAAGATCTCAAACCTAGGGCTTCAAAGACATTGATTTTCACTAGATTTGGCCTTATCAACTCTCTAAATTTGCACCATAGGCATGTTGTGAAGGATATTTTTGCACTAATTGGTTGTTATTAGGGTAATAATTTTTTTCCCCTCCTAAAAATCTCCACAACACCTTTCTATTGGGCTCTTATAGTGACAATTTGGTGAAAAACCACACATTTTTGCTATTTTTGCCTTAGGGTTTGGCCTAGTTTGCACTCCAAGTGTGTTGTGACAGATTTTTTGGCAATAGGTGGATGTTAGCACTAATATAATTTGATTTTCATCATAATTTTCCCCACAACACCCCTTTTCATGCTCTTTTGCATTGAGATTTGGTGAAAAAACCGCATATTTTAGTGCATTTTTCACTATATTTTGACTTGTTTTCATCTTAGATTTGCATCAAAAGTGTGTTGTAAAGTATATTATTGTTGTATTAGACTGATATCATACATATTATTTGTTGTCCCTGATCACAATCCTTACAACACCTTTTCTTTCATATATTTGCATTGAAAAAGTATAAAAAATCAAGCATTTTAGGTCATTTTTGCATATAGTGTTGCACTTGTCTTTGGCATACTTTTGAAAAACTTTTCAAATCTGATTTTGCATCTCATTATGGAATTTTCATGTTATTCATCTCTGAAATCTTTTCATGAGTAGATCCTAGATTTTGAAAATTTCTCTAATTTCACTAATGAGAATCCTCATATTCTAGAACACATAGCTTATATCAGTGGTATTGATGCTTCTGTATGTTCTACATATGAATTGCAATTACTTTGTTATACACATGACTTTAGTAGCTTCACTTTACTCATAGGAGCATATCCTTCGATATTAGAAGATTTAACCAAATCCATCTCTAGGAATACTCATGAGAAAGATGAGAGTGAAAAGCCTCTTTCAACCACAGAATATGATGATGATGATGTACCTTCCTCTCATCCCATTGCTCTCCCTAGCCAAGATGTAGCATTAGTGGATGAGAAAAGTTCTCTCACATTAAATCCTTTAGGGATGGATGTTGGGTGCAATCAAGAGGGAAACAATGTTAATTCAATTGTCATTAATAGACTTGGTAGCAATATTCCTAAAATGACTATCAGAGGGGAACTTAGTGCACTCTCTTGCTTAAAACCGGTGATTATTCTCCAAAGTGCTTAACAACCACCTAGACCTCCCGATCACATCTATGATTATGCAAAGCAAATTTCTCAAAGAAATCTAGGTGTTCAAAATGCGTTACAACAACCACACCACAATGTGATTGCTCATACTATAACACCCGTAATAATAAGCAAAGTAAGCAAGCACTTCATGTACCTGTCTCTCTTCCATGTTCTCAACCTATGCTCCCTTCACCACCTCATCTTACTCATAAAAGTGGTCAAGATTATGATCTTGTCGAACAGCTTCGCACTACTTCGGCTAAGATCTCGCTTTGGGATTTAATACAAACATCACCTACATACCATGGAATGCTCCAAGAAGCCTTGCAAAAGGTGATTGTCCCACCTACTACTAAGCCTAATGATGTAGCAACCATACTGGATAGTATGCATGCGACAAAAATGGATATACTCTTTCAACCACATGAATTACCGTCAATTGAAGTTCAAAACCAATATGATCCTCTTGTAATCTTTGTCACAATAAATAAAACATTGGTAAAACGAGTTATGATTTACAATGGATCGGCTCTTAATGTTTGTAGCATTGACCTACTACACCAAATTAAAGCTGACACATCACAAATCAAACTAGATGGCATTAGCATCCATGGCTTTGATAATGTTGGATGACAATCCGTGGGCACTATAACTTGTTGATAACTGAGGGGGGGGGGGGGGGGGGTGAATCAGTTATCCTAATTATTTCTTCTTTTGAACTTTCTTATTAATCAAAGCATCATTGAATCAAACAAACAAACATTACCATGAAATGAGAAACACATGACACAGTAGTTTTGACGTGGAAACCCGGTTAAGGGAGAAAACCACGGGGTGATTAACCCAAAGATTATTCTCTGTTAGAAGAATAAGGAATTACAAAAATGGCACTTGCCAATTAGGGCTCACTGCCCGAGCACACTGCTCACAAAGAGGCACACTGCCTACAAGGAGACACACTATCTACAAAAGAATGTTTATACAATACTTGAACTGATTGGAAGCATCTACATATGCTGGAGTTCAGTTTCAGTTAGGCTCTGTATACTAATCTGCTGCACTTCATCTTTCCTCTGTTCTTTATTCTGCTTTCCTTTCACATACCGAATCTTTCTTACTACTTCTGCTCTGTTATGCACTTATTTGCATACACCATCATACAATCACACATCTCACTACTAAATCCATCCTCTATATATATATCCGCACAAGTAATTTCATCACCTTTCTAGTCGGCATCCGGAATAGTCTATTTTCTTACAAACTCTGTTCTGTCGGTTGAATCCTTGCTCACCAAGCAATACGGATCAAGCATATACTTGTAGATATCATTAATCATGTCGGCCAAACATGATTCATGCCTTCACAACCTTTACCATCAACAGTAACACATCCAGAAAATAGTCTGATGCTCTGTCAGTCAATTCTTCCTCTGTTCTCACTGTCTCTCAGGAATCCGGTACTCAACTATTCATATCTTTTTCCTTGTCCATCACCGGAGGCTAAATCCTTGAAATATACTACTCAAGGTAGTCCTCTTGACTTCCCCAAATCTGCACTGCACCAAGACACTTCCTCTAAGAGATCCGGACCTATCTGTCGGACCTTGCCACATGCTCTGTTCTTGTTCACCGGACCACAACAATCTTCATTCTGACTTCCGGTAGAGACACACCATGACTTGCGGATATGTGGGATGACCTTTGTTGCCATCAATGACAACAACCATGAATACATATAGTGTCTCTTGCCAACAATCTCCCCCTTTGGCATTGATGGCAACACTTAGTGAAAAATGACTAAGTGTTTACACTGTGCTCGCCCTTGGCTGATGCTCTATCTTTATATACAATTTCCAGAACTCCCCCTTAGTTGGATTCCTCATTTTTCACTGCTCCTCACTCCCCCTTTGACATCAATGGCAAAGGGTAGGGTCCGCACACCAAAATTTTCAAAGATTTACTATACATAGCCGCATATTTACATACTCACATAAACTGAAGAATGTCTGCAAAGGATGTCTTCAATTGGACCAGTTCTGTAACCCAGCTTTGCTTCATTCTGTCCAAAATTGAAATGTGACCACTTAACAAAAATGCAAAAGTTTCTGCCCTTTTGAGATCTGTCGGATCATTTGTTTGGGCGGTAGTCTGAGCATCACTGATGGCTTCATGCATAGTTTCTAACTTAGGGATTATAATCCTTCTAAGTTCTCCCATCCGGTTAGTTATATTCTTCCTTTCCTTCTCAAAGTTCTTTATTGCATTTGTGATTGCAATAGTTTGACATTCTTGATTCACTATGGAGGAAGAGAGAGGATCAAAACTTTGAGATAAACTTTGTAGTTTGTCCTGTTCCTCTTTTATTTTCTTATCAATTTCTACTGTTGCCTTTGACCAGGAGATACAAAATTTGTAAATGTCACCGCCATCCTTAAGAGCATTTTCTAAGCTCTTTATTCCAATACTCATATTTCTCCTATCATTAGAGATTAATCCTAGTACTTCTGAAAATCTTTTATCCAAAAATTCCTTCCGGACCTTTTCTTCAGCTGATTTTTCTAGGGAATCAAAATGTGTATCAACACTGCTGACTAAGGTTTTGAGATTACCGGAAGAGGAGGCTGTCGGATCTATCTGGACTGATGGCATAAACTTTTCAAGCACTCCGGAAGCAGCCTCTATCAACTCACAGTCTTCCATATGAGACTTTAGGAGTTTTTCATTTGCCTTAGCATTTGCAAATGAAGCTATCTTCATTGTCTATACAAGAGAGAGAGTCAAAGTTGAATGGGCCTCTTAGAAGCTCCGGTTCATCAATCTCTATTGTTTCTTGGCTCAGAAACTTTTGAACAGTTTGTGCAGTGTCTCTTGCTGGAGACAGATGTTTCTTCTCTTCTGCAGTTTTGTCCTTTGGAGTCTTTACATTCTTTCCACTTTCAGTTGTGGTTTTCTCTGTTGGAATCTTCTCTTTCTCTGCATCCTTGGTGCTGTCAACCTCTTTTTCTTTTACTGCTGCTTCTTTCTCCTGTAATTTCTCTTCTTCTTGGGATCCGGAGACTGTAGGAGAAGCCAGAGGAGAGATGTTAGTCTGTTCAAGGGGCACTTCTTCCGGAGCAGATGATTCCAAGTCCACAGCTATTTCTGCACCTAAGTCCTCTACAACAGGAAGATTAAACCTTTTGAAGGCCTTCCGGAGGATCTCTTCTGTCTCTATGGCCACCTTGTCAGTCTCACCAAGCATGAGTTGATTCATTCTTGCTTTACTCCTGAACTCATCTTTGTAGTCTTTGAATATTATGTTCATTGTCTTGGGATCAATTTGAGGATATAGCTGAATAGCTATCTACTCCCGGATCTCAAGATCTTTTGCCTGAGCATTATTCCTTCTTATTTCTAATTCCTTTTCTAGGCTTTTAGGAATTAGAGATATGATCTCAATGAAAGCCTTATTGTATATGTTCAGATACTTGACTGTGGCTTCCTACAGAATCTTTTGGTCAGCCTCATTGTAGTCATCATAGAATTCAGTCATTGGTTGAAGGTTTCCATCCACCGTGACTGACTTGATTACACTCTCTAGAGACAAGGTGGGCTTTTCAACAACTACTTCTACCATTTCTTCCTTGTCTTGGCCTGTGGAGGGTTTACCGGATCCTTTCTTCTTCTGCTTCTTTATTTCTTTTACTCCCTCATCTGACTCAGTTTCCTATTCATCCTTTTGGCTTTCATAAGCTCTTGAGGCTTTTGTCTTAGATCTTTTACCGGATGCTTGGACTTCTAGTTTCAAGCTTTTGGTTCTAACAGGTGTAGATCCTTTTGATGATCTGGTCCGGGTTGAGGTTTCCACCGGAGCACTTTTCTTGCTTTTCTTTTCTGCCTCTTTCTTTTCTTCCTTAGCCTTTCTTCTCTTTTCCCGGTTGGCATCAAGTGCCTCCTTTAGAATGCCTAGGCCTTGAGCAATATGCTCTACTTCTTTTCTCACTTTCCTCTTTATCTCAGGTTCCCTGAGTTCCACATGGATCTTCACACTCAGCTCCTCAAAGGTTCCGAACCTTTCTACCTTTGGATCTTTGGGCTAACTAAGCATGTGTTGAACATGCAGTTCTACAATCTATTCATCAACCTCATACCCCATGGGCATGATCTAGACAGTCCTTGGCTCCACTGCCTCCATTAGGCACTAATCAGTATCCACCATAAAGCAAACTGAGTCTTTGTATTTTTCAACAAGAGACTGGGGAATTCTTTCTCTTGCTTGCATCATGCTCTGGAAGTTTTTGAAGTATCCCCATAGGGCTGTATTTCTTGCTTTGGCATCCCCAAGCCCATATAAATAATCTCTTATCTGGACTGCAACAGGTTTGTCATTCTGCCATGCCCATCCACTTGATCTGGGCAGCTCATTCATGAAGTAGAAAAATAGACATAATATAAGAGTACCATACTTAAAAGAATTCTTTTTGTCCTTCTTGATTTTCTGTATATTTTCCATTAATTGGCTTAAGAGAAGTTCACAGAGATCATAATCTGCATTCTTCCTTAGCATTTCATAGGTAGTATATACTACAGTTCCAGATACAGAATTCTCCCTGCTGGAGTGATAGATCTTGTATCCTATTATCATGGATGCATACTTGATATCCGGATTAGAAATATCTTCAATGGTAATTGCCCTCTTATCAAATTTTGATCCGGTGGCCTCAGTTACAATGTTATTTTTGACAGATTTGAGGATAGGTATCCCTCTGGAAGAGTATAGACCAGTTACTGCCCTAATTGCCTCTTTTGTGATCTTGCAAGGTCTATCCAGCCATAGGAAGTTGTCATGCATCCTGCTTAATACATACCGGACCCATTCATCTTCTTCAAAGCAGGGGAAATGAATGAATTGATCAAACTGTTTCTTCTGGATACCCTTATACTCTGGTTTAAGCTCAAAAGCATTGTCTATCAGTTGTTTGTGATAGAGATCTCTCAATTTGAATTCCCTGAATTACTCAATGCTTGCATGTATGTAAACCCTAACGTCTTCTGTGTGTAAAACGCTATGAGGAACACTAGAGAATGCTCCTAAGGGATCTACCTCTAATGACTTGTATGGATGTTTCTTAAATTCAGGTCGGGGCCTATCTGAGATTTTTACTATATTTGGAGTAGCCATTTCTCAAAAGATTTGTAGCAAGATATCGAAAATGGAAAATACCTTATGCATCTTCGGTTACATGGAGTGGTTGGATTGATTTCTATATGTAATGACTTCGGCAGGAGATCTTTGGTGAGCTTGATGAATCTTCTTGCAGAGCTCCACTTTTCGCTTCTTCTTGAGTGCAGAATGAGCAAGTGATTTTATGAGAAATCCCTTATATTGCTCCGCAAACCCTAATATCTGATGGCAATAAATGCTCGACCTACATTATTCTGTTTTGCCTTATCCGGATAGCTTGGAGTACCGGATCAGTCCTGATCTATGAACATCATGCGGATCTTCCAATCATGAACAAATCAAGATGACACATTACAAGAATATCCCAAACACTCTGTCCAATCCGCAGAATAAGACAATGCACTTCCGGATCTCTCCGGACCCTTTTGTAATCCTCTGTCATTCCGGAGCATCTCCCGGAACAGGTCTTACTTGATCGATCACAACTTCTTTACATCTTCATGCGGACCTCTAAAATCTCATCTGGATCATCTCAAGACATATATCTTTAAACCCTTTACTCCGCATCTTGTGCCACATCCGGCACCACTTGATTGGCTAGGGGAACAGGATTTTCTTTGAGTCTCCCCCTGAGCCAGAGCTCACTTTTTAATTTCTGGAAGAAATATCAGCACCAGAGTCTGGTGCGGATCCAACCTCTACATTCTCTAAACTTTTCTTCACCCAAATCTTGTTCATCTGATTCCTAACTTCATCCACATTCATCTTTTGTTTACCCTTGTCTTGATTCTGATTATATACCGGACCTCTTTTGTCCTAGTTCTTGCTTCTGCAGACTTTTGCATTATGACCGGACCTATTACAGATTTGGCAAATAACATTTCTTTGCATATTTGACTGATAACCTCTTGATATGCATTGATTAGCCATATGACCTACTCTATTGCATGCAAAGCATCTACCATTGAATGATTTGTTTATTTGCATATTTCTGCATTCATGAGACTTGTGTCCATACCTTTTGCAGTTAAAGCACTGTCCGGAGAAGGATGAATTAGTCTGATTCATTCTCTTCCTGCACTGATTAACTTTGTGACCAAAGTGATTGCAGCTGTGGTAGTATCCATTGAAGGATGGATATCTTTGAGCATTGGGCTGTCTTACCGGAGGTCTTCTAGGCCTATTCCTTAGATTTTCTGATCCAAATTTCTTTTGACCGGATCCGGAGCTTTCTCCTTTCTCATATCCCAAACCATACTTGTCATCTGTCCTCTTTTGACTTCCAAGAAGTACTTCAAGTTGGGCAGAATTTATCTTGAATTTTTCTTTATATTCATTTGCTGTTTGAAGATCTCTTTTGAGAGACAATTTGATCCTCAAGTTTTTCTTCATTATCTTTGGCATCTTCAAGATCAGATTCAAGATGTCTGATAATCCTGTCCATCTGGTGGCATTCTTCTGATTTCTCTTTAAGAGATTGTCTTAGATTGTCTTCAGCTTTTCTTTTTTCTTCAATCTCTTGAGTAAACTTTATAGTTCCTGATTCCATTTCATGTCTTAACATAATGACTTCTTTTGATAAGTTTTCACATAACTTGGTTTTCTCAGTCAATTCTTCATTTGTATTACTTTCTTCACTTTGTCTTGCCAATTGTTGGAGCAGCTCCTTTCTCTTTTTCATAGAGAGACTTAATTTGTCTTTTAGTTCTCTCATGAATTCATCAGCCTGTTTGAGTCTTTCCTTTAATTCATTGACTTCAGAGTTTGACTGTTCAAGATCCTCAAGGGCAGTCTTGAGTTGCTCCCTTAAACCATATGCATCCATTTGAACTCCCAGATCTTCCTCAAGCTGTTAGGCTCTAGTCGGAGGAACTTAACTCTGATACCAATTGTTGATAACTGAGAGGGGGGGTGAATCAGTTATCCTAATTATTTCTTCTTTTGAACTTTCTTATTAATCAAAGCATCATTGAATCAAACAAACAAACATTACCATGAAATGAGAAACACATGACACAGTAGTTTTGATGTGGAAACCCGGTTAAGGGAGAAAATCACAGGGTGATTAACCCAAAGATTATTCTCTGTTAGAAGAATAAGGAATTACAAAAATGGCACTTGCCAATTAGGGCTCACTGCCCGAGCACACTGCTCACAAAGAGGCACACTACCTACAAGGAGACACACTGTCTACAAAAGAATGATTATACAATACTTGAACTGATTGGAAGCATCTACATATGCTGGAGTTTAGTTCCGGTTAGGCTTTGTATACTGATCTGCTGCACTTCATCTTTCCTCTGTTCTTTATTCTGCTTTCCCTTCACATACCGAATCTTTCTTACTACTTCTGCTCTGTTCTGCACTTATTCGCATACACCATCATACAATCACACATCTCACTACTAAATCCATCCTCTATATATATATCCGCACAAGTAATTTCATCACCTTTCTAGTCGGCATCCGGAACAGTCTATTTTCTTACAAACTCTGTTCTGTCGGCTGAATCCTTGCTCACCAAGCAATGCGGATCAAGCATATACTTGTAGATATCATTAATCATGTCAGCCAAACATGATTCATGCCTTCACAACCTTTAACATCAACAGTAACACATCCAGAAAATAGTCTAATGCTCTGTCAGTCAGTTCTTCCTCTGTTCTCACTGTCTCTCAGGAATCCGGTACTCAACTATTCATATCTTTTTCCTTGTCCATCACCGGAGGCTAAATCCTTGGAATATACTACTCAAGGTAGTCCTCTTGACTTCCCCAAATCTGCACTGCACCAAGACACTTCCTCTGAGAGATCCGGACCAATCTGTCAGACCTTGCCACATGCTCTGTTCTTGTTCCCCGGACCACAACAATCTTCATTCTGACTTCCGGTAGAGACACACCATGACTTGCGGATATGTGGGATGACCTTTGTTGCCATCAATGATAACAACCATGAATACATATAGTGTCTCTTGCCAACATAACTCTACCTATACAAATAGGATATGTGCTTGTGCCTACCCTAATTCATGTCATGCCTTGTTCTTTATCTTACAACATGATTCTTGATAGACCCTAAATTCATGCATTGGGGGTAGTCCCTTCTACTTTACATTGTTCAATTAAATTTATAGTCAATGGTAAACTTCATACTATTCACGCCGATCCTAAACCAAATACTGTTCACATATTGAAAAGAAAAAACCAGTTTACAATCATATGAGCTTAAACAGTTTACGATCTAGTTCATCAGTGCCTCTAGCCACGAATAATGTTGTGCAAGACTCTCAACCATCGAATGCACTTGTTAGTGATGATTGGGGTTCATTAGATTTTAATCCTTACAGTATAGGGGAATATAAAATTAATAGCCTTGACACATCAAAAGTAGCATCAATCTCACCTAAGGAATCTTTTGAAGCACCTAAGAAACCTAAAGTCCCCTTGGTCAAAAATAAAAACAATACTCTCACTTATACCACAAATTACGAGACTTATGAGGCTTCACCATCTTCTAAGGAAATGACATCCCTTTATGGTCAAGGATTTAAAATCCTTTCTAACAATTGTGAATATGTAGGTAAGGGATGTGGTGTAAATCAACAAGGGATTTGAGTACCTATAGAATCCTCTTCAACACATTACTCAAGCGGTATTGGATATATGTTAGATTCAAGATAGACAACTGAGAGGGGGGGTGAATCAGTTGTCCCAAAAAATTTTCTTATTAACCACTTAAATCCTTCTTGTAATTTAGCAGCATAATAATAAATCAATCATGGAAACATAATGCAACAATTCAAGAGCAGAAACACATTAACACATATGACACCAAGATTTTAACATGGAAAACCAGGTTAAGGGAAAAACCACAGGGTGACTAACCCAAGATTGTATTCTCTATTAAAAGAATAAGAAGAACAAGATGGCACATGCCAATTAGGGCTCACTGCCCGAGCACACTGCTCACAAGAGGCCCACTGCCTACAGGAGACACACTGTCTACAGAATGATAAATATTACATACTTGAACTGAAGAATAGCATCTTCACCATACTTGAGTCAATTCCATTTAAGCCCAATACTTCTTCTCTACTTTTTTCTTTCCTCCTCTTTACCACACTCTCATCTTCACCAAGATACCTTTGAAATGACTTCACAACTTCTTATTTTATACAAGACATCAACTTAGGGATAATCATCAAAGTCAGCAAACTTTACAGAGAAAATACACAAATACAACTTGACTTATTGCAAAAGACTTCATGTGGATCACCACACTATCAGCTATACAGATCTGGGACTTCAATCTTCTTTGAGGAACACGCCATGCTTCACAGAACATCTTTAAGATCATCTGCAAGATGTGTAAATCATTCGGTCGGCCAAGTTTAGGAAGAACATCCTCATCTGGAAGTAATGCTTCAATTACGAGCTCAATCTTCAATGCGGACCACCAACACAAACCGGACACAATCTAGAGACCCCCACAAGCTTGCCTGAATTACCAAGAACATCCACACTACTTTTGTTTACTAAAATCATTCTCTCCTTCATCTGGAACCTCAAGAACACAATCTGTCATCACTGTCATATTGAAATAGATGCTTGCGGACCTCCAGACCACGAACCAATTGAGTTGTCAATTCACATTGACTTCCTAAACACTCCACCAAATCTACAAAACAAGATATTGCATTTGTGGATCTCACTAGACCTATTTGTGTCACTTTATCACCTTTGAACATTTGCCATAACCGGTTTTACTCATATGGCCATAACTTCTTCAAATCTTCATGCGGACCTCTCAAATCTTTACTGGATCACCTTTGGACACATATCTACAAACCCTTTGATGCGCAACCTCTGATCTTCATCTTAGTTGGGATCTTTAGCTCACTGTCTTCATTATTCTTCTCTATTCCTGATAGGACTAATTTTCTCAATATCCTCAGCATACAACTCATCCAATCCTTGACATCAATGCAACAGGAGTATGTTGACATCAATGACAACACTGGTTAGGCCCATACTTGCAACAATATAATCCTTTTAAAGAAAAGAAAGCCTCCCGTCATCCTAAACTTAATGTTAATTCAACAAGATCAAAACAACATGACAGATATCCCAGATATGTATGTTCTTAATGATGGTACCCTACAGGTAAGTATCCCTAACCCTTTATCTCTCTTGTGATGTGTTATGTGTTGTTTAGGCCTCTTGGCATGACCCTAGATTCTCTCGTAAGGTCCGGGATACTAGGAGACCGCCTCTATTGTGACCTTCTTCTATTTGTATCATCATTCTTCTATATTGCCTCTCTCTCTTATTTCATTTTTGTGTGTTATGTCTTGCGGACATAGCATTGCGATTGGTGACTTGGGGGCACCCTCCTACATGACTGTCCCTAAGACACTTGTTTCTCCTCCCATATTTATTGATTCCCTTCCTCTAGTGTTTCTATCTAGTGGGCGGATGACGAAAAACATTTATACCGATGCGGACCTAGTGTCCCTTTCGTGAGAAATCAAAAATTAGACTTAGTTCCTAATATGACGATGGGGTTGTATATCTTATCCAACGCTTAGCTAGTGGAAGCACTCGTGCTTTCTGCATAGTGATTTTGATGGTGTTCTATCTCATTTACAAATCATAACAATACTACTGCTCCGTGCACTTTGTCTATCTTGAATCTTTCATGCCTCATATTTCATATGCATTGATGTTGTTGTTTTTTATGTAGACACTAACATGTTTCTTGCAGGGATGTGTTTGTGGGAATATTTGGCGATCGTAAAGTACATGTCACCTTTGGGGGGCATGGGCTTTGTGAAAGTCTGTGTTCCCTTGTGTGTTTTCTTCCTACCTTAACGTGCTTGATATCGATGCATGATATCAACCACCTTAAGGTGGGGGCATATATAAGGTAAGTTGTCTATTCTAGATGCTAGTAAAGTGTGTTTGAACAATCTTGAAATTTGTTTCGTATACCTCCTTTTCACCATAAGGCATCTCTGTGATGCGGGTGGGGTTGTATACTTTTGAGCTCATACCTCCTTTTCACCGTAACGCGTCTTCGTGATGTGGGTGGGGTTGTATGCCATGTTTCCTTTTCACTGTAAGGTGTCTCCGTGATACAGGTGAGGTTGCATTTTCAAAAGTGCTTTGCGGAGGCGGGGAGCGATTCTGTGACTAATTCAACCCTTAAGCGTGTCTTTAGCGATTGTTGTGGTGAAGCCCAATCATCATTGTGTGCCATAATGTGCTTGAGATGGTGCTGAACCTAGAAATAGGGACGCTCCATCGCTTGCCTACCATATTTTCTCTGTGTCTTCAAAGTGTGTGTGTTTGGTGTGCTTGCTTTGTTTGGCATGTTTGTTGCCCCATATGTAGTCTAAATACATGCATGATGAGTGCATCCTGCATTCTGGGAGGTTTTGCATGTCTTGCATGTGTGTTGCCCCATATACAGTTTAAAGACCTGTGCGATGAGTGCATCCTGTATTATGGGAGGTTTGCTTATTTTCATGTACTTGCATTTGCATTTCATATATATGAGAAAAAAAAAAGGAAAAGAAATCATCTCTGTGTTCCATGCATTAATGTGTCTTCTATGCATTTACTGTATCCTCTATGTTTTGTGTGACTGTAACTGTATTCTCTGTGTTTTGCGTGCATGTCATTGTCTTCAATGTGCTTGGCATGTCTTCTCCATGCTTGGAGTGTTTGTTGTGTTTGTTGACCATACTTTAATGCATGTATTGGCCTCGCATTTATACATACATTAAAGTGGGGGGCTAAATGTAGTGTCAAAAAATGTCCCCTTGGGGACTTTTCCCTCAAAGGGTTTAGCTCCAAGGTTTCTTAGGTGCATTTAGGACATCTTGCATCATAATTCAACATCACAATGGAATGAACCGTAGGTATCATGACAAATGAGACCTAGGGGGACCCCTTGAGCCTAACCCTATCCAAAATAGGGGGGAGGACTTGGGCACCCGTGCCCTAGTCCTACCCTATTTTGGGTTAGGCCCAAATTTCTAGTGTCAATTTATGACCGTTATTTGGTCCCTAGGCTGACACGGTAAGTTTGAATTTACGAAATCTTGGCGGGAGTGTTTGTAGTTACATATAAAAGCATGTTTAGGCATTCATTTGTAAACTAGATTGTTATTGTGAACTTTATGCATCCTAAGGTGATTCAAGGTTTTCATTGTGTTACAAGAGCAGATTTGTGTTGTCTATGTGTTTGTGTTTGCATATTTGAGCATCTATCTCCTCATGGCATGAAGAGCTTCTTCCTCCATGAGATCTTCACTACAAGGTGATATTCATTTGTGTTTTCAAGCATTTATCATTTGGTTTTTGCCTCTGCCTCCCAAGGCACACACTCTCTATCTAACAACAGTGTTCAGAAGGCTTGAATGTCTCTCTGGGGCTTGACTGAGGCAAGCCTCTAAACACCACAACCCCCTCCTAAATTTTTCATGATTGCAGGTTACAGGTTAGAGTTGCATACAAAGTGAAGTTGCAAGAGGGTACAATAGAGTGTCAAAATTGCAGATCATTGAAGAAAAAGACACCCTGGACTTGGGCGCCCGCTCATTAATCCTCAAAGTTCCACAACGGGAAAATCTTTGGTACAACAAATATAGGTTACAGACCTTGTTTCCAGATCTTGACAAAAAGTAGGGCCTTGAACTTGGGCGCCCGCTCTTTAGTCCCATACTTTTCCACCTCAAAACCCCAAAAACATGTGCATAGTTATTTGTTATTTTACATCTTTCTACAGAAGCATTTTCCGTAATTCATCCGTTTACTGTCGTATTTGCATAATTAGGGTTTTAAGGTACAATTGAGCATAAGAGAAGGAAATTGTCAATCAAATCATAAAAATCCAAGTTTCCCTACATATCAATAGTGACCTAGGGTATGACAGTACATTTCAACTTGACCCTAGGTCCTTAAATGTAAGGGTGAAAGGAGGATACACATACAAAACTACCAAAAACACAACTGTCCAAATTTTACCCTTTACATCAGTGAATTTTTACTTTTGCAAACTTGGCTTGCTTGGTCCTTTATTTTTCCTTATCAAAAAAATCTCTATTTGGTGAACTTTACTTTTATGTCGCCTTCTTCCATTTTGCCTTATCAGTAAATCTCCCCATTCGCGAACTTGGCCTATCTTCTTCTTTCTCGCCTTATAAGAGAAATTCACCTTTCGCGAACCAACCACGCCTTAACCACTTTATCTCTTTTTCCTATGGGCTCCTTTGTCAATGATTCACCTTATTGGTGAACTTGGAAATTATGAACTTGTTGGCAAGTTTGCCAACTTTCTGATTCCCTGACCTCTTTCATTTAGTCTTCGATTTGCCTTATTTCTTCCTACTTTATCAGCAAAAATTTGCATTTCACAAACTCTCCTTGCCTTAGTCACTTTTTGCCTTATCGGTGAAATTTCCACTTGGTGAACCATTTCTTCTTTATCGGCAAAATCTCCTTGCCATGAGCCAACTATTCCTTTGCCTTTTCACCTTATCGGTGAATTTACAATTTTGCGAACTGCATGTGCCTTTGCTAATTTTCCTTTAGTCAACGAAAGTCTCCTTTTGAGAACTAACATCGTGGCTGACCTTTTTTTATTTTATTTCCTTCACCTCAAGCCTTAGTTGGTGAATCAACCTGTCAATGAACCTTGGGAATTATGAACTTCTTGGCGAGTTCGCCATCTCGCCGACTCTTCGACTTCTCTTTGGTTCTTTGCAGCTGACTTTCTTTTGCTTTCCCTTGCCTTAGATTTTTCTCTTCACCTCTACCTTAGCTGCTTCTTCCTTTGTTGGCGAATTTGCCAATCAGTGAACTTGTCGAGCAGTGAACCAAAGGTTTGTCAAACCAACACTTTGTCGATAAAGGCAAACCTTGTCTATCTTTGCCCCTTGACATTTTCGGCCTCTCCTTCACCTAGTCAGTGATTTCATCGATTGGTGAACCAAGAGGTTCGCAAACCTGAAGATTTACTAATAACACACTCCGTCGCTTCATAACTCTTTTTCCTTAGACCTTTGCCTGCTTGTTCACTCCTTAGTCGACAAACTGGCGAATCAGTGAACTGCCAAACCGGCGAACCAAAGGTTCACCAAACTTAAATTTTGTTGACTAAGGCAAAAAGAAAGGCAAAACACTTATAATTTTTTAGGGGTTTTTTCTGTGATTTTCTTCCTTCAGATTTCTTTGATGGAAGGATGGATTTTTGGGATATTTTGGGCCTGGGAAAAATATGACAACACTAACTACTAGGGGCTGAGAGACCCATAGATTCACTACACCACCTAAACTTCTCTGTGCTCATTGGTTTTGTAGACACCTAAAAATGGTCACAACCACCTTCATCCATTATCCGCACACTAAACCTTTCCAAATATGATGATTCCCACTATTCTACCTGACACACATGTTAATTAAATAATTTATAATTATTTAATTAATATTTCCTTTACTTTCCCCATTGCCAAAAATCAATTTCTTCTACTATAGTTAAAAAATTCAATATTTTAAAGACTATAGCTCATGTGCACTCCTAAAAATTACATAAATATGTCTATTTATTTAATTCCCTATTTTGTGCACTTTTGACTACTTTTAGTAATCATTATTATTTTCCTCCTAATCATGTGCACATGGGTTAATTAAAACTAACCTAAAATTACATCTCCCCATTTTTCTAGAAGTTCACTTGTCATTCAATGTACATGCATGTACATAACAAGTGGTACTTTGGAAGTATGGGCAAATCTTCCAAATAGTTCCATTTGTCCATTTTCTTCTCACCCACTCCAAGTGTCACTATTCATGAAATTTAGAATTCCATGTGACACTATTCTTCCACTATTCATATAATTTTAAATTCTATGTGTCCTCTCATGCCAAATTTAAAATTCTCACAAAATTTAAGCCATACCTTTTCATAAATGAGACCTTACATGTCATACAACTACCTCATCCTAGTCATCTATCCATTCAACCATTTAATTGCATCCATTGATCTTCCCTTAAATCTTGGAGCATCCTTCTCATTCAACCTCCTTGTGACACGTGTCCAATTCTCCTTGCTTGAGGATCCTCAAGTAATGTGAGACCTTGATCTTCCAATTCAACCCTAGCCCTCCATCCTCACCTCAAAAAATCTATAAATTGAGCCCTCCCCATCCATTTTCAGAAAGCAGTTTGAATGTAATGAAATTCTGCCACTTTGAGCACTAAAATTTTAGCACTTTAGCATAAATCCATAACAATTAGGACACATCAAGAACTAGGTATAGTTAATTAGGGTGCAATTCATAGTAGTTTATGTGCTTAGTTCTTATAATCTTATCTTGAGGTTGCATTTGATTATAGATGGAATAGATTAAGTGATTTGGCTTGTTCCCCATAGTCTACTCTCTAGTGTACACATTTTTGGCACACCCAGTGGAACACTGCCTCTTAACATTGTATTTTACATGTAGTGCTGTAATTTCATTGTGCAAGTTAGAAAATGCTCATATTTTGGGTATCAGTGCTTATGCATCCTCTGTCAACACCCACACCTCTCTATTCAGTGCTCAAGACCTATTGTCTGTTGAGTCACTCTATCGCCTATCAGCACCAGGTTTCCATGGAGTAGTGCCTACCCTACGTAGATTAGCACATGCACCTCCTACATTAGCGCCCAGATTCAAAGGAGTATCAATTCAAAATTGTACTTGAATTTAACTTTTAATTTGCATTTACTTGTATTTGTGTCTTTTTTGGACTATTTAACACTTTGTTTGTAGGTGATAGCCCTTTGTTTTGTAGGCCCAAACCAATTCACAAGCCTCCACTCTATCCAGATGGATTAGTGCTCAACGTGTCAACTTCAGCACCCACACATCAGGGAGTAGGGCCCAAGCTTCACAGTTTAGCACCCATTTTGAACCCATATTGTACTTTAATTTTTCACATTATTTCTACTTCAAGAGTTCAAATTGATTTCTCTGTGCCTCTAATTGCTCTCATTAGTTGTCTTGGAGGATTGAAGCTCTCTGATTTTGCAGGTTTGATCAATTTTGCAAACCATCACTCTTGTTAGGATGGATCAATGCTTAGACAAACTACATCAGTGTCTGTCCGGTCAGGTATACCTTTTTTGCTTTAGCACCTAGTTTTCCTGTCTTAGTGCCTGCAACATTAGTTTTAGCACCTACAACCTCTACTTTAGCACCTACATCTGTCAGCATTGAAACAAACATGTTTAGTGTCTATACTTGTTTCCATTTGGTTAGCTAACATTTTTGCAAATTTATGGGACTAATCTTTGTTTTGTAGCACATATCGACCATCCAAGGCAAGAATATCAAACTGCTAACGATTGTTTGCAGCCTCACAAGTCAAAGCATCTTCTTTTTATCACTAATTTAGGCATTAAATTAGTGTAGTGGTAAATGAACTTGTTTGCTTTATCTTAGGGTGTTAGGTGTATTCTCTCCCCTCTCACCATTTGCTGATCTTGGGGATCAAAAACCTTCTCTCACTCTCTTTGTTTATTTTTAATCCCAAGGTCATTGGTGTGTATGCTCTCCCCTTGCACTTCATGCGATCTTGGGTGATCAAAAACACCTTGAATTTTTTCCTCTAGGGGGCCTTCCTTGGATTTCATCACCAAGGGGACGACCTCAATCGCATGTTCTGGCACAGTATATAAGCATTTTGAGAATCAAAAGACTCACTTCAAAGGAAGGACCCCATCTTCCCTTGTAAAAACCCCAAGTCCCTCAGTCCGCCAAGACTTGTGTTGGTTGGCACTTGGTTAGATGACTGAGACACCCACGTTCACAGACTTGTCCCCTATACCTTGCATTTATTGGGACACTCCCTAGAAGCTCGTTCATCCTAGGTAAGACCTTCCTCCATCATACCTTGTGGTGCACCACTATAGCAGGAGGAGAAGAATCTCACCATACCATTATACTTGAGATAGGTGTTACTTTGTGCAAGAAGAAAATCTCCAAGGTAAGGGGGTAAGGTGGTCCATGACCTTATTTTCCCTATCTATCCAAGCTATACAATTATGGTATTAATGGGGGTGGGAATCTCAGTTCTATTTTGAGTTGAGATTGACCCTCGACCATTTTGTGAGATCCATAAGGTATGACACTCCCACTTGAATAAATTAGGATTGTGCTCAAGTGTTTGGCAATACCTGTAAAAGCCACTTTAGCCGTGAAGCAATTCGCACCCATTTCCTAAAAGTTTTCAAGCAGCCATTATGTTTGTTTGAAATCTCTTTCTAAATAAAACCACAAATACTTTGAAACCAAAAAAGTCTCAATTAGCACCTAGTTTTCATCGATCAACACCTATCTCTTGCCCTTTAGCACCCATTTGGTCCCTTTCAGTGCCCATCCATTTCAATCAACACCTATCTAGCACCCTTTAGCACCCATCAACCCTCTATCGGCACCTAGACTCTCTATCTTAGAGCCCAATTTAGAACCTGCACCATTCCAAAGGAATTTATCATAGTGGTCATTAATTCAACTCTCTCACTTCACCCAACATCCTTTCACATCCAAAATCACTTAAATTTTCATAATCTTTGATTAACCCCCATCTATTCAAACCTTAGCTTGTGATCCACTATCTTAATCCTTATCCCAAATTCAACATTAATCATCCAAATCCAATCAACCTCAATCAAAATCCAACTATCCAACTCATCCAACAAATCCAATCCATCACTTTCCAAGGTTAGAATCTAGATCATTTCATCCTCCTCTTGTTTACATTAGGCTTAAGAATTTGTCTATCTTAAGTTTAGTGTAAACTCAAAATCATCCCACTTGGATAGGCTAGCTTAGGAGCTTAGACTCCTCCTAAGTTAGTGGACTTAAAGAATCTTATCTTGCTTGGTGTGTCTTGTCTACCCCAAGTAAGACAATCATGTTATCCCCTTGCTTGGGCTCTTTGTCCACTCTAAGTTCGTAAGGATATTACATGCATAAGAGATCTAGATTTGAGCTTAGAAATATCATCATCCCCTAAACATTTGTCCACATCATCAAACTTCAATCACATTCATCATTTTATGCCTCCAATCACACGATCACAAGCTAAAAGAAAGATGGATTCTCGCTATCAACCCCTCTCTCCACATGCCTCCACCACAAGAAACGTGGAGGGATATGTCAACCAACCTAAAATGGGTGAAACATCCATACCACAACACATATATTCCCCCACATTCATTGATTTCCTTAACAAAAGAGGATTGCATCATAAATTCAAACAATTCCTTGACAATCATAAGGATGAGTTCCTCGAATGCCTCATTGAACATGGGGCATGTCTCTCCCACTCATTTGACCAAGACAAACTCAAAACAATCATGCATGATAAGCCACCATCACCCATTCATGATCAACCTTGGGGACATGTCCCTAACCCCAACAACCTAGTCTATGATAATCCTTGGCTAACTTCACTACAACTACCAACACCATTCATACCATTGATCAACACATAGGGGGTAACATCACTTCACAACCACAAGTGTGGTGCAGTCACAGTTAGGAGGGTCCACAAAGTGAAAAGTCTAGACCATGCAACAAGAGTAAACACAACAGAAGCAACTCAATTATAGAATGCAAATGCAGATTCAATCATTCAGTATATCATAGATTCAAAATACAAACATGTTGGCAACATGCAGACTTACAGATTAGGGCTCACAGGCCTGACTCTCTAGTTACAACACATGCGCAAGATATGGCTTTGAAGTGCTTACAGAAGGAAATCCTAACTTATGAATTATTTATCACTGATTAACTACTTGCCTATGCATCTATTACATGTATATATATCATCTCCAGATCACAAGATTCCTCCATGTCAGCCAAATAGATTACAAACTCCAATGAAAGAGATGTAACGTGTGTACATGGATAGGTCAAACCTAAACATATGGAAATACTCCGCAAGTGAATGAATCAATGTGCAGATCTCAGGGAAGGTTGGCTACGTCCCAAACTATCTTGAATGATGTGTCATTTCACTCTACAAGTCATGGAAGTGCTCCGTAAGTCTTCTCCTTTAGCTGATTGTTTGAGACTATCCGAATGCTCTGTTCTAAGAAAATAGTTGCTCTTCTGATAGCGATATCTTTTCAGAAATTGGTCCAAATGATCTAAATTTTGGATATGATGTGCATGAAGATGTCTAGATGTTAAGTCCAGCTCTGCAAGGTCTAAAATGAAACTACGGTAGAATGCGGACCAAAATATAGAAACTGCTACTGACTAAACTAACTATACTAAACTATAAAATGAAAGAAAACAAAATGAAATGCAAATATTTTTAGTTGATGCAAGATTTCTCTTGAACTAGGGATACTCCTGCATCAAAGTGTTAGAACCCCCTCATGGTCTACCATTCCATATGCTACCATCCAATTTCTCAACTTCCACCATACCTACTAGTTCAAGTAACATTGTCATACCACCCCCATCCAACATTTCCCAAAACACTTCCAATACCATTACCATCGCACAAACACTTCCCCCCTTGGTCATTCCACAAAGAATGACTATCACCCAAACAACATTACCCCTACTGTACCTTCCCAAACACCTCTCTAATCACAACATCTATTCATATCTCAACCACCACATCAATCACAAAATCCCTTGACAAATTATACTCATCCCACACAAACATATCACTCAACCACTCATCGAGAACCCCCCACGTCACTTCTACACAACATCAGCACATCATCCAACAACACCCACCTTTCCAAACACATCACACATATCATTCATCTACTCACACCCAACCACAACATCAAACATACAGACCCACTATCTACTCACAAGCCATGGGTCTACCTTCACATAACCCCCAACCAAGGCTTAAATTTGACGGTCGACCTTGCCTGTCAAGCAATTTTTTAAAGACAGTTATCTATTTAAAAGTGCCCTTAAAATACTATGGTATACCTTAGTATAAGTAAAATTATATATAAACCAAATATATATCATCATAAATCAATATAAAATTTGACAGTCTATCCAAAATCTCTCCTTTCATGTGATACAATCTTTTTAAAATTTTGATTGTATTTTACGGCAAAAATGTCTAAATATGGCCATATGGCCATCAAATTTAAGCCCTGCCCCCAACAATACACCATCCCACAACAACAATCATCATTCTAATAACAAACACAACCTCCCCCTTTTAATCCTTTCAATCAAGAATGGAAAGAAATGAAAAACGCTCTCAAGAACCTCCAACTAGGGACATAAAATAAACATTATAAGTTTGAAGACTTATGTCCCTACCGGTTTGATCAAAACATGACGACCATACCTTTTCCTCAACATTTTGAAGTACCCAAATTTGGTAACTACAAAGGAAAAGGAAATCCTCAAGACCACATTAAGGAATTATTCATGGCATACCAAGAAGGATCCTATGATGATCAATACCTCCTTCCTCTTTTCTCATGAAGCCTAGAAGATCAAGCTCTAGAATGGTTTATGCACTTACCTTATGGCTCCATCTCCACCTTCACCGATCTATCAAAAAAATTTGTCGCTCATTTCTTATATAATGTAAAGCATGAAATCACCATGCTTGACCTTTGTAATACCAAATAATGAAATGAAGAATGTTTTTCTACATACTTACAAAGGCGGAGAGCCCTTTCTAGTAGGCTACCTTGTGTTAGCACTCATTTTGACCTGGAGGTTGAATTTTTCATGTCTAGAGGGTTTCTTCACTTAAACCCTATGTATTCTTTCCCATCGGCGTGACCTCGCAGGCGTTTTGGCGATCAGGTTGGTGGTTGTGCTGTGCTGTTGGCGTGACATACACCATCGGCATGTCTTTTTTCTGGTTCCCCGACGGGATTGTTCTTACCGATGGTGCCATCGGTGTGATTTATACTATCGGCGAAGCATTTTCCTATTCGACCGACGATGGGTGTTTGGCCGATGAAGTGTCATCGACAAGTGTCTCGCCGAGGGATTTGTGTATCGGGGTGATCGTTGTTATCGGCATGCTTCGTTTGTTTTTGGCCGATATGGATGGTCTGGCCGACGGTGGAGTTGGCGTTCGATACATTGGGAAGTGCTATCGCCATGACTTTGGCTATCGGGCGAGCCGGCGTGGGATTCACCGATGGAGTGGTGTCTGGCCGATGGTGTTGTATCGGCATAACAAGTGATATCGGCCAATGTGTTTTGTGGTTCGCCGATAGAAGGAAGTCACCCCGATGGGGAATGCCATCGGGATGACTTTGTGTTCAGTTTGACCGACGGTGGGCTATCGGTAGGAGTTGGGCCGATGGCTTGATGGTGGATGGCTCGAGGATGTTCATCGGCATGACTGGCTGTGTCGGCAATGGGACTTTTTGCCAGGCCGACGGTGTTGGTCTGGCCGATGGCAGTGTTGTTTGAGTTTTCATCGGAGTATCTTGGCTTCGGTGTGATTAGTGGTGTCGGTGAAGGATTTTCTGGCTAGCCCGATGGTTAATCTCTGGCCGATGAAGGGAGTGTGGAGTTTGTGATCGGCCAGACTTTTGAGATCGGCGGGAGATTTTTGGGGTTGGCCGATGGCCTAAGTCTTGGCGATGGGTATTTGGTGGATGGTTGTGTGTCGAGCGTAGCAAAAGGCGCTCGACATCTATTGAGCATGCGGCTATGTTTATAAAGCGCTAGTGTGTTCTCCTCACTGTGCATGTGGGATTATTCCCCTGTATGTTTTGAACCTGCGAGGGAGGCGTTTTGGTGGGAAGCCTCATGTTGACTACAGCGACAGTCTCCAAGTGAAATGCGGGTGGTTGAGCCATCAATGACGGTCGTGCAGGGGTATGGGCGATGAATACAAATGGTGAAGCTACCTGATCGTGGATAAAGACTTTCAGATAGTGGCACATGGCTCGAGGCTCCCCTTTGTCTGCTACATCACTATTTTCTGAGCGCCATTCCTTCTGAGGACTGTATCTGGCAGATTTTTTGTAATAACCATGTAATTAATTACTGTGGTACACTCTCTGGCTGTTATAAGCAGACTGTGTTACCATTTTTTAGGTTGTTGAAAGTTGAAGATTTTTGGCTCTGCAATTCAAAACAAGCTGATCTGGTTGCTCTGTATAGCTAAACCTGTGAGTTTATGTATCTCTTGTTGTATGTTTTGGCATGAACCCACTGATTTCATGATTAATCTTATATGAGAAATGCTATCTTAGCATGTGTTTTGTTAATTCTGTCTCCAGTATTGCATGTATTCTTCTTCTGAGTCTGGATATTTAAGCAATGTTGAGACTCTAGAACATAGAATTCCTGTGTTGGATGTCTGATCTTTTAACTTCTGCTCAAGGGGTAGATTAAACTGTTTTCAGGTTGAACATTGGGAAGGGTATACTGCAGTAGGGATGCCATAAGTAGAGATAACTTAACACTCTGTATTGGGAGATATCTGTAAGGCAGGTATCATATATATCCCTCTGAAATCTAGTTTTAGCTGTTCATGCTGATCATTCACAGGTGTATGTCTACTGACTCCAGGCCCTGGATAGGCACCAATCTTGCTTTGTGTTTGTGTTACAACCATGTCCAGCTTTGCATCCAAACTCAAAATTAAAGTCAAACTCTAAAACAACCATTAGGACATTAGAATTAGTTTTAGAATCCTCAATCCTCTGTCTACAACTGCAAATAGGCCCAAAGCTAGCCCCTTTGCTCTTATCTTTCAGTTTTGGTCTACTTACAGGAGGACTTATCTGCTTTCTGTCAGCATCCCAGCCTTTGTATGCATATCCTCATGGATGTTGAGTAGGGAATACCCCCCTAGGTTTTGCAGAGCCTGAAGAAGAAGAGGAGATAAAATATAGAGTCTATCTCCTACACTGTTGGCCCCTGGCCCAGAGATCCTGTTGATCACTGATGGCTACCTTGTAGGGAAATCTGGGAATAAGCATCCAGTCTGGGAAAAAACCAACAGAAATTGGCGACTCCGCTGGGGATTGAGAAGTAAAAGTACTATCTAATTATCTCCAGTAATATATCAGTGACCCATCTGAGTCACCAACAGAAATTGGCGACTCTACTGGGGAAGGTGATTTGAAAATTGTTATTTTTGAAAGAACCCTGATTTACAAAAAGAAAATAGTTCCTAGTAATAGGTGGCGACTCCGAAGTAATCTCCCAACCGGTCAAAGTAAAATTTATATGCAGGGGAGAAGATCCCAACAAAATCCTTTATTTGAAGAGTTACCAGTAACAAGAAGAATGATGTACAGAAGAAAGGGAGCTGTCTCAGTTAGTCATGAGGGTTCCCCCAGAAAAAATGATGATATGCAAGACAACCCAAGGTCTTCAGACAAGACAGTACCTTACTTTTCAAATGCAGAAGCTGATATTCAGGGTGCATATGAGAGGCAACAGGGTGGTAGCGTGAGAATGAGGTCAGAGGTGTTCCAAGAACGCCCATTTCTAGACCCCAGTGAAAGGTTTGAAGAGGTCAAGTCTCTGAGGGATGATGAAGACGAAGATCAGAATATGGTAAAACCATCCTCCTCTAGGCCCAGCGAGGAAGAACTAGCTGATGAAATTAGGAGCTTAAGGGTCGAGTTTGAATATCAGCAGGCAATATCAATCAGAGATGACTTGAGGAAGAAAGTGCAAGCTTTAAGGACTGCCCAGAATAATTCAATTCCTACCCTTGAGAATGCAAATGTGCAGAGACATCAACAGAGAAATGAAGTGCAACATCAGCATAATGATGAGAGACAAAATGTGAATGATGCTAGGATACCACTGAACAATGTAAGAAACCATAATGTAAACAGAAATATTAATGTTAATCAGTTAAATAGATAGCCAATGCAGCTAGATAGATTCAGACAGCTGGTATTTGATGGTATTCCTAGGTATCCTAACCCCATTGATAAGCATCTGAGGCTGCAAGTGCCTAAATTTTCAGGAAACAACACTGTGTCAGGAGAAGATCATCTAAAAGCCTTTCAAAATGTCATGGATAACTTTGAGGTTGAACATGAGGATGTTTTCATGAAGTCATTCATGCAATCTTTAATAGATGAGGCAAGAGAATGGTACAAGAATCTGCCTGATCGGAGTATTTCATCATGGGATGATTTTAAAAGGATGTTCAAGGAGCAATATGGTGACAAAACTGACCCTAGCTTTTTTGTAAATGAGTTCACCAGTATCACTAAAGGGTCAAATGAGCAGGTTGCAGATTTTAATGCAAGATTTACTAAAGTGTTAAACAAATTGCCACATCACATGAGGCCAAATGAACCAATGTAAATAATATTGTATATCAATGCCTTTGATGCAAAAACTGCATATGGATTAAGAGATAAAGGTCCTACTACTCTCAGGGATGCTTTCAGAATTGCAGTGAATATTGAAAACAACAGGAAAGCATCAGGCAAGACAAACAGAAGGGATGATGTGAAAATTCTGCAGAATCCAAACAAGCCTCAGAGCACTCAAGGTAATACATCTGCCCCTGAAGATAAGATAGACAAATTGGCAAATGTTGTTAAGGACCTAAGCTATAGATTAGCTAGAAGTGAAAAAGGAATAGGTCCTGATAGGCAAGTCTATCAAAGGTAGGAAAAGAGGCCATCATTGCATGATATGCCTTATAATACCAACTGGCATGATGGTAAACCTATATTCCCACGTAACAACACAAATCAAAGAGCTCAACATGTCAAAGAAACTCCTGATCCTCTAAAAAAAGCTGTAAATATTGTTGATGATGCTCCATGGTGTATAATTTGTCAGATGCCACATTCACAGTTACAGTGTATGATTGCTCAGTCCTTGAGTGATAATACTACATCTTGTAATGAATGCAATGAGCCACATTATGTGCAAGATGATGATGTTTATATGATGTCCATAAGCAATGGATACACTCTTTATGATGCTGATGAGAGTACAAATGATGGAACTCAGGGCTGCCAACAGTTCCCATATGATGAAGATGATGAAGTTAACTATGCCTATGCTCAGAACTCACACAATTTTCTGAGTAACTTACAACGACCTTCTGATGAGGAAATTAGAGCCTTCAAAGCTGCAGCAGTTGCTCAAGTCAAGAGCAACTACAATCTCAGAGGTAAAAATCAGGTAAGCAGCCCACATCAGCCGAAAGATGTTACTATAGGACAGCCAGTGCATGGTAAGAAGGGGATGGAATTACAAAAAAGGCAGTGGGTTAATAATAAACAGAATTTCAGACATAGAACAAGTCATGAATCCCAAGGACCAGAAAATAGAATCCCTCAGGCTGAAGATCAAGGTAAAGGTTCCCAAGACAAGAATGATGATCAGGGAACTATGAAAGTAAAAGCAAAAACAGTTCAAGATAAAAGCAAGATTGTGGAGCAAGCTACAGCTGTTATACAAAATTATGCTCCATTTGATATAGCTCAAGTCCTCTCCCAGGTAAAAGTCTCTGTTCCACTTATGGAACTCATGAAAGTGGAAGAAATTAAGAATAGGACAATATCCCTAATTTCAGGGGTACCTTTTCAAGCTAAACAAAATGTTCAGATCCAGGGTGAGAAACATGTCATGTGTAATGAGGAAGATGAGGCTCCTGAAGTCTATTTAGGAGTGACTATGACAAAATGTCCTTCACAAGTGGAACCATTTTATGTTTCCCTGGTTATAAATAGAAAAATAATCAGAAATTGTATGCTTGACTCTGGAGCATCTACAAATGTCATGCCTTTGGCCATCATGCAACAAGCTGGATTGAAAATTGACAAGGCATGTGGAAAATGTTATGCTATGGATGCCAGAGAGGTACCAGTTATTGGAATCATGAAGGATGTAGATTTCAAACTGGCAGCATTTCCTGAAAAGAGATATAAAATGAATATAACAATGGTTGACATCAAGCCACAGTATGGTATGTTGTTGTCAAGAAGATAGGCAGCACTAATTGGTGGAAGTATGCAGCTGGACCTATCATATGCCATGATTCCAATGAATGGCAGGGATGTTAAGCTAATCAGAGAACAAAGATCATCAGAGACAGTGGAAGACCAAGAAGCAGAGGAACAGATATGCTTTGTAAACACTGACTGTGATCACTTCAAGGTTGTCTCAGATGATAGAGAAGATAAAAAGAAAAACGTCTGCATTGAAGAATTGGATCAGCAAGGTTTGTGGACCATGTTTTTTGATGGAGCTTGTGCAAAAGAAGGTTCTGGAGCTGGAGTTGTTTTCTTGTCTCCAACTGGTAAGCTCCTCAAATTCTCTTTCTTGCTGAGGTTTGTTTGCACAAACAACATTGCAGAATATGAGGCTTTACTCTTAGGCCTAAATATTGCTCTCAAACATGGAATCAAAATGCTAAGAGTACTTGGGGATTCTGAGCTGATTGTATCCCAAATTAGAGATAGGTATGCTTCAAAAAATAAAAGGTTGAAACAATACAAGCATGCTGTTTGGGATACCATTGAACTATTTGATGCATTTTCAATAAGCTGGGTAGAGAGATCAAAGAATGTTATGGCTGATTTCTTAGCCAATGTTGCAATAAGGCCAGATGACATCACTCTGTCAGATGTTACAAATGTAGAAGTTAAAATTAGGCCTGCAGTACCAGAAAACATATGCAGTTGGCAAGAGTTTAATGATGATAGGGACTTGTTAAAATTTTTGCACTGCATAGATGAATATGAGAATCAAGAAATTGATTTCCAAGCTTTTGTAGAGACTATAGATGGAAAAGAAACTCTTGTGGGAAAGGAAATTATTCAGTTGAAGACTAATAAAATCCCTAGAGGATTAGTAGCTTTGGAAAGAGCTTTTGACAGTAGAGACCAGTTGGTCACAAGGACATCTCCCACAAATAAGGAAGATTTAGAAGAGATAAATTTGGGGACATCTCAGGCCCCTCAGAAGGTATACATTGGTAAACAGCTCAAACCACACATTAGGAGTATGCTGATTGCATTACTGAAAAGGTATAAACATGTTTTTGCTTGGTCATATGAGGACCTAAAAGCCTATAGGGAAGATTTATTCCAGCATGAGATCCCATTGAAGCCTGGAGCTAAGCCATTCAGACAAAGGCAAAGACCTATTAATCCTAGCTTAGCTCCAAAGATGCAGGAAGAACTCAAAAGGCTCAGGGAGGCTGGAATAATTGTGCCAATCAGACATTCAACTTGGGTGTCTAACCTTGTCCTAGTCAGAAAAAAGAATGGTGATATTAGGCTTTGTGTTGACTTCAGGAACTTGAATGTATCCTCTTTAAAGGATAACTATCCACTGCCTAATATGGAAGCTATGTTGCAGAGAGTGACTGGTTGTGAACTCTTATCCATGATGGATGGATTTTCAGGTTATAATCAGGTGAAGGTAAAGGAATCAGAACAGTATAAGACTGCCTTCACCACTCCATGGGGAACTTATGTGTATGTTAGAATGCCCTTCGGACTAACAAATGCAGGTGCTACATTTCAAAGAGCAATGGATGTTGCTTTTGCAGGGTTGATTGATTCAGTCCTGGCTGTATATCAGGATGATCTGACTACTTATTCAAAGAAAGAAGAGCAACATTGTTTGCATATGGAGCAGATTTTCATAAGAGCACTAGAGTATGGCATTTCTTTAAATCCAAAGAAGTGTGCTTTTGGGGTGGTTGAAGGAAAACTCCTAGGGCACATTGTTTCCAAGGATGGAGTTAGGATAGATCCAGAGAGAGTGGTTGCTATTGACAGAATTCAAATGCCAAAAACTGTAAAAGGAGTTCAGTCCTTCTTTGGACAGATAAATTTTGTTAGGAGATTTGTTCCCAACTTTGCAGAAACCACAAGGAACATTTCCAAGATGATGAAGAAGGATGCAACTGTCCACTGGGAAAGTGAAGCAATAGAATCATTTCAGAGTATCAAAGAGGCAATTAAGATGGCCCCTGTTCTTAAATCTCCTGATTTTTCTAGGCCATTCCAAGTATTTTTATTTGCTTCCTTTCATACTGTTGCTGCATGTTTGCTACAGAAAAACGAAGATGGTTTTGAGCAGCCCATCGCTTTCTTCAGTATGTCCTTGCAGGCTTCTGAGTTGAAATATGATATTATGGAAAAACAGGCATATGCACTAGTCCGAGCCATCAAAAGCTTTAGACCATACTTGGTAGGATCATATATAATTGCATATGTACCCCATGCAGCAGTCAAAGACATATTCACTCAGCAGGAGGTGACTGGAAGAAGGTGCAGATGGATAAACAAACTGCAAGAGTTTAACATAGACATACAGATTACCAAGTTGGTAAGAGGACAAGGATTAGCCAAGATGATGGCACAGTCAAACTTGGAAGCATGCCAAGTTAATATAGTCCAAAATGAGAATGTAAATGTATCAGGATCTGAATGGTACAAGGATATTATCTACTACTTGCACAATCTGAATTGTCCTTCCCATTTCAGTGACAGACAAAAAAGGACTTTAAAGTTACATGCAATCAGGTATGTTATTGTTCAAGGTGAGCTATACTGGAAAAACCCTGATGGTGTGCTGCTGAGATGTGTGGATGAGGATATGGCTAACAATGTTTTGATTGATATGCATAAAGGATTGTGTGGTGGACATTATACTGCCCAAACAACAGCTCATAAAATTCTCAGAGCAGGATATTGGTGGCCCACTCTCTTTTCAGATGCACAAAGGTTAGTGAGGAAGTGTGACCCTTGCCAAAGATTTTCAGGAAAGTTGAAATATGATGGTGCTTTACCCCTCAGGACTGTAACTGTGGATGCTCCATTTCAGCAATGGGGAATTGACTACATAGGGGAAATTGCAGACAAATCAAGTGGGGGACACAGTTGGATTTTGGTGGCAACTGATTACTTTACCAAATGGATTGAGGCCATTCCAACTAAGAGAGCTACAAGTAAGGTGGTGACAGATTTCATGCTAGAAAATATTATCATCAGGTTTGGAGTACCATTCAAGATAGTCACTGATAATGCTATGTGCTTCAGATCAGGTGAATTTGTTGATTTTTGCAACAGGTATGGAATAAATCTATCATATGCATCACCATATCACCCACAAGGAAATGGTCAAGCAGAATCAAGCAATAAAAGCATCATGAAAATTATCAAGAGGATACTAGACAAGAACAAGAGAGCTTGGGACTCAAAATTAAAATTGGCAATATGGGCTGACAGAGTGACAGTGAAAAAGGCTATTGGAATGTCACCTTTTGAGCTAGTATATGGTGCATTAGCCAGATTGCCCATAAACAATCTCCTACCAGTTTACAGATTCATCCAGGAAAATGATGAGGAGATTGAAGATTCCATGACAGAAAGGGTGAACCAGCTGGTTACACTATATGAAAATAGAAGGAAAGCCCACCAGATTAATCTCAAGAGACAACAAGATGTGAAATATCAGTTTGACAGGAGAGCTACTAAAAGGAAATTTCAGGTCAATGATCTGGTGCTTGTATGGAATGCAAAAGATCAGGACAAGGGTAAACATGGTAAATTTGAACCCTTATGGATGGGCCCATATCAGATTTGCAGTGCTCATGGGGAGGATTCTTATTTCCTCCAGGCCCTAGATGGTGAAGTTCTGGAATTGCCTGTGCATGGCCAATTCCTTAAGTTCTATTTTGCATAAATGACTTGTCGCTGTGCACATTTGTAAAAACATGTATATAGTGTAAATGCCTTGTACAGTTCGTGCTTTTTGTTTTTTTGCCTGGTCTGCCCGGAGATCTGGTTCTCGCTGCAGGTTTTCACCTGCACATCCCCATTCGGAGCCAGTGTTAGCACTCATTTTGACCTAGAGGTTGAATTTTTCATGTCTAGAGGGTTTCTTCACTTAAACCCTATGTATTCTTTCCCATCGGCGTGACCTCGCAGGCGTTTTGGCGATCAGGTTGGTGGTTGTGCTGTGCTGTCGGCGTGACATACACCATCGGCATGTCTTTTTTCTGGTTCCCCGACGGGATTGTTCTTACCGATGGTGCCATCGGTGTGATTTATACTATCGGTGAAGCATTTTCCTATTCGACCGACGATGGGTGTTTGGCCGATGAAGTGTCATCGGCATGTGTCTCGCCGAGGGATTTGTGTATCGGGGTGATCGTTGTTATCGGCATGCTTCGTTTGTTTTTGGCTGATATGGATGGTCTGGCCGACGGTGGAGTTGGCGTTCGATACATTGGGAAGTGCTATCGCCATGACTTTGGCTATCGGGCGAGCCGGCGTGGGATTCACCAATGGAGTGGTGTCTGGCCGATGGTGTTGTATCGGCATAACAAGTGATATCGGCCAATGTGTTTTGTGGTTCGCCGATAGAAGGAAGTCACCCCGATGGGGAATGCCATCGGGATGACTTTGTGTTCAGTTTGACCGACGGTGGGCTATCGGTAGGAGTTGGGCCGATGGCTTGATGGTGGATGGCTCGAGGATGTTCATCGGCATGACTGGCTGTGTCGGCGATGGGACTTTTTGCCAGGCCGACGGTGTTGGTCTGGCCGATGGCAGTGTTGTTTGAGTTTTCATCGGAGTATCTTGGCTTCGGTGTGATTAGTGGTGTCGGCGAAGGATTTTCTGGCTAGCCCGATGGTTAATCTCTGGCTGATGAAGGGAGTGTGGAGTTTGTAATCGGCCAGACTTTTGAGATCGGCGGGAGATTTTTGGGGTTGGCCGATGGCCTAAGTCTTGGCGATGGGTATTTGGCGGATGGTCGTGTGTCGAGCGTAGCAAAAGGCGCTCGACATCTATTGAGCATGCGGCTATGTTTATAAAGCGCTAGTGTGTTCTCCTCACTGTGCATGTGGGATTATTCCCCTGTATGTTTTGAACCTGCGAGGGAGGCGTTTTGGCGGGAAGCCTCATGTTGACTACAGCGACAATCTCCAAGTGAAATGCGGGTGGTTGAGCCATCAATGATGGTCGTGCAGGGGTATGGGCGATGAATACAAACGGTGAAGCTGCCTGATCGTGGATAAAGACTTTCAGATAGTGGCACATGGCTCGAGGCTCCCCTTTATCTGCTACATCACTATTTTCTGAGCGCCATTCCTTCTGAGGACTGTATCTGGCGGATTTTTTGTAATAACCATGTAATTAATTGCTGTGGTACACTCTCTGGCTGTTATAAGCAGACTGTGTTACCATTTTTTAGGTTGTTGAAAGTTGAAGATTTTTGGCTCTGCAATTCAAAACAAGCTGATCTGGTTGCTGTGTACAGCTAAACCTGTGAGTTTATGTATCTCTTGTTGTATGTTTTGGCATGAACCCACTGATTTCATGATTAATCTTATATGAGAAATGCTATCTTAGCATGTGTTTTGTTAATTCTATCTCCAGTATTGCATGTATTCTTCTTCTGAGTCTGGATATTTAAGCAATGTTGAGACTCTAGAACATAGAATTCCTGTGTTGGATGTCTGATCTTTTAACTTCTGCTCAAGGGGTAGATTAAATTGTTTTCAGGTTGAACATTGGGAAGGGTATACTGCAGTAGGGATGCCATAAGTAAAGATAACTTAACACTCTGTATTGGGAGATATCTGTAAGGCAGGTATCATATATATCCCTCTGAAATCCAGTTTTAGCTGTTCATGCTGATCATTCACAGGTGTATGTCTACTGACTCCAGGCCCTGGATAGGCACCAATCTTGCTTTGTGTTTGTGTTACAACCATGTCCAGCTTTGCATCCAAACTCAAAATCAAAGTCAAACTCTAAAACAACCATTAGGACATTAGAATTAGTTTTAGAATCCTCAGTCCTCTGTCTACAACTGCAAATAGGCCCAAAGCTAGCCCCTTTGCTCTTATCTTTCAGTTTTGGTCTACTTACAGGAGGACTTATCTGCTTTCTGTCAGCATCCCAGCCTTTGTATGCATATCCTCATGGATGTTGAGTAGGGAATACCCCCCTAGGTTTTGCAGAGCCTGAAGAAGAAGAGGAGATAAAATATAGAGTCTATCTCCTACACTGTTGGCCCCTGGCCCAGAGATCCTGTTGATCACTGATGGCTACCTTGTAGGGAAATCTGGGAATAAGCATCCAGTCTGGGAAAAAACCAACACCTTGGAAAACACGTAAAAAAAACTGTCCATATCTTCATCCAAAATTTGAACCAAGAAATGGCCTTCCACTTGCTAGTGCATTGTGCATCCACCTTTGATGACATCATAGAGAAAGGTGTCACCATAGAAAATGCCCTTATAGCAAAGGGTTTATTCAAGATCTACAATAGAAATGACAATGAAAAACTATCCAATGACAAACCTAAATTTTAGGCTAAAAAAATGTTGTAGGAGATGGCGCTACCGATTCTAAGTTCATTGAAATAGCCACTCCTAAACCTAAAGAGACAAAAGTTGTATAAAATGTTTCAAACAATGTCTCGGTGCCATCCGATCAACCAAAACAAAACCCTCCCAACATTCCAAAATGCAAGTACACTCCTTTGGGTGAACCTCTCGAAGTTGTGTTCCAAAAACGAGTCCAAGCCAACATGGTTGAGTTTACCACGACTAAACATTTTGATGAAAATTAACCTAAACCCGCATGGTACAAGGAAAATGAGTATTGTGAGTACCATCGTATCAAAGGACACTCCACAGGAAAGTGCATGAAATTGAAGAACTATATCCAAGATCTCATGGACTGAGGAGATATCCAAGTAGAATGGAAAAACAATGTATCACCAAATGATGGTTTAGGGGTATACATAGACCCTCTCCCAAACTGCAACAATGCTTCATCATCCAACCTATCATCCTCCAACACCAATCCCAATAATCAATCCAACAACATCAACTACAACAATGTTCTGCCTCCTTATGATAATGTAGTGGGCCATATTGATTTTGACTCCACTCATATTGCCACAATCAAAATTAAAAATAAAACCCCCGAATGTGTCGTTACCATCTAACATGGGCATGTAACCATCAAGGGACCACCCCCATCCTCCACCACTACCAATTATGAGTACAATATCCTTGACCATCTTGGGAAAATGACCGCACAAGTTTATATCTTGGAACTCCTTAAGACATCTACCATCCATCACAACATCCTTGACAAGGCTCTCCAAGAATCCCATGTCCCCACCAACATTCCACCCACGTAGTTCCAAAATCTGGTGGCCCAATTGTCCTCTGTTGGCAAGAGACTTTGTGTGGCTTCATGAGTGTTGTCATTGATGGCAACAAAGTCCATTCCACACATCCGCAGCACATGGCATGTCTATACCGGAAGTCAGATTGAAGAGTGTCTTGGTCCGGTAAGAAAGAACAGAGCATGCAGCAAGGTCCGACAATCAAGTTCAGATCTCTCAGAGGATGTATCTCATAAAAGTGTGGACTTGGGGAAGTCAAGAGGAGTACCATGACTACTACATTCTAGAGATTGAGCCTCTGGTGATGAAAGAGTGAAAAGATATGAACACCTAAGTGTTGGGTTCCTATGTGGCAAAGTGGACTAAGGAAGAACTGACTGGCAAAGCATCAGACCTTAATCCGGATGAGATATTGATGGTGATCAAGTTTCTTGAGGGATCATTCATGGTTGGCTGACATGATTGATGACTTCTATAAGTATCTCTTTGATATGCATCGCTTAGTAAGCAAGGATTCAGCCGACAGACCAGAGTTTGAGAAAATATTGAGTATTCCGGATGCCGACTAGAAAGATGTTGAAATCCTTGGTGCGGATATATATACCAGATGGATTTCATTGTGAAGGTGTGTGTTGTGTGTTGTGTTGTGTAAAGAAAAGCAGAGAGTAGTGTGGAAGCAGCTATACAGGTCTGGAATGTGACAGAACAATAGCATTAGAATTGAGGAAGAATAAAGTGCAGCAGATCTGTATATTGAGCCTAACCGGAACTAAACCTTAGCATATGTGGATGCTTCTCATCAATTCAAGTACCTAGTCTCTTTCTATAAACTATTATAGGTAGTGAGCCTCTTGTGAGCAGTGTGCTCAGGCAGAGAACCCTAATTGGCAAGTGCCATTTTGTACTACCTTATTCTTTTAACAGAGAATACAATCTTGGGTTAGTCACCCCGTGGTTTTTCCCTTAACAGGGTTTTCCACGTCAAAATCATTGTGTTATGTGTATTGATTTTATTTCTGCTTTCATGGTTATGCATGTTTATATGATTTGATGTTGCACTAGTTGTTAAAGAAGAACAGAAAATTAAAGTAATTAACATAATTGATTCACCCCCCCTCTTAGTTATCAACAATTGGTATCAGAGCTAAGTTCCTCCAAACAGAGCCTAACAGCTTGAGGAAGATCTAGGAATCTCAATGGATATGTATGGTATGAGGGAACAACTTCAATCTACCCTAGATGATCTTGAACAGTCTCACTCTGAAGTCAATAACTTGAAGGAAAGACTCAAACAAGCTGATGATTTCATAAATGAACTAAAAGAGAAACTGAGTATCTCTATGAAAAAAAGAAAGGAACTACTTCAACAATTAGCAAGTCAAAGTGAAGCCAATAATACTGATGAAGATCTGAATGAGAAGAACAAGTTATGTGAGAAGCTATCAAAAGAGGTCATTATGGTAAGACATGAAATGGAACCGGGAGTTATGAAATTCACCTGATAAATTGAAGAGAAAAGAAAAATTGAAGATAATCTAAAACAATCTCTCAAGGAGAAGTTAGAAGACTACCACAAAATGGATAGAATAAGCAGGCATCTGGAATCTGATCTTGAAGAAGCTAGAGATAATGAAGAACAACTTGAGAATCTGATTGACACTCTTAAAAGGGATCTTCAAACAGCAAATGAATACAAAGAGAAATTCAAGATAAGCTCTGCTCAACTGGAAGTTCTTCTTGAAAGCCAAAAGAGGGTAGATGACAAGCAAGGCTTGGGATATGAGAAAGGTGAAAGCTCCAGATCTGGTCAGAGGAACTCTGGATCATGAAATCTAAGAAACAAGCCTAGAAGACCTCCGATAAGGCAACCAAATGCTCAAAGATATCCATCCTTCAATGGATACTGCCACAATTGCAATAACTTCAGTCATAAAGCAAATCAGTGCAGAAGAAGAATGAATCAGACTAACCTATCCTTCTCCAGACAGTGTTTTAACTGCAAAAGGTATGGTCACAAATCTCATGAATGTAGAACTTTGCAAATAAACAATTCATTCAATGGTAGATGCTTTGCATGCAATAGAATGGGACATATGGCTAATCAATGTAGATCAAGAGGATACCGGTCAAATATGTAAAGAAATGTTGTTTGCTACAATTGCAATAGATCCAGTCATATTGCCAAATTCTACAGAAGTAAGAATCAAGACAAAAAGGGTCCGGTGCATCATAATCAAAACCAAGACAAAGGAAAAGGAAAAGTGAATGTGGATGAAATTCAAAGGGAGATGAACAAGATTTGAGTGAAGAGAAGTACAGAAAATGTTGGGGATGGATCCGCACTAGAATCTGGTGCTGATATTCCTTCCAGAAACTAAATAGATGAGCTCTGGCTCAGGGGGAGTCACAAACAAAAATAATTTCCCCCAACCAGTCAATTGGTGCCTAAAATTGGCACATGGAAAGTTACGGATTAAAAGGACTCTCAGAGAAACATATAAATAACCCTTGGTAGAGATATGAAAGATCCGTAAGGAGTTTGAAAAGGTTAATCATCCAAGATTAATCCAGTTTAACAGTCATCCAGCAAAATTAGGACTTTCACAGTTAGATCCGATATAATTGAAAATTGAAATATTTGGATTTGCGGTTAAGATGGAATGATTGGAGAAAGGGAGATACATTGTAAGTTATCATTCTTGGTGCATCTCAGTGATCCGGAAAGATCTCTCTTAGAACAAGGAGAACAAGGCAACCGGAATGACTTAAGTTGTGCATTTATTGCAAAATGGAATTAGGGTTTAAATAAAAATAAAAGGGTTCTTTTGTTCATCATTTGCACATTTACATTTGAGAAGAAGAAAGAAAGAGCTTTGCAACAAGATTGCTTCAACCCTCTCAAGAAGCAACCGCAGAATTTGATTCAGCTAGCAATCTTTTTGGCTCTTATCATGAACCCTAGAAGCGTAAAAAGGTATTTTCCGTTCTTGAATATCTCTCTCTAAATTTTCTGAAAGATGGCTACTCCGAATGTTGTTAAGATCACGGATAGGCCATGCCCTAAGTTCAAGAAACATCCGTATAAATCCCTAGAAGTTGATCCCCTAGGCGCATTCTCTAGCATTCCGCATGGGGTTTTGCATGTAGAAGATGTTAGGGCATACATTCATGCAAATATTGAGGAATTTGGGGAATCCAAGCTGATGGATATCTATCACAAGCAGTTAATAGATGAATCATTTGAACTCAAACCTCAGTATAAGGCCATCCGGGATAAGCATTTTGGACATTGCATCCATTTCCCCTATTTTACAGAAGATGAATGGGTCCGATATGTTCTGAGAAGAGTGCATGACAACTTCATGTGGTTGATGAGGCCATTTAAGATCACAAAAGATGCCATTAGGGCAATAACCGGATTGCACTCATCTGGTGGGTTGCCTGCTCTCAAATTGGTCAAAAACCAAACTATAAGTGAGGCTACCAGATCAAAATTTGACAAGAGAGCAATGACTATAGAAGATATCATTGATCCGGATATCAAGTTTGCCTCTATGATAATTGGCTATAAGATATATCACTCCATCAGGGAGAATTCTGTATCTAAAACTACAATTTATATTGCTTATCAAACACTAAGGGAGAATGCAGATTATGATCTTTGCGAGCTTCTTCTGAGCCAACTATTGGAAAACTTACAAAAGATTAAAAAGGACAAGGAGAACTCATTCAAATATGGTGGCCTAATATTATGTCTCTTCTTTTACTACATGAATGAGCTCCCTAGATCCAGTGGTTGGGTATGGCAAAATGACAGACCGGTTGCCATACAAATCAGAGACTATTTGTGTGGGCTTGGTGATGCCAAGGCACAAAGCACAGCACTCTGGGGTTACTTCAAAAACTTCCAAGGCATGATGCAGGCCAGAGAGAGAATTCCCCAGTCTCTAGTTGAAAAATACAAGGATACAGTGTGCTTCATGGTAGACATTGATCAATGCCTAATGGAGGCAGTGGAACCGAGAATAGTGTGGATTATGCCAATGGGATATGAGGTGGATGAGAAAATTTTGGAACTGCATGCCCAACACCTACTAAGTTAGCCTAAGGACCCTGAGGCAGAAATGTTTGGTACCTTTCAAGAATTGAGTGTAAAAATTCATGTTGAACTAAGGCAACCTAAAATAAAGAGAAAAGTCAGAAAGGAAGTAGAGGATTTTGCAAAGAAATATGGCATATAAAAGGAAGCAGTTGATGCCAACAGAGAGAAGGTAGAAAGGATAGAGAAAGAAAGGCAAGAAGCAGAAAAAGAAAGTGCTTCAGTGCAAGCCCCCTCCTGGACTAGATCCTCAAAGAGCTCTGCACCTGCCACTGCTAAGAGCCAAAAATCCTCAAAACTGGAAGCAAAGACATCTAGAAAGGGAGAGAAGAGAACTAAGATAAAGGCCACAAGGTCTTACACCAGCCAGAAGGGTGATGAAGAGACAGAATTAGATGAGGAGATAAAGAAATTGAAGAAGAAGAAGAAGAAAACATTTGGTGAATCTTCTATTGGCCATAACAAGGAAGAAGATGTAGAAGAATTTGTTGAAAGGCCTACTCTCTGCATTGATGATATCATCAAATCAGTCATAGTGGATGGGAATCTGCAACCAATGACTAAATTTTATGATGAATATAATGAAGTTGACCAGAAGATCTTACAAGATGCTACAGTCAGGTATCTGAACATCTATAATAAAGCATTCATTGAAATCATATCTCTAATTCCTAAAAGCCTAGAGAAGGAACTTGAAATGAGAAAGAACAATGCTAAGGAAAAGGATATGGAGATCCGGGAATAGATAGCCATTCAACTCTATCCTTCCATCACTCCTAAACAAATGAACATGAGCTCCAAGGATTACAAGGATGAGTTCCGGAGCAAAGCCAGAATGAACAAGCTTATGCTTGGAGAGACTGATCAGGTGGCAAAAGAAACTGAAGACATCCTCTGAAATGCATACAAAATATTCAATATTCCTATTATAGAGGACATAAGTGATGAACCTTCTGATGTCTTCAGTGCATCAAAGGAAGACTCTACTGAGAAAATTACAGAAGAGTCAAAGGAGATAGGTGAGGAGAAGACTAAGGACCTAGATTCCTCTGCTCTAGAAGAGGAAGTCCATGAAGAAGTAAACATCTCTCTTCCAGATTCCCCAGCAAACTCAAGATCTAAAGGAGAAGAAAGAATAGAGTAGAAAATCAGTCAAGAAGAAGAGGTAAAGGGAGGAGAAGATGATCAAATAGAAAAGACCCCAGGAGACAGTTCTGAGGCTGCAAAAGGAAAGAAGACTTTGTCTCTGGCCAGAGACACTGTAGAAACAATTAAAGAATTCTTGACCAAAGAAATGATGGAATTAGATGAACCAGATCTATTTCAAGGACCATTCAATTTTGATTCCCTCTCCCCAGTTCAAACAATGAAGATAGCATCCTTTGCCCAAGCAAAGGCAAAAGAAAAACTTTTGAAGTCTCACATGGAAGACTATGAGCTGATAGAGATTGCATCCAGTGTGTTGGAGAAGATCATGCCATCCTTCCAGAAGGATCTTTTGACCTCTTCATTCGGTAACTTGAAATCTCTTGTTAATTCTATTAGCACACATTTTTATTCCTTGGAGAAATCAGCAGAAGAGAAAGTCTGGAAAGAGTTTTTGGATAAGAGATTCTCTGAAATACAAGTACTTATAACAAATGATAGGAGAAATTTGGACATTGGGATAAAGAGCTTAGAAAATGCTCTTAAAGATGGTGGAGATCTATACAAATTTTGTCTATCTTGGTCCACCGTGACAGCAGATATCACCAAGAAGGTGGAAGAACAAGAGAGCAAACTATCAAGTTTATCTCAAAATTTTGATCCTCTCACCTCTTCCATAATGAATCAAGAATGTCAGACTATTGTAGCTATAAATGAAATAAAGAAGCTTGAGAAAGAGAAGAAAAATAGAATAAGCAGGCTAAGTGAACTAAGAGGGATAATTATCCCCAAGTTAGAGGCAATGCATGAGGCCCTAACTGATGCCCAGACCACAGCCCGGACTAGTGATCCGACAAACCTAAAGAGGGCAGAAGCTTTTGCATTTTTGCTAAGTGGTCACATTTCAATTTTGGACAGGATGAAGAAGAGTTGGGCGACAGAAGTGGTACAGTTGAAGACCACCTTTGTAGATATACTTCAGTATCTGTAAGTATAACATGTATATATACTTATGCGACTAAGTATAGGTTGATTTTTAGAAATTTTGGTGTGCGGATCCTACCCTTTTCCATTGATGTCAAAGGGGGAGTGAGGAGCAGTGAAAAATGTGGAATCTAGCTAAGGGGGAGCTCTGGAAAAGTGTACATTAGAACAGAGCATCAGCCAAGGGGGAGTGTAGTATGACACTTAGTCATTTTTCACTAAGCGTTGCCATCAATGCCAAAGGGGGAGATTGTTGGCAAGAGACTTTGTGTGGCTTCATGAGTGTTGTCATTAATGGCAACAAAGTCCATTCCACACATTCGTAGCACATGGTATGTCTATACCAGAAGTCGGATTAAAGAGTGTCTTGGTCTGGTAAGCAAGAATAGAGCATGCAGCAAGGTCTGACAATCAGGTCTGGATCTCTCAGAGGATGTATCTCAGCAAAGTATGGACTTGGGGAAGTCAAGAGGAGTACCATGACTGCTACATTCTAGAGATTAAGCCTCCGGTGATGAAAGTGTGAAAAGATATGAACACCTAAGTGTTGGGTTCCTGTATGGCAGAGTAGACTGAGGAAGAACTGACCGGTAGAGCATCAGACCTTAATCTAGATGAGATATTGATGGTAATCAAGTTTCTTGAGGGATCATTCGTGGTTGGCCGACATGATTGATGACTTCTATAAGTATCTCTTTGATATGCATCACCTAGTAAGAAAGGATTCAGTCGAGAGACCAGAATTTGGGAAAATATTAAGTATTCTAGATGCCGACTAGAAAGATGTTGAAATCCTTGGTGCGGATATATATACTAGATGGATTTCATTGTGAAGGTGTGTGTTGTGTGTTGTGTTGTGCAAAGAAAAGCAGAGAGTAGTGTGGAAGCAGCTATACAGGTCTGGAATGTGACAGAACAGCAGCATTAGAATAGAGGAAGAATGAAGTGCAGCAGATCAGTATATTAAGCCTAACCAGAACTGAACCTTAGCATATGTGGATGCTTCTCATCAGTTCAAGTACCTGGTCTCTTTCTATAAACTATTGTAGGCAGTGAGCCTCTTGTGAGCAGTGTGCTTGGGCAGTGAGCCCTAATTGGCAAGTGTCATTTTGTACTACCTTATTCTTTTAACAGAGAATACAATCTTGGATTAGTCACCCCGTGGTTTTTCCCTTAACAGGGTTTTCCACGTCAAAATCATTGTGTTATGTGTATTGATTTTATTTCTGCTTTCATGGTTATGCATGTTTATATGATTTGATGTTGCACTAGTTGTTAAAGAAGAACAGAAAGTTAAAGTAATTAAGATAACTGATTTACCCCCCGCCCTCTCAGTTATCAACATCCTCATCCTACCATCTCACTTTTAGCTGATCTGACATGCTACCTATGACCTCATCCATAATAAAGCACTCCATATAGAAGTCCAAATTGCCAATCACAAAGGCAAGAGAGTTCTCTTGGATAATGGATCCGGTTTGAACATATGTACATTAAAATTCATAAAACTTTTGGGGTATTCAATAGATGACCTAGAACCTTTGTTCATATCCATCAAAGCATATGACAACATGAAGCGAGTCAGAAGGCACTATATGTCTCCCTATCAAAGTGGGTCCCCTCACACTACCCAGCCTATGTCATGTGGTTGATATTGACCTCCCATACAATCTTCTCCTAGGCCAACCATGGTTGCATGCCAGATAATCTGTCCCCTGCACCTATCACTAATATCTCCAATTTCCCCATAATGGCATCAAAGTCAATATTCCCTCCAATCAACAACCATTTGACTATTGTTAATCTTTAGAGGTTGTCTATGATAGACAATTCCATTGCCCAAGTACCTATGGGGAACATCTCAAAGACCCCTCATCCACCCTGTACACTTCATCTAATCCTCCATCCACTCAGTCCTCCACCTCTTCATCTACACCAACCCCTCAAATATCCCAAGTGAAGATCATAGACAAAGGGTGTGGTGAATATGAGCTTCATAACGCCTTCCATGTGGGACAATTTCCTTTGTCCCCCTGCTCCCATTACCATCACCTAAAAAAAGGATCAAGAACAAAAGCGCAAGATCGATGACAAGATCCCCTTCGTTCCAGCACAAGTCTCCTGAGATGAAGAAGCCGCCAAAGCATCCTTGAATGATTGGTTGTATCATGATGAAACCAGTCCACCTGCGGTAGACCTTGAATACTTCCAACAAAAATATCATATGCCATTTCAAATGTACTAAAATGCCTTATCATGGAAAAGGACTTGGCCTCAATGAACAAGGTGTTATTGAACCTATTCTAGTGGACCCTATGTCCCCGAAGCAATATGCCAAGTATTTTGGTTTAGGATACACACTGGCCATTGTGACAATCCATGGACCAACTAAAACTTTGATAGATGTGGCTAAATCCTCTTCTACTATTAAAAATATTACGCCTAGTGTCATCATAGCTTCATGTGAAGATCTCAATCTTTCATGTCTCTTTAGTGACAATGATGTTTTCGTCATGGGCCTTTCCCTCGTCCATTCCCACCTCATTGCTTAGGATCAACAAGGACCATTGCCTCTCGATATATTCCAAAATGATGAGGCTCTCTCTGTATTCCATAACTCCATGACACCTTCCAATATGACATATGCTTGAATTTTGATGCCTACTTTGGGGAAGAGGAGATCCTTAGTCCAAATAAAAAACCAAAAAATAGAAAATTGTTCCCTAGTGAAAACCTCTATAAGGCACTTTTGGACACAAAAGAGAAAAATAAAGACATATCTCATGGTGAAAACCTCTCTAAGGTGCCAAGAGATGAGGAATTCCATCTTCCCCCCGCACCTCCATATTGGCAAGAACATTCCATAATATTGATCAAAAGCACACAAGAAATCAACTTGGGAACCCAAGAGCAACCTAAGATCACCTACCTCATAGAGAATCTCGCCATCAAATAAAAATCCAATCTTTTAGTCATACTCCATGAGACATCGGATGTCTTTGCTTTGTCCTATGCAGATATGCCAGGTTTGGATCCTTCCTTGGTGGTCCATCATCTTGTGGTACATCCAGAAGCATGACCAATTAAATAAAAACTCCACAAGATGCACCCTCAAGTCACCCTTCTTATCAAAGAAGAGTTGTAAAAACTATTGGAGGTAGGCTTCATTCATCCTATAGACTACCTTGAATGGGTCTCCAATATTGTTCCAATTGCCAAGAAACTTGGGGGCATCTGAGTCTGTACAAATTTTTGAGATTTGAACAAGGCATGTCCAAAAGATGATTTCTCGCTCCCAAACATTGACATCATTGTTGATTTTACAACTGGTCATGAAATGCTCTCCCTCATGGACAGTTTCTCAGGGCATAATCAAATCAAAATTGCTCCTAAAGACCGTTCATAAAACAAATTTCAGCTATCTCTAGGGTACCTACTATTGGCAAGTCATGCCTTTTGGTCTTGAGAATGTAGGGGCAACATATCAATGTGCCATGACAACCATTTTCCATGACATGCTCCACAAAGACATGGAAGATTATGTAGATGATCTCCTTGGGAAATCAAGGACAAGAAATGCACATCCTAAGGTCTTACAAAGGATCTTTGAATACCTTAGAGAATACAAGATACACCTCAGTCCTAAGATATGTGTCTTTGGCATTATATCAGGCAAAACTTTTGGGGTTCATCTCTCGCAAAGGTATTGAAGTAGATCCAGCTAAGGTCACCGCTAAATTACAGAAATGCCACCACTAAAGACTCTCAAGCAATTTTTTATTCTACAAGGCAAGCTTCAAACTATCTGAAGGTTCATCACTCAACTTATAGATAAATGCCAACCATTTTCCCACTTACTCCACAAGGAAGTACATTTCAAATGGGATAAAAACTGTCAGCAAGCATTTGGCCACATTAAAGAGTACTTGGCTTCACCCCCAGTCCTTATGGCACCTATCCCTGGAAAGCCCCTACTATTGTACTATTAAACACAAAGAGGTACTCAGAGGGGGGTGAATCAGTACTTATTCAAATTCTTACCTTTTAACAGTATTCAGCCTACCATAAGCATGTAAAACATGAAGAGCATAAAAACATAGCACACATCCATAACACCAGATTTACGTGAAAAACCCTAAAAGGGAAAAACCACAGTGATCAAGCTACTTGGATCTACTATCCAAATATAGCCTCAAAAATAAAAACAAGATCACAATATTATTTATGGGATACAACCCAAAGGAATCTACAACTCCCTGAACAGTTACAACACTTACAATCTTTACACATCAATTCTTCAATATCACAAAACTTATCTGACTCAAATGTTCTTCTCACAAAAACTAATTGTTGATCACTTCAACCTCTGCACCACTATCTCATCTATGCATAATTACAATATCAACCTCTGCCACAACAAAGCAACTTTAGAAACTCTTCTCTGTCATCATATCACCAACAATTGCCTCCGCAACAATATTGTACTAGTCCTTTCCACATTTCATCATGAGATTTGCTTCTGCAGTGAGTTAATTCACACAATATCAATGTTATCACATAATACTCAATGCATACCTCACTTCACAACTTAGATATTTCATTTATATCCTTCACAAGCTTTCAAAGTCTTTCTCCTTGGTCGGCCAAGATGAAACATGTAACATGAAAAGTTTAATGGCCACAACAGTCGACTCCCAAACATATGCGGTAAGAAAGAATCCAATGTGGTTTAAGAGCAAGACATATAATCAAGTCCTATTTTACCTTGGCACACTCTTCCATGTTGGCACACACTCCAAAACATGTGGCATAACCATCATCATATACCAAGTCGGCCCAGCTAACACTTAACCATCCTTGCATTTGACTCCAGACCAAACCAGTACTAGAGGAGACAATGTTACATCATGTGAACCATAGAAAAAGAATTATATGATCTGTAAATCATCCTTGTACACTCCTTATACCATTTCAAGTCATCATATTCTGGTGCAAACACATGAATTCTGATTCTGATATTCTTAATAACCTCTGCTTACACAATCTTAAGATAAAACAATGAACAACATACTTGCGATGAACATAATCATTTAAAACTTGAACAACACATATCAACCAACCATATGAGTTTGTCATTCAATCAGAAAGGCCAATTACCAATGCGGTGAACTGCGGTGACCTCAACAATCTCCCTCTACTTACTTTAATTAGCACCAAGGCATGTCTTCACACTCCTGACTCCGGAGATGCAACTATGGTACATAAAATCACTTGAAACTTGAGACATGCATACCTGACACTGATATCTACCTCTCCTCCAAACCGCCAAGTCATATCTTCATCTGTGGAGAAATACAGAGCATTCTCCTATCTCTTTGTGATTGTACTTATTATGTTTCACAACTGCCTTCACTCTTCTAACTCCAAAATACCTTGTGGTGACTTTCATGCTCTAAAATTTGGAATATACATTCTTTGCACCTATTTCTACTTATCTTCCAATCTGCAAGGCAGAATCTTCAATAGCGGAATATGCAGTACATTTATTAGAGCATATGACCCCTTTACTATCTAGAACTTTACTTAGTCAAATTAACTTCACACTTTCACAACTTTCTTCATCTGGTGGCAACCATTATGAGTTCATATCATCATCATACAACAAGAGTCCAACTCTACTCATCACAGACTTCAAACATAAGTATATCAAGGACGTGAACTTACACATGAACTTCAGAAGAGAAGTTATGACCGTGTATAGATGATATTGATCCATCTCCTCAGCTTTCTTTGTCTGCTTCTTTGACCAACAATGCATATGCACATCCCTTTGCGTTCATCCTTACAATGCTTCTGGTCATTTACTCTACCATCCTCACCGATTACCATACTATTACTTTGATAGCTTTGGTGGTATCACTCCCAACTTTCCACACTGCTACATACCATACCACTGTTGACATCACTAACAACCCCTATGCAACATGTACATCTCCACCACTTTAGTAGCACTAGGGGCACTTTTAGCACAACATGATGAAACTGGCCATGAAAGGGCTATATACTACATCATTAGGACTCTTATCAGCTATGAGCTCAACTATACACCCATGGAACGAGCATGTTTAGTTGTCATATCCAGTTCCCAAAAACTATGACACTACATGCTAAGCCACTCAATCAAGCTCATCTCAAAAGTCAACCCTATTAAGTACCTCCTTTCTAAGACTTCACTCACAGGATGAATGGAAAAATGGGTGATGTTATTCAATGAGTTTGACATTGAGTACGTTGATTAAAAAGCCATCAAGGGACAAGTAGTGGCAGACCAATTAGCTAAAGCACCTCTCACCAATCATCAACTGCTCGCTATTGACTTTCCAGATGAGTCTATCCTTTCAACAACAGAATCAATAATCTAGAAATTGTACTTTGATGGATCCTTCACAAATCATGGTTCAGGGGTAGGAATACTTTTGGTAACCCCATATGGAGACTACATTCCTAAAGCATACAGGATTGCATTCCCTTGTACAAACAATGTCGCTGAATATGAATCCTTGATCATTGGTCTTAAAATAGCATCTCAATGGAACATCCAGCAATTACAGGTCTATGGAGACTCCCAATTGGTTACCAAACAAGTCAATGGTGAATACTGTTGTGCCTTGCACACACGCCCCATTTTGACAAATGGAGACCCCCTCTTTTGCTTTGGCTTGGAGTCTAGACCTCTCTTGCTTATGATGATGAGAAGGTGAATTTGTGCTTAGAATGCATGACTTGTTACAGATTTGGGTATTTCAAATGTGTGGAGTCAGTTGATGTTTTTCATGATTGATTTGGAAGTGTCTTGAGTGGTCTTGTGCTTAAAAAATAGCCATTTGTTGCCTTCTGCATTGGGATTAGGTGTTATTGTACTTTGCTCTAAAAACCTATGTCACGGGATGTTGACCTTGAAAGTGCTTCTGCAGGATGTTTCACGTTGAAATTCATAGTTTCCAGATCTTATAGTTGCAAAATCATGTCAAATTCCATTAGATTTCACCAAGGGGTCCATAAGCTTTCACCCTGATACAAATCCTGAAGCCCTGATTTGGCTAAGTCTGAAATCCTGAAAATCCTGAAAAATGGCTAAGTCTGAAATCTGGTAGAACCTCAAAATTCTAGAATCTGCATATGAAATCCTATGGATCTGGAACCTATCTCAAACATCCTGAAAGTATATTTAAAAATATTTAAAGTATAAGAAATTCCATATCTAAACTTATACTTAATATATTTTTAAATATACTTTCACCCTGACTAATTCAAAATCTGGTGCTAAAAACACCTCCTACTGCAAAAAGCGCTAAAACAGCCTCCAACCGACCTTTGCGCTAAATTTGCCTCCGACCGACCTCCCTCCAAGCCACCGCTAAGTCAATCGGACCAAAAATCCCCGCCGAGACAATTTTGAAGAAAAGCGCTAAAAATGCACCTGACGGACCTGCGCTGAAAACTGCCTTCACCGACTAATCTCATGAAACATCATTTTAGTCAGACGGACCCAAAATCCGCGCTAAGGTCGGACAACCCCAAAATCCGCGCTAAGGTCGGACAACCCCAAAATCTGTGCTAAGGTCGGACAACCCCAAAATCCGCGCTAAGGTCGGATGGACCCAAAATCCACGCTAAGGTCGGACAACCCCAAAATCCGCGCTAAGGTCGGACGGACCCAAAATCCGCGCTAAGGTCGGACAACCCCAAAAATCTCGCTTTTTACAGAAAATGCTAGAAAAACATGAAATTAAAGTCTGCAAATGGATCCTAATGACTGCAAAAACTTCCTAGATCAATATATTGGCCAAATGGGTACTCAAAAATGATGAAAAATGTAGAAAATCATGCAAAAATCACTAGATTTAAGAGGTTGTTTACAAGAAGGTGACATTGACAATGAGTTGTTTTTTACTGATTCGTGACTGCAAATGGACATGTTTTGATCCAAATTGATGGAAAATGACTTATTTATGATGAAATTGATGCTTGGTCATGTTTGTTGTAGGTCTAAGAGCACAAAGGAGCCAACTAGAGCTGTCCTGGAAGGATGTACACACAGATATGCAGTACTGATCCAGAGATGCAGAATCGACATTCTATCAACCAAATTGCTGCTACACATGCAAAAGGAAGTCAGTATAATGTCCAAGATGATAAAGATGAGTCTCAGGAGCTAAAAGACATAGAAGATCATGCCAAATCACTGTTGTTCCTGCAGATCCAGTCCAATGTCCTAGTGATCCAGTCTGAGGGTCATAACTCCTAGCTATTTTATCAGAATTTAAACTTCTTGGACTCGTTGGAAAGATAAACCGGTTGTCTAGTTTGAGTTGCCCGGCTACTTAGGCTTAATGCCAGGCTGCCGATAGGTTTCGAGCCCCCATTCCGCTCTGAAGGCCTCCGAAAATGCAATTTACTATGATGTAGAAAATACCAAAAATTATATTTTTCATATTTTCCCCAAAATGCCACTCAAATAACCTTGGATCGGATCACCAAGACATGCATACAGCTGTCCCAGTAGGCCAGTCATCAAGAATCAGTCTAGAAAGCATCCAATTGGATATATCTTCACTAATAAAGTGCTGAATACTCCTTTTTGATCCAGTCAGCACGTGGATCCACATCAGCTCAAGTTTTCAAGTGTCATGTGACTCTATTTTGGCTTTATTAGGCCTTGAAAATTGACTTTTCATCATGTATAACCAAATGGGTATCTATTTTGTCCAGATTCAATGTATTTGCAACCTATATTTTGTCTTTTTCCTACAAGACAAAGGCAAATCTGAAAATGTAACAAACTGATGTATCTTATTAAATGCCATGTAATCTGGACCGTCGGTGTTGAGTTAATCTCCACCGTCCATTTGAAGAACTAGGGTATGCTGCTTTCTATATAAAGGGCTGCCATTTCCACTTTTTGTAAGAGAGATTTTGATGCCAAATTGTTGACTCTGTGCCATTTGAATTAAATACAAAGCAAGTTTTTGCAGTATTTCTGAGAATTTGCATCTTGTTTCGATTCATTGTGGTCTTCATGGTTTGCTTCTTGCTCTCCCATAGTTAGATTAGTTGTGCCTTTATGATGTTAATGGTTTATTGCAGTATTTGATGAATGTTCCGAGTCCATACTTTTAGTTGTTTGCTGATGGTAAATAACTGTGTAAAGTTAGCCTGGGCTTATTATTTGTGCTAAAGTTCAACTTCATTTTATGAGTTAAGTTGCGCCATTTATTGGGTATTTAACGACTAAATGTGGTCTGAAAACCTTTCGACTTCCATTGAAGATAGCACCGTTTTCTGTAGCACTGTAACACCCATTTCAGTTTGGTAACTCAGAGAACTGGTTTAAAGTCTGGAATATTTGTCTACTAAAGATAACCCTTGCATTGTGAATGTCACTTAGGATTCCTTCTAACCCTAAATCTTTTGCATTTTCTTTAAACCAAATGTTTAGTTGTTAGAATAGAAATTTCAGCAGCACCTTATTTTGGTTTATCAGCTGAGAATCATAATAGGGTTTATGTGTATTTGTTGTCTAAACCTTGAAGATTTGTAGACTGCATGTAAGACCCCTTGTAGGTACAGCTAGAACATAACCATTGAGAAATTCCAAGCAAGCTAAGACCTAGCTGTATTATCCTTGGAGTAGTCTTGCCTAGGGTGAGATACTTTTCAAGAGAGGTGTGAAACCAGCAATCACACCTACCTTGTTGCGTGCTAAAAACACCATCAACAAATACCTCACTAAGGATGAAAATTGGTTCCCTATAAACAAATGGTTGATGAGTACAAGTTGTTCTTCACCTACATTCAGTCTAAGCAGGTACCCCGAATACACGACAAAGTAGCTAATGCCATGGCCACCATTGGGTCCCTCCTTGTATGCCTCATGATAGTAATCAATGTGAGTTTCTTTTGGAACAACTCCTCATGCCATCATATCGATTCGTTAAGTTAGAATTTGTATGTGAGATTGTTAGTCCCAAAAATCCTTGGTACCATGACATTTATGTCTATCTCCAACATCAAACCTTCCCACCCAACTCCTCTCACAAACAACAAAGATCTCTCATTTGTCGATCCTCTCTCTACACCATTCTCACCGATACCCTTTATCGTCGAAGCTATGATGGCACTCTCCTATGATGTTTAAACATGGAAGAGGTTTCCCTCGCACTACATGAAGTCCATGTAGGTATCTGCGGTGCCCACACAAGCGGTATTGTCCTAGGCAAAAACTCTTACGTACAGGATATTACTGGCCAACAATGGAGCATAATGCATGTGAAAATGTGAAGAAATGTAAGCCTTTTCAATAGCATGGAGATCTCATACATGCTCCCTCTCATGATTTGTAACCAATCACCACACCATGGCCCTTCTCTCAATGGGGGCTAGATCTCCATTGGCAAGATCCACCCTCCTTCCTCTAATGTCCACAAATTCATCATCACCACCACTGAGTACTTTACTAAGTGGGTTGAAGCCATTCCTCTCACTTTTACCACTGGCTCCCAGATTGCTAAATTCATCCTCACCATATCATTTTCTGTTATGGCATCCCATCCATCCTTGTCACAGATAATGGCAAACCATTCAAAAATAATGATATTTGTGCCCTTTGTGAGCAATTCCACATTCAACACCATTGGTCCACTCCATATTATCCCCAAGGGAATGGTCAAGCCAAGGAAACTAATAAAACCTTGCTCAAAATCCTCAAGAAAGTTGTCAATGACACTGGTCATGACTGGCACCTCCATATCCACCCTACCCTTTGGGCCTACAGCACTAGCATCCATACTCCTACTGGAGCCACTCCATACTCACTTGTCTTTGGAGCCAAATCTATCTTGCCAATCGAGATCAAATTTCCCTCCTTGTGCATCTCTTTGCGTAATGTCATCACTGAAGAAGATTACCATGTTGCACACCTCCAAGAGTTGGACCTATTAGATGAATGGCACCTCAATTCCTTGAATCATCTCCAACCATACCAAAACTAGCTTCATAGATCCTATAACAAGAAAATCCATGCTAGAGAATTTGCAATAGGTGACCTGGTCCTAAAAGAAAATCAAAGGAATCTCTCATAACAAGATAAGAAGGGGAAATTTGAGCCTAATTGGTTGGGTCCCTATGTGGTCATAGCTAAATATGGTTTAGGAGCATATTGCATTTCCACTCTTGAAGGAGAAGAGCTTGAAAAACCTATGAATATCATCCATCTGAAGTAGTTCCATAGCTAGGCTGCTGAATACTCCAAATCAAAAAATCAAAAAAATCCAAAAAAAATGTCAAAATCCAAAAAAAATCAAAAAGCAAAAAAGTAAAGAAGAATCATTCGTCCTATGGTAAAAACCACTTCTTGTGGTGCCTTGGGCAAGTACCATGATGAAAACCTATTTACAGGCATCATGTGTAGTCTCAAACTAGATCCATTATTCATCCATCCTCCCACTATCACTACATCCATCATCCTGCCCATCCACTTCATCAACTTATCCCCCTCATCAACTATCCCCATTGTCTGAGCTTCTACACCACCCTGCTTTCATCACCTTTTTAAAGAGACTGAGTAACAAAAAAGTAGAAATCACCCCCATAATCAATCCTCATATTTATATTCTCCCTTACCACCCACCCATTTTACCAACTTCCCCCCACCCCCATCGGTTATCCCTGCTATCTGAGCTTCCAAACTCCCCTGTCTTCCTCACTTTTTAAAGATAGTGAGTAACAAAAAAGTAGAACTCACATCCCCAATTGACCCTCACACTCTGACACTCCCCCATCATCCACTTGCATCACTCATCCCCTAGTACATCTCATGGTTTTATGACATCATACATTTGCACCTCCAACAAGTCATCCAGTGGGTTACTTTGTCTTCCTTACCATCCATCCCATCATCCTAACCTCCCTTGATGACTCGTCCCCCGGTCCATCTCATGGTTTTATCACATCACATCTTTGCACCTCCAACAAGTCACCCAATGGGTTACTCTATCCCCCTTACTACCCACCCAACCCACCACATCATCCTAACCTCCTTTGATCACTCATCCCCTAGTCCATCTCATGGTTTTATCACGTCATGTCTTTGTACCTCCAAAAAGTCACCCAGCAAGTTACTTTGTCCCCCTTACCACCCACCCAACCCACCACATCACCCTAGCCTCCTTTGATCACTCATCCCCTGGTCCATCTCATGGTTTTATCACATCACGTCTTTGCACCTCCAACAAGTCACCCAAAGAGTTACTTTATCTTTCTTACCATCCACCCCATCATCCTAACCTCCCTTGATGACTCATCCCCTGGTCCATCTCGTGGTTTTATCACATCAAGTCGTTGCACCTCCAACACATCACCCAACGGGTTACTCTATCTTCCTCACCATCCACCCCATCATCCTAAACTCCCTTGATGACTCATCCCCTAGTCCCTTTCATTGTTTTATAACATCATGTCTTTGCACCTCCAACAAGTCACCTCCCATCATCACATCCCCATCCTATTCTTGCTAACTATGATTTTAATACCATGGTATAGTCTGAAAACTGACACTTCCATCTTCTCAATCCATCTGCGTCATAACATCCCCATACTCTCATTCATCAAGTTATCAGAACTACATACATCACAACCCGCATCCTAGTGTGCCTTGATCCCATGGATACAGGGTATGTATGCAGTCTGGAATACAAAGGAAGTATCCAGTATGCAGGTACACAATATTCCACCCATCCAATCCCCACCTAGATAGTCCCTATTACCTAAGATTGTTGATCACAATTGACATCATTACAACACGCTTGTTACACATACTATCAAAGCATCAAACTCTCACCCAAATCATCGACTACAAGATTAGCCTCAACCACAACTTATGGACTATATGTCTCTATGCCCATCATTCAATTTATCCCAATCATCCATCGATCCTTGCCTTACGGATGCCTCCTTCCTACAATAGGCAGAATCCTCAATCTACACACATCTTGGCAAGAGATATAATGGTTGTTTGTTTTGTCAATTGGTCTTTTGGTTATTGATTTTATCTTATCTTTTGTTCCATTCTTGGATTACCTCCAAACTATCTTGATTTTCCTATATCATGGTACATGGCAAAAAATCTAGAATGTGGCATGGTCATTGCTTTTGTATGCCATGATTGTGGGATGTTTTCATTACTCCAATTTCGTATTCTTATCTTGTGAACGTTGGGATTGGTTCTTGCATATTAGTTTCCTTTTGCATCTAAGGTTCCTCATACCTTTTGTACACTAAGGGCTTGTGATCTAAGTCCCCCCTCATTCGCCTAGACAAGGTTGTACTATCTTGGGCATGTATGGGATCATCTTATTGTTTGCAGAGTCAAGTCCGATGCATGTGATACATTGTCACCTTGGTTCCTCATACCTTGGTGCATAACATCTCATGCTATATCAACATAAGTGCTCGCAATTTTAGCATAATTTATAATACATTCAAAAATCCCCTTTATCCATATTGCAGCTCAAACAATGTGGAATTGAGAAAGAGGATACTCAATTGATTCTTTCAATCCTTGCCAAGCTTCGTCCTGACTATTTAGTTTTGTTTCTACCTTTTATGCTATGATGGATGCTCTTGGGAGAGCTTTCACAATGCCTTCACTTGATTATTTTTCCACATCACTCACAAGGGAGCAAGCTATGTTAGTACACATGGGCATATTGAAGTCTCATAGACCTCAAGCTCTTCTTTCTAATCAAGGTACAAAGGATCAAAAGGCTTCACCTAGCAAAGGAAAGAAATAGAAAAATAAGGATTTCAAGTACAATGAGAAAGCAAAGGAGTCAAATAATTCACCTAAGTCCTCATCCTCTCCTAAAGAGGAATTGTCTAAGAAGGAGAGAACAAAGTTTGCATATTGCAAGAAACTAGGACATGATGAGCATAAGTGTTATGAGAAGAAAATTGATGAGTTGACTCACATTATTCAAAAGCACAACATCAAATTGCCATCATCCATGTCATCTTGTCCATCCTCTTCTTTAACACCATCATCATCTACACAGACAAGGACAATAAGCATTTCTAATGGGACAAACAAGGGAAAAAGACAGGCACTCTTTGCTTCTACAAGTCTTCAGTCAGAGAGATGGCTTCTTGATTCTGGAGCTTCTCATCATATGGCTTCTTCTCAAGGGATGTTCTCTTTATTTGAGTCATGTACCTTACCACCTATTTTGATGGGTAACAATACATAGGTACATGCAACTAGAAAAGGGAATATTGATATTGGTGAGGGTACTTTCAATAATGTATTGTGTTTACCTTCCTAGTCAACCAATCTCCTTTCCATCTACCACATTAGTCATTGTGGTGCAGGGAAGACAGTTGAGTTCACTCCTGATTCAGTGATCATACGAGACTTGGATAGTAGAGATATCATTTCTATTGGCATGCTTGATCATGCATCTTGCTTGTATACATTCTCCCATTTTTCTCTTGATGATGATGTAGATCCATTGATTGATATTCACACTCATGCATCAAGTGTGAATCATGTTTCTGAGGAGAAGTTTGGTCACTTGAACCTTGGTGTTCTTTCATCTACTTTGGTTCTTGAGACTAGTGCTGAGATTCCATCTCCTGAACCTCCTGCTTCTTCAGAGATCAACATCGACATGGTTTCTTCTAATTCAATTGAGCAGGACTCTTCTAGTCTTTCAAATACAGCTCAATGGGATACTTTCTTGGTAGGTATATCAGACTTGTTTTGTAAGTCTCATATTGCATATTTGGAGGACACAATTGAGGGGATATCTCTCCTCTTTGATGATAGTTATAGCACAACTGTTATCCCATCTACTTCATCTTTGGAGGTTGTTCTTCATGAGTCTACCCAAGATTTTGGATTGGTCACATCTCATTTCATAGTGCCATCCTTTGATTCCAACATGTGGGCATTTGAGTAGTTTTGAGAGGCACCCATCATGAGACTTCTTCCCTCATCTCTCTTCTTGGAGATGCAATTTCTTCTACATCATCCTTTGGATTGGTTTCTTCCTAAAGGAAGAAATGATGTTTGTAGGTATAGGACACTTTCCAGCATTCACCATTGGCACGAGAGCTACTTCATTGTGGGGGGGACCTATAGTCTCACTTTATCTCTCCTATTGGGGGTATTTGATTGTATATATGTGATAGAAGTAGTCCTTGGGGAGTCATGTTGAGTCCTCCTACTATCACTTCTTCTTTCACTTTTATTGTTTTTCTCTCTTTTGGAGAGGGGTTTTTCTCCTTTACTCCATTTGTAAGAGAATTGTGTGTACATGGGTGCCTAACATGGTCTCGTAGGCAGGACCCATCATCTTTATCCATCTTTGCATCTTTGCATTTGTTTACTTCTCCCTAAGTTGCACTTAAGGGGGGTTGTTGGTGTGAATAGTGTTATTACCTATCCAGTTTACCCTTGTAGTGTGAACTAGGCACACTATCTAACTAGTCATTAGTTAGTCCTATTCACAGATGTTCACATGTTAAGTTGACTTAGGAAGCATTCTAGATGTTTCTAGTTGTTTCTATATGTTGATAGTTGTCTATAGTTGGCATCTTATCCTATAATTGTCTCATGTCATAGGATTAAGACACTTGTCACATGACTACAACATCCTACAACTCATCCTTGTCTTTATAAGCAAGGCATATCATGTACATTGTAACAACAACAACAACAATCATTTTGCATTCATTGATAGAATAGAATTATTATTTCATTTGATCTCTCTTATTATTTCATTAAGTCCTAGATCTTGGGTGGCTACCATCATAGCCAACTCTTACAAATAGGGCATCTCAAGAAAGATTGATGGAAGAGGAAAGAAGACAAGGATGGCTCCAAAAAGGAAGCAAATTCGGTTGAGACAAGTTCAGGTATGGTTGATGATGTACTATCTATTTGTAATATCTCACAATCTCATGAGGAATAGTTATTAGATTATGGTGCTTTGCATCACATGTGCCCACATAGGAGTTGGTTATCTTCTTACAAAACTATTGATAGTGGTGTTGTTATTATGGGAAACAATGTTTCTTGTAAGGCTATTGGGATTGGGAGCATTAAGTTTAAAATGTTTGGTGGTATTATGAGGACATTAACAGAGGTAAGACATGTACCAAAACTTAAAAAGAATTTAATTTCCTTGGGTGTTTTGGATTCTGGAGGTTATAAATCAAGGTGGAGCACTAAAAGTGTCCAAGGGCATTATGGTGGTAATGAAGGTTACAAAGATTGGGAACCTTTACAAGTTACATGGGAGTACTGAAATAAGTGAAGCAGTAGTGGTATCTGAAAATGTAAATGAATCTACTCGTTTATGGTATCAACGATTGGGTCATATGAGCAAGAAAGGGCTAAAGGTACTGATAAATCATAAGTTACTTCTAGATTTAAAATTTCTAAATTTGAATTTATGTAAGTATTGTGTCTTTGGGAAGTAGTGTGGATAGAAGTTTAAAATAGGTAGTTATAAAAGTAAGGGTCTCCTAGATTATATTCATTCAGATGTTTGGGGACCATCCTTTATAGTTTTTTTGAACAATCATCATATTTTGTGGCATTTATAGATGATTACTCTAGAAAGGTGTGGGTCTATATTCTTAAAAGGAAAGATGAGATGTTTAGTGTATTTAAGCAATTTAGAGTTTTGGTTGAAAAGAGTATTGGAAGGTCAATCAAGTGTTTAAGAACACATAATGGGAGTGAGTTCACATCTTTGAAATTTTAAAATTATTGCAAGGAAGTTGAGATTGAAAGGCATAAAACCACAATTTACACTCCTTAGTAAAATGGTGTTATTGAATGCTTGAACATGACTCTTCTAGAGAGAGGAAGGAGCATGCTCAGTAATACCAAGTTAGAGCAAGAGTTGTGGGTAGAAGTAGTCAATACAACATGCTATCTAGGAAATTGGTCACCATCAGTTGCAATAGACTGTAAGATTCCTAAAGAGGTATGGACAGGTCATTCTTGTGATTACTAAAACCTAAAAAAATTTGGTTGTGATGCTTATGCTCTTATTTCTAAAGATAGCGTTCTAATTTGGACCCCTAATCAAAGAAGTATATCTTTGTTGGTTATGGTGATGGATTTAAGGGATATAGACTATGGGATCCTACTACTAACAAAATCATCATTAGTAGAGATGTAGTATTTGATAGATCTCCTCTCATAAAATCAGACATAGTAGAAGTTGAAATGAAACAGGAACAAGTAACACAATATCAAAAAATTCAATTGGAAACTCAACCATCTACAAAAAAGGAGTAGTCCAAGAAGCTTCAGAAGATGAAGATGAGGATGCAGAAAATATATAGGAAAATGTGGAAATACCACAACCAACTCTAAGGAGATCTACACAGATCAAAAATCCTCCTAAGAGGTATGATGATTATAGTTTATCTATTGCTTTGATTTCTAATGATAAGGAACCTAGTTATTATCAAGAAGCAATGGATGATATTGAAAGTACTAAATGGAAAATAGAAATGAAAGAATAAATGGATGCCTTGGAGAAGAATAAAACATGGGACTTGGTAGAACTCCCAAAGGGTAGGAAAATTGTTAGTTGCAAATGGATCTACAAACTAAAGAAAGGTGTTGATGATAAAGTTGAAAGGTACAAGCAAGACTGATAGGAAAAGGGTATGCTCGAAAGGAATGTATTGATTTCCATGAAATCTTTTCACCAGCTGTTAATCTTGTTTCCATTCAAGTAGTATTAGCACTAGTTGCTTTACTTGATTTGGAGTTAGAATAGCTAGATGTTAAAATAGTGTTTTTACATGGAGATTTGGAGGAGGATATATATATATGGAACAACTAGAAGGGTTTGTTCATGATCACAAAAGAATATTTGTTTGTAAACTCGAGAACTTATTGTATGGCCTAAAGTAATTACCTAGGCAAAGGTACAAGAAGCTTGATTCCTTCATGGTGAGCCAGAATTTTACAAGGAGTGAGTATGACCATTGTGTTTACTTCAAAAGTTTAGAAAATGGTTTATTTATTATCTTGGTGTTATATGTTTATGATATGCTTGTAGCAAGTAAAAGCATGGTAGAGATCAACAGGTTAAAAGCTTAGTTGGCTAGGACATTTGATATGAAGGATCTAGGAGGAGAAAAACAAATTTTGGGTATGAAGATACATAGAAACACGAAACATGGTAAGCTTTGGTTATCACAATAGAAGTATGTGGAGAAGATCCTTATGAGCTTCGGTTGGGCTTCTCATTTTAAGCTTTCTTCAAGTTTATGTGGACTAGTAATAAAGAAGAAAAGGATTATATGTCTCACGTACCATATGCTAGTGCAATAGGAAGTTTAATGTATGTGATGGTATGTACAAGACCAAATATTTCACATACATTTGGTGTTGTCAGTAGATACATTGCAAATCTAGGTAAAGAGCATTGGGTAGTAGTGAAATGGGTGCTTCACTATCTCAGAGGCACAAAGTGATTATTGGTTTACCTATAATGGTCGCAATGATTTGATTTGTAGATATGTTGATTCAAGTTTTGCAAGTGATTTGGACAAAAGGAGATCTACTTCAAGTTATGCATTTACTCTTGTAGGAGGACCTATTTGTTGGATGTCAAAGCTTCAAGGAACAATTGCTTTGTCCACTACTAAGGCAAAATATATGGTTGTGTCACATGCATGCAAAGAGGTGACTTGGTTAAAGGGTCTTTTGGGTGAGTTTGGGAAAATGCAGGATAAGGTGAATGTATTTTGTGACAGTCAAAGTCTTATTCATTTGGTCAAAAATCTAGCTTATCATAGTAGGACCAAGAATATTTCAATTAAATACCATCTTATAAGGCAGGCTATTGATGGAGGTGGAGTAGCTCTTGAGAAAGTCCATACATAAGAAAATTGTGCAGACATGTTTACAAAACTAGTATTGTTAGAGAAGTTGAGGTGGTGTTTGGCTTCTCTTGGCTTGCATAAAAGGTGATGAATTGGCATGAACAAAGTATCAGGTAAATTGTTGTCGAGATGTAGATTGTTGGATTTGTGGCAATATAAAGCAAAATAAAGCAAAAATCTTATATTTGTAAATCTACTTTTTCATTAAGACAAAAATCTACTTTTTTTCTAAATTTGATGGTGATGATTATGTTGAAGATATTATATATCTTTGTAGCCTTAAAAGGAAATTTAATTGCAATTGCAATTGCGTGAAGATTGTAATTTTCTCTAAGCAATAAGAATACCGATACTTTGGCCTATGGATGTCTTCTTGGCATATTGCTAGGATTTTACCACGTAAATCCTCTTGTTGTTTTTTAATTGCTTATTTTGTTAGTTTGTTATTCTATTGTTATCTCAATTTTCCTTATAACTAATTTGTGCTACATTAATATTATATGATTTTGGAGCTTAAAGTTTATCATTAAAACCTAGGTTTTTAAACAAAAAGAATCGTACAACTCCATTAAAGAATTCTTGTTAGTGTCTATTTGAATTCATATGTTGATTCCAATAAAATTTGGAGACCTCTCTTTGCTACCGTTCATGTGGCTTCAGATATGTATCTAAATGAAAGCAATCTCACAACTCTATTAAAAAAAAATCACTAGTATATATTTAAGTTGATATATGGATTTCTGATGAAAACAATGTAAAACATTAATATGCAGAATCCTCTACAAGCAAGATCAACAAACATGTGTTCCTAGCATGCTTCTAACTAAAACATTTTTTTAATACTTGTAAATCTTGGTAAAGCTATCTAGAATGTGAACATTGAGGGTGTTAGTGTAGGTTTTTATTTCCTAGTTGGGTTATTTATTTTCCCTTTATTCCTAGGCTTTTCCTATGCCTTTTATTAATCTCGCTTAGGTTAATAAAGCATGTCTTATTAGGTGAGAGGATTATGAGGTGTCATCTTCCTACATGTGAGCATCCATTAGCTATCTTAGGAAGATACTTTGCTATCATTAGTCTGATAGATGGTTGCTCCCGATTTATCGGTGTTGCCACCTCCTCCCTCTCCCTGGTCTATATAAGCATGCTACCTGGCTTGTATTTTGCATTCTTTGCTTTTGCATCCTCTTAATGTTATTTTGCTTCTAGCATTTGCATTACTCTCAGAGACTAACCCTATGCTGCTATTTTGATTTCATATCATTACATTCATAGTTTAGATATTTATTCTTTTGAACTAGTTTTCTAGGTTATTAATCTTTTCAGATTCTAACATGGTATCAGAGCATTTCTATGTGCAAGAATAGATTACAGTTTCTTTATTTGAGAGATTTGGAGGTAGGGCTAATAAAGCTTATTGTAGTTTTTTGAAAAACCCAGTATGCTCTTCTCTTGCATCTTCGGATGATCTAGAGAATCAGAAAAGTTTGACGGAAACTTTTTAATCTTGGGGATTTGCATATGTGTTTTGTGATATTTAGGTGATTGTGGCATTTTTGGTTATACTGGCAGCATTTTTGGTTGTTCCAATGCGTCTAGGAGGCTCGAGAATGTCAAGTTTGGCTTTCTTTTCACCGAAATCGTAGATCGTTTGACATAATTACGGACCTGGGGTTTTCATCTCAGATCTGGAAAGCAACTTTCAGTCAAAGCATTTTTAGACCAAAAGGACCCTGTCATTGCATCCAAGAGGCCTTGCAGATAAATTTTGACATATTACATTGCCATTTTTGGTGTCGGGAGTCAAAAAGGCAAAAAAAATTATCGGAAGGCCATTTTGGTCCCCCAGCACGTATTTCGAAGCAAGGTCTTTGTCAATTTTTTTTGTAATTTTTGCAACTACTCTTTTATTTTCCCTGCATTAAAAAAAAATCATTAAAATTAGCAGGGTTTTGTTTTTTTATTTTAAAATATATATCAAAAGTTTCTTTTGAAATTTAAAAATAAAAATAAAAAAAAATTGTAAAGCGCTCAGCGCTTATACCAAGCACTTCATAGCCCTGTATTAAGAGGGGCCTCATCCCTTTCATGAGCTTTAGCCTCCTCTAAAGAGGGACCGTGCCTCTCTAAAGGGGCCTGTGGGTGACGCTAAGGCCCCTACCCCCTCTTTCATGCCTTTGGCCATTCAACTCAAGACTCCGCCATTATTTTTATCATTCAACCTATGTAAACAATATTTGGCCTGCATGCCATTCTAGCATCTGTGGCAAATTTTTTGGCCTTTGAGCCATTTTTTGTACTATATCTGCTAAATTTAGTAGCAGTATTATATTTGGCATAGAATCTGGCAATTTTGCCAGATTTGGCAGAAGACTAAAGTGTTGGCCCATGATTGTCGTTAAACTAAAAGGTCAACCTGTTAATTTCCAATACAAGTGCCAGAGTTAATGAATCCATGGGAGGCAGTTAGTCCATGTCACGAATCCCATGGGGGCATTGACCATTTGCCAACAATCTCCCCCCCTAGCGTTACCCACGGGATTCGAACTCGTGACCTTTCGCTCTGATACCAATTGTTTTGAACAGTCAACACACTTAGATGATCAACATCGAACATCATCCAACAAGTCAACCTGTCACATGACATGAACACCAACAACATTTGATGAAGCATGAACATTATGAACACCCTTTTGACATCAATGACAAACCAACACTCAACAAACTCCCCCTTGTCATTGATGTCAAAACAAAAACTCCTCTCTCTCTCTACCTCTTTGACATCAAATGACAAAGGATTAGCTCCCCCTAACTTGGATGAAATGGACAATTATACCCTCTGATGAAGAGCTACTGAAACACAAGTTTGAGTACATAGCTGCTACAAAAATAGGTTATGAATCAATCACAGCATAAGGAATCATGAAGCACTTGAGGAAACATTGGAAGAAAAATAAGACTTTTCACATAATACAACTATATTGGAGATTGGGCACTGTATATATTTCTTTCATTGATGTCTGTCCCTGTAAAAAAGTCTGATGCACTCTCATATATGTAATGCAGTCTCCAAAAACATACACCAACAACACAAGCATAGTTTTAACTACCAATACTCCCCCTGCAAAAATCACTTTATGATCACACATATGCAACAAGAGATCAACTCTATGAAAGGCATAAAAACACTATCAGCATAGGCACTATTACCATATTGCAAAAACACTGAAACTCAGAAACAACTACAAATAAAGACTGCATTCTTGAAAATTTTCATCATAAGATTGCACTGTCATTGTACCCTTGATCATATGATCAACATACTTTGTTTTCTTTCAGACTTTTGTAGAAGATCACATGCCTCAGATAGTGGTATCTAAAGTCCAATCCTGTTTGGTTTTATTGTTTATGTTTGGTATGATCAAATCAGGTGTAGCTTGCATTGCATTCAGTCTAGGAGTCACAGTCATTGTATACTGTAAAGTGCAGGGCATATTGACAAAGATTGTAGGGCGTTCAATATAGATTTGTTGAAATTTTTTGGAATATTCAAGAAAATGTAGTTGACAGGTATAATATCAGACTATGCAACCTTTGCTAGCTTTCTGTAGAGAAACACATCTTTCACAGTGACACTCTTACATATTCTGCTATAAAATTTTCTTTCAATACATTGTCTTCAAAAACATAAAATAGAAAAGATAGTCTTTAAAAATAGTAAAATATCCACAATGTTCTTACAAAACTTCATAGCCACATATTCTATCTATCTCTTGTCTCTGCAAAAATAATCATTTGCCCCTATATTCCTTTGTTCACCATGACCTCATTATTTTGATCTTCATCTCATTCCATACCATTCAATATCTCTATCACACTACAAAACTCCAACATACATGTCATTTCATTTAGATCTTCATCAGACATACATTCACTTCATCTCTAAAAAGAACATCAACAACCTACATTCGTACACCAAAACCCTTAATATCCTTAATCAAAAATCTGACTATCACTAGTAGTTATCAAACTACACAATAGCAGTTAGGGCTTAGACTGTGGATGCCCGTCAAAATAAACCATGGAAGCATAACCATTGCAATTTAAAAAAGGTTTAAATATTAACCATAAATTAGGATCTTCACGCTCTGGTATAATTAAACTGTGGCCTTAGATTCCTATTTCCCGCTTTGAACATTTTAGGTGACTTGGGTGCCCTGGTTTCCCTAGGAAAGAGGTCGGTCAACAGTATGTTGTGATACCCCTTAAGTTGTAACTTAAGTGGGTGGTAACCTTTAATCATAAGTCAACATTTTGCTATAACATAAAGTAACTCTTTTTAGAGACATTCTACTAGAGTAAAGCCTTAGGTTTTTAGGGCTTGTAGGGTTCTAAATATACTTAATATTTTAGGTTTTAAACCCCCATAAGAATTCCAAAGGAAAGGTAATCAAGTTACCACCTTCTGAGATTGTAATCTACAAACTCAAAGACTCCATGAGAGAACACTTTGTTTACCAACTCAACTCTCCAACAAACACATTGGATAATGCATCAACACCAAGAAGAGAATAAACTTGAAACATCAACTCAACAATACCAAAAATAACACCACTAGCACTTTGCCACTCTGATCAATAACCTTGAAATGTGAAAGGAAGCTAAGTGTGTAGAAATCGCTTCCTACACTAATCTAATGAGGAGAGATGTATGCAAATTCAAATTAATCTTTCTAGTTACAGTGTTATTAACCCAACAACAAAGATATTGAAGCAATACACATACACATAGAAAGTAGATAGAAGAGAGAGAGAGAGAGAGAGAGAGAGAGAGAGAGAGAGAGACAAGATTTATGTGGGGAAAACCCTTTCGGGTGAAAAACCCCACACTCCAAAACATAGCTCAAATGTATTACAGTAAACAATAATAGATTACAATACAATTTCAGAGCCAATGCTCTTTCAGGAGTCTTCAAATGTTGAATCTAGAGATATTCTGGCAGCATAACAGTACTTGTCAATAACTCTATGCATCTCCCATCTAAGCACTTGTTTTTATAGAGTTTATAAGGCAAATATGGAACCCTCTAGAGATGGGCATCCATCTTGGACTCATGCCGCAAAACCCACGCCTAAGGACACTTGTCCAACATTACAACATGGATTTGACACTTGTCACAACACCCCATCCCAATGTGGGCGCCTTGTCCCAAGATAGGCTATGACAGATGCTCTTACGCACCTTACAACTATCATAGAATCCATCATAACTGACAGCACTTACAACTGTAAGAGAATCTATCATACATTGACTAAAAATAGCATATTCCTTTTACAAAATGTAATAACCTCCCTTGATCACCCAAAGATGCCTTTCTCTCGTGCAAAAATACTCACCAACACTTGTAATTAAATAAAAGTCGTTTGAGGTTTCGGGGGCGTTGCCCCCAAGCCCCCACAGCTCGCTGCCCCTCAACCCCGCCCTATACCACGATAGGGAATGCGCCAGGGGCATTGCCCCTGGACCCCACAAGGAGCTCTGCCCCTTGACCCCGTCTTGGGGGCGCTGCCTCTAACCCCCATTAATTATTCAATGGGAAACCACGGTTGCCAAAGTCACCAAAATTTATCCTACTGCATGTACACAAAGTGCTGACAAAATAAATACAGCATTAGGAACTTGCAAAGGTTGAGACACCTTAATTCCCAACAAAATGAACACCTTATGAGAAGTCAACACCATATGATCCTTTGACAATCAACAGGTGAAGCTATCATATCAAGCTTACATCAAAAAAGATGACCAACACCACTGTAATCAAACAACAAGGATGACCTTATCAACACTCAAATTGCTTTGACATCAATGAGCATGAAGAACATTGGTTACCTAAACTAAACTGGTCAACACAACACTACATTCAAACTGTTGACATTTAGTACCAACAACTCCTGAATCAAGAGATGACCAACACCAACTTAAACTCTATTAAGACCATAGCATGGATAAACCGTATTATGAAGAAGGTGAACATGAAGACAATCTGAGATCCTGTTACCATGAAGACAACATGAAGACAACACACATCCTACATCTTGAAGCATGATGAACATGAAGACAACTTGAAGCATGGCATGAAGCACCAAACCAAACATCTTGAAGCATCAAACCAAACACCTTTTGACATCAATGACAAGCACATCAACAAACTCCCCTTTGTCATTGATGGCAAAACACAAACTCTCTCCCTCTTTGACAGCAAATGACAAAGGGCAACTGACTCCCCCTGCAAGAGCAATGTCAAGATCAAGTATGCAAACATATCATTGTCAAGTAATGAGCCATTGTCCTGTTCAAGACATATGACAAACCACATGCCTCATTGCATATGTAAAGAATGGAATGTATCTAAGGAGCTCAAACAACCTTTTGCCTTTAATTGACCAATCAAACATCACCTCATACAAATTTGTTGAGAAATCAATGCAATCATTTGAAAATCAAAATTGTTTGCTTCACTTTTATGTCTACCTTCAATGCTTCTGCACATTGCATCTCATCTCTCAACACAATTACATATCCTCTATAGACCTGGCCACAAACAAATGATAGAGATCAAAGATAAGTTACAATACTTGATCAGAAACCTTTGTCAAAGAAGAAAATCCAAGTGGCTCATTTGATTCTAACAATCCTCATGACTCTTTTGTTGTTAATAGCAGTGTTCTGCCACCTACACTCTGCATAACCATCTTCACTATCATGTCCAATCATCCACATATCTTTATCATGTCAAAGATCATTGTCCTTGCAAATTACAACTCTGATGTCAGATCCAACAAACGGTAAACTATGTACTATCAAGAAGACACTGCAATGACTGTAAACACTAACCCACTGTCATGTGAAATACACTGTCAAAAAACATGAAATATACTATCATGACTAACAAATACATGAAAAAAACTCACTGTGAACACTACACATAACACCACCATAGATAACAACACAATGAAACTCACCTCACTGCACCTACTGTCATAAAACAATATCATCAAAGCATCATTGTACCATGAAATACACTATCTATAAACATTGTCCCACAGTCAAACATAAAGATCCATATTCTCTACTCAAAGACAGTCCTAACACTCATCATTTACATTTTGCATACATATCTATCAGGGCATTTTGCAATTACAACATTGGACAAAAAAACTTCTAGATACATTAATCGATGCCAAACTCTTGTTTCAAAGCAAGAATGCTGGTAAGGGTTATAGAGACTAATGATACTACTTGCACTCCAGTACCTAATCATTGTCAACAAGGTATGATAATTTCCACAATGTCTACTGCCACACTGTCTTGAGATAAGAGCATTGTCCTGCCTTGTTCCTGCATATTATCATAGTCCTACTGTCATAAAGACCACAGGGATTGTCATGAAGACCACTTGTGGTGAAGACCATTGACATCATGCAATGTCTTTGAACATACACTGTCATCATTCATCATTCAAATACACTATGAAGTGAAAAACCTTTGACACCAATGTGATTACTGTAATTCTTCTTGCTATTGAAGAAAACATGAAATCATTTAGAGACCAAGATGGAGATAATTGCTCATAAGACAATGAGTACCATTAATATTACAGGCACAATACTACTTCCTTTTATTTGAGACAGTTTTTTGAGATGAAGAATATGCACTGAATGCCCTAGAGAAAAAGAATACTTAAAACTTTTCATGGGGCTGAGTGATAGGGCAATATTCATCTCCCCCTGAGTTCATGATACATCTTAAGCTAAAAATGATGCCTTTTGTGCAACATGCACAAGATTAGGGCCTTATGTTTCTAGGTCTTGTTTTCTTCTCCAAACCTTCACAATACTTTTCTTCTTCTTGTCCAAGGTATCTACCTGTTGTTTCTTGGTCAAGATATTTGACCTTTTGTTATGTCTTCTTGTGTTCCATACATGACTATGTATTTCATTTGCTCTACAATTTCTTTCTATGTGGCCAACTTTGTTACACTTATAACAAACTACATTCATATTTCTATAATATGCAGATTGACTCCTTCTACAACCAAGCGCTTTATGTCCGTAATCATTACATAAATAATAGTAACCATGGAAGTGTGAATAGTTGTACCTGATTTGTCTTGTTGATGATGTTCTCCTCGATCCTTGCTTGGGATTTTGTGTCCTTCTTTGTTGGTCTGGCCTACAAACCCTCTAGGAGCAATGCTTGATTCTCCTAGTTCATACATAGTGTCTTTTGATGTATTTGTTGACTTCATAAATGCTTTTCCAACATTCTTCTTAGACATAGCAGTATCTTTGTAACTCTTTTTTGCCTCATATCCTAACCCAAATTTATTTGATAGAGGCCTTTGACTTAGCATCATTTTCTCAAACAACTCAGTGCTCTACTCATTTTGCAAACTTCTTTTCAAATCCCGATTTACCTTCTCTAATTGCTTCTTTAGAAACAACATTTCAACTTCTAACTTTTGGCAATCTTCTACTTTGGTTTGCAACTTCATGCAAGTGACTTCTTTAACTTTTCTAGACTCTTCCAATTGCAACTTTAGTTTCTCAATAATTTGATTAGATTCTTCATACTTCATCTTTAGTTCTTATTTTTCTCTTCTTTCTTTCTTCAATTCATCCAAGGCAACAATCAATTCATCTTCAAGATAAACTTGTGTTTCCTCTTCATCATTTTCATCATTCTGATGCTCATTTGCAACCTCCATGAACTAAAATTCATCTCATTCCATACCATTCAATATCTATGTCATACTACAAAACTCCAAGCCTCACTGGCTATAAACCTCACTAGTTACAATGTCTCACTGGTAAGCAATGCCTCACTGGCAAAACAAAATATGTCTCACTGACAAACATCAACTCCAATCTCAAAAATTGGAAGATAAACACAAAGTACTACTTTGTTTACATTAAAAATCAAAGGTTATAGATGAGTTCTATAACTCATTTATACAGACACCTTATCTCTCCTAGTTTTGCATCAAAGAACAACTCTTCAAGATTATAATACATCCAATCATAAAAGTGCATGACGTTATAGGACAATATAAGGACTCCTGATTCAATGACATCATGAATAATAACATTTGGATTCAAGACACATTTAAACTCATACCACTCATCTTCTGCATTACACAACACTTCATGGTTCTGTCATACACATTACATCATTATCAAAACAAGAAGGGAATATATATATATATATATGATCTTAACACCACCATTACTTCTCTATAAAAAACCAACTTATATATCATATTATACTATCATCAAAAACAATAGAAGACATGATTTTAAGATCTTTATTGTTCTTTCTATTTTCATCAAAACTTAGAGTTCAATTCCTGCAAAAATACTCTGGCTAATAGATTCAAGCAAAAAACATTCCTCTACAAGTTAGATGATTCTAGTCTTCATTTCATTTCATCTGATGTAGAAACATAATTTAGTGATAAACTCCTTAAAAATAATTACATACAGATTACCTCAAAAAGACTCTGATGTTAATCTCCATGAGAAGAACCAATCTTCTACTCCTTTGCATATTCCTTACACAAACCTTTTGTAGATGATATTGTGCTAACTTCTCTCTCTAACATTCAAGCACTGCATACAGACTCCATGGAAAACTATACTTCACAAAGGTCTTTACACAAAGGACCTCACATCACAATTCTTATCTATGTGACAGATATATCTCTACAGACTAGTTCTTACATTTTAAATCTTCAATTTCCTCTGTTATCTCTCTTCCTAACACATTCATCACTCCTATTTCTCTCAGCCCACACGCAAAAATCCTCAACACTAGATGTTTGTCAAAATAGATCAAAGAACCCAAAATTGTTGATAATAACTGTTAAAACCACCTCTTGTAGGGATATACAGTCATATGACCGTCAAATGATCATCACTCGAAATAGTTGTTAGGGTTTTGAAAATCTTCAAAAGCTGACCTTTGATTTTCTTGTTCACGCTCATGCATAATCAAATATAAGCCATAGATTTTAATTCCCACTTCGAATCATCTTTGAAGTACCAGGAGCATCGGTCAACTTAGGGAGAAGGGGCTGGTGACTATGTTCTTAACACCCTTCAATAGGTCACCTTAAGTGACTTTTACCTATGATCATAAGTCATCTTACAAATATAACAAAAATCAACCTTTATGAGACGTTTAAAAGACTTATGTTTTAAGGTTTTAAACTAGCTTAAACCATTAGGACTTAGGATCAAAGAAACCCTAAAATCACCACTGCACCTGATTATTCAACAACGACAAAGCATATCCTGAAGCACAAGCTAATGGCATGATGATCAACTCCTCAACTCCTGCATGATGATCAACTCCTCAACTCCTGAACCAACATTAACATGAATATCATGAAGATCATTAACTCTGGGGCTTGTATCAGAAATTGACAGGTCGACCTTTTGGTTTAACAGTAATCGTGGGCCAACATAAAGACACTTGGAAGAACTACTAAATTTGGCATCACCGCTAAACTTAGAGGCTTTTTTGGTGGAGGGCTATTTTTTGCCCAAATGACCCCCTCTTCGTTGACGTTTTCAATTTTGAAGACAAACTTTAAAGACTGATAACTTGAGCTCATGACCTCCGTTTCTCAAGCTTCTTTTTTTTACTTTGGCTATTTTTCCACACTCTTCGTGGTGGTGTAGATGAATCTTGATTCTAGTGTCTGGTGTTCCTAGAAATTGTAGATTCTCACAGATGACGCTACTTAGTTCCCACTTCTTGGAACTTCAGAGGGTCATAACTTTCACATACGACCTCATATCGAGGTGATTCTTTTTTTGAAAGTGAATGATTTTTTGAGTAGATTACAATGGTGTTGTTAGTTTTGTTTGGTAGAGTTCCAATATTGTACTTTCAGCATACACCCAATTTGTGAGGGTTTTGTAATGCATTGAGATCAAGACCCCTAAGTATTTCTTGCTAGTGGCAGTTGTAAACGCACTAATTATAAAGTGCCAAAATCATCTTTGCTAGGGGGGTTCTTTGATTGAGTGAAAAGGGGGGGTTGTCTTGGTTGTGTTCTCTTCTTTTTAGCATTTCCTTTCTACATTTCTTCATCATGGATCAAACAATTGTGCCCATCCTAACTCCACACAACTACTTTGAGTAGAAATCATGTATGACAATCTACTTAAGGAAAGTTGGATTACATAGGATAACAATGGGACTTGAAACTGAACCTACTAAAGATGAAGATAAGCCTAAGTGGTTTAACAAATGTGATGAGGCATATGGAACATTGTGTTTGTTTGTTTCTCCTAATTTTATCTTTCACATTAAGTCTTTGAATTCAAAAAATAAAATCTGGACAAGGCTAGAAACACTATTTGGCACACAAGATTCAATGAGGGGTCATATGTTGGAAAATGAACTAATTAGTTTGTCTGGGCAATTTCAACACTATCCAAGATTTCTTCACAAAATTAAAATCACTAAGGCTGCAGTTAAAACAATGTGGAATTGAAAACAAAGATGGACAACTTATTCTAAGTATTCTCTCTAAGCTAAGTTCAGAATATTCTATGTTTGTTTCTACCTTCTATGCTACTAAGGGTGCACTTAGTACTCAATTCACCATGCCATCTTTAGATGATTTTGCTATCTCTCTCAGTCGGGAACAGGATAAGATAATTTAGATGGGCACTCTTAAGTCGTCTAAGTCACATGTCCTAGCTACCAACCAAGGCATTGTAAAAAAATAGAAGGACAAAGTAGTAACAACAAGAGTAAGGATAAGAAATAGAAGAATAACAAGGAGAAGAAGGATCAAATACCAATTGCTTCAAAAGCAACTAATGAGACCCAATCTACTAAGGGTGACAAGCCTAAGAAAGAGAAGATCCAATGTGCCTATTGTAAAAGACCTATTCATGATGAACATAAGTGTCTGAAGAAACAAATTGATCACTTGACACACATTCTTGAGAAGAATAATATTAGTGTTCCTGAGTCTATCAAACAGAGTCCTAATGAGGGGTCTAACAAGGCAAAAGAAAATAGCAAGGGGAAAGAAAAGGGCAATGCCCTTGTAGCAATTGCTTCTTCACCATCCACTTGGGTTCTTGATTCGGGTGCTTTGCACCACATGGCTTCATCTAAGGAAGAACTTGCATCTTTGGAGCCATGTAGTATGCCTTCTATTTTGATGGGTGATGACACTCCTATTGAGGTGTATGGGAGAGGGTCTGTTGATGTGGGGGATGGCACATTCCATGATGTTCTTTGTGTACCCTCATTATCAACTAATCCTGTTAGTTTATCAGATCACTCACACAAGTTCAGGCAAATGGGTTGAGTTCACTCTTGATTTAGTGGAAATTCATGAGTTGCATAGTGGTTCTACAGTTGCAGTTGGGAGAGCAGATCATCTGTCATGACTCTATCTATTTTCTCACTTTGTTCCTGATCCTCCTTCAACTATTTTTCTCACTCATTCTGATAATGTGAGTAGATTATGGCATTAGTGGTTTGGCCATCTTAACTACCGTTACTTGCAACAGCTCAACTAGTAGAGCATGGTCACAGGGTTGCCTTTAGTTCAGTTTTCAGGTGGTGTTTGCCAAGGCTGCGTTCTTGGTAAGCATCCTAAGGAAAAGTTTGACAAAGGAAAGGCATGGAGAGATTCACAGATACTGGAGTTAGTTCACAGTGATTTGGCTGGTCCATTCTAGCATCCTTCATTCAACAGGGCTAGATATGTCCTAACATTCATTGATGACTTTTCTTGCTATACTTGGGTGTACTTTCTCAAATAGAAGTTAGAGGTATTTGATTATTTTCAAAACTTCAAAACTTTTGTAGAGAAGCAATCCAGGAAAGCCATCAAAGTTTTGTGCACTGACAATGGTGTTGAATATGTCAACCATCATTTTGAGTGGTTTTGCACTTTAAAGGGGATTGATTTGCAGCATTTAGTTCCATACAATCCTTAATAGAACGGTGTTGGAGAATAGAAGAATAGGTCCTTGAAGGAAATGGTGAACTACGTGATTCACTCCAGATATATTGCACCATAGTATTGGGCAGAGGCCATTAACTGTGCTTGTTATATCCATAATTGTGTTCCTCACTGAGCCTTGAAGGGAGTCACTCCTTTTGAAGCTTGGAGGTTAGAAACCATCAGTTAAGCACTTTCAAGTTTTTGGTTCTCCTGCATGGGCCCACATTCCTATAGATAAATGAAAGGCCTTGGATCCATAGAGCAGACCTTGCATATTTGTAGGCTATCATGATGGTGTGAAGGGTATCAGTTGCTCCATCCTACTACACATGAGTTTATCATTGAGAGGAGTATTTAGTTTGAGGAGGGCTCTTCGAGCTCACTTTCTATCACTTCTCCACCTCCTTTTATATTGACATTGGAGTCACTTGGGCTACATCATAGATCTTCTAATGAGCCAAATTCACCTGAGCAGTCTTCTATCTCCACTTCCGATGCCAAGAGTGATGCAGAGGACTCACCTCCTTCCTCTCCTAGTCATCATTCAGAGGGTGATGATTCTCCTCCACATTCTCCATCTTCTGGTCCACTTTGGGCTAGACAGACTTTGTAGTCTGCAGGTGATTGGATTGGGGATCCATCAAACACCAGACAGACTCATTCACATTTCCAGGATGCTCCACATGTCTTCATTGCTACTACCTCAGATCCACAATCTTTTCACAAGGCTTTCGGTATTCTTAAGTGGGATATAGCTATACAGGAGGAGTATAGTTCCTTGATGAGGAACCACACTTGGGATATTGTCCCTCTTCCTAAGGGAAGAAAACTTGTTCGATGTAAGTGGATCTATCAGACAAAATTTGTAGCAGATGGGTCGGTTGACAAGCATAAGGCTTGCTTGGTCACCAAAGGATTCTCCCAAGTTCCTAGGATTGATTACTCTAAGACTTCTGTGCCAGTTGCCAGAATGAACTTCATCTGACTTGTTCTTTAACCATTGGGAAGTACACCAAATGGATGTGAAGAGTTCTTTTCTTCATGGTGACCTTCAGGAGGAGATCTACATGGAACAACCATAGGGGTTTGTTCAGGATTCTTCACTTGTGTGTCATCTTCGGAAGTCTCTCTATGGCCTCAAATAGGCTCTTTGAGATTGGTATGCCAAGATGGACTCTTTCCTTCTAATAGTTGGGTTCACTCAGTGTCATTCTGATCCCAATGTCTACATTTTGTAGCAGGATGATTCACTCCTATTTCTGGTTCTGTATGTTGATGATTTGTTGATCATAGGGAGTTCTTCATCCACCATTGGGGATGTCAAAACTACCCTTCATGATAGGTTTTTGATGACTAGCTTGGGCTTGTTGCATTACTTTCTCAGGATTGAGATCTACTAGTCTTCTTCCAGGATCACCATCACACAGTCCAAGTATGCTCTAGATTTTCTCTCGAGGTTTCATATGGTTGACTGGAAGCCTGCTCTGACTCCCTTTATTTCTTGAGTCAAACTCGAGGCTCAGTGTTCTTCACCCTTTGTTGATGGCACTTTGTACCGACATCTTGTTGGGAGTCTCATGTATCTGACTCATTGTTGTCACAAAGGATTGCACCCTGTCAAGCATTAAGCCTAACAATCCCGTGACACATTGGATCACACTCATACTATAGGTTGTCTATTATGAGAGTGAATCTCTGGAAGAGACAACTCCCTTTAAATACCCCTTGGATCTCATGTACTTTTGAGGAAAAGAGATATAAGGGTGATTAATAAAACTAAAATTGATCCTAAGAGGTGATGCACCAATGATTATACTCTAACTTGCAACCTGATTCACAACTATCTTTCAATAGATTTGTTCATACAACTCAGTTGAACAATCTCAACACATAAATATTTCACAAAAAGGCATGAATTCAATTTACTTTTGCTGAAGGAAAACTAAAATTTTTCACAACTTAGAAAAGTAAAATAATCACCCGCACAATCTATAACCTATGGTAAAATCTGCACCTTTGTATACTGGCATTCGATGAATGAGACAGAAAACTTAAAGGTTTTTTATTTAAAACACAATAAATCCTTATCAGATCATTCAAAAGAGAACAAGACACCTGAATCTGAGAAGAAAAACACCTAATTTTATTAAAAAATGGAAGGGATCTACCTCTACAATAACTATAAAATATGCTAAAAATAAAGTTGCTATTGTATAAAATATGTAAAAATGCTGAGTTACAATACTAAAAATCTATCTCTACAATGTGCAAAGGCAAGAGAAATAGTAAGAACTGAGAAAAAAGCACAAACTTTTCCTCCTATAATACAAATACTCTCCCAAATAGCCAAAGGGAAGTCAACTCCTATCTAACTAGACTCCAACTGATGCATGATTAAGTTGAAAAAAGATCCTCAACCTCAGAAATAGTCAACTTTCAGTTGTTGGGCAAGCAAGAGGAAAATGCCTAAATTAGAGGGCTCATAATTGCTCCAAATTGAGCTTCAACTTAGAACTCCTCCTCTCAAGGTGTTTGACCAAAAAGACTCCCAAAATAGCCTATTTGACCAAAAGTCAAAAATAGAAACAAAGGGACCTCCTGCATGAGTTTGCAACCCCTGTTTAACTCTTCTTCTCTTTTTGCATGTTTAAGAGGCAAATATAGTTATCTTAACAAGTATTAAAGGCAATCAATGTGATCTATCTTAATAGGTGTTATGTAATTGTCTCATTCTAGGATTTATGTAACAAATATTAAGGTAATTTGTAGAATATTACCTTTAATAAGTGTTAAAATACAATATGTTTAACTACTAAACATGCAAAAAAGGAAAGGGGGTCATGATATTCTCCTAGTCATTCATCACTTGATAGTGTTAACCATGAGGGCTTTTGCTTATTATGATTTGTTTTTTCTTTTCTAAAGTCAAAAAACAACCTCAAGCCATCAGGCTAGGGTATTGAAGGATCTTTTCAAACCCTACAAGCTTCTCATTTCAATCTTATCCTTATCTTATTTGTCTTTGTTTGTTGCACCGCCATGAAGGTTTGATGAGTTGTTACAGCTTCTGAAGGGTTTCTACTGTTCTCTGGACTCGGTAAGTAATCCCTATAGCTCTGTCTGGTCTTCATGTTTTTCTTTGTGAACAAAAACCATGAAAAAGGCTTATTTCTTTTGGTATAAACTGTAGAATATTGCTCTTTTCATGAGGCTTTGTGCTTTTTCATGGTTACTGTGACTCTCCTTGCTGAAAAACTCAAAAGAAACTTTGTTTTTCTATAAAATGATGGGAAATTTGCTTTATTTCTAACAAAAACCCTACTAGGGTTACATGAAAATTGTGGGTACCTTGCTCCTAATGATGTCACTTTATGGCTCTTGCTCTGAATGATGAAAATGATTGAAAGCAACCTCTCTACTACCTCTGTTCATTATGCAAAAATATGACATATTGTTGCATCTGTTGTTATTGTTATTTCATTCTTGATTGGATGTGGTTCCTTGTTTACCATAAAAATTGTGAAGGCTTGCTCCATCTATGCATTCTGTATCTTTTGTGGGAAAGCTAATGATAACAATGGAAGATGTTGGTATGTGGCGACTGATCGTGCAAATATTGTACAGTCGTAACGTGTTCTTACTGAGGTTTGAGGCCGAGCTGGGCCCCGAGTGAGGGTTCGAGGGCGCAGCCCCTGAAAAAAAAATTCCCTCTTTTTTGCCCGTTCGGAGTCGATTGTTAATTTTTGTTAACCAACAAAAGAAAAACGACATTGTAAAACCCTAATTCTAGAAGCTTCCAAAAAGCTTGTTATAAGTGGCTAGGATGTATGTTGCGGTGTGGAATTCATGAGATTGTAATATGTTTTGCGCTGGATAATAAAATCATTGGATGGTTGAGTTTTTGTGGATGTAGCCCATTTTGGGTGAACCACGTTAAATTTTTGTGTTGATCTCTTTTCTGTTATCCTTCATTGTTATATTTGGGTTATTTAATATGCATATAATTGTTAGTGTTTATTGCTCTGATCTGCCTGAACCCTAATAGAAGTATGTGAAGAGTTTGTTTTGTTTAAGGCAAAAAAATTGCTAGGGTTTTTGCTAGAACTTGTGGGGAAAAAACCCCTATTTGTTGTTCATGTTTTTTCTCCTCTCATTGAAAGTTAACTTTTACCTGTATTAGGTTTCACTGGAAAGTCTAAACAAAGAGTTGTGAAATCCTGAACAATGAAAGAAGGAAACTCTGTACATGCCATGAAACTATGAAGAAATCCTCCCTTATCACTCTGCAACTATTCTCTGCTCCTCAACATGACTGTTGTCTAGCTTTTACTGATGTTTGAGGCTAACTCTACAGTGGCTTTCATGACTGCTCTCTTGCAACACTAAGATCTTCCTTTAAAACCTCATTGTAGGCATGTATAACATGGGGATTTGTAGCCTTAGAATCACATCTATTTCTTTTGCTATGCTCTTGAACCCTGGTTAATCTCTCAAAAATTGTTCCTCTATGTTGGGCAAATCTATAAGGTATGATTCATTGTATCCTATCTTAATTTGTTCTCTATTGCTTTCTCAATGGTTATCATGGTATAGTGGTATTCTAAGCCCATTTACTCACCTTCTTCATTGGTTCATAGTGCTCTCACTTTGTATGTTGTTTCCATTATTTCATTGCATCTTTCATTTACTGTCTTTATTGATTCTTTCAAGACCTTTGATAAACTTTGTTCTCCTCCCATAGTTTAGTGAGCTTTTGGTTGCTTTCCTGAGTATCAGTCATAAGAATATTATAACTATTTTTGTAACCTGAGACTCTCCATTTTTCATGACAGTCTTGACCAATTGGGACAGGGAAGAGATGTCTCCTTTTGTCATCTTGTTATGCTGTAAGTCTCAGAGTTTTCTTGTAGATGGTGCAGACCCTATGAATTCCAAGGCTAAGCATGTTATCTTCTAACAATATCACGCCATGTCCTATGAAGGAAACAAGTGTTATAGCAACTATTAGTCATCTTATTACAAAATCTGAGTTATATCCTTTTATATGCAATATTTTACTATGACAGTGGTATGCTCCTAAGACCATTGTTGATGACATTGGCTTTGCTCTCTTGAATGCTTAAGACAGTGCTCTCCCATCTAATCACAATCTAGATAGCCTTTTGTCTTTTTTACCCTCACTGTTTATTAGTCACTGCTTGACTATATTTGTTGTCCCTTTGTCATCTTCTTCTTCCTTTTTGAGTGGCAATGTATTGATGGACAGTCTTGATTCTGGGTGACCTTTCTTTACATGCACTGTTGTTCTTAAATGTTCCTCTGTACATTATGACTACTTTCTAGCATTTAGACTACACACATTTAAAGAACTCTAAGACAAACATATATGCTATTAACAGCCTTAAGCAATGTGACTGAGCAGCTCCTCTTTTTTGATCATGACAAGTGCTTGATATATGTCTTTATTGCTTGAGACTGGCATATTGAAACTCTAGGCTCCTCTTTATTTTGCCTTGTGTATTTACCTAAGTCTTTTATTGTCTTATGTTTTGCATACAAGGCTAATGTTAACTCATAATTCACTGCTTTCTCTTTGTCTTCTCACTTAAAGGCATTGCAATCTCCATGAAGCTTTCTTGATCACAATGTTTTCATAAACCACTGAATCTTCAGTAGTCTCTACTCATCACTGTTAAGGTGCCTTTACTATGAACTATTACTACTTCCTAGGCTGTTATGACCTTCACTATGATGGTGACTGGTTGTCATTGATGTCAAAAAGGTTGGTTGATGAGTGGTCTTGCAGAGAATGTTTTAGGGATGCAGAATGTTTGATAGATTTGTGTTTGATCTTGTGCAAATACTTCATGGATAAATCCTCAAGGATGCTACAGTTTTTAATTCAGGATGTCTTCAAGTGGCAGTGATTTAATGCAGAGACAATGTATTGCTTGGTTCTTCTTTGAAATCCTTAATGTCTTGTGATGATCACATCATGTGTGTCTTGTAGATGCAGAGAATGGACTTATACTCTTGGTCTTCACAAGTTTGGCCATCTTGGTGCTTTAGAAGTTGATATGTTGATCATGATGCAAGGTTGGTTGACAAAGTAAGTTCACAAGGTCTCATCAGGACTGCAGGTCATTTGAGAATCACTTGCACTATTGACACAGGTGATGGAGTGATCATTATCATTATCTTGATAACATGTGTTGATGTTTTGAATATCATAGTTGAAAGTATTCATGAGTTGTTGTTCAAGACACTTGTCAGTTGTTTTTGTCATTACTTCATATGCTTCATTGTTAAGGATCTTGGGTTGATATTAGTGAACATCTGAAGGTCACCTTTCAGGAGCTTGGTTAGTGTGAATGCTTGTCAAGACAATGCAATAAAGTAATCCTTGTTTGAAGTGGGTCATTATCATCAGAGATCTTATTTGATCAGGTTGATACAGATGGCATGGTATGCATTCTTGTGGTATGACATGAACTTCATTTGATATCAGTTGCAGTTGATCCTCATTTGTTAGTTGTGACATATGCAGAGACATATAGTGGCTTTCAAGTCATGTCTTCATGTTTTCGTGTTTCTCATGTCTCCATGTCTTTTTAGTGTCATCAATAGTGTCTTCTTGTCTTGGTCATTTCTTTGTCTTAAAGTCATGATTTGTTCATTGTCATATTTCATGTTCTTGACTCTTGAGATATCTATTGATACAAATGACAAATTCCACTAAGTCTATGTCTTCCTCATGTTTTTATCATTACACACAGTGTGTAAGGTCTCTACAATTATTAATGTTGACTGAATCTATTTTCTAATCTAATGTTGTGCATTGTCTAAAACCTAAAAATTAAGACTTATCTTTTAAAAGACCTAAACTTAATCCTATGTCATCCTTTCATAGCCTTTGTCTACCCGTCATCTCTTTATGTTCTATTTGGTTGTTGATCGGGAGAAGTGGTAGTCGATTCTTAAGTTCTAACTTTCAAAGGGTTAAACAACGTTGAGAGACCGGCCCCTCCACCGAACCTAACCTATTGTTTCATTTTTCATTCTATGTCATCGGGCGGCAAAAACAAATCAAGGGCAGAGTTTAAATATGTAAAGGCCGATCAGCGGCTCAAATTCAAATATAGACCCCTTCACTGCGTATCCATATATTGACGGGTGCTAGGACGTCATATGTATTCTAACTGCAGTCAAAAGCAATTTTTGTGCCCAAATGGAAAGTTTTTTAAAAAGGAAGTTTTTGTGTTTTTAATGAAGATTTATTTCTATTTTCAAGGCAGTTGCTTTTAGTCTTTTATAAAAGCAAGGAAATAAAAATTTTGTTAAGGAAAGAAACTTGTTTTGAGGAGTTTTTATAAGGAATTTTTTTTGGCACAAAAAGATGATTTTATTTGTAAGAAGATCAAATGATTTTGGAGAGGCTTTTTATATTTCTTCCAGATAAATGAGAGAGGTATTTTGCAAAATAAGAAGACCAATTGGTGAAGATTATTTTAGTTGCAGTAAAAGAATTTTATTTTTATTATTAAAGTTTTTTTTGCAGGATATGAAGAGTCATTTTGCAGGTTGTTGAATATTGAAAAAGTTTTAAGGGAGAAGGAATTTCAATGACCTTGCCAATCATGTTGCAGAGAAGAAAATATATATATGTATATATGATTTTATTTTTGCAGAGATTGAAGGGTACTATACAAAGAGGATAATGAAAATTTGGTTGAAGAAATTTGCAGATTGAATGGTTTTGTGAATTAGAAGAATGTGAGAGGGCAGTTGTATTTTATTTGACAGAGATGAAACATACAGAAGATGAAAGGTGAAAAGACATTCAATTTACATATAATGGTTTTTCAGGTACATTGACTATGTGTGGAATTGAACAGAGAAATGAAGACATTTTCTAAAAAATCCTTTTGAAGAGAAAAGAATAATGATAAGATGATACTGGGTTTGTAATGCAGAGATAATCAGATGAATTGTTATGCAGGTGTGAAGGAATTGAGAATTGAATGGAAATAGAGTATCCCTCTGATCTGGTTTATAACTTCTATTGGTGATTTGGTTTTCCAGTGGGGCCTTGTATTAGCCAGTGAGGCTTATAGGTCAGTGTGACCTTAATATTTGTCAGTGAGACACGTATTGTAGCCAGTGAGGCATGTTTTATCAGTTAAGCCAGTGAGGCAGTTCTAGAGTGGTTTTTCTACCCCTGGAGGGTTTTCCACTCGTGCAATTCTTGTGTCTTGATTCATATTGATCATCTCTCTATGGTTGTATGTTTTACTCATGAGTTTTTGTTTTCATTCTCAGTTATGTGCATATGTGTTTGACAAAGTTATGTGCATATGTGTTTGACAATTCAATGATAACTTTCTCTCCTTGTGCTCTCCAAGTTAAAGTTTGTAAAAAGATTAGAAAATTCACACAACACTGATTCACCCCCCCTCTCAGTGTTGTCCTTAACTCCTACACACTATAACCTTGATAGGGTTGGCTCTCTATCTTCTTGGCCAACTCTGCTCTTCAAGACATGATTGTCCCTCTTTGTACTGCTCTTTGGTATCCACTACGGACTGCTCCATTGTCTTGACTATCCCTACAGTCCTTGTTGACTATCTTTTGTTACTCATCTTGACTTTATTGTACTTCTACTACAGTCATTGTGATTGTTTATGACTACTCTTGGTAAGACTATTGTCCTCTTGATGACCGTTCCTAGCCATACAGGCTTTGCATTGAATTCTGGTAGGGCTTACAGTTTCTGACAACATGTCAAGCATATTGACAGTGTTCTTCATGGTCTATATATGACTGTATATCATAATTAAGACTGTCACATTCTCCTTTTGGCTCACCTCTAGCTTCCATACCATCCATGTCAAAACCTTGCATACCATATGTCTGAGATCATTACATATGACTGTTGTAACTATTTGTTTGAATGTTGTCCTTACTTGTTATGACAACCCTCTTCAGATGAATGTTGTGTTGTTCCTTAGTGTGACTGCTCCTTTCATGGCTATTAACACAGTTCTATAGTTGAAACAGTCATGTTATAGCTGCCAACACAGTCAATTACATGACTGACCATAATTTTTAGTTGTATGACTGTCCTTTTATGATATTTTTGTACCTTGAATGACTATTCCTCTGATACTTTGTTGGCTTTCCTCCATTGATTTGGATTCTCCTTCATGATGATTGCCCTCTTTAAGGCTGCACCTATAGAAATGATTGCTCCTTTGTATGATTTTGCTATGACAGCTAGCAAAGGACCATTGATGAGACATGATGCATTGAAATACCTGTATTTGTACATTCAACAAACTAGTTAGAGAAAAACATAGAGGCTAAAGCCTATATTGATGATGAAATGACCCCTCTTGCATCTGAGCTTATAGTTTTATATCTGATTCTAAGGACTGTTTATCTCTTTTATCTTCCTGATTAGATGCTTAATGAAAGGTAGCATGTACATTTTGATATTGTCATATATAGGATTGATGGCATCCTGAGCTCTAACATATCCTTCTTTGTCTCTTGCAGGTCCCCTTGGAGATATCTATGAGAAATTAGAAGATGATGCTACCAATAGTGGGGTTTGTCATTCAGGCAATGACAGATCCCCTCTCTCTCATATATGTTTCTTTTCTATTTCAGATGTACATGCTTTCTTTTATTTCATCTTGTACAGTCAATCCCATGGCTTGTGTGGGAGCCTATAAACAAATTCTCTTTTATGAATATAACAGTTATTTCATGCAATGATTCGTGTATTATTTCTTTCATAAATCATTCAATTGGATAAAGAAAATCTGAAAATGATTGCATGGCACATTTGTTTATGATCATGAATCGATGTTAGCAAACATTTGTGTACCTTTCTCACTTGATAATTGGATCAGCTGTAATGAATGGACCATAAAAACAATCTGCAATTCATAGTTTATTCTTCCCTCCTCCTGCTACTCTTAGGATATCTCCTGCTCTATTAGGGTGTCCTTCCCATCCTTATCTGGCTCATGTAGTAGCTCTTAATGAGTTTCTACATGGTTCTGGTAATGGTGATAACCGAAATGGCCCTCCACCAGGTAGTAGGCCTTCTAGGGCTGGTTGTGAGCCTTCAACCTTCTTTACTTTTCCTCTTCCACTCCTCTACTTAGGCTCATGTTTTAAGCTTCTATTGAACCTGAATCCTTCTACAAAGGCAGAAAAAATCAATATTGTCCCATCCTGACCTTATTGGGCTGATGTGCATAATTAGGTAACACTCATACGAGACCCGACATTTCATATGCTATAGGCATGGTCTCTTGATTCATGCAGGAGCCCCATGAGCTACACTCGAAAGCAGCCAAGCAGATTCTTCACTACATTCAGGGTACTCACATTTTTGGGATTCACTATGTAGCGGGCATTGATCTTAACTTGATGGGCTACACAGATTCAGATTGGGCAAGTGATTCTTAGGATTGCAAGTCTACTTCAGGTTACAGCTTCTCACTTGGTTCAGGTCATGTTTGTTGGTCGAGTAAGAAGCAGTCTACTATTGCTCTATCTTCTACTGAGGCTGAGTATCGGGGGGCTATGAATGCTACCACTAAGGTCATCTGGCTTCAAAATCTTCTCACTGAGTTTGGTATCTAGATTAGATGGCCATCAGTCATATTTTGTGACAACCAGAGTGCCATTCAAATCTCACGAAATTCGGTCCATCATCAGCAGACCAAGCATATTGAGGTCCACATGCACTACATCCGGGAGCTCAGCCATGGGCACGTCATCGACCTTCACTATTGTCCAACTTCTGAGCAGGTTGTTGATATCTTCACCAAACCCTTCACTGAGAGCAAGTTCCTTCATTTGCGAGCTTTGCTGGGGGTGTGGGATTTTTCATCTTCTAGGGGGCTTCTTCCTCTCACTCGAAGTCCTGACTCTCTCTACTTTAAGGGGGTTCTTCTCTCTCTATTTGGGGGGTTTTTCTCTCTTCTGGGGGGCTCTTCCCTTTAGGGGGGATTTTATGTACATGGGTACCTCATCAAGCTTGATTTGCTAGGACCAATCTTTACATCCACCTTGTTAGTGCCCGAATTGACTGGTAGTTTTCTGAGCATTTTTCATTCAGGCACTCTCCCTAAGTATCCAAAAAATGTTCTAAGTGATGGACCTCCTCAGCATTTTTCAGCTGCATCCTCATATTTTCTTGAGGAGGAGGTCATCATCATCATGTTTGTTTCGATGATGGTCAGCATCATCATGTTCTCCGTCGACCGTTTTCTCATCGTCATCATCATATTGAAGCATCGGGTGATGTTTGGTTATTATCCTGATGATGCTGATGTGCTACAGTGCGCCTTGGTTTGCTTGCGGGGGTGATTTCTCAAGTATCCGGTGATCTTCCATTTATCACCTTGCGCAGGCATGATGATGATGTTGCCCCGTTATTCTGAAGGGGTTATTCTTTGAGTTGCTCGACCTAACTTGTTTTTTCCTAAGGGTCGTCGTCATCATCATCATATTTCCAGTTATCATCCTGCTGCTTGCGGAGGTCATCATATTTTCTTCCTTCATGATATTTCGCCGGGGTGATATTTCTATCATCGGGTGATCTTGGTTATGATCATCCTGATGATGTTGTTGAAGAGTTCTAAGTGCGACCCGATATTCACTAGGGTCATCATATTTTGAACGTCAGGATGATCTTAGTCAATATCATCCTGATGATGTTGTATCACTTCTTGATTCACTGTTTTGTCATCCTGATGATGCTGACGTCATCCTTATATCAGGGTGATATTTGTTTCTATGCCTATCTGCATCATGATATTTCCGAAGGAGGGGGTGATATTTTCGTATCACCCGGATATATGTTTTTGTTTTGTTCGAGCATCATGATGATGCTGATATCAAGGAGATATCCGCTTGCTGGCTTCGCGCATTATCTCCGGGGGGTGATCTTTTCAAGCATCATCATCATATTCAGTTATCGCCCCGATCTTATAGAGGAGCTACAATGCAACCTGATATTTGAGCATCAGGAGGATATTTCCAAATATCCGGTTGTCTTCCGAATATCATGATGATGTTAATATGATGATGACGTCATCAAGATCCGGGGGTCATATTTCTAACACTGATCATCTTAAAGAGACCTCCTGATATTTGCAAACATGATGATGATGTCATCAGGATGTTCATCGGCCAGACTTTTGGTATAAGCTCAGCAGGAGGATGTTCCTCCGATGGATCCGGTTGTGCGGGTGAAGGCGAATATCATGCAGTTTGTATTGCGAATATGATGCTGACGTCAGGGTGATATTTCGGGCGACAGGATATGATGCTGCTGGAGGATGATGATGATGAAGTCTTATACTAGTGTCGTCAGGAGCAAAAGCACCGACATGATATATGCTCATGACCTAGTATATAAAGTGTTTATGAGGTTGCTGCGGGGTGCATGTGGGATAATGTTATCCTGCATTTCGAAATATCACGATGATGAGTCTCGGCGGGAAGTGGTTGCGATAAACTGTCTGATGTTCTTCCCGAGGCCGCGAGTTGGTGCGCCATCAATGGCGATTGTTGCAGAGGTATGGGCGATGGCGTGGACGGATGTAGTACCTGATTGAAGATCTGAATCCCTAGGCGGCGGCGCAAGGCTCAAGAAATCTTCCTGTCTCCTCCCCTACCTGCTGCATTCAAGTTTGGGCGCCAATCTGGTTGTGTTTGAGCGCCATTTTCATGTTACTGTATATCTGGCGGGTTTTTTGGTCAACCTGGTAGTTAATGCTGAAGGCACCTTCCTGCTATATAATGCAGATGGTGTCATTCATTCAAAGGTTGTTGAAAGTTGTGGATTTTTGGCTCTGTAATCCAAAACCAGCTGATCTGGTTGCTCTGTACAGCTTGATCTTGTGAGTTTATGTATCTCCTGTTGTAGGACTTGGCATGAATCCACTGGTTTCATGGTTGATCTCATATGAGTAATGCTATCTTAGCATGTGTTGTGTTAATTCTGTCTCCAGTATTGCATGTATTCTTCTTCTGGATCTGGATATTTGCTTATGTTTAGATTCTGGAGCATAGAATTCCTATGTTGAATGTCTGATCTTTTAACCTCTGCTCAAGGGGCAGATTAAACTGTTTTCAGGTTGAACATTGGGAAGGGTATACTGCAGTAGGGATGCCATAAGTAGAGATAGCTCAACACTCTATATTGGGAGATATCTGTAAGGCAGATATCATGAGTATCCCCCTGAAATCTAGTTTTAGCTATTTATGTTGATCATTCACAGGTGTATGTCTACCGACTCCAAGCCCTGGATAGGCACCAATCATGCTGTGTTCTTGTGTTATACACCATGTCCAGCTTTGCATCCAAATTCATATCAAAACACTTCATACTTCCACCTGTTAGTTGTAGGAGTAGGATTAGGAACCCCCTGCATACTCTCATACCCAACCAGACATCATGTCCAAGAATGTTGCCAGCCTTGTGATCTATCATACAGATCTTGGTCCATACATGAGAGTATTCTGCCTGTTGTTGTCAAGTTAGATCCTTCTATCTTTGAGCTAGTCAAGGTTACATCTTGAGTTATAGGGATACCCCCCTTGGTGCGGCAGAACCAGAAGTGAAGGGGAGGAGCTCACGCAACCTCCTGTATTCAGTTGGCCTGAATCTGCCTGTGCATTAGAAGTGGCAAACCCTAATGCTGATTCAGAAGGAACGTCAACAAAATGGCGACTCCGCTGGGGAGATCAATGTCATATCCATGAAAGTTTGAGTCTACAAGATTAAAAAAATTAGACCTGGAAACTGTTTGTTGCAGCAGAGAAAAAAGGTTGTATATGTGACTCTGCTGGTGGATGACCCAGAAAGAAAGAAATCAATCTGCAGCTTCAGCTTGTTTGAAGCTCATTCCTCTTCAAGGAGGTGGCGACTCTGCATCAAAGAACCTGGTAAAAGAACAAAATCAACCAGAGAAGAATTTGCAGCTTCTGCAACATATCCAGGTATTTCATATTGTTTGACAGTTTCCCTATTTGGTGAGGAAGCACTGGTTAAAAGGGAACATTGGTGAAAACAGAGCTTGCATGCTTCTATTAGAACTTATACTGTATTTCAAAGGGCATGCAATGTTGTTCAAAAGACTCATTTAAAGGACTTTAGGCAGGTTTGAAAAAACAGTCTGAACTTTGAGTGCCTAAAGTCATTGTTTCTAGAAAATCTGAGTAGGGAGGAGGGTTGCAATAACATAAAGGATGTATTATCTGCCTATGCACCCCTGTGAAGTGTCAAATGCAAGAATGTATAGTAGTCAGTCCCAACAATGTAATAAAAGAAGTTTCAACATAGACAGATATAAGCCCATAGATTTCAATGGCATTTGTGGCTATCCAAATGCCTTTCCACCTAAAATCAGAAATTTTTTGCCTAAATTTAAGGGTATAAAGGATGAATCAGCTGAGAGACACTTGCAGCAGTTCATGAATGTGATAGATGACTTTGAGATTGACCATGAGGATGTGGTTATGAGATTATTTGTTCAATCTCTAGATGCAGATGCAAGGGACTGGTTTTCCTACCTTCCAGCTCACTCTGTCAACTCTTGGCATGGTTTTAAATCTGCATTTCTAGTACAGTATGGTGAAAGAGTTTCTGAATATGCAGCTATTAGTGACTTCATGTACATCCATATTGAAGAAAATGAGTTGATCCCAGCCTTTAACCTCAGATTTATGAGGGCATTGAATAGAATTCCAGAATGCATGAGACCTAATGATGCACTGTGCTTAGTTACCTACTTGGGAGCCTTTGATGGGAAAATGAGTTACAGATTAAGAGACAAGGAGCCCACCACATTGCATCAGGCACATCAGTTTGCATTAGATATTGAAAACAATTGGAGGTATGGAATACAAAAGGGTTATTTCTCTGAAAATTTTTGTTGTCCTGCAGCCCCCAGTGTTAATGAAGGATTTAATTCAGGGATTGATAATGAATGTCATAGCACTCACACCCCTGTTGTCCCAGTTTTTGCATCATTCCAAGTGGATGATGTTTCTATTATAGAGGAGGATGTCCTTTTTTGCCCAGTAGGTGAAGTTGAAAATGATAATTTTTCAAGTAAAATTTGCATACCAGTCCTAAACAAAGAGCCTTCATGTTTAAATGATCCAGTTGTGCAGAGTTGTGATCATATGGATCAAGAATCAATATCAGTTTCATCAGGAAGTATTAGAGGGCTGGAAAATGATGCAGATTGTTCAACTTCAGAGTGCATTGAGACAGTAGCAATCTTGTATATGGGGCAATCAATTGATAAAAATGATATCCATGACCAGTGCATGGATCAGGTTTGTTTTTCTTATGACTCTGAATCTGATAGTAATGAAGAAGAATTGGAATGTCATGAAGAAGAAGCAGAGGCCTTTGCATTGAATGTTAATCCCCTTTATGATGAGCCTGCTGATGTATATGATGTTGTGAGTCTTGACTTTCAGTGGTGCAGGATTAACCCTTTGTTTGAGGATGATGATACTGATTTGCAAGTTGTGAATAATGAATGTTCATCATCACCTGATCCAGACATGTGTAACATTGGGTGTGTGGATCAGGATTTGTTTTCAATATCAGTAGATATCAGGGGTCTCATATTTTCTGAATATTTTGAATTATTGGATCAGCTGGATGAGTACCTGATAATGTGCAGCAGCCAGATAAATGATAAAGAATGCCAAGAGCAATATGATGTACTGCCTGAGGGATATAACATGCATGTGTTGCCTAAGGTTGAAGAATATTATGTGTATGGTTATATGTCTACTTCTGAAATCCAAAATGACAGAGCTGAAAATGATGGTGGCAAGCTTTCAAAACTGGTGGAATATCTTTTTAAGCAGGTGACATTATGGGCAGATTATGCCAATCTTTTCAGTTGGGATTGGGATCTTTCAGCTTGGAATCAGGCATTTGACAAGAAAAAATTATGGTTCTTCCTTTTTGGTTGCCCGGGGCCGCCAAAATGATGTTTAAAAATATTGTGTTTGGTGATGCTGATCATGATAACTTCATGACTCTATGCCCAATGGACAAGGGACTAGTCTGCATCCCAGAGATCTGGAGTTCTCGCTGCAGGTTTTCACCTGCACGTCCCCAGACAGAGCCACTGTTAGTGCCTGAATTGACTGGTAGTTTTCTGAGCATTTTTCATTCAGGCACTCTCCCTAAGTATCCAAAAAATGTTCTAAGTGATGGACCTCCTCAGCATTTTTCAGCTGCATCCTCATATTTTCTTGAGGAGGAGGTCATCATCATCATGTTTGTTTCGATGATGGTCAGCATCATCATGTTCTCCGTCGACCGTTTTCTCATCGTCATCATCATATTGAAGCATCGGGTGATGTTTGGTTATTATCCTGATGATGCTGATGTGCTACAGTGCGCCTTGGTTTGCTTGCGGGGGTGATTTCTCAAGTATCCGGTGATCTTCCATTTATCACCTTGCGCAAGCATGATGATGATGTTGCCCCGTTATTCTGAAGGGGTTATTCTTTGAGTTGCTCGACCTAACTTGTTTTTTCCTAAGGGTCGTCGTCATCATCATCATATTTCCAGTTATCATCCTGCTGCTTGCGGAGGTCATCATATTTTCTTCCTTCATGATATTTCGCCGGGGTGATATTTCTATCATCGGGTGATCTTGGTTATGATCATCCTGATGATGTTGTTGAAGAGTTCTAAGTGCGACCCGATATTCACTAGGGTCATCATATTTTGAACGTCAGGATGATCTTAGTCAATATCATCCTGATGATGTTGTATCACTTCTTGATTCACTGTTTTGTCATCCTGATGATGCTGACGTCATCCTTATATCAGGGTGATATTTGTTTCTATGCCTATCTGCATCATGATATTTCCGAAGGAGGGGGTGATATTTTCGTATCACCCGGATATATGTTTTTGTTTTGTTCGAGCATCATGATGATGCTGATATCAAGGAGATATCCGCTTGTTGGCTTCGCACATTATCTCCGGGGGGTGATCTTTTCAAGCATCATCATCATATTCAGTTATCGCCCCGATCTTATAGAGGAGCTACAGTGCAACCTGATATTTGAGCATCAGGAGGATATTTCCAAATATCCGGTTGTCTTCCGAATATCATGATGATGTTAATATGATGATGACGTCATCAAGATCCGGGGGTCATATTTCTAACACTGATCATCTTAAAGAGACCTCCTGATATTTGCAAACATGATGATGATGTCATCAGGATGTTCATCGGCCAGACTTTTGGTATAAGCTCAGCAGGAGGATGTTCCTCCGATGGATCCGGTTGTGCGGGTGAAGGCGAATATCATGCAGTTTGTATTGCGAATATGATGCTGACGTCAGGGTGATATTTCGGGCGACAGGATATGATGCTGCTGGAGGATGATGATGATGAAGTCTTATACTAGTGTCGTCAGGAGCAAAAGCACCGACATGATATATGCTCATGACCTAGTATATAAAGTGTTTATGAGGTTGCTGCGGGGTGCATGTGGGATAATGTTATCCTGCATTTCGAAATATCATGATGATGAGTCTCGGCGGGAAGTGGTTGCGATAAACTGTCTGATGTTCTTCCCGAGGCCGCGAGTTGGTGCGCCATCAATGGCGATTGTTGCAGAGGTATGGGCGATGGCGTGGACGGATGTAGTACCTGATTGAAGATCTGAATCCCTAGGCGGCGGCGCAAGGCTCAAGAAATCTTCCTGTCTCCTCCCCTACCTGCTGCATTCAAGTTTGGGTGCCAATCTGGTTGTGTTTGAGCGCCATTTTCATGTTACTGTATATCTGGCGGGTTTTTTGGTCAACCTGGTAGTTAATGCTGAAGGCACCTTCCTGCTATATAATGCAGATGGTGTCATTCATTCAAAGGTTGTTGAAAGTTGTGGATTTTTGGCTCTGTAATCCAAAACCAGCTGATCTGGTTGCTCTGTACAGCTTGATCTTGTGAGTTTATGTATCTCCTGTTGTAGGACTTGGCATGAATCCACTGGTTTCATGGTTGATCTCATATGAGTAATGCTATCTTAGCATGTGTTGTGTTAATTCTGTCTCCAGTATTGCATGTATTCTTCTTCTGGATCTAGATATTTGCTTATGTTTAGATTCTGGAGCATAGAATTCCTATGTTGAATGTCTGATCTTTTAACCTCTGCTCAAGGGGCAGATTAAACTGTTTTCAGGTTGAACATTGGGAAGGGTATACTGCAGTAGGGATGCCATAAGTAGAGATAGCTCAACACTCTATATTGGGAGATATCTGTAAGGCAGATATCATGAGTATCCCCCTGAAATCCAGTTTTAGCTATTTATGTTGATCATTCACAGGTGTATGTCTACCGACTCCAAGCCCTGGATAGGCACCAATCATGCTGTGTTCTTGTGTTATACACCATGTCCAGCTTTGTATCCAAATTCATATCAAAACACTTCATACTTCCACCTGTTAGTTGTAGGAGTAGGATTAGGAACCCCCTGCATACTCTCATACCCAACCAGACATCATGTCCAAGAATGTTGCCAGCCTTGTGATCTATCATACAGATCTTGGTCCATACATGAGAGTATTCTGCCTGTTGTTGTCAAGTTAGATCCTTCTATCTTTGAGCTAGTCAAGGTTACATCTTGAGTTATAGGGATACCCCCCTTGGTGCGGCAGAACCAGAAGTGAAGGGGAGGAGCTCACGCAACCTCCTGTATTCAGTTGGCCTGAATCTGCCTGTGCATTAGAAGTGGCAAACCCTAATGCTGATTCAGAAGGAACGTCAACACACCTAAGTTATGTTTAAGGGAGGGTGTTAGTGTAGGTTTTTATTTCCTAGTTGGGTTATTTATTTTCTCTTTATTCTTAGGTTTTTCCTACACCTTTTATTAATCTTGCTTAGGTTAATAAAGCATGTCTTATTAGGTGAGAGGATTATGAGGTGTCACCTTCCTACATGTGAGCATTCATTAGCTATCTCGGCAAGATACTTTGTTATCTTTAGTCTGATAGATGGTTGCTCCTGATTGGTCAGTGTTGCCACCTCTTCCCTCTCCCTGGTCTATATAAGCATGCTACCTGGCTTGTATTTTGCATCCTTTGCTTTTGCATCCTCTTAATTTTATTTTGCTTCTAGCATTTGCATTACTCTCAGAGACTAACTCTATGCTATTGTTTTGATTTCATATCATTTGCATTCATAGTTTAGATATCTATTCTTTTGCACTAGTTTTCTGGGTTATTAATCTTTTTAGATTCTAACAAAGGGAGAATGTCAAAACTCATAGCTGCCAACTCACACACCACATAAAAAGGAATTGCAAACATATTTGAAAGTATGAAGATTAAGAGAGCTTTGTTTTTAAAATGTAAGGTTCTCAAGTATTCATAGAATATTTCAAGAGTAGGAACAATTAATGTAATATGGGTATCTTCAAATATTTGTTAACAAATTTAGTTATTAAGTAGGTAGTGTTTTTCTTATTGTGTTAAAGTATGTGATGTTTTAATATGATGTAATCGTGTAGTTTTTTTGTCAAACTTATTGACTTATTTTTCATGAGTAGCAATTTACAAGAACCCAATCTTTCATGAGCACGAATGGTCCACTAAGCATGCATTGCATCTGGGCGATCCTCACAAGGGTGAAGTATCAAACCTTTCCAAAAGGTCATCCACCCTAGTACTACTTTGACTCAAGCTCATTTAACTATCAAATTTTCCCCAAAATCAAGTCCACTTAGCTTGCTACCCATCCTAAAACTACAAATCTAATGTTTATAAACTAAAGAGACATAAGTTATTCAAAAAATAACAGTAAATTTATGTGATTAATACATAGCAACAATCACACCAAGACCAAAGCTATAAATGAATGGCTTCATAGTCGAAGGAGCTCCCACTATCTTAACAAAAAGTTGTTACGTGGGAAGAAACAACTACTGTCATGTGACCAAGATTATATTAATAGTCTTAGAACATCTCTAAAAAAATTTCTTGAAAAAAAAAATTGGAATAAAAATAAAATAAAATAAATTTAAAAAATAAAAATAAAAATAAAAACTAAAAACAAGGAAAATAAAAATAAAAACTATTGGAATCACCAAAAGCACCACAAAACTTAGAGAAGATATCTCTGGACAAACTATAGATATTTTTAAATATAAATATACTAGTTAAGACTAACAAACATACTTCATAATCACTTATTGTTTTAATATATTTTTTTATCTTTTAGTTTTTAAAAAAACTACATATTTAATAATTTCACAACCTCCTTTTCATAAAAGGAACACCTATCAACATAATTATATATTTAAAACTGTAGAGTTTTTTTTACTTAATCCTATTAAGATGTGTGAAATGAATGACCTGGATTGCAAGCAAAAAGTCTATTTTATAACTCGGACTTGAACCTAGCACCTAATGTAAGTATTACCCTCGCGACAAGCCGAAGACAGATACATTCATTTTGAAAGACCCGAGTGTAACAAGAGACAGGTTTTGCCCTAATTTTTAGATGTGATGATGAACAGAGAGGATGAAGAGGAGGAAGTGCATGAAGATGTTGCAACAGAGCCAGAGAATTCTACACAAAATAGTGCTGTTCCGTATCCTCACTATCGACTGGTGCGCCCCTCCTATTGGGTTTCCGGAGTTTTGGGCTATGGTGGAGCTTTGTCTACGTGTGCGTGAAAAACATTGACAGTTGCATTAGATTGCTTAAAAAAGAGAGAATTTTAGTAATAAATAGGAGATTATAAATTATGGCGTGGCACTGCAGGCTGCGTGACGTGTTTGTGCCCGTGTGTGACCTTCGGCCGGATCGCGCAAGTTTCAGACAGAGGAATTCGAAGTGAGTGAGAAATTAAGAATTTCATAATTTTTTTTCTGTCTTTAGTTTACCTCTGGTTCTGAGTTACAATTTATGAATCAGATTGTTGGGTATATTAAAATTTTCATAATCATTTTCTTTCTTTTTTTTCGTTATTCCCAATAAACCTCTGGTTTCTGAGCCCCAATTTATGCTCAGGTGGTTGTATATATTGAGAATTTCACATCATTTTCTTTCGTTTTTAGGTCCAATCTATGCTTCAGGTTGTTGGGTATATTGAGAATTTCATAATCGTTTTCTTTCGTTTTTATCTTTATCCCCAATGAACCTGTGGTTTCTGGGCCCCAATTTATGCTTCAGGTTGTTGGGTATATGGCACTCTGTATTGTATGTTAAGCCTGTTGTGTGTGCAATGTCTGTATTCGTTCCTGTATCGAAAGAAACTTCGGGCAATGTACAGTCTGCCGGAACAGCCGTGTAACGACTGCTGCGTTCATTGCTGCTGCGAGAGATGCGCTCTTTGTCAGGAATATAAAGAAATCGAATACCGCACAGGTAGAAAGATTAATTTGATGAGCCTTTCTTGATGTGTTTGGAGATCTTTGATCAAATGTTGGTATTGTTGCAGGTTGGGGTGAGCCTGCCATGTGCCCTCCCTCCACTCAGCAAATCGACCCGGAAAGCAAATCCGATAGCCGACATCTTTGACAAAATGGAAAGTTGTTGGAATAGTTGGACAAGTATAGAAATGGCCGACTCTAGAATGGATGGAATACAGCCTGTCGGGTCCACGATGTGTTAGGAATGCTCGCCAGAAATGATTTAACAAATGTACTCATTTTTAAAAGATACGTGATTAAGATTTAATCGGTGTTTTTTTCCTCTTTGCAGTCGCTTCTTTGGTGGCTGCTCATTCTTTTGTAACCAGCCATCTTCTTTAATATGTAAATAAAAAAAAATTTAATAGATGTTGTAATTGGGAAGGCTCTCAATTTAGTCTATCTATGTCTTTGTGCATTTTTTAATTTTAATTGCTTATTTCAATTAAGAAGAATGCTTTTGGATTTTATTGTGTGTATTTCTTTGTTTCAACTTCCCATCACACTCAGTGATCCATCATTGGAAAAGGATACTAATATTATGGGAACGAAAATATTATTGCTTACAAACGAAAATAAAAACTATTGGATGTTTTTCTAAAGATTTAGGAGTTGGAGTGATAATCAAAAATAAATTTTTGAAATGCTTATATAAACATAAAGATTAATAAAAATTAAATCTATATATATTTAGTTTTGATTTAGTGTGGATGTTTTCTTTTCATGTGTGGAAAGTTATTTGTTGATATTTTGAAATTTATTCTTTATTGTTGACATGTAAATTTGATTATGCATTATGTAGGGTTACTTATGTGAGTGTGGAACTAATCTTAATGTATGAAAGTGAACTTGTTGTTGGAGCCTCTCGTTGCATCAATTTTTTATGTAATAAATCCTTAGGTATTGTAGAACAGTGGTGATTTGAGGTATTTTAAATGGTTCTTCCTTTGGTTAAATCTTGATGTTATCAGAATGAAAATAAAAACTATTTGATGTTTTTCCCCTAAAGATTTAGGAGTTGGACTATAGTCAAAATAAATTAACTAAATGCATATATAAATATAAAGATTAATAAGAATTAAATGTATATACATTTAGTGTTGATTTTAATGTGGATTTTTTTAATGTTGGAGAGTTATTTGTTGATATTTGGAATTTATGCTTTGTTGTTGGCATGTAAATTTGATTATGCATTAGATATCTAGGGTTACTTATGTGAGCAAGGAACTAATCTTAATGTATGAAAGTGAACTTTGTTGTTGGAGCCTCTTGTTGCATCATTTTTTTATGTACTAAGTCCTTAGGTATTGTGGAATAGTGGTGATTTGAGGTATTTTAAATAGTTCTTCCTTTAGCTAAATCTTGCCTAAATGTTGTTCCTAGTCATCCCCCATGTCATCACCTTGTGTTAAAATGTCCAAAGATTCAGTAAGTGTTAAAGTCTAGGGAGTTTAAGTTATTTTTTCGTGTTTTGGCAAAGTTGCAAAGATTCAATGGACTACCAGATGTGGAGTTTTAATGTGTTATCGGATGTCTTTTGCTTGTTCATATCTCGTATCCACTTCCTATTCCCTTCTAAATCCCTACAAATTCTATTGGACCCTTCATCCCTTTCCATTTCCCTTTGCTTCCCATTTTGTGAAATCTCGACAAGATACAGGGCATGATCCCTTCACCTCCCATCCAATTCCTTCCTGTGATTCCCTTTTAAAATCTCGCAAACTTTATCAAGCCCTTCATTCCTTTAATTTTCCTTAATTTTCCCACTTTGCAGGTTTTTGATTTCCTACTCGATATGTTTTTCTTTTCACTCCCCATCATGTATCCACATCCTATTCCGCATAAAAGCATAATTCCTTCAGCCCTTAGCCTTGTCATTTCGTTTGTCCCTTTTTGTTTGCAAAAATTCATTTTGGAACTAGACTTCATATTTCAAGTTCCCATATTTGGTTCTCCCATCCTTTTTCGAATTCCTTCGGCCCTTAGCCTTTTCATCCAGTCTGTCCTTTTTCATTTGTGAAAACTCCTTTTGGAACTAGACTTCATATTTCAAGTTCCCATATCTAGTTTTCCCATCCTTTTTCGACATCCAATTTTTCATCAGAATCTTGCATTTGTCTTACAAAGCATACCATTGGCATTTCGATTGTTTTGAGAAGTTTGAAACTATTGACAAAGAAGAATAAAGAAGCACCATTGTTTCATAAGGTTTGCAAACTTTAGAAACCTCCAACAAGGTTCATAGTTCAAGTTCAAATTGTTGACAGAGGAAAGAAGAGAAAAACATGAAGCGTCAATGTTTGTAGGTTCGTGAACCTCTGAAATCATCAACAAGGTTCTAAGGACACCCAAACCTCCAGCAAGCTACCGAATATCTCCCTCCACTTCACACCTCATCCTAACATCATGTTCCCTAGTTCTTTTCTGCATCCAAATCTCGCATCCCTCCACACATTAAAATTACTTAGTTTCTTCTTTGCAAAAACTCGACAAGCTATAGGATTTCAAGCCATCTCATACTAGTTTTCTTTTCCGCATTCACTTCACTTGCTAGCCTTCATGTCCACATCTAGTTCTATATCAAAATTCTGCATTCCCCACTTGGCAAAATTTTATTACATCGCAGGTGTTCTTTACATCACAATTTTGAAGGCAATGCAACTCCTAAAAGTGCAATGTGCAATGGACTTCAAGATTTCCTTCATGCATTCCCACATCCACTTTCCACCTGTAATTCTGCAGTGTTTTTTCACAAAGTTACCAAGTTCATATCATGTTTTGCATCAAATTTTCGTAAAGCTTCCAAATCTTTATAAAACACTCCAAAACACGTCAATAACTTCCTAGGACACCATTAATGTTGGATTTGACACCTATAACTTCTTATTTATGTCATTTTCATGCCCATATAACATCATGCATCCCAAGGGCATGATTCTAGTTGTAGATTTAATGGTAGATGAGGAAGACATGGATTGTTATGAATGTGGTGGTTGATATTCAACTATCAATTGTCTTTAAGTAGATCAAAGGTAGATTTAATGGGTTTGCATTCAATGTTTCAACCTTGTGAAGTACGTCAAATTTCCCCAGCACCAAACTCCCATAAATTAAGGCATCTTCTAAGATGTTTGTGGACTAAAGGGGGCAATGATGTCCATTAATTGGCAAGTCACTTTCTATTGACAAGATGACATGTGTCAATTATCTGAAATGATGAACCTCTAGTTCTCATCATATAAAATAGGTTGTCTCTTCATTGGTAAAGAGGTTGGAAAAAAGAGTAATACCTTGTAATTGACAGGCAAATATTATGAGAAATAAGGAGAAAGGTTATGTGTTGTGAAAATTATGTGTTAATGATTACATTTGGTTGCTTTCTATGAGTGAAAACTTATTAAATATAATTGTCTCTTGTAACTACATTATTTTTCTTTAGAGTACATATTCAAGGAATATGGTAAACTCTTAGGGTAAGTGCACAAAGATGAGGGACCAAAATGGGGTCTTAAGTTGCCACTTTTTTTCTGAAATCAAGAAACATTGATGTTGGATGAGAAATTGAAGATAGCTACACTCAAAATTTGAAGATGGAACAAAAACAAGAGTTGTAGTGCTCTGAATCTAGTTTTTAAACTACTATTTTTTTCTAAAAATGGTTGAGATTAAGGGGTTCAAAAAGGGGGAGCACACAAATTGGTCTTGTTTTTCTAAAAAAACATGACATAGCGTCTGGTGTGCTCCCCCTAAAATGTTAACTTTTTTTTAGTATTTCAATAATCGCTCTAGTAATAAATTAGGTAACACCATGTAGTTTATCGCTAATTTTTCTGATAATTTTCTAATGAATAATTGATTTTTTAGTAATTTTTAAAGTGGACACATCATAAAAAACAAAAATTTGAGTGTGCTCCCTTCTAAAATGTTTGAAAACTAATCGAAAATCTTTTTTTTTTGAATTCGTGTAGAATGGAGTCTAGTTTCTAAAAATATAACTTATTTCAATTTTCGATGAACAGTTAAAAAAAGTAAAAAATACTAGACACTGGTTTTTGACAAAAACTGGACACACTAACAAAAGAAATTCAAGATGAACACTAAACGTACTCAAAATGTGAAAAAAATTATATGGTTAGATAGCTAACAGAGAACTTAAGATTATGGTGGTATTTTTTTGAGTTTTCATTGAAAAAAGTGCCATCCTGATGGGAGCACGCTCCAGATTTTCTCTAGATTTTGCTAAAAACTGATAAAAACACGTCAAACAAAGCTGAGCATAACTGGCAATACACATGCCAATTGCATTTGCTCGAAAGTTTCTAAAGCCTTTTCAACAAATCCATTGTTTGCATATCTTGCAATCATTGTATTCCATTATAGAACATCTATTTGAGGTGTTACGTCTTACAAGTGACATGCCTTGTCTATGCTTCCACACTTTACATACATGTCTACAAGGGCAGCTACACTTCTTATTGTCTCTCTCTATTTCTCTCCCCTCTCTATGTCCTACCCTTTCTCTAAGTCTCTGCTTCCCTCCCCTCTCTACCTCCCACCTTCTCTCTCACTCTCTTCTTCCCTCCCCTATCTACCTTCTACTGTCTCTCTCACTCTCTACTTCCCTCTCCTATCTACCTCCTACCCTCTTTCTAAGTCTTTGCTTCCCTTGCCTCTCTACCTCCTACCTTCTCTCTCACTCTCTTCTCCCCCTCCCTCTCTATCTCTTACCCTCTCTCTCACTTTCTACTTCCCTCCCTTGTCTACCTCCTACCCTCTCTCTCAGTCTCTGCTTCCCTCCCCTGTCTACCTCCTACCCTCTCTCTATTCTTCCTTGCCCTGTCTACCTCCTATGGTCCTCTTCCACTCTCTACTTGCATCCTATCTCTACCTCCTATCCTCTCTCTCACTCTCTACTTCCCTCCCCTCTCTACCTCTCCTCCTTATTCTTCCCATCCAATGAAATTTCATAAATTATCTTGTTTCCATTTCATTGAATCCCAATTTATATCCTCATCCATCTTTACATGTCCTAGTTTTCTTACATTTCCATGTTCTTTATCGACAAGGGAGAGTGAGATGGAGGAAAAGGGAGAGAGGATGGAGATGGAAGGGAGAGAAACCTAGGAGAGATACCTAGTGACAGGGAGAGAGAGAGAGATAGAGAGTCCTAGTTTTCTTGTTTTGGAGAGAGAGAGAGAGAGGGTGGGTCAGGTTTATGAGTTTAGGGTTGCTTAAGTTTAGGGTTGCTTAAGTTTAGGGTTTAGGGGTTTAGGGCTGCTCAAGTTTAGGGTTTTGGGTTTTGGGTTAGGGTTTAGGGGAATTATTTAGGGTTTAGGGGTTTACGGTTGCTTAGGTTTATGGTTTAGGGTTTAGGTGTTAGGGATTTAGGGTTGCTCAGGTTTAGGGTTTAGGGGTTAGGGTTTAGAGAGAGAGAGTGAGGGGATCGATAGATATTGGGAGAGATCTAGGGAGATAGAGGTTTAGAGTTGCTTCCAAGGTTTATGGTTTAGAGGTTTGGGGTTTAGGGTTGTTCGGTTTTAGGGTTTAGGGGCATTATTTAGGGTAACTTAAGGTTTATGTTTTAGCGGTTAAGGGTTAAGGTTTAGATGTTTAGGTTAGGGTTTAGAGAGAGAGCACCGATAGGGAGATATAGAGGAGACCGAGGGGAGACATAGGGAGATAGAGGGTGAGGGACATGGCTAGAGACATAGGCAGAGACATTGAGAGGTAGAGGGATGATAGAGACAAGGAGATAGGGTTTAGGGTTGATGAGATTTAGGGTTGATCAGGTTTAGGGTTTAGGGGTTAGGAGTTTAGATAGGGAGAGATATGGAGATAGAGGGTGAGGGACATGGCCAAAGACATAGCCAGAGAGATTAAGAGGTAGAAAGATGATAGAGACAAGGAGATAAGGGTTTAGGGTTGATCAGGTTTAGAGTTTAGGGGTTAGGAGTTCAGAGAGGGAGAGATAGGGAGATAGAGGGTGATGGGCATGGCCAAAGGCATAGGCAGAGAGATTGAGAGGTAGAGGGATGATAGAGACAAGGAGATAAGGGTTTAGGGTTGATCGGGTTTAGGGTTTATGGTTGGTATATATGATGTATAGAATTGTGTAAATGACTAACATATTGGTGCTTATGATGTTCTGATAGCTCCTGTGGCTGGCAGAGGGTAGAATGACACTTGTGACCGGCTAGGTGTAGAATGATGTTTGTGATTGATAGGTAGGTGCTACTAAGGAGCATATTGGTACATACGATATACAAAATGGTGCAAATGACTAACAGATTGGCACTATGATCTTCTAATGGCTCCTGGTGAGGTATTTGTGTGATTTTGATTATTTTTGGGATCGTTTGAGATGGAGCTTAGATTGATTTGGGATGGAGTTGGGATGAAATGGATTGGTTTAGGGATGATGAAAGGTGAAAGGGACTAGATTAGGAATGATTTGGGAATGATTAGAATGGTTTTAGGGATGGTCTGAAGTGGTTTAGTGCTGATTAGGGAATGATTAGAATGATTTAGGAATAGTTTAGGGATGGTATTTGAGATGAAATCTAGGTTGATTGGAAAATGATTAGGGATGAAGTTAAATTGATTTGGATGTGATTTGGGATGGTGTGAAGTGGTTTAGAGCTGATTAGAAGTGGTTTAGGGATGATTAGAGATGAAATTGAATGGATTAGGGATGATTTGGGATTGATTAGGAATGAATTTGGTTGGAATGAAAGCTTAATGTTTTCATGTTATAGAGATTGGGAGAGATAGGGAGAGATAGGGAGATAGAGGTTTAGGGTTGCTTCCAAGTTTTATGGTTTAGGGGTCAGGGGTTTAGGGGTTTAGGGTTGCTCATTTTTAGGGTTTAGGGGTTAAGGGTTAGGGTTTAGAGGCATTATTTATGGTTTAGGGTTTATGGTTTAGGGGTTAGGGGTTAAGGTTTAGAGGTTTAGGTAGAGAGGCGAATAGGGAGATATAGAGGAGACTGAGCCTGGGAGAGATATCTATGTCTCCTCTATCCCTCTCTCTAACTATACCTACCTCTCTATCTCTCTCTCTCCTTGTCTCTCTATCTTGCTAGATCTCATTCGATCCCCTCTCTAACTCTACCTTTCTATCTCTCTCTCCCTCACTATTTGAGGTTTACATGAGTTTAGGGTTTCTCAAGTAAATATGGTTTAGGTTTTAGGGTAAGGGTTTAGGGGAATTATTTAGGCTTTAGGGGTTTAGGGATGCTCGAGTTTAGGGTTTAGGGTCTAGGGGTTAGGGTTTAGGGTTTACGGGTTAGGGGTTTAGGGTTGCTTGAGTTAAGGGGTTAGGGTTTAGGGTTTAGAGAGATATAGAGTGAGGGGACCAATAGAGATTGGGAGAGATAGGGAGATAGAGGTTTAGGGTTGCTTCCAGGTTTTATGGTTTAGGGACCTTAAGGGTTTAGGGGTTTAGGGTTACTCATTTTTAGGGTTTAGGGGTTAGGGGTTAGGGTTTAGGGACATTATTTAGGGTTTAGGGTTTAGGGGTTAGGGGTTAGTGGTTAAGGTTTAGAGGTTTAGGTTTATGGTTTAGGTAGAGAGGCGAATAGGGAGATATAGAGGAGACTGAGCCTGGGATAGATATCTTTATCTCCTCTATCCCTCTCTCTAACTATACCTACCTTTGCTTCTAGGTTTTATGGTTTAGGGACCTTAGGGGTTTAGGGGTTTAGGGTTGCTAGATTTTAGGGTTTAGGGTTAGGGGTTAGGGGCATTATTTAGGGTTTAGGGTTTAGGGTTTAGAGGTTTAGGTTTATGGTTTAGGTAGAGGGGAGAATAGGGATCCCTATCTCTATCTCTCTGGACATATGGATCCCTATCTCTTAATCTATCCCTTGCTACCTCTCTCTCCTCTTTATCTCTTTCCCCATCTTTCTACCTCTTGAAATATCTCTCCCTATGTCTCTAGACATCTCTTGATCTCTTTCCCTATCGAGCTATCTATCCTCATAACCCCATCTCTTAAGATACCCCTCTCTACCTCTCTCTCTGTATTTCCCTATCTATCTCTCCCTTGCTAGATCTATCTCCCTATATCTCCCCTCTCTATATTTATGTATCTCTATCTTTCTCCCTCTATAGACCCCTTTCTCTATCTCGATCCCCATCTCTCCCTTTCCCCGTCTCTATCTCCACCTATCCTCTCTATCTTCATGTCCCTCTCTAACTCTCCATTGTTGGGAATTAAGGTGTCTCAACCTTTGCAAATTCCTAATGTTGTATTTATTTATCCCATGTGGAGTTGGCATAGTCAGCACCTTGTGTATATGCAGCAGGGTAAATTTTGATGACTTTGGCAGCTACGATTTCCCCCTTGAATAATTAACAGGGGTTTGGGGGCAGCGCCCCCAAGATAGGGTCAAGGGGCGTAGCCCCTTGCGGGGTCCCCCGAAACCTCAAACATTTTTTAATTAATGACAAGTGTCGGTGAGTATCTTTGCATGAGAGAAAGTCATCTTTGGGCGGTCAAGGGAGGTTATGACATGTAAGAGGAATATGATATTTTTAGTCAGTGTATGACAAATTCTCTGACAGCTGTAAGGTGCGTAAGAGCATCTGTCGTAACCTATCTTGGGACCAGGCGCCCACTTCGGGATGGGATGTTGGACAAGTGTTCTTAGGCATGGGTTTTGGGGCATGAGTCCAAGATGGATGCCCATCTCTAGAAGGTTCCATATTTGCCTTGTAAACTCTATATAAATAGGTGCTTGGATGGGAGATATACAACTTTGGCACAAGTACTGTTATGCTACCGGAATATATCCAGATTCGACATTCGAAGACTCCTGAAAGAGCATTGGCTCTGAAACTGTATTGTAATATGTTATTGTTTACTATAATACATTTGAGTTATGTTTTGGAGTGTGGGGTTTTTCACCTGTAAGGGTTTTCCCCACGTATATCTCTCTCTCTCTCTCTCTCTCTCTCTCTCTCTCTCTCTCTCTCTCTCTCTCTCTCTCTCTCTCTCTCTCTCTCTCTCTCTCTCTGTCTTCTTTCTGGTTCTTGTGTTTTGCTACAATATCTCATGTTAATGGTTTAACATTGCTGTAATAGTTAGGATAAAGTTGGATTTGCATAGCCCTCTCCTCATTAGATTAGTGTAGGAAGCTTTTTCCGCACACCTAGCTTCCTTTCAATTGGTATCAGAGCTTGATCACCTTTGGTCCTAGTTGTAGGGTAGGGGTTTTTTGAGCTAATCTTAGGTTGAGTGGGAGTCTATACAGAGGATTCTATATCTTATTGCAGCAAGGAGATGGCAAGCACATCAGGAAGGTTTGAAGTAGAGAAGTTCAACGGCAGTAATTTTGAGCTGTGGAAGCTCAAGATGGAAGACATATTAGTTGACCGAGACCTTTGGGAAAGTGTGAACAGAACTAAACCAGCTGCAATGTCACAAGCTAACTAGGATCTCAAGGATTGAAAGGCTAAGGGTCTCATAAGACTTAGTCTTGCCGATTCAGTGTTGTTAAATTTCCATGAGGAGGCTACTGCAACACTCCTTTGGAAGAAGTTGGGGGATGTGTATCAAGCTAAATCCCTTGTCAATAAACTTTTCCTGAGAAAGAATTTGTATTCTCTTCGAATGGAGGACAGAGGATCCGTGGCTAAACATATGAATGCTTTTAACATGCTGGTTTCACAATTGACATCTATCGGTGTAAAGATGGAGGAGGAGGATCGGTGTATGACCTTGCTTTGTTCTCTGCCGGACTCATGGGATCATCTTGTCATGGAAATCAGAAGCACCACATCCACATTCAAAATAGAAGTGGTTTCTTCGCTATTGTCTGAAGAGATGTGGAGAAAGTCTTCTGAGGCAGCCAAAGAAGCCCTTGCAGTTTGTGGAAGACCCAAGGAGAAAGGGAAGAAGAAGGACAAGAAAGCTGAGAAGGGTAGATCCAAATCTCCTGGAAAGTCCAAGGCTCTTTGTTGGAACTGTGGTAAGACCGGGCATTTCCGAAAGGAATGCAAAGAGGAGAAGAAGAAAAAGAAGAAAGCTCCTGATTCAGATTATGACAAATCACAAGATGATGGTGATGCCTTCATCACAGCCCTGGCAACCCATGCATCTGATGATGTGTGGCTAATCGACTCTAGTGCATCATTCCACATGACCTCGCATCGAGACTGGTTCACTAAGTATGAGGAGTTCGATCGTGGAAAGGTGTATCTGGGTGACGACTCTCATCTAAAGATCATTGGTCGTGGAAGAGTCTCTATCTGATTCCCTGATGGTTGAGTGAAGGGGATCACTGGGGTTATGCACATCCCAGGCTTAGCACGGAACCTATTTTCTGTAAGTATGTTGAATGATGTAGGTGTGCAGGTTGTCTTTTCGAAAGATGGATGCAAGATGACTATAGGATCTATGGTGCTTGCTAAGGGTACTCGGAGAGGTACTCTGTTTCAGCTGGAAGCATGCATTGCACAATGCAATAGTTCTTCTGACTCAAGGAAGAGGGCAACAGTCACTTCATCCCCACCATCTAAATGAGCAGTGAAGAAATCTGATGTTTCTAGTCTTGATGGTTGTAATCGTGCTTTGGAAGTTAAACTTCCTGCAGAAAAGACAATGTTATGGCATAAGAGATTTGGCCACATTGGTGAGAAGGGTCTGCGTGCCCTGAAAAATAAGAACCTCGTTGAGGGGTTAGATGATTGTAATCTTGAGTTTGACTTTTGTGAACATTTCATTTATGGAAAACAAAACCGTGTTCAGTTTTACTCGAGTTCTCATAAGTCTTCTGGTGTGTTGGACCTTATTCATTCTGATGTGTTTGGTCCTGTTAATGTTTCTTTGTTATCAAAATCTATATACTTTGTATCTTTTATAGATGATTACAGTAGAAGGACATGGATTTATTTTCTCAGAAGCAAATCTGAAGTCTATAGCAAGTTTAAGGAGTTTAAAGCTTTTGCTGAAAATCAGACTGGTAAAAAGATTAAATGTTTGAGAACTGACAACGGTGGTGAGTTTTGTTCTATAGAATTCGATAAGTACTGCAAGGAACTTGGGATTGAAAGACATAAGACAACTCCATATACACCGCAGCAAAATGGAGTTGCAGAGAGGATGAACAGGACACTGATGGAGAAGGCTAGGAGTATGCTTAGTGGTGCTAGTCTAGAACAAAAGTTTTGGGCTGAAGCTGTTGCCACTGCTTGCTATCTAGTAAACAGATCTCCTACATCAGCTCTTGTTGGAAAGACACCCATGGAGATGTGGTCTGGTAGAAAGCCTTCAGTAAGGCATCTTTATGTTTTTGGTTGTGAGGCATATGCACATGTGCCTAAGGAGAAGCGGTCAAAGTTGGAGAACAAAGCTGTTAAGTGTATCTTCATCGGCAATTCTGTTGGTGTAAAAGGATACAAACTTTGGGACCTCGTGGCTGGAAAAGTGTTGTATAGTAGAAGTGTCATCTTCAGAGAGCTTACACCTTCTTCCCCTATTTTGCAGCTAGAAGAAAAAGAAAAGAAAGAGGATGTTGTTCAATTTCCTCTCACCCCTGAGAAGACTGAACAGAAAGACAATGTTGGACCTGATGATGAGGAGAGCTCTAGCAGCTCTGAAAGATCAGATGAAGAAGCTGAACCTCAACCTCAGCTCTTGAGGAGGTCTACAAAGATAAGAAAGCAACCTGAAAGGTTTGGTTTTACATTGCTTGATTCTAGTTGTGCTTATGCTTTGCTTACTAACAGTGATGAACCTAGAACTGTATCAGAGGCTTTGGATATGAAGGATGCAGGTTCCTGGAAGGAGGCCATGGAAGAAGAAATGGCTTCTTTGGATAAGAATCAAACTTGGGACTTGGTGCCTTTGCCTCCTGGACGGAAACCTGTTGGATGCAAATGGGTGTTCAAGAAGAAGATTGGTGTAGATGGCAGTATTGAGAAGTATAAGGCCAAATTGGTTGCGAAGGGGTATTCACAAGTGGATGGTATAGATTATGGTGAGATCTTCTCTCCCGTTGCATAGCTGACATCCATTCGATTCCTGTTGTCACTCGTTGCAGCTTATGACTTGGAGGTAGAACAGATGGATGTGAAGACAGCTTTCCTTCATGGTGACTTGGAGGAGGAAATCTGCATGTCACAGCCAGAGCATTACATGGTAAAAGCTCAGTTTGAAATGAAAGATTTAGGGGCAGCCAGGTACATTCTAGGAATGGAAATTAGAAGAGATAGAACCAACATAAAACTTTGGTTAAGTCAGAGTAAGTATGTTAAGACCGTGTTGGACAGATTCAGCATGGGAGATTGTAGACTATTGTGTGTTCCTGTTTCCTTGGGGATAAAGTTGTTTGTTGAGGATTGTCCAAAATCTCCTGGTGAGGTGGAGGACATGAGCAGAGTACCTTATGCTAGTGTTGTTGGCAGTTTGATGTATGCTATGTCTGCACAAGACCAGACATTACCCAAGCAGTGGGAGTCCTTAGTTGATTTATGGCTAATCCTGGACGGGTTCATTGGGATGCAGTTAAGCGAGTGTTCAAATATTTGAGGGGTACTTCCAAGTATTCCATTTGCTATCATGGTAATGTTTTAGGACCTCCGCATTCTGTTGATATTCATGGATTTGTGGATTCAGATTGGGCAGGTGACATTGACAGCAGGAGATCCACTAGTGCTTATGTTTTTACACTGTTTGCTGGTGCTATTAGTTAGATGAGTAAGCGACAACCTATTGTTGCTTTGTCCACGACAGAAGCTGAGTATATGGCAGCAACTCATGCTTGTAAGGAAGCCATTTGGCTTAAGAGATTATGTTTAGATATTGGTGTTGATGCAGGTCAGATCACGATCAGTTGTGACAGTCAGAGTGCAATTTGCCTTGTGAAGAATCCAACTTTCCATGCTAGAACAAAGCACATTGATGTTCAGTTTCACTTCGTGCGAGACATGGTTGAGGATGGAAAGGTAAATTTGGAGAAGGTAGATACTTTGAAGAATGTTGCAGATGCATTGACGAAACTAGTGGGTACAGAGAAGTTCAAATGGTGTTCGGAGTCTATGGGCCTCTTGGCCCCTAGCAGTTAAATCTTGTCATTATTTTTGGCCCTTGCAAGGTGTTCGACAAGTGGGAGAATGTTGGGAATTAAGGTGTCTCAACCTTTGCAAATTCCTAATGTTGTATTTATTTATCCCATGTTGAGTTGGCATAGTCAGCACCTTGTGTATATGCAGCAGGGTAAATTTTGGTGACTTTGGCAGCCATGGTTTCCCCCTTGAATAATTAACGGGGGTTTGGGGGCAACGCCCCTAAGACAGGGTCAAGGGGCGTATCTTTGCACGAGAGAAAGGCATCTTTGGGCAGTCAAGGGAGGTTATGACATGTAAGAGCAATATGATATTTTTAGTCAGTGTATGATAGATTCTCTAACAGCTGTAAGGTGCGTAAGAGCATCTGTCGTAACCTATCTTGGGACCAGGTGCCCACTTCGAGATGGGATGTTGGACAAGTGTCCTTAGGCGTGGGTTTTGGGGCATGAGTCCAAGATGGACGCCCATCTCTAGAAGGTTCCATATTTGTCTTGTAAACTCTATATAAACAGGTGCTTGGATGGGAGATAGACAACTTTGGTACAAGTACTGTTATGCTGCCGGAATATCTCCAGATTCAACATTCGAAGACTCCTGAAAGAGCATTGGCTTTGAAACTGTATTGTAATCTATTATTGTTTAATGTAATACATTTGAGCTGTGTTTTGGAGTGTGGGGTTTTTCACCCGTAAGGGTTTTCCCCACGTATATCTTGTCTCTTTCTGGTTCTTGTGTTTTGCTGCAATATCTCATGTTAATGGTTTAACATTGCTGTAATAGTTAGGATAAAGTTGTATTTGCATAGCCCTCTCCTCATTAGATTAGTGTAGGAAGCATTTTCCACACACCTAGCTTCCTTTGATCCATGTCTCTCGATCCCTCTTTATATATAGGATAGAGAAATGAATAGAGAGAGAGAGAGACTCTCATGTAGATACAAGGTTACCTTTATGTTATCACACTTCCCAGAATGCGCTTGTGTTATAACATGAGCGCGTTATAATGCGATCGCATTCTTGGAAGCATGGAAAATGGTAAAAAAGCATGTGGGATCCATGTTTCAGACCCCACATGCCTGTTATTCCTACTTTTCATGAGTATATCGAACAAGAAAACACTTTTCATGTTGGTTGACTAATTGAGAATCATTTTTATATGAATCCACCACTTTTTTTGTTTTTTCAACATAGAAGAAGTGATTTTTCATGTTTTTGGAGAAAATGTGATTATTTAAACTGAAAGTTTCATGTTTCATGTGTGATTTTGTTTCAAAGCTAATTACCATTGATATATAGATTGAATTTGATGATATATGTTTGTTTTTTACATAAATTTTACTAATCCTATTCTAGAATTATATAGAATTCATAATCAAACTTGAGAAAAACAAGAATTTGAGGATTTTGAAGCCATCTTTTGGAGAATTGGTCAACTGCAATATCAAATTCTAAAGTATGTTCAATTTTAATTCACATATATATGTTCTTATGTTCTTTATGTCTTTAAATGTCTTTATGTCTTTATGTTTTTTATGTTCTTTATGTTCTAAGATATATATGTGTCTAGGTATATTAGTTAGTTCAGTCAAAGAGACTCCAAATTCCTCATGTTTCCACCTTGTTTCGGCCCTGCATGCCTTTATTTCACCTATTTTCAACTATACAAGAGAAAAGCATTATCAAATACTTCATAAAATAATTTTAGTGAACAATTGTTTGTCATACTCATATTCGAGTGTATACATGGAGCCAAAATTGATTTTGGAAGACTCTTAATTTTTGCCCTAGGATGATATAGAAGGATTTGTTCCTTAATACATGCATAATTCAATTCATTTAATAGAACCATGCATGAAATAATAGTTTTCTTACAAAAATGGAGGAAATGAGCACCACAAACTATTTGATAAATTATTACAACTCACTTTGATACCACTCAATCCATAAAAAATATGATGGAGATTATGTATTTACTCTCATCAACATAATAAAATTTTAGAGAAGAGAGTTATATATGTAAATATATGGACATACAAGCATCATGACATAAGATGATACAAAGGGAGTTACTGTTGCAAGTATGGGCCTAACTAGTGTTGTCATTGATGTCAACATACTCCTGTTACATTAATGATAAGGTTTGGATGAGTTGTGTGCTAAGGATATTGAAAAATTAGTCTCAATCAGGAACAGTGAAGAACAATAATAACATAAGGTAAAAGTCCAAGACAGGATGAGGATAAGAGGATGCGGATTAAAGGGTTTGTAGATATGTGTCTTAAGATGTTCCAGTAGAGATTTCAGAGGTCCGCATGAAGATATGAAGAAGTTATAGAAGTTCAAGTAAAACCGGTTCCGGTAGATGTTCAGTGATGAAAGAGTGATGCAGATAGGTCCGGTGAGATCCGGAAATGCATTCTCTAGTTCTGTGGATTTAAGGAAGTATTGGGGAAGTCTGTGTGGTGTGTCAACTCGTTTGGTTCGTGGTTTGAAGGTCCGCGAGTATCTATTCCTTTGTGACAGTAATGGCAGACTGTGTTCTTGAGGTTCCGGATGAAGGAGAGAAGGATTTCAGTAAGTAGAGGAAGTGCTGATGTTCTTGGTGTTTTAGGCAAGTTTGTGGAGGTCCTTGGATCGTGTTTAGTTCATGTTTATGGTTCGCATTAGAATTAGGGTCCCAAAAATGAAGAATAACTTCTGGATGGTGGTGTTCTTTCTGTGACTGTCCGACCGGATGAATTATACATCTTGCGAATGTTCTTGTGGATGTGTGCCAACTTAGATGTTTGTTCCTAAGTTGATGTCATGTATAAATAAGGGATTGTGAAGTCATTTCAGATGTGGACTTGTGGAGATGAGTGTGTGGTAGCGAAGAAGAGTGCGAAAGGCAGAGTAGAAGTATTGGGCTTAAATGGAACTGATTCAAGCACGGTGAAGATGTTATTCTCCAATTCATGAAGGTGATACTTATTTCTTTGTAGACAGTGCGTCTCTTGTAAGTAGTAAGCCTCTTGTGAGCAATGTGCTCGGGCGGTGAGCCCTAATTCGCATGTGCCATTTTGTTCTTTCTATTCTTCTAATAGAGAATACAATCTTGGGTTAATCACCCCATGGTTTTTCCCTTAACCGGGTTTTCCACGTCAAAATCTTGGTGTCTTATGTGTTGATATGTTTCTGCTTTTGATTTGAATGCATTATGGTTCATGATTAATATTCTGCTAATCACTAAAGAAGATTTAAGTGTTTAATAAGAGAAAGTTTTGCACAACTGATTCACCCCCCCTCTCAGTTGTGTGCCCTAATTCTAACAATTGGTATCAGAGCTAAGTTCCTCTAAAAGGAGCTTAACCGCTTGAGGAGATCCAGGATGTCATCCTACAAGAAGGATAGTCCGAAGTTTGATGGAACCAACTTTACTCTTTGGAAAGGTCGCATGAAATGTCACTTACAGTGTATGGGATTTGCATACTGGTCCATGGTTACAAAAGCATATGTACCTACACAGGGTGGTCCGACAACCCTAAATGAAATCACAGATGCTGAAAACAATCTACAAACCAAAGAGGCTCTTCTAAGCGCATTATCTGACTCAGAGCTCTCAAATGTTATTGATCTACCAACTGCCTTTGAGATTTGGAATAAATTGGAACTTTTGCATGAAGGAGACCAGTTTGTTAAATGTGCAAGGTTACAAAGTCTAAAAGGAAAATTTAAAAAACTGAAGATGAGAGATGATGAAAATATTACCTCTTTTATGCCAAGAGTGAATGAGCTGGCTTGTGGAATTAGAAATGCAGGTGGAACCTTGAGTGAAGAAGAGATCATTGGCAAAGTTCTCAAATCCCTTCCTGCCTCTTATAAAATCAAGGCTTTTGCAATCAAAGAATTCAGAGCTCACACAATAGTCACAAGAGATCAATTGGTTGGTAAGTTGGCTGCTTTTGAAATGGCCAAGTTTGGAGATGATCCTCCAAAGACTGAATCTGCATTCAAAGCCAGTGCCTCTGTAAAAGGGAAACAAAGGTTTGATCTGGGAGAAAACTCTTCAAGGAACCTTTCATGGTATGAAAAAGCAAGAAAAGACTTGGAAGAAGAAGAAGCTGAAACTACTCATCTTGAAGCTCTTATTACAAAAAGACTACCAAGAGGATCCGATAAGTATGAAGGGAAATTACCTTTTAAGTTTTTTAACTGCAATAAAATTGGTCATTTTGCCTCAAGATGTCCAGAAAGATTTTCAAGACCAAATCCTAACAGACCAAGGTTTCAAAAGAATTGTTACTATGTTCATGAAGAAGATGATAATGAAGGAGTAACAGATGATGAATCAGAGACAAGAAACAAATCCGGTAATGAATGGGTGTTTATTGCCATCAAAGAAGAGGAACCAATATCCTCTGTATCTGTCAATCATAAAGTTGAAGAAAAAGCTCTGGCTGCCCAAGTTGAAGCAAAGGATGATTGGATCATTGACAGTGGATGCTCTCACCATATGACAGGTGACAAGAATAAGTTCTTAAATTTGGAAAAGTATGAAGGAGGAATTGTAAAGTTTGGAGATAATTCTGCTGGTAGAATCAGAGGTAGAGGAACTATTTCTCTTGATGGAAAGAACAAAACCGGTAATGTACTATATGTTGAAGGATTAAAGCACAATCTTTTCAGTGTTGGACAGCTGGTGGACAAAGGCTATGATCTCAGATTTAGGAATAGAAAATGCAAGATCTTTGAAAGTTCCAGAACAGAGATTGCATCCGGTACTCAAACTAAAGGTAATATCTTCCACTTGGTTGGTACTGGTAAAAGTTGCTTATTTGCTCAAATTGATCAGAGTTGGTTATGGCATAGGAGGATGTGTCATGTGAATTTTGATAATATCATCAAGATAAGCAATACTCAGGCTGTAAGAGATCTTCCAAAATTAGTAAAACCTACTAATAGCTTATGCAAAGAATGTCAGTTGGGCAAACTGAGCAGAGTCACATTCAAAAATAAGGAATTGTCTTCTACCGGACTATTGGACTTAGTTCATACTGATCTTTGTGGTCCGGTAAGAGTTAGGACTATCCAAGGTGATAGATACTTCATGTTGCTAATTGATGACTATTCCCAGATGATGTGGGTAACCTTTCTGAAAGAAAAATTAGAAGCACTTGAGAAATTCAAAATATTCAAGGCCATGGTGGAGAATGAAATCGGATTAAAATTGAAATGTCTGAGGTCTGATAGAGGTGGAGAATTCACATCCGATGAGTTCATAGACTTCTGTGAGAAACATGGAATAAAGAGACAGTTGTCTGCCCCTAGAACTCCACAGTAGAATGGAGTAGTTGAGAGAAAGAACCAGACCATCCAGGACCATGATGATGGAAGCAAATGTTCCTCAGATCTATTGGAGAGAAGCTGTCAGCACTGCAGTCTACACTCTCAATCGAGTTCAAATTAGAAACAATACCAGTAAGACTCCTTATGAACTTTGGTTTGGCATTACTCCCACTGTGAGATACTTCAAAGTTTTTGGTAGCAGATGTTACATTAAAAGGGATGAAGATCTAGGAAAGTTTGACGCTACAAGTGATGAAGGAATATTCTTGGGTTACTCTACTCAAAGCAAAGCATACCGGTGTTACAACAAGAGACTAAGAAAGATTGTAGAAAGTGTAAATGTGAAGGTTGATGAAGAAATTGATAGACCCTCAAGAATTCATGAGTATGATGAAGATGATCAGAATGGTGTTCAGATTCAAAGTATCCAAGCCTCTTCTGAGAAATAAAGTCAAGTTGATCCGGTAAGTCAGGATAAAGAGATAAGTCTTAATGAGACTGATCAAGAGTTAGAGGTGCAAGAAACTCCCAAAGTTCCAAGGTATGTAACTCTAAACCACTCTGAAGATCAGATCATAGGTGACAAAAGCAAAGGAGTGCAAACAAGGAGAAGAATTGCTCAAAATTCAGATGAGTATTGTCTAATTTCAAAGATTGAACCTAAGACAGTGAATGAAGCTTGCAATGATGAAAATTGGTCAAAAGCAATGGAGGAAGAACTAATGCAAATTGAGAAAAACCACACTTGGGATCTTGTTCCCAGACCTAGAAACAAGAATGTGATTGGAGCCAAATGGGTCTTCCGGAACAAACTGAATGAAGTGTTGCAAGTATAAGGTAAACCAGTGTTGTCATTGATGTCAACATACTCATATTGCTTTGACAAGAAGGATTTAATGAGCAGTGTGCTGAGGATATTGAGAAAATTAGCCTCAGTCAGGAACAGTAAAGAACAGTGATGAGAAGAAGGCAAATGTACTGTATAGGATGCGAACCAGAGGATGCAGATTAAAGGGTTTGTAGATATGGGTCTTGAGATGCTTCAGTTAAGATTTCAGAGGTCCGCATGAAGATCTGAAGGAGTTGTGGCTATCGGTGTAGAACCGGTTCCGGCAAGTATTCAGAGGTGACAGAGGATCACAAAAGGTCCGGTGAGGTCCGGAACTGTATAATCCTAATCTGCGGATTGGAAGGAGTCTTTGGGATGTCCTTGTGATGTGCCATCTCGAGTTGTGTATGATTTGGAGGTCTGGAAGTACCTCTTGCATTATGACAGTGGCGACAGACAGTATTCTTGAAGTTCCGGATAAGGAGGATAAGAGATTTCAGTAAGTAAAGGAAATGCGGACGTACCTGGTCATTTAGGCAGGCTTGTGAAGGTTCCTGGATCATGTTGAGGTCGTGTTGTTGGTCCGCATTGACAGTAGAGCCCATAATTGAAGATATTCTTTCGGATGAAGTTTTTGCTCTGTTTAGCCGACCGGATGAGTTGTTCATCCTGCGAATGTTCTTATGGTGGCCGACCGGATGTGTCATTCATCTTGTGGATATTCTTATGATTGATTGCCGACTTAGATGATTGTTCCTAAGTTGATGTCTTGTATAAATAAAGATTTGTGAGTTCATTTTGAAGTGTGGCTTATGTGGAAAAAGGTGAAGTAGCGAAGAGAAGTGCAGAAGGAAGAGCAGATGTTTCTGGGCTTAATGGAACTAATCTAGACATGGTAAAGATGTCATTCTCCAGTTCAAGATTGTGATTCTTATCACTTTGTAGACAGTGTGTCTCCTTGTAGGCAGTGGGCCTCTTTGTGAGCAGTGTGCTCGGGCAGTGAGCCCTAATTGGCATGTGCCATTTTGTAATTCCTTATTCTTCTAATAGAGAATAATCTTTGGGTTAATCACCCCGTGGTTTTCTCCCTTAACCGGGTTTTCACATCAAAATACTGTGTCATGTGTTTCTTATTTCATGATGATATTTGTCTGTTTGATTCAATACTGCTTTGATTAAGAAGAAGGTTCAAAAGAAGAAATAATTAGGATAACTGATTCACCCCCCCCTCTCAGTTATCAACAATTGGTATCAGAGCGAGGTTCCTCTGAAAGAAGCTTAACCGCTTGAGGAGATCTAGGATGTCGTCATACAAAAAGGATAGTCCGAAGTTCGATGGAACCAATTTTACTCTCTGGAAGGGTCGCATGAAATGTCACCTGGAATGTATGGGAAAAGTATACTTGGCCATGGTTTCAAAACCATATGTACCTCCACAAGGTGGTCCGACAACTCTGAATGAAATCACAGAAGCTGAAAACAATCCGTGGACCAAGGAAGCTCTTCTAAGCGCATTGAATGACTCAGATCTCTCAAATGTTATTGACCTACCAACTGCATATGAGATCCTAACTAAATTGGAACTTCTGTATGAAGGAGATGAGTTTGTCAAAAGTGCAAGGTTGCAAAGTCTGAAAGGGAAATTCGAAAGATTGAAGATGAGAGATGATGAAAACATCACTACTTTTATGCCAAGAGTGAATGAACTAGTGTGTGGAATTAGAAATGCTGGTGGAACTCTGGATGAAAATGAGATCGTTTGCAAAATCCTTAGATCCCTTCCTGCTGCCTACAAAATCAAGGTTGCTGCAATTGATGAATTCAGAGCCCACACAACTGTCACAAGAGAACAATTGGCTGGCAAGCTAGCTGCATTTGAAATGACCGAGTTTGGAGATGATCTTCCCAAGACTGAATCTGCTTTCAAAGCCAGTGCCTATGTGAAAGGCAAACAGAGAATTGATCCGGGAGAAAACTCTTCAAGGAAGATGACATGGTATGATCAAGCAAGAAGAGACATGGAAGAAGAAGAAGCAGAAACAGCTCAACTTGAAGCCCTCATTGCAAAAAGACTACCAAGAGGATTCGGTAAGTATGAAGGAAAACTACCCTTTAAGTGCTTCAACTGCAATAAGATTGGTCATTTTGCTTCAAGATGTCCGGAAAGATCTGCAAGGTCTAATACTAACAGACAAAGGTTTCAAAAGAATTGCTATTATGTTCATGAAGAAGATGACAATGAAGGAGTAACAGATGATGAATCAGAACTAGGAAGCAAATCCAGAAATGAGTGGGTGTTTATTGCCATCAAGGAAGAAGATTCAATATTCTCTGAATCTGTCAATCACAAAGTTGTTGAAAAAGCTTTGGCTGCTCAAGTGGAAGAAAAGGATGATTGGGTTATTGACAGTGGATGTTCTCACCATATGACTGGTGACAAGAATAAGTTCTTGAATTTGGAAAGGTATGAAGGAGGAATGGTAAAGTTTGGTGACAATTCTGCTGGCAGAATCAGAGGCAGGGGAACTATTTCCTTTGATGGAAAGAGCAAAACAGGTAATGTACTATATGTTGAAGGATTGAAGCACAATCTTCTTAGTGTTGGTCAGTTAGTAGACAAAGGCTATGATCTTCGGTTTAAGAATGGAAAATGCAGAATCTTTACAAGCTCCGGAACTGAAATTGCATCCGGTACTCAGACAAAAGGTAATATCTTTCATCTGGTTGGTTCAAATAAAAGTTGCTTGTGTGTTCAAATTGATCAGAGTTGGTTATGGCATAGAAGAATGTGTCATGTAAATTTTGATAACATCATCAAGATAAGCAATACTCAGGCTGTAAGAGATCTTCCAAAATTGATGAAACCTACAAATAGTTTGTGCAAAGAATGTCAGCTAGGTAAACAAAGCAGAGTCTCTTTCAAAAGCAAAGATCAGTCTTCTACCGGATTGTTGGAATTAGTACATACTGATCTCTGTGGTCCGACAAGAATCAAGAGTCTGCAAGGTGATAGATATTTCATGTTGTTAATTGATGATCATTCCCAGATGATGGGGGTTACCTTTCTAAAAGAAAAATCTGAAGCATTTGAGAAGTTCAAAATCTTCAAAGCTTTGGTAGAGAATCAAACCGGATTAAAACTAAAGTGTCTAAGGTCTGATAGAGGTGGTGAATTTACATCTGGAGAGTTCATTGACTATTGTGAGAAGCAGGGTATAAGGAGACAATTGTCTGCTCCTAGGACTCCACAGCAAAATGGAGTAGTTGAAAGAAAGAACCGAACCATCCAGGAAGCTGCCAGGACAATGATGTTGGAAGCAAATGTTCCTCAGATGTTCTGGAAAGAAGCTATCAGCACTGCAGTCTACACTCTAAATCGAGTTCAAATCAGAAACAATACCGGTAAGACCCCCTACGAACTCTGGTTTGGCATCACTCCCACTGTGAAATATTTCAGAGTATTTGGTAGCAAGTGTTATATCAAAAGAGATGAAGATCTAGGAAAGTTTGATGCTAGAAGTGATGAAGGAATTTTCTTGGGCTACTCCACTCAAAGCAAAGCATACCGGTGTTACAATAAGAGACTGAGGAAGATGATAGAAAGCACTAATGTGAAAGTTGATGAAGGAATTGAGAAGCCCTCAAGATTTTATGAATCTGATGAAGATGACCAAGACAGTGTTCAAGGAACTCAATCCTCTCCGGTAAGACAGAGTCAGCCTGATTCGGTAAATCAGGAAGAAGAGATAGGTTTGAATGAGCCTGATCAAGAAGTAGCAGTGCAGGATACTCCCAAAATTCCAAGGTATGTGACACTAAACCACTCTGAAGATCAGATCATAGGGGACAGAAGCAAAGGTGTGCAAACTAGAAGGAATGTTGCTCAAAATCAGGATGAATGTTGTCTGATTTCAAAGATTGAACCTAAAACAGTAAATGAAGCCTGCAATGATGAAAACTGGACTAAAGCAATGAAAGATGAATTAATGCAAATTGAGAAAAATCATACTTGGGATCTTGTTCCCAGACCTAGAGACAGGAATGTGATTGGAACCAAATGGGTCTTCCGGAACAAATTAAATGAAGCTGGTAAAGTAATCAGAAACAAAGCTAGATTGGTCTGCAAAGGCTACTCCCAAATAGAAGGAATTGATTATGAAGAGACCTTTGCTCCCGTGGCAAGAATTGAAGCAGTCAAATTATTTCTTGCATTTGCTGCCTTCAAAGACTTCAAGGTATATCAGATGGATGTCAAGTCTGCCTTCCTAAATGGTGATCTGGAAGAAGAAGTTTACATTGAACAACCGGATGGATTTCAATTATCTGACAATGATGATATGGTCTGTAAGTTAAAGAAAGCATTGTATGGATTAAAACAAGCTCCAAGAGCATGGTATGAAAGGTTGGATAAGCATCTTGTGCAGATTGGATTCAGCAAAGGTACTGCTGACAGTAACTTATATTTCAAAATTGATCATGAAAATATTTTGATTGTTGAAGTGTTTGTAGATGATATCATTTTTGGAGGAAGAGATAGTCTATGCAAAACTTTTGCAAATCAGATGAAATGTGAGTTTGAAATGTCTATGCTTGGTGAAATGAATTTCTTCTTGGGTCTGCAAATTACTCAAACAAAGAAAGGAATCTTCATTTCTCAGACCAAATATGTGAAAGAATTGTTAAGAAAATTTGGTATGGAAGATTCAAAACCAATGAACACTCCCATGGTAACCAGATGTAAGTTGAGCAAAGATGATGACTCTCCAAAGGCAGATCAGACAATGTATAGATCAATGATTGGTGGATTGTTGTATCTCACTCAGACCAGACCAGATATAATGCAGGTTGTTGGTCTTGTGGCAAGATTCCAGGCTGATCCTAGAGAATCTCATGTTATGGCAATCAAAAGAATTTTTAGATACTTGAAAGGAACAGTTGAGTATGGTCTATGGTACCCTAGAGATCCGGATTTCTCTCTTCATGCTTACACAGATGCAGATTGGGCAGGAGATGTAGATGATCGAAAGAGCACCAGTGGTGGAGCATTCTTTTTGGGGAAGAGATTGGTTTCTTGGCTAAGCAAGAAACAAGATGCAATATCTCTGTCTACAACTAAAGCAGAATACATTGCAACAGCAAGTAGTTGCACTCAAATCCCATGGATGAAGCAGATGCTAAGAGATATTAAAATTGACTATGCGGAGCCTATCACAATTTTCTGTGATAATTCAAGTGCAATTAATATTTCCAAGAATCCGATATTACACTCTAAGACTAAGCACATATCTATCAAGTTTCATTTCTTGAGAGAACAAGTGAACAAGGAAGAAGTCAGGTTGGAGTATGTTCCCTCCAAGGATCAGATTGCAGATATCTTTACTAAACCTCTTCCCAAGGACTCTTTTGAATATCTCTGGGAGAAGTTAGGGGTCATGGCCCCTCCGGTGATAAACTAGGATGCACTGATGTGCATCAGTCCGGTGGATATCACAGTCATATCTTGTGATCCGGATTGATGATGGGGAGCTGCTACTAAGGGGGAGCAGCTGGTATGATTCTGATATGTTAAAATTGCAAGTATGAGCCCTTTGCCATTGATGTCAAAGGGGGAGAGAAGACATGTGAAAAACAAGTAGCTGATGATCAAAAGAGAAGCAGTAAAATGAGGAGAAGACATGTTGCTGATAGGGGGAGAAGTGACAGAAAGGAGAAGTTTCTTGTCTTGATGGTTTTTCACATCATATGTTGCCATCATTGACAAAGGGGGAGATTGTTGCAAGTATAAGGTAAACCAGTGTTGTCATTGATGTCAACATACTCATATTGCTTTGACAAGAAGGATTCAATGAGTAGTGTGCTGAGGATATTGAGAAAATTAGCCTCAGTCGGGAACAGTAAAGAACAGTGATGAGAAGAAGGCAAATGTACTGTATAGGATGCGAACCGGAGGATGCGGATTAAAGGGTTTGTAGATATGGGTCTTGAGATGCTTCAGTTAAGATTTCAGAGGTCTGCATGAAGATCTGAAGGAGTTGTGGCTGTCGGTGTAGAACCGGTTCCAGCAAGTATTCAGAGGTGACAGAGGATCACAAAAGGTCCGGTGAGGTCCGGAACTGTATAATCCTAATCTACGGATTGGAAGGAGTCTTTGGGATGTCCTTGTGATGTGCCATCTTGAGTTGTGTATGATTTGGAGGTCCGGAAGTACCTCTTGCATTATGACAGTGGCGACAGACAGTATTCTTGAAGTTCCGGATAAGGAGGATAAGAGATTTCAGTAAGTAAAGGAAATGCGGATGTACCTAGTCATTCAGGCAAGCTTGTGAAGGTTCCTGGATCATGTTGAGGTCGTGTTGTTGGTCCGCATTGACAGTAGAGCCCAGAATTGAAGATATTCTTTCGGATGAAGTTTTTACTCTGTTTAGCCGACCGGATGAGTTGTTCATCCTGCGAATGTTCTTATGGTGGCCGACCGGATGTGTCATTCATCTTGCGGATATTCTTATGATTGATTGCTGACTTAGATGATTGTTCCTAAGTTGATGTCTTGTATAAATAAAGATTTGTGAGTTCATTTTGAAGTGTGGCTTATGTGGAAAAAGGTGAAGTAGCGAAGAGAAGTGCAGAAGGAAGAGCAGATGTTTCTGGGCTTAATGGAACTGATCTGGACATGGTAAAGATGTCATTCTCCAGTTCAAGACTGTGATTCTTATCACTTTGTAGACAGTGTGTCTCCTTGTAGGCAGTGGGCCTCTTTGTGAGCAGTGTGCTCGGGCAGTGAGCCCTAATTGGCATGTGCCATTTTGTAATTCCTTATTCTTCTAATAGAGAATAATCTTTGGGTTAATCACCCCGTGGTTTTCTCCCTTAACCGGGTTTCCACGTCAAAATACTGTGTCATGTGTTTCTTATTTCATGATGATATTTGTCTGTTTGATTCAATACTGCTTTGATTAAGAAGAAGGTTCAAAAGAAGAAATAATTAGGATAACTGATTCACCCCCCCCCTCTCAGTTATCAACATGAAGTTGGTGAAGTAATCAGAAATAAAGCTAGATTGGTCTGCAAGGGTTACTCTCAGATTGAAGGAGTTGATTTTGAAGAGACTTTTGCTCCGATGGCAAGAATTGAAGCAATCGGATTATTTCTTGCATTTGCTGCCTTTAAGGACTTCAAAGTGTATCAGATGGATGTCAAATCTACCTTCCTAAATGGTGATTTGGAAGAAGAAGTGTACATTGAGCAACCAGATGGATTTCAATTGTCTAATCATGGTGACATGGTCTGCAAATTGAAAAAAGGCACTATATGGACTGAAGCAAGCCCCAAGAGCCCGGTACGAAAGATTAGATAAGCATCTCTTGAAGATTGGTTTCAACAAAGGTACTGCTGATAGTAATTTGTATTTCAAAATTGATCATGAAAATATCTTAATTTTTGGAGTATTTGTTGATGATATCATTTTTGGAGGAAGAGATAGTATGTGTAAAACTTTTGCAAGTCAAATGAAAAGTGAGTTTGAGATGTCCTTGCTTGGAGAAATGAATTTCTTTTTGGGTCTACAAATTACTCAAACAAAGAAAGGAATCTTCATTTCTCAGTCAAAATATGCGAAAAAATTGTTGAGAAAATTTGGGATGGAAGAGTCAAAGCCAATGAACACTCCAATGGCAACCGGATGCAAGTTGAGCAAAGATGATGACTCTCCCAAGGTTGATCAGACAAAATATAGGTCAATGATTGGAGGATTGTTGTATCTCACTCAAACTAGACCAGATATTATGCAGGATGTTGGTCTTGTTGCTAGATTCCAAGCTGATCCTAGAGAATCTCATGTTATGGCAATCAAGAGGATTTTTAGATATCTAAAGGGGACAGTTGAGTATGGGTTGTGGTATCCTAGAGATCATAATTTCTCTCTTCATGCATATACAGATGTTGATTGGGCAGGAGATGTGGATGACTAGAAGAGTACCAATGGTGGAGCATTCTTTTTGGGGAAGAGATTGGTTTCTTGGTTAAGCAAGAAACAAGAAGCAATATCTCTATCCACTGCAGAAGCAGAATATATTGCTGCAATAGGTAGTTGTACTCAAGTTTTGTGGATGAAATAGATGTTAAGAGACATCAGAGTAGAGTATGAGGAGCCCATCACAATTTTCTGTGATAATTCAAGTGCAATAAACATATCCAAGAATCTGGTGTTGCATTCAAAGATTAAACATATATCCATCAAATTTCACTTTTTGAGAGAGCAAGTGAACAAGAATGAAGTCAGATTGGAGTTTGTGCCTTCAAAGGATCAGATTGCAGACATCTTTACTAAACCTCTACCTAAGGAATCTTTTGAGTATCTCAGAGAGAAGTTAGGGGTTATTGCCCCTTCGGTGGTGAACTAAGGTGCACTGATGTGTATCATTCCGGTGGATATCATAGTCACATCTTGTGGTCCAGACTAATGATGGGGAGCTACTACTCAAGGGGAGCAGCAGGCATGGTTCTGAAGTAGTGGAATTGCAAGTATGTGCCCTTTGCCATTGATGTCAAAGGGGGAGAGAAGACATGTGAAAAACAAGTGGTTGCTGATCAAAGGGGGAGCAGTAAAGGGAGAGAAGACATGTGAATGGTTGTTGCTGATAGGGGAAGTTGTGACAGTAAGGTGATTTTCTTGTCTTGATGGTTAAAATAGTTTTTCACATCATATGTTGCCATCAATGACAAAGGGGGAGATTGTTGCAAGTATGGGCTTAACTGGTGTTGTCATTGATGTCAACATACTCCTGTTACATTAATGATAAGGTTTAGATGAGTTGTGTACTGAGGATATGGAGAAAATTAGTCTCAATCAGGAACAGTGAAGAACAGTAATGACATAAGGTAAAAGTCCAAGACAAGATGAGGATAAGAGGATGCAGATTAAAGGGTTTGTAGATATGTGTCTTAAGATGTTCCAGTAGAGATTTCAGAGGTCCACATGAAGATATGAAGAAGTTATAGAAGTTCAAGTAAAACCGGTTCCAACAGATGTTCAGTGATGAAAGAGTGATACAGATAGGTCTGGTGAGATCCGAAAATGCATTCTCTGGTTCTACGGATTTAAGGAAGTATTGGGGAAGTTTGTGTGGTGTGTCAACTCATTTGGTTCATGGTTTGAAGGTCTACAAGTATCTATTCCTTTGTAACAGGTAATGGCACACTGTGTTCTTGAGGTTCCAAATGAAGGAGAGAAGGTTTCAGTAAGTAGAGGAAATGCAGATGTTCTTGGTGTTTCAGGCAAGTTTGTGGAGGTCCTTGGATCGTGCTCAGTTCATGTTTATGGTCCGCATTAGAATTGGGGTCCCGAAAATGAAGAATAACTTCTGGATGATGGTGTTCTTTCTGTGACTGGTCGACCGGATGAATTATACATCTTGCAGATGTTCTTGTGGATGTGTACCTATTTAGATGTTTGTTCCTAAGTTGATGTCATGTATAAATAAGGGATTATGAAGTCATTTCAGATGTGGACTTGTGGAGATGAGTGTGTGGTAGCGAAGAAAAGTGTGAAAGGCAGAGTAGAAGTATTGGGCTTAAATGGAACTGATTCAAGCATGGTGAAGATGCTATTCTCCAGTTCATGAAGGTGATACTTATTTCTTTGTAGACAGTGTGTCTCTTGTAGGCAGTAAGCCTCTTGTGAGCAGTGTGCTCAGGCAGTGAGCCCTAATTGGCATGTGCCATTTTTTCTTTCTATTCTTCTAATAGAGAATACAATCTTGGGTTAATCACCTCGTGGTTTTTCCCTTAACCGGGTTTTCCACGTCAAAATCTTGGTGTCTTATGTGTTGATATGTTTCTACTTTTGATTTGAATGCATTATGGTTCATGATTAATATTTTGCTAATCACTAAAGAAGATTTAAGTGTTTACTAAGAGAAAGTTTCACACAACTGATTCACCCCCCCTTAGTTGTGTGCCCTAAGTCTAATAGTTACAAGGAGATAAAACACTAAAAAGGAGGTTTTCATGAGTATAGGACAGTCATGTAAGTCTATATAACAGTCCACTATCATAGTCTATATAACCTTGCTACCATGTATGATCCTTCTTGCATTTGAAGGTCATTTTACAATGCTATGAAAGTTATAATTTATTACAAAGTGGTCATTCTTATTGCATCTATGTACAATGAAATTCATACATTTATACATTGTTTACAATGAATGTGTAAAGAGTTCTCTTCCTACAACTATGCACATGCTACAGCTGAGATAAGAGTTTGTGCACATTACAATAATGAAAACCATCACTATTATGCTACAACATGCTACAACATTTATGTTACTATGGAACACGAATGTGCATGCTTACAACACCCAAAACATGTCATCACTAGCTCTTACATTCTCTATTTTCCTTGTCCTTTCTTGACCTCCAAGTGGCCATACTTCTCATACTAACGCATAGTGAGTGAAATGTACTAGTTGCTTTCTCTTCAAGTGAAAAACTTGAACACAACTCAATCCATAGGAAAAATTTGGAGTGCTAATCAAATGCCCCTACAAATGAAAGCAACTCACACTTATCTCCTTTGCAAATCAAGTAAATACTCTATCCAAGTATCATTACATACTAACATCATTCAATGTTGATGTAGACTCATGTGAGAGTTGTTCTCTCTTTGAATTTGATGTTTTAGTGTGCTTTTTTTTCCTTTGTGGTTGCTTACTCTTGTGTTTGTCATTTGGGTGAATCTCTAGATGAAGCTTCCAACACTTGTCATAACAATATCCTCCAACCTTGAAATAAGGCCAATAGTTGTTAGCTTTGTACATACTCAAATCAACTTGTTTGTTATCTTCTTTGAGTTTGTTTTGGCCTTTCTCTTCCCTTAGTTTTGGAGAGTTACTTCTTTTTCCATCCTTGCTATGGAAAATATGCTTCTTAGTGGTGTTTGCTTTGTGCATCATTCTACAATTTACTACTTCAGCTTTCTACTTCTTAGAGATACAACCATTTAATTTTCCTCTTTAGAATGTTTGAAATAGGCTCCCAAATGATGCACTCCAAGGTGACAACAACTTGGTTTTACAACGTTTCACAAACTTGTGTTCTTGATTTGACTCACAAACTCTCTCAATGACCCTTCAATGCATTAAGTCTCCAACACACAACTAGGGTTCAAACCTTCATATGAACTAGATGAGGCATCTAACAAGATTATGTTCACTAACTAGAACCAACTAAACCACTCTTCAAGTCACAAGGATCCCCTCTTAACAACCAATCTGCCCAAGCCCTCAAATCCCAGTAGCCCTACTTAAGGGGTTTTTCTAACTTATTTTTGCCATAAAGTTTCAAACCCAAACTTCAATGAATGTTTAGAATACCCATTACCAAATTACATAACATATCTTGAACTCAGTATAGACTCCTTTGGACAATATGCCTCAAAACTGACCTTATTCATTGTCCTAAAAGGGTTAATTAGGCCTATATTACAAAGGAACTTGCCTTCAAACTTTCCACATACCCTAAAACTTGGTAAACAGTCCTTATTTAGGTTGCCAAACTCCCAAATCCACACTCACATTCAAGTGGCATGATCATTTATGATGCAGACACAAGAAGGAATTCAAAGCATTGATACCATATTTCACAAATCAACTCAACCATAAACCAAAATCTTGCAATGGCCCAACTAGGTGCTTAAGGGCATCATAAGGCATAAGGGCTCCAAGCTATTCCCCACCCTAACACAAGAATACACCATGTCAATATAATGTATTCAAACCAATTTTGTCACTTTTAGTGCTTGGAAACATCAACCAATGTCTGATCCACAAATCACTCCTTCAGGCCTAGTAGCCTTCCAAACTTGAAAAATGTGCATAACTTTGTGTAAACTCAGCCAACCCATAAACCAAAAAGTATTTAGACACCCATTATGGAGTAGAACAATATATCAAAAGACTTCATGCCCTTGTTTCAGGAAAAATGTGAGTTCTATGACTGACCCTCTCTAGAAATAGGCCTAATTTGGTCCAATTAACAAAGCAAGTACCCTAGGATCATTCAATAACCACTCCAAATCCCAAAAAAATAGATATATATGTCACAAAACTTCAAATTCCACCATTGGTTAGTATAGCCATGCTCATATAGGGTGCAAACTAGAAAACCCTTCATTTCTTCACAAATAAGGGGTTTTAATTAAAATCTCATATCCACTCCAACCCAGAACAAACTAACACTTGATTCACCTTTAAATTGGCCTGCATATGCTATAGGAACACTTACTTGGCCAGGTTGCATTCAAATTCACAAAGAACCACTATTTAGCCACCCTTTCCACTTGGAAAATGCATGAAAATGCCCTCAGGGCATTACACAAAACCCTCTTAGACTCCTTCCCTGCACAAAATCTTCCACATTCATGTTAGATACATCAAACTTAGCCTATCCACGAATCCACAGGTTTATACAATAGGTGGATAGGTAAATTAGCCATTTTTTCTCTCAAAACACTTATTCTAACAGTCCACTAGGCAGTTTCAAAAATTCAATTAGAAATCCCTCTAAAACCCAATGAAAAAGCCTCAAAATAGGTGCAAATGAAAGTTAACACATACACCTAACTCTTCCAATGAATTTTAAGACTTGACAGTACTGTACAAGGCCTGGGTGCGGTCTGAAACAGTGAATTTGTAGAAAAAAATGAGTTACAGCAGAAAAACAGGGTATAACTTCTTATTTCTTCCTCCAAGTTCGTCCTCCTCTCTTCTATTAAAACTAGATTCAAGTGTATATGTGTGTTCAAATGCATACCCCATGACTTATGTATGTTCAAGTTATCTTGATATGAGGTGTCTTATTCAGAAGTTTGTAAAACCTTGTTATTCATTCTGACTGTGCTATTCATTGTCATTATAAAATTTCTAATGATCATTGTCTTATTCTTCATGCTTGTAGAAATCATAATCATGCCGAAGAAATGAGCAAATACTCTAACACCAGAAGAGCATGAATCTGAGAATGAGAGGAAAAGAGAAAGAATGAGGCAAATTCGGGAAAGTAGGAAATTGTCAACCATACAAGAAGACATTCCACCATTGCCAATTGAAGAGGAACGTGACATGTCTAACGAAGATAAGAGGGATGGAATTGGCAGCACAAAGGGAACGAATGCAAAACCTCCGTGCAATGAGGAAAGTGAATCTCCAAGTTGGAGGCACTCCATCATCCATAGGTCAAGTTGAAGGAACACCATCATTACCTTCTCGAATTGGAGATAATCCATCTTTCACAGGTGAAGTAGAAGGCACATCTGCATTTTCTTCTCAAGTTGGTGACATGCCATCATTCACATCTCAAGTTGAAGGTACGTCATTTTCAACCTTTTCACCTCCAATCGAAGGTACGTCATCTATCCCATCTCAAGTAAATATTGAAGAAATTCCTAATGTTCAGTCTATTTTACCAAATAAAATGCCTCCTAGAATTTTGCATAGGAGGCCTAAGTTTCTAATTGATATTGATGAGAATGTATTGGAGCCCATGCAGGATAAGATTCCCATGCGCACTTGCCAAAGATATGCAAATAAGATATGTGAATTATTCTGTGAGAATTTAAATGAAACCGGAAGATGTTGACTCTTTATTGAACTGATGAGAAATCTAAAATTTAGGCCCAATATGAAGATTCTTGGCCTAAGAACATCGAATGCGTCAAGTGAAAAATTAATTGTCAAGAATCTAATGAGTGCGTATGAGAGTGTGGGTTCCACCTCATGCACCAAGGATAGTAATGTCACATGACGTGTCATTACATCAACAATTGTAAGCCAACAAATAAAAAAATCTCACCTCATTAGAAAGACAATTCAAGCATTAAAAATAAATAGAAAAGCTCTAATGAGAGCCATTGGAAGACATCAAAGAGTTGAGGATCCAAACACTAATGAATTGTGGGCATTCTTTGGGAGACTCCCACGGAAAGACAAAGTTGTTGTCGAAGCTTTGAGATCACTAATTGAAGACTTTTGGAAGAATTGCACAAGGGTATCTCCGAATCAAAGGGATGTGGTAAGAAGGAGAATCGGTAGTCGAAACCATGAGCCACATCCAAAGCATTTTTTAGATATGACTCAAACACAATTTTTTGATAAATTTCTAGAGAAGTATCTTCAAATTAAAAATTCTCAAAGATATTTTGAAATGCTAAAACCTTTCTTTGTCAAGATAAATTACACACGCACTACTTGTTGTAGATTACATATTGAATTTTCTAACAATTTTGATGTTTATCGGTCTATATGTTTAGATTTGCATACTAACAATGTTTTGCAGGATTGTGGCATACATGCCCCACCAACTACCTCAAGAGACTTCATATCAATGATTTTATGTGATAGAGAGGAAGGTCAAATATTTTACAAGAAATTGTACTTGGATGGCACATGTCAGCATTGTTGTGGCTTGCAACATATGCCAATATGTGAACATATGGAAAGAACACATGCGGTTGGAAACAAACTAGTAGAGTTCGGCAAGTATAAATAGTGGCATACAATACAAGAGATGGTAAAGAAGCAAAGAGGTGTGAATATGTTATTCAGAAGATTCCAGTGTATCAGTTTATGCCTATATTTCATGACAACATAGTGTATGAGTATATAAGACATGCCCATAGAGCTCGATAGTTGGACTTCAATTCAAGTTATGCAAGGACACGTTTCTAATTGGTAGCATTGTTTCAGTCATCGACTTTGCAGAGAACTACAGTCTACAACCACAGTGTGAGGTGCAATCCCAATATTATAACTTGACACAGGTTTCAATATTTGTGCACATCGCATTCATTCATGCGAATGATAGTACAATGGATGATAGAAAGATCATAAGGGAGTATCATTTTTATATAAGTGATGATAGCACGCATTCCACGGAGTTCATGCAAGGTTGTTTTCAGGTGTTCTACAATGATCTGGCTAGAAGGGGCATATCATTCAGTCAGCATATCTTATGGTCAGATAACTGTGCATCACAATTCAAGAACTCACAAAATTTCTATTGGCTGAGCAGGAGGCATAATATTATAGGTGTTTAGCATATGTGGAACTTTTGTGAGGCCTAGCATGGAAAGGGGGAGCATGATGGTGCAGGAGCGTGCATCAAAAGAGCCATAGCACAAGAACATTTAAAGTATAAAGACAATGCAAAGTTGATAGATGCAAAATCAATTGTTGAGTGGTGTAATGCTTCGATGGGTCCAGGTAATGAAGGTAAGTCTTTAGTTAGTAGATTTTTTGGGTTGATAGATGATACTAACATTGCACCATATGAGGACTATTGTACACTGATAGGATCAAGTGAGTTACACTCTATCAGAAGATCAATTGCAGGTTCATGGAGTATACATATGCAGAAGATGGCATGCTTTTGTTCTCCATGTATAATTCAAGCCTAGAATGAGTTGTGACCTCCTATGAGAAGCATCAAGAAGCAAAATTGACTAAACATAAATATCATTTATGTACATCAAATGACATGAGATAAAAAAAATACAAAATTATGATATTTTCATGTTATTGGCTCATACCTCAATTAAAGGATTTGCAGACATCATGGTTGCATCAATGCCTATCTGCGCTAACTCATGAAGATGAGGAGGAGTCTCCACTGTATTCAGCGTCTAAAAATCAAGTTCAAGATTATTAAAACAAAATAATTATAAATGGTTAAATTTACCTCCGTAAAAGTGGTTGTTTGGCATCCAGGGGACCAAGGAAACCGTGGAGGTGCTGGTGACTATTGAAATCATCAAATCAAGTCACAAAATAATATTACCATTGACATATCTACAATAATTACGAATATGTGATAAATTACATACCTACTGACTTGACCTCCGCTCATAAGCCGCCAATGGACGGCTAATAGAGGCAGGATGAAGACTCTGACCCTGGAATTTCATTGCGCAAACAATTACATACATTATTTTTGACTTATAATATAGATAATCATATAAAATTAATTACAAATTTCATATAACAATATACTAAATCAAGACAAAACTTGTAACAAATTACTTGAGAGTCAATACCAAATGTATGCTATAAGAGGTTGTCATTGAGAACAAGATCATCCAATATGTCCTACCCCTGTGTCGCATCATGTTGCCCCTGTGTCGCAGCATGCTACCCTTGTGTCGCAGAGTCCTTTCGTGCCTCTTGCATCCCATAATCACATAGGTTCCCACATGTACTACACAAATGTGGGGACACATGACGCCTACTACTCTCACCCTCATCACCCTGGGTAAAATCATCTGCATGCTATGATAGAGTTTGGGTGAGAGTAGTCAATGAATGTAAAGTCTCCAGCTCAACACTCTCCTTCAAAGCCAAAGGGAGTGACCTACGTTCTGGCCTCGTTCGGGGTATAGACACATGTTTTTAATCTTGCTAAGCCCCAGGTCTACCTTGGGTAGAGCCACCACCTCTACCCTAGAACTCACGAATGTCAAAATAATTTGGAATCTTGTTGAGGACGAACTCACAATAGAGTTTCCTCAAAAAATATTGTGGTACCTCATCATTGTTACGTGGCCGCTCATCAAAGACTATGTACCATCTATCCCAAAAGTTTTAGGATATGTCTCCATTCCTACACCAATGTATAGGAAACCGTTTTCAACTTTCCTCTAATCTTTGGCCAGTTTTGGGATTAGTAAATTGTGCACATAATTGAGATTTTGTAATTTTTTCATTCTTTACTTGTTCATATGACAACTTGTTGACATAATATTGCCGACTCCTCTCCCTATAGTCCTAGAATTTGGTGATTTGTTTCATCACCAAATCTATGTGGGAAACAATCTCCTATAGTGATTTTGCAAGTGCCCTCCTACGATCAGTGGTTCCACTTGGATTATTTAGGGTTTGAATAATAGTTTCAAGATATTTCTTGTTTTCTTCTATTATCCCTAAGTAGTGTTCTTGATTATCCCTTACATGAAAAGGAGGTGAAGGTGGGTTTTGAGGGTTTGGAGGGTTTTGGGGGTTGTTTTCACCCTCTTCAACTAGATTTAGGTTTTTTGATTCTCCAATAACTATAAATGCAATATAAAAACAAATCAAACATTGTAAAACTACAAAATTGTTCTAAAACTAACAAAATCAGACAAACCCTACCTTCTTCCTGTGTTGGAGCTTCCAAATTTGCACGACGATGTCTTTGGTGACGAGGTGGCATTGTGAATCTGTTGTTTTCTCAAGTGCACTTGATTGAATGTTCTCTTTTTCAACGCGATCGCATTTTTTCTTTCTTTCTTTGCTGTTGTGATGAGAGAATCCGCGCGGTGAATAAGCAAAAAATGCTTTTTTTTTCTTTAACTAAAAGCAAAACGCGAGCGCATTATAATGCGCTCGTGTTTTTTATTTTTGGAGATGGTGGCAACTTTTTGGTCCCCTATCTCCTTTCATTTACCCCTTACACACACATTTGTTGTATGAATTATTGTATTAGTTAGTACATATTCAAGGGATATAGTACTAAAACTTTCTGAATTAGTAATAGAATTTATAATGTTAGTTAAGGATAACTAAGAATGATTATATTTGAATGAGCATAATCAACTAGTTTATATCATTGTCAAGCAATGATACCAAGAATTAAACTGCTAGAGTTGTCATTGCTAGGATAGCATTTGTTACAACATATTCCTGACTTTGTAATCCCATTAATAGACACCAATCAACTCTTGGTCCTCCAATCCACATCTCTATTAAAACATAAAAATCTTCAGAGTACAACTTATTAAATATTTTTTGTTGTTCATGTTTGAACTTAAGGGTGCAAGGAACACCTGTGAATGTGTTTAGTCTTGATTAAGTGTTTGGTTCCTTATTGTTAGAGGAGATTATGAAGAAAACATTAGAATTTGTTAAGGATTCTTTGACTATTTGAGGTCATCCAAAGGGAAAAGGTAAGAACAAGAAGAAGGACAAGAGATGTAAATCTAAGGGGAGATCTAGGTCTTCTAGAAGATCTAAGGTCAAGTGCTATAATTGTGCTAAAACTATCCACATTAAGGACTAAAACAAAAATAAGATAAAGGAGTCTAGTGATGATTCAAACTTGAGAGACTCGAATGAAGATATTGGCAATGTGTTTGTTGCGACTCTTGTTATATAAGAATGTGAGGATGCATGGTTGATCAATTCCATAGGTTCCTTCCACATGAATCCTCACAAGGAGTGGTTTTTGGACCATGAGCACTTTAATGGTAAAAAGGTGTATTTTGGAGATAACTTGTCTCTCAAGATTTTTAGTCATGCCAGATTCAATCTTGTGTTTAGAGATGGAAGGATAGAATCTCTTTTTAACATTTTACATGCATCCCTAGTTTGGTGATGAACATGTTGTTAGTAGGCAAGATGAATGATACAGGTATGTGTTAGGTATGAAAAAGGAGAATGGTAACCACTGGAAAGCAAACTAGTTCAAACCCTTTTCCATATAACATTCAAGGACAAGACCAAGCCAAATCACTACCAAGTGAAAGAGGACTTAGCTATTGATCTTGAGACTCCTGTGTTATAGATGGATAAGATTTAATTTATCCTTTTTTTATCAAACCCTAGGTTAACAATGCATAAAACCCTAGTTCTACAATGATCTGCTTGTAACGGAATAAGTACAACAGCAACCCTAAAACTAACTACACAGGGATGATCGGGAAGATGATAGTACTTGTCTCCTGAAAGCAGAAGTATCGGAGGACCAAGGTGGGACCGCCCAAGTCTTAATTGGAAGAATATGCCAGGGATGTGAACTAAAAAGTTGTTGCAGATGATGTCCTAATGCAAGATCTAAGCTTTGAAAAGGTAGGACATGGGCGGTACCGTCCACATCCTTGGTGATGGAATATCCTGAAACCCTGATTTGCACTCAGTCTTCTTGTAGCTCTATATTTTCTAGATCTCACTCCTGTAACTTGCACACAAGAAGATAAGAAAGGGTTTGGGAGTTATGGCGCTTAGGGACTTGCCTCAGTCAAATCCTGAGATGGCATTCAAGCTTCTCAACACCCTTGATCGATAAAGAATGTGTGCCCTTGTGGGGGCAAAGGTTGAAACAATGATAATATGATGATTCAAATGATTATAAACAAACAATGATATCACCTATGTGATGAACCCTTATAATGATGAAGATCCTTCAACTCCTAAGAAGGATAGATGATAGCTCCATATCTACAATAACACACAATAAAAAACACAAATCTACTCTAGAATCATAATGAATGCTCTTGCTTGCTTCACTTTAAGATCTCAAGTTATGCCTTTTTCAACCTAGTTGATAATGAATCAAAAAACACACTTATTTATGCTTTCCCACTCACAATTGTAAATTCAAACCAAAAGAGCTAACAAGGAGAAACTTCTAGAGAGGCGTTAGGCTGACCCACACTTAAATTAGACCCAACCTAAAATGAAGGACCTGGGTAGTACCACCCCTGTCCTTTAGCCTCATTTAGGTCCAGGATAAGTTAAAACAAGGGTCCCATATTCTAATTTTACTTTGGTGTTGGTCAATTTTGTGTCGGGATAAACATTTTGAACGTATAATGTAATCATGGGGACCTAGGAGCTAAACAAGGAGGTAAAAAGACACATGGACACTTTTGATAACTTGTTTTTGTGCCTCAACTAATAAACAACTTTTCGGATCTGGGTCAACTTCAATGGTTTGAAGTTTATTTGCATAAATAAACTTTATTGATCGATGAAGGGTAGACGAAACTACCCCCATGGCATGAATCCACAGTCTATCGAGAATGATGTTATATGAAAGTGCATCGGGCATGACATGGATAAGGGTAGATAATGTCACAGGTCTAAACTTTATGGGTAAAGTTATGGTACCTAGTGATTGTCTACCAATGCTATCAAAGCCACAAATGTTAAGTTTATCTGGTTTGATTAAAGATGTGTCAACCTTGATTTTGTGTAGCACATCAATGCTACAAACATTAAGAGTTGATCCATTGTCAATCATAGTTCACTTTATCAACTTTTTATTTATTATGATAGATATTATAAGAGGATCATGTTGGTTTTGAACTTCAATTGATGGTAATTCGTGTTGTTGAAACAAAATATTTGTTTTTGTCACGTGCATATAATCTAATAGAGCTGCTACATCATTTGGCTTAATAGCGGGTGGTACAATCACCTTTTGTAAAGCTTCTTGGAGCATTATGTGGTATGTAGGCGATGTTTGTATGAGTTCCCAGAGAGAGATCTTGGCAGGACTAGCACGAAGTTGCTCAACAAGATCATAATCTTGACCAACATTATGAGTAGGATGAGGTGCTTGAGGTAGGATAGGTTGAGAAGATGGAAGAGAAATAGGGACATGCGATGCTTGCTTACTTTTCTTGTTGTTACGGGTGTTATATGTGTGAGCAATCGTGTGATACTGTGACACATATTGAACACCTTGATTTCCTTGAGTAATTTATTTTGCATAATTGAGAATGTAACTCGAGGGTCGAGGTGGTGTTGGAGCACCTTGAACCATAATCATCAGTTTGAAGCGAGGATGCACAATGATTTTAGGAACATTAGTACACTTATCCACTATCCCCTTAGTGGGTTGAATAAGTCTATTAATGATGGTTGAATTAACATTGTTTTTACTTTGATTAAGCTCAACATCCATTCCTAAATGATTTAATGTGAGAGACCTTTCTTCATCCACCAATGCTTCGTCTTTTGAAGGGAGAGCATTGGAACGAAGGGAAGGTAAAGTGTTGTTAAGAGAATTGTTGATGATTGTATCTTTAGTGATGTCCAAGGGGTTTGAAAATGCAACCAAAGGAGGACTATCTATGGTCTTCGCATCCTTAGTGATATCCAATGTGCTTGAACATTCAATCAAAGGTAGGAGATCCAAAGGATGAGCCATAGAAGATTTAAGATTATTAGATGAACTCCCATTATCTAACTATGGAGGATCATTTTTTAGAAGGGGCTCTTCATCCACTAATGCTTCATCTTTCAAAGGGAGAGTGCATTGGAATCAAGAGAGGGTAGGGTGATGTTAAGCAATGTATCAATGATTTCATCTTCTTGCACCAAAATGTCCTCGCAAGTGGGAACAACTTTGGGAGAGGGATCCAAATCATAGGGTGAAATAAGCAAAGCTAGGTCACCATCACATGTATTAGATACTAGATCTATTGAAAAGAAGAAGAGCCATCATGGTCATCTTTCTCATGACTATTCATAGAGATGAATTTAGTTAGATCTTCTAATAGTGAAGGATGCCTAAACAACACATAACACATCATAGGGGAACACAACACAAGAGGGGAGGTCCCATAAACGAGCAAATGATTCTACGACATAGGTGACCACCAGGGTTAGAAATACTTACCTATTTCTAAGAAGCTCTCGAAGTTGTGAACATCTTAGAGAAGTGCTCCGTCAAGTTCTATAAAAAGTATGAATAGTTCACATTCGTTCGATTCGTATTTCCAGGATGATCAATCAGTGTTTGTTTCTCAAATTGTTGTATATTTGAAATCTTCTGTTGCTTGTGAGGAGGGGAATCATGACTATTTCCCACTGATGATAATCATCTTATTCTTTTCTAATCCTTTGATCTCTTGTTAATCTTTTGGCGGCAGAATGAGGTATCTTAGACCATGTCATCCTTTCCTTGTGTCATAATATCTTGTCGTAGTTTTTCAATTTGTAGATCTTGTGTACCTTGGTTAACTCTCAATCCTTGAAGGGATAACGATGGAGGAACCTCAGCATAAATACCTTTCCCTCATGGATGAGGTGATTTTTCAATCTTCTCCTTATCCACTTCTATCATACCAATTATTTCATCATAATTCAAGTAGTCATCTTCCACTTCTACTGTATTTTGTTCCATCATATTGTTGTCATTATGCCTAGGAAATGGGTTTGTAAAGATTTGTAAATTTTGATTCGGAGGAGCAACCAACTTATTTCCATTGTCATTCACTCCACTTACCCATATAACATTCAAGTCAATGAGGTCTTGAATTTTATGTTTAAGATGCATACATCGTTCAGTATCATGCCCTTGTTGTCGATGATAATGACAAAAAGCATTAGCATCGAAGTGAGGTCCTTGCATGCTACTATTATCCAATGGTTTGATCAGAGGGAGATTCAAGAGATTATTACTCACTGCTTGATCCATGATAGAATATAAGGAGTCAGATATCATAGTGAACTGTCTTTGTTGTTTTCTATATTGAAACGGTGCCCTATTTGGATTAGTAATAGCGGACACTTGTGAAAAGTTGTTTGAATTATGTCCATTAACATTGATGAAACTCTTATTATTCCTTTTAAAGTTATTTTGTGAAGGTCCATCTGTGGATTGACCAACTTGAGCCAATGAGTTTTGGTTTTCATACTGACTAGACGAAAGTTGGTAATCGTGAAGGGTTGTGCATAAATGTTGAAAAGAATTATACTTCATCAAGAGGATCTTATCACGGATGTTGGGTTGTAGATTTGTAATAAATACCTTCTGAACATCCTCATCATTCATCTAGTGTTGAATTTGTGCATAAAGAGCTTGATATCGACTAATAAACTCAGTTAACTTCTCCTTCGAACCTTGTTTGTAATGAACTAAATCAATCAAAGAGACTTGAGGTCCAATGTTTGCTTGAAAATGTTGTAAAAATTGATCAACTAATTGCGAGAAAGAGTGTATTGAATTCGGAGGTAAAGAGAAAAACCATTCGAAAACAGTATCTTTGAGAGATCACAGGAAGAGTTTTGCTAACAAGTCCTCTTCAAAGAAGAAATCACTACACATAGCTGTGAATGTTGCCACATCAATATTGGGATCAACTTTTCCACCATATTTTTCAAAGCGAGGAGTTTCAATCTTGTCAGGCATAGGAGTTTTTAAGATTGCAAAAGATAGAGGATTTCGATCATGATATGTTGGTAAATTAGGTTGATAGGAATTTGCCAAGTTTGTCACCTTTTGTTGTAAAGAGGTCATGCCTTGCAAAAGTTGGTTTAGAAGGGCATCATTAGGAGATGCGGTTTGAGAATTAAAAGTTGTGTTCATAAAATTTTGAGGAGATTGGTTATGGGTGGGTATGAGCAGTGGTTGAGAATAATCGTAAGTGTAAGGTGGTTAAGAATATGTGGTAGTGAAAGGTGATTGAGATTAGGTGGGATGGAGAGGTGACTGAGAGTGATTACTCATAAAAGAAGTCACCCTAGGTGCTAAGTTTTTATAGTTGAATCCCACAGCTTTGTAATTTTGTGAATTATTACCATTAGATACTCCAATGCTAGTGGTAGCATTACTACAAGCACATGCATTAGTAGTGAGAATTGATGATGTAAAAGTAGACATTCCAATAGTCGGTATAGGTGCCAATACTTGTGTATGAGTCGGTGATGACATGTTATTAATAAAATTTGCACATTCAGTCACTGGTATAAAATTATGATGGACTATATGCACTAAGCCTCAAAGCATGTTAACACCATCTTGTCCTTCTTTTAACAACTCTCTTGTGTTATGAACCACAGGTACAGCTTCTTTCACTATCCTTTCATTTTCCATAAATGCTTGAAAATTAACTAATTCTTTATCAAGTTTGTTTATTTGCTCATCAGGTACATGTGTTATCACATCAATAGGGTCCTCAACATCATGAAATACTTGTTCTTCCATTGTAGTTGTAGGAGGTATAATATCTTGTAAAGTTTGTGTTTCTTCTTTTGTAAAGAAGGTGTTCAATGGATTTTCTGATGTAGGAAAACCGTTGCTATTGGGAGCACTAGAACCCATTAATATAATACTTCTCCTTAAAGGGATATTTCTATTAGGGAAATGGGTTATAAGACTCATACAACACTCAATGCACAAACTAATAGAACAAACCCTAGGATGAAGGTATGTTTGTTGAAATACACAATGTGTAAATGCAAAGATTGTAATGTAAATGCAAAAACACACTATAATGGAACACTGCAATCTGAAATCAGACTTAAAAAAGTTTTCAAAGGAGTAGTAAAATCTGACACAAGATTTTAACCATGAACCCTAGCTTTTGCAAAGACTAGGTTATATGAAAAATGCACAATTTCAAGCAAATTCTAACAAATAAAGCATGAAAATGCAATGCAAATGGTTATGAAATGATGTACTTCTGTAATTTATATTATATCTTATGTGAATATCAGAGATTCAAATGATTTATATGAAATACCATGCAAATAGTGTAAACTATGTCTAAATGCAAGCCTAGGATACTTGATTTTTTCAAATTTTTAATTTTTTTTGTAGATTTTCAAATGCAATATGATGATAATGAAATGAATATATGCAAATCTGAGGTACAACACTCGGCAAGGTACAAAATATAATAAAAAACATGGGTTCACCAAAATGTTATGTAGAAAAAGAGGAAGGGGGTTGAAGGGATAATTTAGCTAGATCCTCCTTTCACTACACACATTCAAAGGCATTTAACTGACTTGAATCAGAAGTTCTGCAAGAGAACTCAACTATAGGTTGGATGCCACTTGTAATGATAGGGACATTTGGAAATTGATGATTAATGTGTTAATTTAAGCCCAATTATGCTCAAAACCCTAATTATGTAAAATCGTGAATAGACAGATGAATTTCAACAAATGTTCGCACACAGAGATACTAAATGAAGATTATATACATACTAGATTTCAAAGTTTAGAATCCTAAAAAGTTGGGGGCAAAGGGACTAGTGCCCAAGCCCAAGGTAGTATTTTTATCGAGGGTTTCTGGACCTTTTCTACTACTGATTATCATTGTTCTGGAGATTTCTGGCTCTACAATCCTAGAGGGCAAAGGGACTAGCACCTGGAAGCCCTGGTAGTGCTTTTCTCTGCCCTTTTTCTGCTAGATCTAGGATCCTTATGTTCTAAAATAGTCCTCTACAACTCCACTCTTCAAGATTCGACACATGTCACCTACAATCACAAGGAGAGGGGTTGGGGTTGTGGTGTTTAGGAGCTTGCCTCGGTCAAGCCCTGGAATGGCATTCAAGTCTTCCAACACCATTGTTAGATAGAGAGTGTGTGTCCTTACAGGACAGAGGTAAAAACAAATTGATAAATGATTTATTTAAACACAAATAGATATCACCTTGGATATGTAGCTCACAAATAGATGAAGATCTTTCACAACACGAGAAGATGAAGACAAATTTGTAATAACAAACACAACAACACAAATCTACTCTACAACACAATGAATGTCTTGAATACTCTAAAATCATAAGTTTGCTAAAATATCATAATCATCTTCTAGTTTGCAAATGAATTCCTAAACATGCTTATATATGCATTCTCGCTATAATTTTTGAACTTGAGATGCCGACAAGGGAGACCTTTTAACGGTCACTCTGCCAACATTTAAATTTTAGGCCCTAATAAAATAGGGAAGGCCTTGGGCGCGAGTGCCCAAGCCCAGGGACCTATTTTAGGGCTTGGTTAAGCTCAAGAAGGTCCCCTTAGTCCCATTTAACATGGGTTCTGGGGGATTTTGCTTCAGGAGTCAAATTAAACACGCAAGATCAAAAATAAGGGACCCGGGAGCTAAACTTAGGAGGTAAAAGTCCTAGGGGGACATTTTGCGACATAACAATTGATAATGAATCCAAAAACTCACTTATATATGCTTTTTCGCTCACAATCATAAATTCCAACCAAAAGAGCTGACAAAGAGAAACCTCTAGAGAGGTGTTAGGCCAGCCCACACTTAAATTAGACCCAACCTAAAATGAGGGACCTGGGCGGTACTGCCCAGGTCCTTTAGCCTCATTTAGGTCTAGGATAAGTTGAAACAAGGGGCCCTTATTCCATTTTTTCTTTGGTGTAAGGCAATTTTATGTTGAGATAAACATTTTAGATGTATAATGTAATCATGGGGACCTAGGAGCTAAACAAGGAAATAAAAAGACATGTGGACACTTTTTAATCTATAACAGTAAGAAGTTAGTCTTCATCAAGGATGAACACAAAATGGTGCACATATCCATGATTTTAGTAATTGAGTTTATTCTAGAACTCTATTTTTCCTTGAGGTAAGTACTATTGAATGCAATTGTTTTAAGCTTTCTATTTCTAAGAACTATAAGCTTAATACTAAGAAGACTATGTTGTGGAATGAATGCATGGGCCAAATCAATGAGAACGACGTAAAAGCCTTTAAATCTAAAAAAATAGTATAGGGGATAATTAACTATTGCCTTTTTTTAACTTTTACAATCATTATATTTATACAAAGCAAAATCATGTTAAGTTTTGCTCCAACTCCACTAGATCTTTAGGGATTTTGGATTTGATTCATGGTAACATGTATTTGATCCTATTGATGCACCTTCACTTGGAAAATCATTGTATTATGTTTCTTTCATTGACGATTTCTCTAAGAAAATATGGGTGTTCCTTCTCAAGCATAAATTATGTATTTGTATATTATACACACACATATATGCATATTGTACATATATAATGTATACATGTATATATACATTATATATAACATACATACACATATATGTATATATGTGTATTATATATATATAATATATACATATATCTATATATGATTATATACAGATGTATATATGCACTATATATAACATACATACATATACATGTATATATGTGTGTATTATACATATTGTTATGTCATAAATTGTACTCCTGCTTGGATTAGCACAATTTCACTAAGTTTAGCTCCTATCTTTTAGTGTCCCTTAACCCCTTTCATCATTGGACCTATCTAAACCATGATTGAGTCATCAAACCCTAGAAGATTAAGAATAGACTACAACTAACTGTTGGAAACATATCACAACAAATAGAAAGTACAACAAAGGTTAGAGGAAGATTTAGAACCTGGATCTTGTAGTAAAAATACCCTGGACTAGGGCGCTTGGGCACCCTAGGCCTTTTATAAGATTTAGTAAAAACTCAGATGTCACCAGACCTGTACCTGTCTAGTTTGTCTTCTTCTTAGAAATCATCTCCCGAAAACTATTTCTCTAACCTACACACAAGGTAAGAGGAAAAGGTTGTGTTGTGTTTAAGGGTTTGCCTTAGTCAAACCCCGTGTTGGTGTTTACACCTCCACTACAATGATGATTAGATCCAAGAGTGCATGCCTAGGAGGATAGAGGCAAGATCTATAATAATATGATGAATAATGAATGATGATGATGACATAAACCACTAGAGATATGACCTTAGTTGATGAAGATGACTCAAGATCCTACACCAACAAAGGAGAGTGATGAAGATGGCTTCAAACTTCCTTCAAAGCTTGTAAACAAACTTCAATAGCATTCATAAGTAGATAAAACTCCAAGCGTGAAGAACACTTTGGCATAGTGTAGGAGTCAAGGACAACACTGAGAGGGGGGGTGAATCAGTGTTGTGTGAATTTTCAAATCTTTTTTAAACTTTAACTTGGAGAGCATAAGGAGAGAAAGTAATCATTGAATTGTCAAACACATATGCACATAACTTTGTCAAACACATATGCACATAACTGAGAATGATAAACAAAACTCATAAGTAAAACATACAACCATAGAAAGATGACCAATATGAATCAAGACACAAGAATTATTGGAGTGGAAAACCCTCTCTGGGTAGAAAAACCACTCATGAAGTGCCTCACTGGCTTAACTTTGAAAACATCTTACAAAGCCTCACTGGCTGAATATTATGTCTCACTGACTATTGAGGTCTCACTGACCTACAAGCCTCACTGGCATACTATTTAGAAGCACCAGCTTCAAGGAGCACCAACCCCTATTACAGAACAAACTGAAAACACAAATTCAGAGGGTTTCTCTGTTTCAATACATAACTTTTATTCTCTCTTATGTGTTCAAATGGTCATTCCATTCAAAAATCAATTCTTCATCCAGATATGCTCAACAACACTACTTTTCTCTGTATATTTCATCTCTGCCTTACCAGTCATACAATCAATGCACTTGATTATTATTGCAATTGCATATTGTCTTTCTGATCACCTTGTCAATCTCTATATCTGTATTTGATCCCTGTCAGTTCATCATAGATCTGCACAACATCACTCCACTCATCTTGTTAATCCACAAGACACTATAATCAAATCATCTGTAATGTCATTAAATAAAATCTGAATATCTTTCACAACCCATCACAATGCACTTTCTGAAAAACCTTTCATATTCTCTTCTCTATATTTAAAACAAAATATCTTCCCGTCAATTCTATGCATTAAAAAATCTTTTGATCTTCCTCTTCTCTGTACATGATCCTTCATATTCTTTTAAAAAAAAAATCACTGGATTGCTTAATTTTTCATGTCAAAAATGAAGAGCCTTCTCAAATTGATTCACCTGCAAAAGATTTTTCATATTCCTCTGTATAAATATTTTCACCTTCTCATTTCAATCCCTGCATGATGTTTCATATTCTCCAAAATACAAAACCCTTGCAAATTTCTTCAAACAAATTTTTCATTATCCTCTTCAAATTCTTCTTCAAAAATAATCTCCTGCAAAATAAAAAATCTTTATCCAATCTGCAACAAAAATTAATTTCTCCTCAATCTGCCTTATTCTCAAAATAATCCTTTCAAAAACAATCTCCAATCTCCATAAAAAATCTCCCAAAAAAAAACAGTCTTTAAAAAACTCTTCATAAAAAAACTCTTCATAAAAATCTCCTTATTAAAAAATCTCTTCACAAAAAATAATAAAAATCTCCTTATCAAAAATACTCCTTAAAAAAAGGACCGATCAAAAAAGATTATAAGGAAATTACTTAAGTTTTAAAAAAGAAATTATCTATCTTTGATTTCGGTCTTAAAAAAGATTCTAAATACTTTTCAAAGTTTTAAGGAAAGACTAAAGCCTTTTCCTTTTTTTCTTAATGCATAAACTTTCCATTCAAACTCGTGCCCTTTTTGACATTTTTGGCGGTGATAAAGATTTAAATTCAAACATATTAAACACCCGCCCATGTATATAACCTGCTCTATCGGTGGAAAGGGGCCGGTTGCCCTATGACTTTAAACCCTCCAAGCGGTGTTTTTATAAGTTGCAAACCTTCTATCATAGGTCACTTTCAAAATATAAGAAAAGTGAAATAGGCACAAAGAGTATGTTTTAGATATAAGATAAATATCTTCTAAACCTCCAACTTCAACTATACCTCTTGCATAGTGTATAAAATTCCTCTTCATAAGAATGATATCCAAAAGATTAACAATGCTTTATCAACTGAATATTATGAACCAACCTTACTTTGACCATGGGTGACAATACCTATGAACTAGTATATAACTCCTGTAATCAATTCTATTAGTCCTTGATATAGAGTATGCCACACAAAATGAAAACAATCCAATCCTCATTGTAGTGAAAGTCAGACAACATGATAAAGGCTACTGAGATCAAATGACTAAGTCATTACCACTGCAAGTCATCTGTGACTAAGTCATTACCACTTACAATTCATCTGTAAAGATCATGGCCAAAACAACACACAAGATGATATAAACTCTACACAGGATGATGTGAACTCTTTGCTCCTCCTGATCCTTTAACAAGTATGTATCTCTGCACTGGATAACCAAACATGATATGCACTTCATCAAGTATGAAATGAATCACAACTTCTAAGCAAACTCTGTCCAAACATAGATGAGCACACATGAATGATGAACATTTGTCCAAACATGAATGATGAACATTTGTCAACACTTGACAACCCTAAATCACCTTATGACTTCACTTACCAAAGAACATAAGAAAACACATTGAAGGCCAAACCTGATCAACCAAGTCCTGATGACATCAAACAAACTGAGGACACCTTTTTGACATCAATGACAACTTAACTCCATCACATAGCACGTGCAATATCACAAGATAATTCTTTCAAATAAGCTAGCAGTCATCTAGGTGTAAAATGAACAACAACACTCATTTACATATGCATTCCCACTCACCTATGACAAATAAAACTTAATTAGGCCGACAAACACAAACCAAAGAAGTGTCCTAAGTGGACACCACAAAGTGGGGCTAAAATTCCCAAGTGGGACTAGGGTGCTTGGGTGCCTTGGACCGTTAGCCCATAAACTCTAAAAAGTGTCCAATATAGTGGTCTTAGTCTAGTCCTAAGTTGATCTTGTCAGGTTTATTTATTAGGATCAGGATTTTCATAGTTTTAAGGTCAAAAAGGTGTTAAAATAGGTCCTAATTAACAGAGGCATCAAAATAGGTCCAACCAGGTGCTAAAATAAGTGTAAAATGCTAGTGTGCACATTTTACGACACAACATTTAGCCCCCACTTTAGTGTGGGTATGAACATGCATTCAAACTCATACTAAAGGAAGGACACAACACACAAACATAGAAGCCCAAAGAATTTTGCCAAGTTGTGGACTACAAGTAGCCCCCAAATTTAGGATCCTAAGGTTACAAACACATAAGGAAATAGATTTCAAACACGCAAGACATTGCAACATTAATTCACACATACATGGAGTACTAAAAGCATATAGGAATACACGAGGAAGACACACAATACATAAAGGTAATACATGCCAAACACAAAGAATACACATAAGACACAAAGCATACACATAAGACACAAAGCATACATAGAGAACACATCGAAAACATGATGAAGACATGTGAAAACATAAGTTAAAATAATACACATAGGAACAAACACACAAGGCACATGACTTTGACGCTAGCTTGCGCTGTTGCTAGGGGTCATGTGAAGAGAAATGCCACCGTGGATCACACACTAGCAAGGACCGTCGAATTACTAGGTGACCACGTTAAGTCACATGAGGCACACAGGTTAGCCAACTACATTGCACTAGGTGGCTTATGGACCAAAGAGGGAGCATCACAGGCTAGTGACGACTCCCGAGTCACTAGGTGAGTTCCACGTGAACAAGCAAATATGCAATCAAAAGAGAGCATAGCATGATGCATGCTCCCACCTTAACGTGATTGCTAAACCCTATTAGGGAGCAATTGCTTTAAGGTACAACAAATCACAAAATAGGCATGAGATCTTTCTGGAAGCACATGCTTATAAGATATGTGTTTCCAAAAAACTACATTGCACTAAGGGGTTGCCCACATAAAAGGCAAACTAAGGCGATACTGTAGGCATGACACACAATAGCCTGTGTAGTCATGGTATGATGCCAAGCATAGCAACAAGGTGCCACATAAATCAAAACATAAAAGAAGCAATAAGTTATACAAGGTAACCACACAAAGGGATCTATTTAACTGTCGTCAGTATAGGAATGGTTGTATAATAGGAGACGTCTTAATACTCTGTGTGTGTATTTGGAGTTGTCATCATCCACTAGCTAGTAGAACTACAAAGAAGAAGGAATAAGTAACACATGAAATCAAAAAATAAACATCCCTTGGGTCAACAAGGGAGAATGCCGAAAACATCCTACGTCTCGCATCATCCCGAAACGACACAACAATAATACAAATTACGACATATAGGAAAATTATGATACAAATAGAGAGAATGTCATAATGGATTTCAGTACCTTTGCATCCTTGCACCTATGAGGGTGTCAAGGGTCATCCAAAGAGAACTTAACAAAACAACAATAACAAAATATAATATACAAATGAAGCATCAAGGAACACATCAAGGGGGGAAACATAGTCACATGCACACATAGCAAAGAAATAAGGTACCTCACTTGCGAGTCGACCTAAAGAAAATCCTCCTCCTCCCAATCTATCTCATCATCCATTTGGATCAGTGGACAAGATGTAAGAGGAACTATAGCACGAGAGGTATAAGGAACAAGAGCCATACTTGTATTATCTTTGAAATTGCTATCAGAATGTAGTACAATAGGCTCCATAGCGGCTTGCAAAGCTTCACAATGGTGATAGTTGTCTATTTGGTGTCCATCAGTGACAAATGCTTGGGAGGAGGGAGATTCTCCTCTCTTGTGGCAAGGCGATCCATAACATGACAATGCTAAACTCTCTTTCTCTGGCAATCTTATTTCGCTTAGCTTTATTTGTGATGTTTTTAAGGCAAGCCATAATATCTTCCAACACAGGTTCCTTTTCTTCCTTTGCTTCAAGAACATTAGAAGAAACAGGAGGAACCACTGAAGGTTGGGAGACTACGACAGAAGGGTTCCTCAATGTGGAATGCTTTTCCTTCTCAACTTGTGGAACAGATGGAAGTACAAGAGCATCCTCAAGTAGTTGAGAAACCTCATGAAATAACACCCACACAACTGATGATGTAACATGTCACCTCATATTACCCGGATTTGTAATCCAAATTTACTATCAAGTAAATCATCATGATCAACATAAACACGCGTTTAACAAACACTAATCATTTGCATAAAGAATTACATAAAAAGCGTATCTTTTTTTAATAATTTCAATTGAAAATGTATAACATAATCAAAGATAGCATGTTAGTGAATCCCTTCACTTTAAAATCACAATGTTTTGCTCATGGCAATAATGATAAATTTACATAAAGTTTGATTGTCTAGTCATATAAATGGAATATACTGCATCTGGAGTATTGTTATCTATCTTCATAAGTCTTGGCTTGTCATTTGCTTGGGAAGGAGAGCATCACCCGAGTGCTTTTCCTCCACCATAGACCGGTGGTCTCACGCACACCTTTCTTCCTAGAAGTGGCCCTACCCTTCACGAAGGGAATAGATATAAAGAACCAATAGGTTTGTCATCCAACTATGTCCTTTATATCCCATCACGGTCATACAACTATAGATCCGCTATAACTATGTATGACACTACTGGATAGTTATGCCATCTAGAGCACAGTGAACTGACTAATGCATGCAGAGACAGATGCATTACTTTGGCCAAAGATTTATTATACATAGACGTTTTGCAATGAACATAGTCGATTGTTCACCCACATCTAACTCGACTTAGAAGTTATCTCATCCTACATCATTTATAGTTTGACCTTCTCTGGTCATGGGATAGATTAATTGTACTTCCCATTCATTCCATGTAACTTGGACTTCTGACTTCGATCTTGGGAGTGCATTCCAAAAAATTTCTCGTTTGCCTATGCAAAAAG